>OU612044.1:40578861-41820600 GCA_914767935.1 Coremacera marginata | reverse complement strand
AAAATAATAAATAATAAATAATAAATAATAAATAATAAATAATAAATAATAAATAATAAATAATAAATAATAAATAATAAATAATAAATAATAAATAATAAATAATAATAATAATAAATAATAAATAATAAATAATAAATAATAAATAATAAATAATAAATAATAAATAATAAATAATAAATAATAAATAATAAATAATAAATAATAAATAATAAATAATAAATAATAAATAATAAATATAAATAATAAATAATAAATAATAAAATAATAAATAATAAATAATAAATAATAAATAATAAATAATAAATAATAAATAATAAATAATAAATAATAAATAATAAATAATAAATAATAAATAATAAATAATAAATAATATATAATAAATAATAAATAATAAATAATAAATAATAAATAATAAATAATAAATAATAAATAATAAATAATAAATAATAAATAATAAATAATAAATAATAAATAATAAATAATAAATAATAAATAATAAATAATAAATAATAAATTAATAAATAATAAATAATAAATAATAAATAATAATAATAAATAATAAATAATAAATAATAAATAATAAATAATAAATAATAAATAATAAATAATAAATAATAAATAATAAATAATAAATAATAAATAATAAATAAAAAATAATAAATAATAAATAATAAATAATTAAAACAAAAAGTTAGTTAGAGGATTATTGTGATTAAGATTATCAAAACAAATCAAATTTAGTTTACGCTTACTTTCAGCGAGTTTATCTAAAATAAAATCCACTGATGGCGTCATATCGGCGAAGTACTGACAATGTTCGTTCATTTTCATATAAAGTGACTGGAAGAGTTACAAGGATGATTGGTAAATAAAATATATTAAAGAACACTTCTTTATTGTACAGTTGTAAGACTTCAAACACTGTCTTTTTTTCATCGCTAGTTTTATTACTAACTTTATACCAAACATTCAGTGCCATTTTTTAATCATCAAAATCTCCAATTCATAAAATCCAATTAGTGACGATTTTTGATAAAAGTGTAGGTTATTTTCTATTATTATGTTCTTCGAAGTTATATATAAGAAGATGAGAATATTGTTTGTGGAAGTAATAAAAAGTATATTGCGCAGAGTTTTCAAAACTTAATACAATTCTTAATTTAAGGGGTTTTTTACCCCATGTGCAAATATTAGAGGAAAATAATGTTTGCTCATTTAATTGAATTTGCAACAATTTTACTGAAGGTCTTAAATTAAAATTTTACTTAGCTTTTGAGATAAAGGAATCTAACCACAGCCCCGTTGTATATAATGTAACCTTGAAAAAATCAGTTTTTTGAGCTAATCCAAAAAAATCCCTTAGGCCATATGTTCTATGGACCAATGGCTATCAGAAATCTTAGGAGTTCTTACAGTTATTTAAAATTATTCTCAAAATATCGCACATTGTAATTTAATAACAAACTATTAGTACTTCAACTACAGTGTCGTGTTGTAGCGAACTTATTGGAAAGCTCTATTTAGGAGACTAAATGCCTTTTCACCCTAGTTGGTCATTTAATAGATGGTGCCATTGCAGTGTAGTTTTCCGTAGTTTATGCACTTTTATATTAAATACTCATATATTATAAAAAATTTACAAAAAACTCAAATTTCACAAACCTCGTATTGCTTATGGGTTTTGCTTAATATAAACCATCACCTGTGTTTGACAGATTTAGGGACATTTTTGGTTAGAGAGATACGCTACCAAAAAGTATGAAAAAATACGCTAAAAGGCGTCAGAATTACAACTAAGAAAATGAAAACACATGTATTCTGAACGAACAAAACTTGCAAGCTTAAAAGATTACGGTTCAACGACAATAGATTTGAAATTTATATTTTGGGCTTTCATTCTTTTGATAAAAGTTTGTGATTACTTTTCTTGTGCGCCACTTAAATTTTATCATATTTCTCTTTTTGCTACTATAATTTGGGGGAGCTTAACCTCCAAAATTCCCCTTGGGTTGCACTGCTGGTATAGAATACGAGTACTCTTACTGTATGTAAAGAAATACTTTAATATGACCTAAATAAACTTTAATATGACCCAATAATGCAATCGAAAGCTATAAAAATATTAATATATTGTAATGTGAGACAGTGAGTTCAGATAAAGCAACATGTTTTGTATGTTTTTGACAGATCTGGCTCAGGAGATAGAGAATATATTCAGTTTTACCCTATTATTTTCATGATGCTTTTTCAAGGCAAAATTCACTTTATGAGGTTTACTATATTCAAACCAATATTGTTTGTCATGTGCGTCAACAGGTGGGATGATTTAATGTCAAAAGAATTAGTACGAATGACATAAATTCCAAACTAAAAAAAAATCTGTAAAATAAAAAAAAACATATTTTTTTCCACGCCTTGCTGATAACGAAATTGTCCACATCAGTTCTTCTAAATGATTCGAATTTGTGGTTTATATTATTCGAAGATATTATATTTATTGTTATTGTTTTCTATTATTCATATTATTTGTTACTCAGCAGTCTCGGGCATCATGGATGAATTGACCTTTGGTGATTTCATAACGACACTTGATTTTTAGAAACTTAAATTGTGTATAAGCCGGGCTTGCAGAATATTCTTAAACTCGTCTGTCTTGTATTCGTCAATAACAGACTTGCAGAATATTCTTTAACTCATCTTCATTGGGTTAAGAGTGATTGATTCAATATCAATTACAACTGAAGCTATGCTGCAACATAACACAGTAATCTATTAATAGATTTTTGTTGTATGGCTATCAACAGAATACTGTGACATACTGCATCTGTTAATACAGCATCTGTTAGCATAGCTGCAGTTATGCCACCAAAAAGTAGCAAGGCTTTTTGGATCAGTGGGTAGAGCGATGGCCTGGCACCAAAAATTCCAAGTTCAATTAAGCACAGCGGGCAAAAAAATTTTTTTTTCATTTTTTCTTTTCTTTTTGTTGATGAAATGTAATAAAATTTACTGGTGTGAATATTAACGTGTGTTTTTGTACAATTACAATTCAAATATGATAAAATTTTTTCGTATTCAAAAACGTTTTTGAAGAAAACATTCTTTAAAGTACAGCCTTTGTCTTTGAAGCAATGAAGCTTACTCTCAAAAATATAAAGAAAAGTTGTTGATTTTACATACTTTTTTCAATTCCTTGTTAACAAAGAATTAAATCGTTTTAGTAAATATTTTATCATCACTGCAAAGATTGTTTCATTGATTTAGCTTCAAAGAACTTCAGACCATTGTTTCGATGATCAGCACTTGCATAGTTAATGGATGACTCATTATTGCAACGATCTTTTCAGTGTGGGAAAGATATTTTGGTTACAGTCTTAAAATAACTTTTTTCTTTGATTTTAAGGCGTTCAATTTTCTCGGTGTACAGTTTCTGCCTTGTTTAGTCTTGTTTAAGTTTCAGTAAGCTTAAGTTTTGTTACCTTTCGATGTAATTTTTTCGTCAAAATTTAAAATATATTTCATTATGTAAACGTGACATAGTAATGACCTGGATGACTGATATATCAAAAATTACAGATTAAAGAAAATTTGATCCAAAGAAAACATGTATCATATATGAAATAAAATCAAAGAATAAATAAAAAAAGAGAAGAGAAAAAAATATTTTTTCTTCAAATTTGTTAACGAAACTTCACCAACGATTTTGTGTTGTATTCGTGCACGAAAAATCTCAAAGTTTCTGTATTCCGTTCTTGAATGAATTTTGAACATTTATATGAAATTTTTGGCAATAAAATGTATGTTTCATCCATGACTTGGAAAAACCATTCATGATTTTCTTACGATTTCTTTAAGAACGAAACTACTGGGTATAATGCGAAAAACATAAAAAAGCAAAAAATACTCAAGAGGTTTGGACGGAAAAAACATCAATAAATCGTTGTTTTATTAGTGGCCTGCCTCCCAAGCCCCTTATAATGAGAAAACGAAAAAGTTGTGAAATTGTTCTGCATTAGATTTAGACAAGTTAAAACAACATTTTTCATGTTTACCTGCCACGCCTACTATATTGAAAAAGCAAGATAAGAGGTGAATGAATAAATCTATTTGAACAATATACGAATCAAATAATTTTGAGAAATTTGCCACGCCTAGCTGTAATACAACACAATATTACATTGTAATAGTAACATTATATTGAAAAATATAACAAGACGAGAATGGCTGAATTGATTTAAAATAAAAAAAAAGGTATCAACATTTCTTTGTTTCATTTGAATTTATAACAAATACACACAGCTTGGTAAGTCTGCCTGCCCCGTTCATCTTATTTAAAAAAAAGAACACAACAGCAAAAAACACAAAAAAAAAAAAAAAACGTCGAGAACATCTGAGCCGATTTCAGTAAGAACGTAATCATTAAGACTGTGTTTCATTCAGGTTAACATCTCAGCAAAAAAAAAATGTGCTTAAAACAATATTAAAGTAGAAGAGAAAGTATTGAATTCCACCTCTTCCACTTTCATATCCAGAATACGTTCTTTTAACATATGCATGTCATTGGGTGGAATGCTTTCCTGAGTGTTCTCCAGAAGTGCTTGCAGAATCTTTTCAAATGTAGGTTTCTTTGAGGCATTCAATGAAAAGAGTGATCATTGATATCAACCGAACTAAGGCTTTTGTTGAGCATAATTTATCTTTATCAATTTCTATGAAATTTTCAGAAAACTGTAGCAAAGTCTTGAGAGTGTTCCTGTGAGGTTTGGTGCCAATCGTATCAATGGGGCGGACATTGAACAAGGGGACGTTCAATCCCTACCATATAAATTAATTTTACGATAGCAAATAGCTTTGAAGTCGCTTATAGGTCGCTCAGCCTCGGAATTCGACGGAATTTCACTGGTAATATTTTATAAGCGTTGAACGTGGAGCGTTGTACTTTTTCAGCATCACAAATTTTCGTTTATCTGTCGAACTATAAGTCACGCATGAAATTCACATATGTACATAATGCCTTTTTTTGAGTACATATATGCTTAAAAAGTTCGTGTTATTTGAATATATAAAAAAGCCTTTCTTTTTCATCTAAATGAAAAGAAAAACCCTTAATCATGTGGTTAATAGAAATCTGATATGAATTTTATTATTATATTATTAAAATTATTTTATAGAAATTATAATATAAAAAAATGTATTTGAGTCATAGATAGTAAAAAAATTTATTAGAAAAAAATACACTCAACATTAAAAAATATGCGGAAATGAAGATTTCAAATAAATCGGAACTTAATGATTTCCATTAAAATAATGTATTTATCGGAAACTCAATATGAACAGCACAAAAATATTGTATTAATTATTAAAAAATTATAAAATCATCAATCATATAACTAAGTCATAGATAGAATACAAAATTTAGTGGAATATAGTTCACGCAACAGTAAAAATTCTTAAAAAATTAAAATATTAAATAAATCAAGTTATAACAGGAGAGAAAAAAAAACGCTTTTTTATAAAAAAACATAATATCATGGTTCCTAGGAATATCCCACCAAATACAACTTTTTACACAAACTCGGCAACGATGTTGCTAACACTTGAAAAAAATGCACTTAAAGTAACATGGAAATATGTACGTGTGGAGTATTTTTTGTTTGTTTTCTTTTATCACTCCTATAATCATTATTATACGTATTATAAACTAAATTTTTTCCTTAAAATACTTTGTATTAATTATAATATGTGCAACGTTTTAAATTGATTCATACATGAGCACATTTATGCAAACATACTTACATATAATGTATGCATTGTGCCATGAAGAGATACATACATGCTTGTAAATGTGTATCTCTAACTTTTTGTTGTGTATGTGTGCTTGTGTGTTTGTATGAGCTTGTTTGCAGCTAATACACATATACACACAAAACAATGTCCTGTGTTTGTTGTGTGCTTTTTGGCGTTTACGTCACAATTTAGCGTAGGCGTCATTCTTGTGGCGCACCCACTTACCAGGCATAGATACGGATAGAGAGATAGAGAGAGCGGAAGAGAAATAGAGAGCAAACCACCGTGAGTGAAACAAGAGCAATAATAGAGAGCTGAAAATAAAGCAAAAATGCACAGCTTTAATAACGGTGAATATTAGTTGTACTAAAATTCAGACAAAGCTTGCAACTGTTGTTGTAACGCTCTTTTGTATACTCTCGCATTTGAAATTATTTCCTCCCTCTCTCTCTCTCTCTCTCTCTCTCATTCTCACTCCTCTCTTTCCCTCACCGTAGCATGCGCATGCGTTGCTTTGACTGTTGACGTTGTTCAATTGCTTTTTCTTGGCATATCCTGCAAAATTCCTCTACTTTTGACTTTATGTTCTTAATGTAAAAAATAAAAAAGTAAGACTTTTTTTTAATTTTGCTTTGCTGGGTGGACGTCACCTGACTGGTTAGCCTGGAGCGGCATACGACAAGCCTCAACCTGAATCCTTCCAAGCGTTAATGTCTTGCGGTAGGATCAACCTGCCGCCTGCTTTTGGTTTAGTGCTTTGCACCTACTTGTTGTTGTTTGTTTTCGTGAGTTTTGTTTCCACAGTAAACAGCTGAGTTTTTGTAGAGATTGGCTAATTTTTAGCTTAAAAGGGAGGAAATATGTTGTATATTTTTAGTTTGAAAATGAGCAACAATTTCACTCCAAGCCGGCTTTTTACATGCGTTTAATGCGGGTGTTATTTTTATAGCTTTCGGAGAGCAGAATGATGTAGAATTTTTTAATTTCATGTGAATGTTATTTCTGGCAAACCAATTGTATACTAATGAGTTGCCAATTACTATTAACATAATATATTTATATGTCTTATGTTTATATGTTTATATGTCATAATATATTTATGTCTTAAAAAGCTCAAAAAATTAACTGTTTTCGACAGTGTTGCTTTGTTCAGCTTAAGCTTTTAAAACTTTAAATTGGATAAGTAAGCTAAGAAATTTAGTAATACTCAAAATCGGAAAGCTATTACTTAAACCTCTCAATATTTATTGTTTAAATTCTTAAATTCTTTGTCTTCTACAATTTGCTTAATGCTAGTCAAAGGACGTAGATCAATGAAGGCCATTTCTTTCATCCAGTGTCTTAGATTATTTTCTAGTTTTTGCTTCTAGTTCTCTCTTTATCTAGCGCATCATAAAATCACTCAATTGAACTCTTCGAGAAAGAGAAGTCAGGTTCTTGTAGCTTTAATCCTCTAATATCCATTTTGCACTCAAAAGAGAGAAAAAGCTAGACTTAAAAGTGTCAAGTAAGTAAGAGCGTGCTAACAGAAAAGGGCCAATTGGTATGGAAAAATATAGCTGGGTCAGCTATTCCTGGCTACAATTGAGACCTCCGAAGTAGAATAACCAAAGCAACGTTGGCAGCAGTAACAGCTGTAAAATTAGCAACAATAAGTTTAAAAAATTCTGCGAGCTGTTGTTGGTGTTTTTTGTTAGCATCATACGATAATGATGACAATATTCACAATATCACATAATATTCACAAATATCAAAATTTGCGGCTTATGTTGTCGATGATGTTGACAACAACAGACACAGAATCGATGTATTATGTCCACAGTTTAATGTTTTGGTTGCTCATGACACTTATGGTAAAGTAGTATTTATAATTTTTTTTTTGTTGTTATCACTGTGTATTTGTATTGCACCACAAGAAGACATGACTGACTTGGTCACTGTAAATTTTTTATTTAAGGTGAAAAAATAGTGAAGGTCAAAAACAGCATTTACATTGAAGTGAGAAAAAAGATATTGGTGTTTTTTTTTCAGTTTTCCAAAGAAAAGAAGAAATAGTTGAAATATTTAAAGAAATTGTTATTATTTCAACAACTATCGCGATCACAATTGCATTCACATCAAAATCGCCACTACCATCAAATCGTAATCACATAAAAAAACCGAATCACTTTCAAATTGCAGTAACTATTACTAACACCATGACTATAGCTATCTCTATCACTATCACTATCACTATCTTTATCACTATCACTCACTATCACTATCACTATCACTATCACTATCACTATCACTATCACTATCACTATCACTATCACTATCGCTATCACTATCACTATCACTATCACTATCACTATCACTATCACTATCCCTATCACTATCACTATCACTATCACTATCACTATCACTATCACTATCACTATCACTATCACTATCACTATCACTATCCCTATCACTATCACTATCACTATCACTATCACTATCACTATCACTATCACTATCACTATCACTATCACTATCACTATCACTATCACTATCACTATCACTATCACTATCACTATCACTATCACTATCACTATCACTATCACTATCACTATCACTATCACTATCACTATCACTATCACTATCACTATCACTATCACTATCACTATCACTATCACTATCACTATCACTATCACTATCACTATCACTATCACTATCACTATCACTATCACTATCACTATCACTATCACTATCACTATCACTATCACTATCACTATCACTATCCACTATCACTATCACTATCATCACTATCACTATCACTATCACTATCACTATGTATTATGTATTATGTATTATGTATTATGTATTATGTATTATGTATTATGTATTATGTATTATGTATTATATATTATGTATTATGTATTATGTATTATGTATTATGTATTATGTATTATGTATTATGTATTATGTATTATGTATTATGTATTATGTATTATGTATTATGTATTATGTATTATGTATTATGTATTATGTATTATGTATTATGTATTATGTATTATGTATTATGTATTATGTATTATGTATTATGTATTATGTATTATGTATTATGTAGTATGTATTATGTATTATGTATTATGTATTATGTATTATGTATTATGTATTATGTATTATGTATTATGTATTATGTATTATGTATTATGTATTATGTATTATGTATTATGTATTATGTATTATGTATTATGTATTATGTATTATGTATTATGTATTATGTATTATGTATTATGTATTATGTATTATGTATTATGTATTATGTATTATGTATTATGTATTATGTATTATGTATTATGTATTATGTATTATGTATTATGTATTATGTATTATGTATTATGTATTATGTATTATGTATTATGTATTATGTTATGTATTATGTATTATGTATTATGTATTATGTATTATGTATTATGTATTATGTATTATGTATTATGTATTATGTATTATGTATTATGTATTATGTATTATGTATTATGTATTATGTATTATGTATTATGTATTATGTATTATGTATTATGTATTATGTATTATGTATTATGTATTATGTATTATGTATTATGTATTATGTATTATGTATTATGTATTATGTATTATGTATTATGTATTATGTATTATGTATTATGTATTATGTATTATGTATTTTGTATTATGTATTATGTACTATGTATTATGAATTATGTATTATGCACTGTGTATTATGTATTATTTATTATGCATTTAGCCTTTAGTATCAAACAAAAAACATGAAATATACCGAATTGTAAAAAATTGAGAACATTTTTAAGCATTAAATATTAAACTTTTTACACTGTTAAACTCTCAAAATATTCAATTCAAAGAAGTAACATGCTAAAAAATTCTTGTAATGCTCTTATTTACAGCAGAAAAGACTTGGCTATATTGTACAATGCCAAACTTATATAAAGGATAAGAATAAATTTAAAAATAGTAATGTGGTTTATATTCTCCACAAATACTCTCTTTAGTTTTTAATATAAAAAAAAGGAAATAAATGCACTCGTATTACACATGGTCACTATTTTAAAATCTCTTACCCACCACTCTCGTGCTCTTCTATAATTTTCTCATTATTTTGCTGGTACACGTTCTCTGCTGCGCCACATGCTCACAGACAAAATTTCCACATAATAGGACGAAAATGAACAACAAGTACAACAACAACAAAGAAACGAAATAAAATTAAATACAAAAAGGACTCGCGCGTATGCCAAAAATAAACTTTGTCCTTATATTGTACAGTGTGTATTTTTCACACTCGTTAACGAACAAACGAAAGACCGGCGACCAAAATCCGAAGTGAAAACGAGCAACAAAACAATGATCGAGGCGGTGATGCAGGCGGCGGGGTATGAAATGTTCGCTTGAGTGACACATACATATATACTGACTCGCACAGACTCATACATATGCAGCCATGGTAGTTTCGAAAATGGGTTCTAAGTGAAAACAAGTGGTTGGCGAGCAAGCCAGCGCATTAAGCGAACAAACGTTGTTGCCGTCGCGTCGTGCAGAGTAGCACCGGACGAAGCAGTTAACGAAACGAAATACGATACGACAGGATAAAAGAAAAACGACGACGTTGAACAAGTAGTAGAAGAAGAAGTAGCAGAACCAGCGCACGAAAGCGAGCCACCGTTTTACGGCAGACAAACAGGCGAGTCCTGCTGAGACGTCGAGTCCTTGCTCGTCGGTTCAAACGTTTGGAAGGACAAATTAAGTGACATTTTTTAACGGTTAATATAAAAGTGTGTGTATATTTTATAAAGTTTTATGGCATTGATGCAGGAAAAATGTTATTTTATTAAATTATAAAAAAAAATGAATAAATAATTAAACGTTTTGAAAGAAAAAATTTAAAAGCGAAATAAGTAAGAATTGTGCTATTTAATTGTGTGCAAATAAATGGAACTTTTTTAAAGGAAAGTTTAAGATTTTCAAAACATGTGTGAAATTAAAATTGTAAAAAGTTTTTAAAGCGAAACCCACAAAATACAAATAGAAAAAAGTGTTGAAAAGTTCCTTAACGAATATAAAAAAAAATTAAAAATTTAAAGAAATTATAACCAACCAAACCACAACAAGCTGTAAAAAATTAAAAGTTGTGTTAAGAATCTTAAAGCTGATGTTGAAGAATGACTACTTTCGAGTCCGAACACAGCTGATAATGCACATATTTAATAAGTATTAAACAACAACTTTCAAAAATAAACGTTTACGAAAAAAGTTAACAGAAAAGTGCTGATATTCAAAGGGTTAAAAAAAACTCAATCTTATTAAAAAATTACAATTTATAGAAAAACTCGAAGCAAATAATAAAAATAACAAACAACAACAAAAACAAAAGAGGTGAAGTGTGGCACTTAACTGAACTGAACCCAGCTTAACTTTTTACTAACCTTTCTTTTGAAGCTCATACGAACAGGAAGTAACAAGCAGGAACAAACTCACACAATCAACACAGGAATAAGGCAAGAAGCAAGAAACAGCCAATTTTAAAATAAAAAAAAAAAATAAATCATAAAAAAGGGCCACAACAGACAAGTGTTGCAAGAAATAAGGGGAAAACAAAATAATATAAAACAAAATAAGCACGCGTTAAAAAGATACTTCAGCGTGAGGACACGTTAGAAAAGGCGCAGCAAGCTAAGCAGGAAACACGCTGCTGTGACAAAAAAAAATAAAGAAGAAACGAAGCCACTTCAACAGACGTTCCAGTCTCAAGAACCTGTACAAAAGCCAGCAAGAGGTAACAATAAAGCTGCTACAACAACAACAACTATAACAACAACACAAAAAACCAGCTCAACAAGGCTAACCAAATAAAGCAAAGAAGTCAGGCCAAAATAAAAATAACCAAAAATAAAGGAAAAAAGATCTATAAAATAAGAAAGCTCAAAAGTGAGACTCACGGCGACAACACACTCAATCCAAAACGCTGTCCGAAAACATAAAAAAAAAAACCAAAACATTGTGTCCTGGGACTTGGCCTCAGTGACCAAGGATATATCCAAAAATAAATATAATTTGAAGACAAGTAAGAAAACGCATTAGTTGCAGAAACAAAACAAAAACAAAAAACAAAAGCATAAAAAGGAAATAATAATAAAATAACGCTATTTATAGCACAGCCACAAAAACCGAAAACAACAGTTAAGGTGACTACAAAAATATTCATTAAAAGCCCTCGATTATAGACCTTAATAGCGCCGAGCCAACAAGCTAAGACAGAGGTTAAGAGGACAAAAAAGCCGCAGGCCAAATAAAATTTTTTAACATTAAAAGGTTAAGACAAAAAAAAAAAACGATATAAGAAATCAACAAAAAAAAAAGTCTAAAACATTAAAAGTTTTTAACAACTGTTGATATATTGAATCGACTGATCAAGAAAACACACAAAAAATTTTGGTTGCGAGAAAAAAGGAGCCATTGTAGAAGGTTGCCTTGACTGAAGGTTAATATATTATTCAATATAAAGCAAGGTTCAATACCAGAAGTTTTCCACAAATTCAAGCAAACCTCGAACACCTGGTGCCCTCACATCAAAGAATCTGGACAACTTGTTGACTAGATTAAAGGTCACAGGAGAAAAAGAGAGATAGTGAGAAAGCTTGAAGAACTCGAAGCAGAAAATTTTTGTACTAAGTCGTACTCGAACAAAAGCTTAAAATCCTAAAATTTACTTCGACTATAATAAAAAAACCCTTGAAAAACTTTAGCACTAGGGTCGCTTAGCAGAAATAAATCCTGCCTTAAAATTGAGAATCAGGAAGAGGAGGAAATTATTAAAACTTTTAAAGCTCAAAAAATTCCAAAGCAGTACTGATAACTCAAATCACTGCAATATTATTAACAAAGACGCAGTAAAAATCGCAGCTGAGCACTAGCTGAGAAACTGTATGAAAGTTTGCTCTTAAGCTAGACTGCAATAAAAAAATTGACGATTATAAAATTACTTAAATAATTTATTAAAAATAGCAAATTACATAAAAGGAGAAAAAAATGAAAAGTTTTTTAAATTTTATGGCAATGCTTTACAAACGACGAATATTTGTAAAAACATTTTAAAAGCTTCCGAAAGCGTATTAAGCTCAACTAAATTCTGCTTAAATACAGAAAATCAAGCAGTTCCAAGGTAAAACCGTCAAAAGCTTGCAAATATCTAAAGCTAAAGAGATTAAGAAAAGCTCAAAAACTCAGCTCAAATAACTCCCCAAAATTGAAAAACTACTTCGAAAGCTTTGAAGCGTCAAAGCCTAGCTTCATCAAAATTAAAAAAAAAATACAGATAAAAAATATCATTCTAAGTATTCAAGTAAGTATTAAAGCACAAGTAAGAACCTCTTCTTACTAAAAAGAGCATTGTAAAGCTGAATGCTGAATACACAGTCTCGAAAACGTTTAAGTGGAAATTGTAAAAGCGAAGAAAGTGAAAATAAAGCAAACCTAAGTGTTTTTCAATCCAAAAAAGCTCCTAAAAAGCTTTAGAAAAGTTTTGAACCCCGTTGAGAATTGTAATAACCTGAAAGCACTAAATTCAGTGTAAAAAAAAAAAATAAAATAAAAGGTAAAACATCCCAAAAAACTACGCTAAAAGCATCATGACTTCAAAGCTCATTAAGCGTTAGAAAGAAAAAGAAATTATCTACTCATTAAAATAAACCCCCCCAAAGAGCCAAAGGTTGACATCATAACGAGTTCGAGTAACAAGAACCCAGAAGCAACAAAGAAAGAAGCTCACAAAAAACAGAAAGAAGACAAAACCAGCATTAATTGGACACATCTAACAAATAAGCAAATATAAAGAAAAGCAATAAATAACAAAATCAAGACAAAAAAAAAAAAAAAAAACAAACAAAAAGTAAGCAACTCTAAAGTATAGTAGTAAAAGTATTAGAAAAGTGCAGCGAAAACGTAGTGTAGACAGCGGAAGCACAGACAGCATCAAGTTGTAAATAAAACGTTAACATTGATTATTGATTTTGTTGGCAGCAGCAGCAAAGAAACAACCAACAAACAACAGAAAACTGTCTGTCTCTACCAAAACATACAAAACTGCAAAGCAAAAACATTTCACTTGAGCATATTTATAATTTTCAAAGTTCTTTCGTCCTGCAAGTCCTTAAAAACACATTTTTGGCAGCACATCAAATATAGGAACGCGAGTATTCTTAGAGGATAAATAAACCAGCAATTTTCTAAAAATAACTAGAAAATCAAATAAAATCCGGCAAGAAAACAGAATACATTTGCAGACGCCAGGAAGAAGTTAAAACAACAACAACAACAACAGAAAAATATAAAATAAAAAGTTGCTGAAAACTTTGCAAGGGTGTTGCGAGCAAAAAAGTTGTTGACTTGCTTGCCAGCAAAACAAAACCATAGCAAATAGCAGAAAACAAAAAACCACAAAAACAACAAACAAAAAAAAACCATAAAGAGACAACAACCAGCAAGAGTTACCAAGCGGAAGCAAGACGTAGTGTGAAAGAAACAGTGGAAAATCGTGGAATATGCCAAGTACAAGCTGCTAGCTTAGCAAGTAGACGACCTCTAACTAGCATAACTCCAGGCTCTTAAATCCTGCCCACCATCAGCCACCAACCATCACCAGCAACATTACCCGCTCCAACTCGCTCCACTAATACGACACCCACGCACAGAGCACTCGCAACACTACACTACGAAAAAGTTAGCGAAAGCGCATTGAAACGACAACAACATAGCGACATCGAGTTAATCCTAGACGCGAAGAAGACATAAAACACATAAAAAAACTTTAAAAAATTATAAAAATAAGCAACCAAAGCAAAAAAGTTAAAACCACAAACATACCACATCTACTGCAGAAGCTTAAAAATCCACAGCGTAAAAAAATGTGGATACCACTCGTGCAGACGCTGGCTTGCCTGAGCCTTATCAATGGCGGCCTCTATGCGCTGCATTTGAATGGCAACAGCAACTCCGGCAGCAGCAGCAGCGGAAGCAGCAATGTGGCTAACACAGCGACAAGCAGCAGCAGCGCCAGCTTAGGCAGTGGCAGCAGCAGCCATCATAGTAACAACAATAAGCTAGAGCATAGCTCACATCTACCAGGTGGTGGCAGCAGTTTGACTGCAAACCAACAGCAGCATCTGCAGCACTTGTCGCCACATGCACTCGATGCTGCCAACAGCCGCTACGGTGAGCAGCTGGCCGATATGGCGCAGCTAGAACGTGAACGTCTCATGCTGCTTGGATTGGCCAAGCAGACAGCTGCAGCAGGCGCTGCAGCAACAGGGCATCATGGGCGTCCAATTGTAACCGGACGCATACAAATGACGCCCGCCGAGGACGCGGAGGAGAGCTTGGCCAGCAATGGCGGGGACTACCCGTCACTGTTGATGCAGCAGGCTCGCGGCTTTATGTTCGGCAATGTCGTAAAACAGCCAAAACATTTGCCCGCAGTCGACTATGACTCAGCTGAGTATGAAGATGTGGATACGCTGCCACGTCGCTATGAATACGGACGTGTTGTGCAGCCACCACCGCTGGTAGAGCCACAGCAGCAGCAGCAGCAGCAGCACCACCATCAGAAGCAGCAGCTACAGCAGCCGTTTGAGCCGCGGCGTCATGACTCATCTTTCGACTGGCAAGTATTGGATGCAGAGCCAGATGTGGAAGATATCATTCCCGATCTGGATAGCTATCAGTATTTGGATGAACTGCTGACTGAGCAACAGCTGCAGGATGATGGCGGCTGGCATCACTGGCCACAACAACATGAAACGCAACCATTTTATCATGGCACCAGCCGCATGCAGCTGAATCCTTATCATAGCTTGGATGAATTGGAAGCTAATCCTCCGGCAGCACTGGAGGAGTTGTTCGAACAGCCAGAAAACCAGCAACATGTTGGAGGTGGCAGTACCATCAGTTCTACTACCAACAGCCATAAGCAGCAAAAGCCACACTACGAACAATCTACACGAATGCATCAAAAATGGCAACGAAAACGTGCTCAGCAACAATTCCTAAATCATCAAAAATTGCAGCAGCATTTCAAACAGCAACAGCAACAACATATGCAGCAGCAACATCAACGATTTGGCATGCAGCATAGCAACAAGTTGCCACTTGCAATCACATTAAATGGCGATGCAAGTGTAATAAAGCCGCAACAGCAGCAGCAACAGAAACAACATTCCTCGGCAACAAGTTCCTCCAGCAATGCTATGCCAGCCGATCAAGCTGCGCCTAGCAGCGCCAATGCTGTATCTTCAGCGTCAGCCAACAATGCAGCCAATAATAATAATAATCAAAACAAGCTCAACCAGCTAAAACAGCAAGATCAGCAACAGCAGCAGAAGCAGCAGCAGCAGCAACATTTGCTACATCCCAATCATAAGCGTTCGGGCTTAGGTGCTGGTAACTTGGGCGCGAACGGTTATTCGCCGCTGCAGCCCCAACTGCCACCAGTCACCCACAGCATAGCCAGTCAATTAATGCTGCGCACAGCGCGCGGACAGCGTCAATACGATGTGCCACAAATCGGTGAGTGAGCATTAACTTTATTTATGCCTAATGTATTTGAGACGAAGCTATCATATTATTGTTTTACCCTCTAACTAAACTACAATATATTTCGTCATCCTCATAAGGCATGCTTTAACTGTGAAAAATTTAAAATTTACAATCTTCGATCAAATCAAAACTTGGGTTTGTATTTCCCACAACTTGCAAAATGTAACATAGAAGCTGTTCCTAAATTAAGTAACATGTTTTTGGGCAATTTTAGACCCACTCCTCTCTATGTCACACTTTGTCACAAAGTCAAGGCGCCACCCCCCCCACGATGTAATGAAACACTTTTATTTTTTACAATTTTTTTGGGTGTTTCTTACAATTTAGCAATTTGTTATGAAAAACGCATTAAAAACGTTACTTTATTATATATTATATTTATTACTAGCTAAGGAATTTTTGAACTCATTCGACGATTTGAAAAAACTTTTCACAAACTTTAGAAGGAATGTTGATCGCATCGTTTAAACCGGTAACATCTGAAAATTTTGAGAAAAATTTAAGAAAATCGAAATTTGTGTGTGCGTGCCGATAGCTTACAAAATATATTTTCAAATTTTATATTTATATTTATATTATAAATATCAGACCAAAAAGGCATTTTTGGCAAGTATTGATGTAAATTTGCTCATACAGAAATGCTCTCTCTTGACCTCGTGTTGTAATGTTGCTGTAGCATCCAAAGTGTTCAGACTGTTCAAATTGTGCACAGGAGTGCATGCGTTTTTGTTGACGTAAACATTCAGCCTCACTAAAGAACTGATATTAAATTTTAGCGTCAGCTTTTTAATTTAGTAGCAGCTGTAGCCTCTGTTAGGCTTATGCTAAAAAATCTTTTTAGAGCTGGCACTAATTAGAGCCAGCACTTAATTAGTTTTTAATATAAGGCTTCATAGATATTTTTTTAAAGAAATAAATATATATGGGCAATTCCACGTTAAGAGGTTCTAGCGGTGGCTAAATCAAAAAACCGTAAATTAGTTAAAAATTTGCGGAGAACGACAAACATACATAAGAAACAACATTTTTACTTTATTACCAGTAAATAGCATTACCTAAATTAACAAAGTTTAGTTATAATTGCATGTTAACCGTGAAAAAAGTATTGACCCTGGCCTGTCCCTTTACTATCTCGCAAAGAAGTCAGTGTAATTTAATACATTTCTAATTGATTAGACATTTAAGCATTATTTATTTCATAAAGAAGCATTAGTAAAAGGAGTAAATATTAAAAAAAATCTAATTACTTTTATTTTCTATTCAAGAAAAAATCCGCAATTTTTTTTTCGTATTTTAACTCTCCTCCCCTGGACGTTTTACGTCCGTTAAAAAATGTCGATAAAGTACTTGTCGTTACAATTTTAAATCTCAGAGCATTGACTTTGATGTGAAGTTAACAACAAACGAAGCGCAAGCCACTCGCGTGCTCTCATTGGCGGACAGTTCGATCACGCCACTTGGCATGTGCGGATGCGTCGGTGAATGCAGTATCTCCCCTAAGTTTTATACCTTTGTTATCCTCTCTTCTACACGGTTAAAAATCTTGGAGTAGTTTTTAAACCAATGGTTGGAATAATATATTTTTTAATCCATTTTTTATTAGAATTCTTTTCAAAACACTACAAATTATTTTAGTCAAAGCTGTACTTAAATTTTATAAAGTTGGAATAAAATTTAAAGTTTAGTGTACCCTTCGGAATAAATTTGATATTATGGTGAATATTATATTTGAATTTTAAGCCATGCTGTATTTTATTTTAATACTTTCCTTCTTCATTTTCAGATTGTTAAAATTCAAAAGTCTTATGATTCAGAGTTACTTTTTCGGTTAACATAGCTTATTATACAATATTTGTGAAACATTTTTTATTTGATTATTTTTGATTATTTGATTATGATCATTTCAATGATGATGTGAGTTCGAAACCTACAATAAGAGCTAGTTTAAAAAATATAGTATAAAAGAAAAAAAAAGAATAAATTGTATAATTCAATGTGCCATAAAATTGAATGCTAATTTTTAACATTTTAATACTAAAATTTAAATCAAAACGGTATTGAAACTTAATCCGAACTGAGTATTAAAAGTATTAAATTCTAATACAAATTTTTATTAGAGGTTAAATGTAATATTCGGCAATTTTTAAAATTTAATACAATTTTGGTGTCATCATATATGTAATCAAATTTATATTAAAATTTATTCCAAAATTTCTCACCGTGTATATATATATTTATAAAACAAAGTCATGAAATGTTTTATTAATTCCATCACTCAAGAACGAAGCGTCTGATTTGCTTGGAGATTTTTTCTTTGTGTTTTTCTTGGCTATCCCATTCTACATAAGTTTGTTCAATTTTGCTACACTCCCTTTTACCGCCCACAAATCGATGAAAATGCTATATTTCAAACGATTTTTGTCGTACTAGGTTCTTATTTTGTAATTCAGTTTGTATGGTTATTGTCGGCAACTGTATTAAAAATGGGCGTGGTCAAACTATAGGCAAACTCACTTTTTAAGAAATCATTAAATTGACTGCTGGGCCGATTACAAGACTATATTTTAGTGTACATACATAGGGGCAGGTGAAAATAGTTGATTTTTCAAATTCAAGTGTGAAATCTGTCCATTTTGACCCGGTAGGTGGCGCTGCCATTGAGTTACAGGAAATTTTTTTCGAAATTGCTCATCCCATTGGCATGCAAATTTATTTACAAAATTTTTATATATTTTGTTCTTTTAAAAGACCAGAGGGCGCTGTAGTACAAATATTTAAAAAAAAACTTCGAAAACTCATAAACCGTTCCTTCGAATTTCAAGAGAATTTGTATATGGAGATTTTAGGATGTGGTGAGTATTTTGGACTTATCTACTCTGATCTATCTTGAACATCAGAGGGTATTGAGGTACAAATCTTTTAAGAAGTCGTGAGAAACTCTAAAACCGCTCATTTTAGAGTACGGCAATTGTTTTGGCGCTATCTCTTTTGCACTATTTCGAAAACTATAGAACGGTGTTGTACAAATACTGAAAAAACTCAAATATTTTGATTCGGGAACGATCCACTTTAGTTTTAATACTTTATTTTAGTAAATATTTACACCATGGTATTGATATTTATCATAGCGTGAGTAGGTTATTTTCCAAACACCTTGCAAAAAGTGCTCAAATTAAATCGGATCTAAAATTCCTAATTCGACTATGCTTTGAACATTTTAAATATCGTTTCCGTACAATTCCGTATCATGTTCCACACATTTTACCTGAATGCTACACACCCTATGGCTGCCCCAAATAAAAAAAATCTGTTTGGTTTTCCATTTAAAATTTTTACCTTCATCACTCAGAATATTGTTTGCCGAAAACAAGATATAGGCAAGAGATTTCAGAAAAAACTGATGAATATTTATAAATCTTCTAGTATAAAAGTCCGTCCTACGACGGGTTGCAAGCAGCTACGCCCAAACTGTAATTATTTTTCGCCATTATTACAGTGCTTTTACAACATACATATACTTTCCTGAAGAATGTTGAGCCTGAAAGTATGCACAGGCAAGCATTCTGCTCTGTCACTGATAAGTATTAAATAAATTTTCTGTGCATACTTTCAGGCTGAAAATTTTTCAGAACAGTTGGACAATTACTGAAATAATGACAAATAATAGTTACAGCTTGAGCGATATTGGGTGCAGAGCAGCATGCTTGCTGTATATTATTATTTTATGTATATTATTGTGTGCTATTGTTCTATTTCTGTTCTTTGGCAACTAAATTACGTTCATAAATTCGCTACGCTACTACTGCTTCAAATACAATGCACATACTCAATAGTATAAAATTATTTTTTATTTTCGGTCATTCCTAATACTGGATTTTTTTTTAAAACAAAATCAAACCACAACTGAATTTCATTATAAATTAGTCGTTATTGTTTGTGGTTGACCCTTTTTTTCCCAGTCGTAATGTTGCCAGCTTTGCTGTCTGGCGATATAAAACATGTCGATGAAAGTAAATTCTGTTTAAATTCTTATGCGTGTAATTTTTGGGTTGATTTGATTGGTAATAAATTTTATGCTGGTCACTTTAATGTGTTCATTTGGTTTCTGCGTAGTTTTTTCCTTTTATTTAGATCTTAGATTATATATAATTTCATTTGGTTTTTGTTAGAACTTTATAATTTTGTCTAGCAGCCGCATTAAAGCAATATTTTTGTTTGGTTTCGTGCATTCCAGGCGTCATATTATGTCCTTGATTAAAGGACTGTTGTATGTATACGTACTTTGAATAAAAATTGATTAATTTAGCGTTTTTGTGGTTGCCATTCAGTTGAGCTCTGTAAGTTTCATGCAAAGGTCAAAGCCACCAATTCAAGTTTAAATATTTTTTGGTTTAGTGTATTTATAGAAATAAAATAAGCTTTATTAAGAATCCAATTCTTATTTTTAGTGGTCCAAATAATTGATTTTTCAGTTCAGAACTTAAAAAAAGTAGCAAGTAATTAAATACACATGCAAAGAACACAAAAAAGTTGAAAATTTCATGCGATCTTGTTTACAAGTACAAAGTTTTTAGTAATAAAGAAACTGTATACCAATAAAGTTTTATAAATAGGACAAACTAGGACCAACAAACAGGGGATAAGAGAATTAAAAACCAAAATTCTTGGTATTATTACTGTAGATGTAGCTAGAAATACTATTTGCGACAAGAAACTATTTCTTAATCAGCTTATTGTACGTAATTTTGGTTAAAATAATTTTTTGCATTTCATAAGAATATACTCATCTATCATAAATAGCTGATTCTACCAGCTTAACAAAGCTCACCACATTAATAAAAAAGTTAATATTAACAATGTTAGTTTATACTTTTATACTACTACTTAGAATAGTGCATTGGCAACTCAAATGCTATTTTGTACTTTATCTATTACACTGTTTCTTTTTTATATCATCAACTATTACTCCATTAAATACATTTATAACGAACGGTCGTGTTTCATTTCATGTGCTTGATTAATCACTAACAAAGGTTATGGGCCCAGTCGCCACGTGTTTTCGGAAATTATAAATTGTATTTGTATCCTTCTAAAACTCAACGAGAGTTGATAGAAATGGCTAATTCCTTGACGCAGATCGAAAAATTAAACAATGAAAATTATGCAACGTGGTCGGTTCAAATTAAGAGTTTGCTCATCACTCTTGATTACTGGGACGTGGTCATAGGGACTGCACCTGATTCAGCATCAGCGGCAGAGAAGGCTGGATGGGTTGCTTGTGATAGAAAGGCATTAGCAACAATCACCTTAAGCGTGAAACCTTCTGAACTAATCCACATAAAGAAGTGCGCGACTGCGAAAGAAGCTTGGAGCGTTTTAAGTAGTTTGTACAACGCGGATGGACCTGCCAGAAAGGTTAATTTGTTTAAAAAACTTGTGCGTTTCAAACTTAAGAACGGGGAAAAATTTTCACCACAAATAAATAATTTTTGTAGCATTTCTGATAATTTGAAGGAAATCGGAGTGCATATGCCAAATGATTTGTTGTCTATTTTGTTGTTATGCAGCCTGCCGGATGAAATGGAAGGTTTTGTTGTGGCAATTGAGAGCCGCGACACTCTACCGAGCATAGAACATTTAAAAATCAAGATCTTAGAAGAGGAGCAACGTCAAGGCGACAAAACGGAGGCGAGCGGCGAAAGTGTTTTTGTTGTACAGGAACGTAAGGGAAAGAATTTTGAAAAATCGTGCCGCCGAAACTTCACTAATCGGAGCAGAAATATTCAATCCAGCAATGACAACATAAAACCGAAAAATTTAAGAAGTGTCAAGTGTTTTGCGTGTGGCAAGAGAGGCCACATCCGCTCACAGTGCTCAAATTACGGCAACAACATGGAACGGAATGAGAAAAAAACTTCATCTGTAGTGTTGAGTCTATGCAATTTTGAGGAAAAAAGAGGCAACGATGTGTGGATTTTAGACAGCGGTGCATCATCTCATATGTGCAGTGATGATAAGCTGTTCCATACGCTTCAAGAGCACTCGCAAAAAATTGTACTTGCGTCGGGAGAATATGTAGTTTCAAAGGGAATTGGTAATATAAACTTAAAGTCTGTCTACACTGACATAACCCTAAGGAACGTTTTGTATGTTCCAAACTTGCATTCCAATTTTCTTTCGATTTGCAAAATAATTGAAAATGGTAACATCGTTCAGTTTAGTGAGAGCGAGGCGAATGTCAAATCGAAACAAAACAAATTAGTTTTTAAAGCGACGATGAGTGGTGGAATTTTTTATGCTAAACTTTTTAAAAAGCAAGAATATTTAAATTCGATGTTAAGTGGGAACACTTGGCATCGCAGGCAGATTTGGACATCTGAATTTATCAGATCTGCGTAAATTAATGCAAAAAGAGTCAGTGCGAGGCCTTAAGATTAGTATGCCTAAAGACTTCAAGTGCATGACCTGTGCAATGTGCAAAATAAGCAGCAAGCCATTTAAGTCTTACTCGAGTGTGCAAAGCACCGGCGTTCTGCAGCTAATACATACTGATTTGTGTGGCCCGATGCGTATTAATTCACAAGGTGGAAAATGTTATTTTATAACTTTTATCGACGATTATTCGCGGTATATAGAGACACAGTTTATAAGGCACAAATCAGAGGCTTTTTCAGCGTTCAAAAATTTTATGGCTAAAGTTGAGAAGCAGACCGGGTGCAAAATAAAATGCATTCGTAGTGATAATGGGCTCGAGTTCGTCAATTCTAATTTTAATAGTTTTTTAAAGCAGCATGGCATATTACACCATACAACTGTAAGTTACACTCCACAACAAAATGGCATTGCCGAACGAGCCAACAGAACACTCGTGGAGATGGCAAGATGTATGCTCAACGATTCAGGTCTTCCGCAATGGATGTGGGCTGAAGCCATCAACACTGCGACGTATATTAGAAATCGATCTACAACCAGAGTGCTCAATGATATAACGCCATATGAAAGATGGCATGGAAGAAAACCTTCAGTGTCGCACTTTAGAACCTTTGGTTGCGATGCAGTTGCTCTTTATAAACGACCAGGGCGATCTAAGTTTGAAGCTAAGGGTGTAAAGCTGGTTTTTGTTGGTTATGCTGACCAATCAAAAGCATACAGACTATACAACAAGCAAACTAAGTCAATCGTTATAGCAAGAGATGTTACGTTTTTTGAAGATTCATTTGCAGAAAATGAAGGTAGTCGAGAGGATATTATTTCGAGTGAAGAGTTTTTTGTTGACATGCGGCCTGTTGAGGTGGGCATAAACAATTCCGAAAATAAAACTGATGAAGTTGAGGCTACAAAAAATGAACAAATCGACTGTGAATGTGCAGAAGAGACTGACGAAGTCCTTGTTAACCACGATATAGCGCAAAGCTCGTCAGTGGAATCGTCGGATGATGACGGCGATGTGCCAGGTATCAGCCTGGGTAAGCGTAAGCGAGGTAGGCCAAGGATTTGTAGATCTGGAAATGTGGGCAGGCCTCGAAAGATGTATATAATGGACGCGCCAGAAGCCTTAAACTCAATGTTTGCTACCCCGATTACTATAACTGAAGCTTTGCAATCAGAGTCTGGACATCATTGGAGGTATGCTATGCAGGCGGAATACGACGCGTTGATGAGAAACCGGACTTGGGAGCTTGTAGATCGTCCAGTTGATAAAAACATTATCGGATGTAAGTGGATTTTTAGTACGAAGTATACTGCTGACGGAAGCATTGAAAAATATAAAGCTCGCTTAGTTGCACAGGGGTGTTCGCAGAAGCAATATGAAGACTATTTTGATACATATGCTCCAGTTGCACGACATTCTACAATCCGACTGATCTTATCACTTGCAGTACAGCATAAATTGCTCGTCCACCATATCGATGTTGTATCAGCTTACTTAAATGGAAATTTAGAAGAGGAAGTTTTTATGAGACAGTCGGAAATGTTCATTGACTGTGAGCAGTCTGCAAAGGTTTGTAAGCTGCGTAAACCATTGTACGGGCTTAAGCAAGCTGGAAGAGAGTGGAATATAAAAATAACCTCAATTTTATCGGATATCGGTTTCGAAAGATGTAAGACGGATAACTGCGTGTACACAATGTTTAAAAGCAACGAAATCAATATAATTAGTGTATACGTTGATGACATTATTTTGGCATGTTCATCAGAGCATACATTGTGCAGTATTATGCATGCACTTGAAACGCATGTAAGAGCAGTAGATCGCGGGCCCATTAGATACTATTTGGGGATGGAAATAGAAAGAGTTGATCTACGAGGCGAAATGTCCATTCACCAGAGCCGTTACACATCTGAACTGTTAAAACGTTGGAATATGCATGAGTGCAAGCCGGCATCAACACCGTTTGCAAGTGGGACTGTTTTAGAAAAATGTGAAGACATAAATTGCTTGGGATTTGACGTGAAGAACTATCAATCGTTACTTGGAGGCCTCACATATTTGGCAACAATATCGAGGCCTGACATATCACACACTGTATCAAAGTTAGCTCAATTCCATAGTCACCCTCACAAAGAACATTTTATTGCTGCTAAACGCGTCCTTAGATATCTCAAGGGAAAACCCAAAGGTACTTTATCGTACAATATTAATAATCGTTTTGTTTGCTTCACAGACGCCGACTGGGCATCAGATTCAACTGACCGCAAGTCTTATAGCGGTTTTGTCTTATTTTTTGGTGGAGGTCCGATCGCTTGGGAGGCTAAGAAACAAAATGTTGTCTCACTTAGCTCAATGGAAGCCGAATATATAGCGATGTGCCAAGGAGCGAAGGAAATTGCATTTCATCGTAGTTTGCTCAAGAAAATGAAGTTTAATGATATTGTTCAATACCCAACTACTTTGCTGTGCGACAATCAAGGTGCTCAGTTTCTGGTTAAAAATCCGATAGCACATAAGAGGAGCAAGCACATCGATATAAAGTTCCACTATATTCGGGAGAAGTAGATAACAAATGAACTCGACGTAAAGTACATTCCATCATCAGAAAATTTAGCTGATATATTAACAAAATCTTTAACAAAAGATAAACATAACTATTTTTGTAAGATGTTAAAAATAGAATTTTGAAACTTTGCATAATTATATTTAAATTTAATTGAATGAATTACCGCATTTGAATTGAGGCGGAATTTGTTAGTTTATACTTTTATACTACTACTTAGAATAGTGCATTGGCAACTCAAATGCTATTTTGTACTTTATCTATTACACTGTTTCTTTTTTATATCATCAACTATTACTCCATTAAATACATTTATAACGAACGGTCGTGTTTCATTTCATGTGCTTGATTAATCACTAACAAACAAGTTGTTAATTTTCCGTATTTTGGTGAAAATTTAAAAGCTCCTTTTCTTTACGATTTTATTAATTAAAGAAAGTATCTAACAACGCTCAGCTCAGCCATTCCATAGATTTTGTTGAAAAATATACTCACCATAATTTGACTGTACTCTTGGAATTGATGGCAGTAAATAATTTTTCAAAATATTTATGTGTTTCTCAGTGTTGACAATACCATCAACGAAATGGAGATTACCAACTCCCTTTGCAGAGATACATCCCCAAACCATTACAGAACCTGGATTCTTGACTTTCTTAATGATGCAATCGTTACGAAACTCTTCACCTTTTCTACGTAGCACTTTGGGTCAGGTATAGCCCATAAAAACTTCAAATCTGGATTCGTCGCTCTATATAACTGGAGGCCATTATGGTAAAGCCCAGTTCTTATGATTCTTTGCCCATGAAAATCGGTTAGTTTTGTTATTTTTAGTCAAAAATTTTTTGCTTTTTGCCTGTCAAAGAAATCGGTTGAACAAACTTTCTGTAAAAGTATTTTCTGTACTTCATCTTGTATGACTTAAAACCTAGTTTTTTCAAAGTTCTACTCGTGGTGAATATAGAAATTGTTTTGTTACATGCTTCAGACCATAATTGAGAGATTTTATTCATATTGCTTTTACGATTAGCAATTGTTATTCGCTTAAGTGCCACAATATCAGCTGGAACAAAACTAGATTTTTTGCCTTTCCTGATCTTTTGCTGGATTGAACTTGTGTTTTTGTAGAAAAAAAAAAAAAACAATATTTCTCACAGTAGAATATGGAGTATTCAACTTTTCACTTTTCATATTTTAGAGTTTTTCGCCTTTTTTATGAAAATTAATTATGATTTTTCAAGCATCGTCGGATAATGCTTTACCGCGAGCCATTTTGACAATAAATCATTGCACAAAGATAACAAATGTAAGTGTTTCAATTCCGTTAAGCATGTACAAAACAATGAAATGGAACAAAAACAATTTTACTGTAATTAAACCTTTAAATTTGTTATGCGAAAATGCGAGCAACAAACATGTGATTCCATGACCAATAGAACATAATCTCTCTCAATCGGCGTTACTATCATTCTATCATCTTTACATTCATAATTTGTTGCTGTTATTGCTTGCAAAATAACGCAATTTAATAAAACCAAAAATATTTCATGTATTAAATATATTTGATAAATAAATTTAACTTTGATATTTAAAGAAAAAGTTAAAGTATCCAACTTCATTGCACATGGGTAGTATGTGTTTAGCTAGAGAATTGTTGTGCAAATAATAAAAAAAAACATAAATTGTAATATAATATTGAATTTACATAAATAAAACTGTGAAAAATTTAAGAATTTTTTCTGTTTTTAAGTGCTGAACTGAAGAAGGTCAAAGAAAGGAAAAATTGTACGACGGCGCTATTTAAAACGTCTTTCTTCATCTTTATCTGTTTATCAATTCTTTTATATCTATCCAAATCTTAATACAATTAAATACCCAAATGAATTATATATATATAATAATATATATATAGTTAAATTTTAAGGGGTTACATGACATTGGCAGTTTTTTGAAATTTTAATAATTTTGTATTTTAGTAATCTTAAGATTCTAAGAAAAAAATTCATGGAAAAATTCCTACGGGTTCAAAAGTTACAGCCGGATTAGTGAGAGCGCATTTTTAATTTTTGCGCTACCTACGTACGGCAGCTGGTATATACTTGTTTTACTTGCTACCTGACTTTTGGTGGTTGTTATTTCGTACCTGCTTCAAGGGTGAAGGGTGAATCCCGAATTGCTAAACGATTGCAAAAAACTATAAGAAACAGCACAACACAAGATAACGAAGGCATACAGTACGTAGCAGGCATGTCAGATTGAAGGTAACCTTTTTTTTTCTTTGTTCACAAACTTTGATCGCGTTTATCTCTTTTGGATTTTTTAAAACTTGATTCCCTATCGTATGACACGAGCTTTTTTTTTTAAATTTTTTTTTCGATTTTTTATGAATTTTTAAAGTCAATATTTTTTTCGAAAAAACACACTTTCAAATTTGGAACATCACCAAAAATTGAAAAAAATTAAAAAAAAAGCTCGTGTCATACGATAACCAATTTTGTTAAGATTTAAAAAAGTAATTTTTTTCTAGATCGGACAATTTTTGCAACTCCCAGCGCTGTAACCACTAGGCCCCGTTTTTTCTCTGCCGCCAGTTTGGAGCTCTATAAAACCATGTTGGAGTAAAAAATATATTTTTTTGAATTTTTTTTCTTGTAATTTGTTCAATTCTCTACAATAATAAAAAATTTTGGAAAAATGTTTGTTTTTGATTGAGTTATGAATTTTTTAAAAAAGGTCTGTTTTGTCTGCCACGAATGTCATGTCCCTCCTTAATATATTTAACGGTTAGAATCTTAGGAATATAAGAATAAGTTTTAATTATACACTAAAAAAAAAAAAACTTCCAAAGATCAAAGAAAATTTACTAAATTTTAAGGAAAACTTTACTTGTATTAGATCCAAAGAAATTTTTTTATATCAAAATTTAACTTTTCTTTGAAAAAAAACAAAAAGAAGTATTTTAGAATTAAAGAAAATATTTTTAAAAATTTAATAGATTACAAAATTGCATTCAACCTGTGGTATTGTGTTCCTGTACCATAAAATTGACATATTTATGAATATTAAGTAACAAAAAGTTTAATATACGTATATAATAATTATTATTTATATTCAATTTGAAAGTTACCATAGTGGCATTTTAGCTCGGGCCGCTTGCGTGCTAGTCTTCCGATTTTTCTACGCACCAGCTCATTGTTATCGAACATTGGCGTTATATAATCTTTAAAGAACTTACGTCGGCAGAGCGTTTTTTCTAACATTCAATAACCTGCGAATACACATGCAAAACAATTATTTTGCTTCCGCGCACGGCATCGACGAGTAAGATTTGGTTTTTTTTTTTTTTTTTTTTTCATTAAAATTAAAAAACCAGACGAAAAAAAGTTCTGCCTCCCAGGAAGCTCAAATTCATGACGCACAATGACGAGGGTCTGACGTTTTATGCTGTAGGCTATAAAACCATTGTCGACAAGCAAGCAAAGAATCAATAAGTCAAACTCACTTTTTCTCTTACTCTACTTACTGTATATTTTTTAAAGAAAATTTGATTTTTAAATTAGAATTCTTAGTTTCTTCAGACAAATGTAAATATTTTTATTTTAGATATAAATTTACTTATAATTAAGAAAATTTTAAAATTCCAAAACAAAAACAGGTGGTTTTTGATTTAAAAAATTGATTTTTACTGAGTGTGTATAGACTTATAAAATTAACGAAGTGCAAAAATTTTTTAGTGTATTTATTAGGGTTTTTTATAAGAACTTTTTTGCCTGCCGTGAAGGCATGTGTATTTCAGTGCTGCGTTGAGTTATTGAATTGAACGACTTTATTGCGTTATCACGCAGATACACTTGTTTTAAAGAAAGTAACGTTCTAGCGCAGTAAAACAAATAGTATTTGGCTCTTTCTTATTTTATTCTTTATTTGAATGTGCTCGATTTCAAAATTGCAAGCAGACTTAAAGCCAACTTCAGAGTTCTAATTTATTTTTTAGATCGGAAACGTGTTCATTAGGCCGGAGCGATTTGATATGAAAAAGTACCCTTCCCAACCAAAAATTACTATCTTTATTTTAGCCTAAAGACTTTTTGAAGAGACATTATTAATTATGATAAACTTACGATTAACTCTAAACGATATCTGTAAGATACTTGTAAAATTCTTGTAAGCTCATTTTGGCACTATATAAGCGCGAGTTGTAATTTTCAAAAAGCCCTTATATCGACCTCTTAGACCTCTTAAACAAGATCAACACTCTAAGAAACATTGTCTTATACAAGACTTACAGATCTCTTGCAGATATATACTAAGTGAATTAAGATATATACTCATAAGAGAGTTTTATAAGAATTTATGTATAAATGGAACGAATTTTTAACCTTAAGTTTCACGCATTTTTGGATACGCCTCATCAAAACAATATTTTCTGCATCTTTAGTTTTTTTCTGCGACATAACTTTTGACTGTGCTCGAGCACTTATATGTTTCACCTACTAGAGTGTTTTTTTTTTAATCATTAATTTAAAAAATTATGTCTAAATTTTTTTAACGCAAGCCTGTTAATTGAGGCATAACTAAGAATCTATCAAGAGTTTACTATGGTACCTTGTACGCGCAACAAGATAAAAGGGTTCAAAGATCACCAAAAATTTTAGTTCGCCAATATCTCCGCTACTCTTTGTCAGATAAAAAATATGCTTAGAGCAAAATTGTAGATCATATAATTATCGCCAAAACTGTCCTATAAAGTTTTAACATTATATCAGTTATGTCCACGCTATAACACTATATATATGTAAACTGCGCAAATTAGAAATATTATACTGTAAGCAGATGTTTTAACATTAAATTTGTATACTAAAAACAAGCACAAATTTTTTTTGAGAGCTAATTTTTTCTCTATCCAATGATAAAGTTTTATTAATGTGTATTGAAATTCGCGTTTTGTATCGAATTTCGGTAGATTTTTCCTTGCGGACAACGTAACAGCAATTTGGGCCTCTCGACTTTTCTGACTTGCTGTTGCCTTAGACGTCTCCGACACAAATTTAATATGTCGTTCTGTAGCTTGGTTATGGCAAAGAACTTTCTCTATAATGTCTTCTATTTTATCTCCAGTTTCAGAAAGCCTTTTAATGAACTCATACGCCATCGCTCGTGTGAATGGTAGTTCCGTGTATGTCGTATTCCAGTCAATAATTTCGTAATACGGTTCCTTGTCGAACCAAATTCGAGGATAAACGTATTCGCTGACTACTTCACACTCCACGTCCATGTCATCGTCTCTTGCGCGTAGTATTCTTTCGTATCCCAGTTTTCTAACAGCCACTTCATCATCAAATATCATTGCCAAAAATGCAAGGAGGAGCGGAGATATTGGCGAATTACCATTTTTGGTGATTTTTTAACACTTTTATCTTATTGCGCGCACATGTACCATAGTAAACTCTTGATAGGTTCTTAGTTATGCCTCAATTAACAGGCTTGCATCAAAAAAATGTAGACATAATCTTTTAAATTTTTGATTAAAAAAAAACATTCTTGTTGTTGAAACATACAAGTGCTCGGGCACAGTCAAAAGTTATGTCGCAGAAAAAAACTAAAGATGTAGAAAATATTGTTGTGATGAGGACTATGCAAAAATGCGTGAAACCCTTGAAGATTTTTTGGATCCATACATTTCATCTCACTCTAATATACAATACTACCAACACTATTTTAATATAACAAAATTTAATGCAACATTTTTTTATTATGTTTGTAGAAAATTTTTATATATATAATATTGTATATACGTGGTGTAATATTTTATTACATAAACGCATAAATTTCATTACGATGAAAACTTTATCGTTAGAATCTTATATTGCACTCCGGTTAGACGCTGTCCCCTTTCGCAAAAACCAACATTAAACATTTTATTTAATTAAAAATTATACTATACTCTCAATAAATGCACTAAAAGGCAGTTTTAAGAGTTGATGTCCCATACAAGAGTAGAGCTCTTACTACAAAAGTAATATACTTAAGTAAGTCACATACAAGAGTGTTATACTCTACGAGATGAGTGAAAGCGAAATTTTGTAGGTCCACTATTTTTAAATAGCGTTCATTTATGCCATGCAGAATTAACCCTTTCATCACATTAGTGCAAGGTTTACCGAACTAATTTCATTACTTCGCCATAAGAATTATCAATAAATTTGCGCTACAAAGAATATGAAAAATCTTCCTCAAAAAGTTGATTTATGTAACAAAAAATAGTTGTGACTCGGTTCTGACTGTATGTCGAATCGAATCATAATTCTAGTTGGGCTGGCTAAGCTCCTAGCTAAGCAGCATTCTTAGATAATCTTATGAGCTAAGCATTTATCAAGAATTATAGTATTTCTCAACTTCCCACATTACATTCACAAACAAGAAATGAAACTCTTTGTATTGTAAATAAAATCTCTTCTACTCCCAGTTTGGGCTTTAGTACATTAGTAAAAACAACAATAATTTTCAAAATGCTCAATTCTGAAACCACAGAGCCACATAATTTGCAAAACACATTATCCTATTTGTATGAATTTTGCATCACAGGCTGGGCTAACTTGAAATTAGTCCATGAGTGTAAGCAACAACAATACGTCTTAATACGTCACAGGGCACTGTGATGTGATAGGGACAGTGAAAAAAATTTCAGTGATGTGGATGAATAAATTGTTTGAGTGCGTACGTGTATTGTAAAACCAAATTCTTAAAGTGATTGGTAATTTTTTACTATGAATATATAGCACTGTTCCTGGAAAATATGAATGGAAGTGAATATGTAAATTGCGGTTAGAAATTGTCCTGTTCTTTCGGAATGTTTTTTACCGAATGAACCAAATTCATAGAACATAATTTGAACATAATTCTGTTCATTTGCTATATAGGTACCGTGAAATTAAAGTTAATTAAATAAAAACCAATTTCTTTTGAAAAATTATACATTTACAAGAAAGGGTTAAGAAATATGTATATAGTTAAATCTTTTGTTTTGGGGAAATTGTCCGATTATAAAAAACAACATCTTATTATCTTATTGACACTCTTCTAGTCAGACCGTTTCTCTTATAATCAAAGTGATACTCTTCTAGTCAGAACGTTGCCCAGATAAGAAATGACTTCCTAGATACAGCGTCTTAGCAGTAATGCCCTTATAACACAACAGTTTTAAACTACTATGAAATAATGTGAAAGAGAACATAACACTTATAGACAGTTATAGACATTCTAGTCTAGCAACTAGAATTGTTGCTTGGGTTGTATCGAACTGGCTTGACCATATGTTTACGCACCAAACTTTCGAGTGGATAGATCTTACTTCCCCAGATTTGAGCCTATTCATTGAAATTCAAAAATTCAAATGAATAAAAAATTCTAATAACTGGAATGGGAAAATATTGGTGTGATGATGTTTAATAAAAACTTTCACTAAGATCTGTTCCCATTATCCAACTGCAGATGATTCTTTAAAATAAATTTGATCGTAATAATCATGAGATAAATTAATAAATACTCGTACAACGTAGAAAATCATAACGTGAATAATGATAAATTCTTTATATCAGACCTAAAAGATAGAGTGAATTATAATCTTCTATCTAAAAGTTCACATTGTTTTATTTTGTTTAACATTGTTTTATGTTTGTATGTAATTGTAAAAAATTCGTCAAAAATTATGAGAGTCCAGCTCCTTTAAGAAAACAATATAAAAAGCTGATTCAAAATTTGAATTTTGAATTAAAATTTCGTATAAGGCAGTCACAAACATTTAAAAATTAGTTATTTATCCATAGCTATTAACTGTTACGATGCTTCGGTTGGGTGTGAGGATTTTTAACAGTTGTATAAAGCAAATAATACTGCGTGGAATGCAATGATTAACAGGACAGGCGTTGTGTCGGGCAAATGATAATGCGTGTAGTACGATGAAATATTTAAATGCATGAATTATAGTCGGACTTTGTTTCGAATCTCAGAATTTTGCGCCTTGATACAATTTGTACCCTTATCCCTGAAAACTTTGACACAGAATGCTAATGGTACTTTTGTTGCCAGCCTAACGCACAATACATCGCAACATCGAAAATATAGAAAAATTGGTTGCCATATTCGGAATCAGCAATCATAAATCTATTGAGATACACAAAAATATTGAAAAAAATAAAATATCATTTTCTCAAACATTATAAGGGTAAAGGACATTTTGGAATTGAAAGGTGATGTGATATTGAGACCCAATTTAGAAAAAATGCTTTTCAACCTAATAATTGTTGATCCACTTCATACTTACTGAGGTATAAATAATTTTCAAAATTCATTATTTTCAAGGACAGTCGGGAGTAGACAATTGAGCTGAGATCAAAACGAAATGTTACATTAATTAAAAATATCCCATTATTAACTGATTTGGCCCTTATTTGAGAGAGGTTTCAGGCAAAAGCTGTTAAAATTAAGGCAAATTTTAGAAAATATTTTCTGAAAACTTTTAGTATTAGTATTAGTATTGGTATTAGTATTAGTATTAGTATTAGTATTAGTATAAGTATTAGTATTAGTATTAGTATTAGTATTAGTATTAGTATTCGTATTAGTATTAGTATTAGTATTAGTATTAGTATTAGTATTAGTATTAGTATTAGTATTAGTATTAGTATTAGTATTAGTATTAGTATTACTATTAGTATTAGTATTAGTATTAGTATTAGTATTAGTATTAGTATTAGTATTAGTATTAGTATTAGTATTAGTATTAGTATTAGTATTAGTATTAGTATTAGTATTAGTATTAGTATTAGTATTAGTATTAGTATTAGTATTAGTATTAGTATTAGTATTAGTATTAGTATTAGTATTAGTATTAGTATTAGTATTAGTATTAGTATTAGTATTAGTATTAGTATTAGTATTAGTATTAGAATTAGTAAAAAAAAAATTTTGTTTGTTAACCTATTTTTTATATATAATGATGGCGCTGAAATAGGTGCTCTTCGAAAAAAGGTCAAAATTGGCCCACATCGTAGCGCGACTTAAGATTGTCTGAAAAAAATGCATTCGAAAAAATAAGCCTGGATGCCCTTCTACTTTGAATCATAGAAAAAAAATTGGAAAATTAACGTCATTATTAACCATATTGTTGCGTGTAAAAAATAGAAAAATTTTCAAAGACGCTCATTTTGATAAAAGATGTGTAGAATAACACTACAAACAGATTAAGAAAAAAAAAATAGGTCGATTAGTTTGTTTGCAGTCGCGTGGGCCGTTTTGAAAAAGTACGTCTCAAAAAAGACGCATTTAAAGCTTCAAACTTTAAAAGCATCAAAGTGGTCAAACTCCTAAACACAACTGTTACAATTTAATACGTTTTTTTCTCTACAATCCAATAAACCACAAAACGAACTCGGGTTAGTTTTGAATTAGTAACGAAACCGATAACTCGGGTCAGATATCTCTTATTCGATTCGAATTCGAGAAGGATCCGAAAATTTTTAAAATAGCGAATACATTTTAATATAAAATTTCACAATTTTAAGATGAGTAAAAATTAAAACCTAATTCTAATTGGGATGCTTGAAAATAAATTGACCCTTCCTTAAAGTCACCAATATTAATTGGGTCATAATTTTTGTTTTAGTGTTCCACAAATGCTTTGCTCTACCTGCCTATTATAAATTTGGGTACAAAATTGTATTTTTTTTAACCGACTTCTTTTGATTTAAGCATAATTTCATGTAAGAAATTTTCATATATAAATGCACTGAATTTATTTAGTGATCCAATATTTCGAGCATCGTCTGCCAAATGTTGCAAGCAATGCATATTGTAGGTCAAAAACCTTCACAATAATCGATTTGGGTAAGTAATGAAAATTTAAAAAAATTTCGTTTCGAAAACGAATTGCTAAAATAATTCGAAAACGATTTGCTAATTCTTAAATTTTTGTTTGGTAAGTGATTCGATTATATTGATTATATCATTTCGAGAATGAAGTGTGTATTTCTCCCGCTCTCGGATTCAATAGCAAATCGAAAACGAACTTTGTTTTCGAAATGAATATCAGAGATCCCGGTTTCATCTCGAATTCGAAACGAATTCGTTTGGTTTATTGGGAGTGTATAGTTTATATAGTATATATACATATAAATATTCCATACACACGTACACTTTTACATACACACATACAACGAACAGCACACGTTTTAACAGCTTTTTGGGTTTGATCGATTGGCACTCTGGCGCACTGTAGAATTTGTATTATAAGCGGGATTGATTTAAAATTTAATTTTTAAATGACATTTTTAAATTAACATATTCTTGAATAGTTATACAACAAAATTCAATTAAAAATAATTCGATTTCCAAAAAACTGTTTGCATGAGACCTCCCTTAAAACGATATTTATGATTTTGAATTATTGTGCAATTTGATAAGTTGCAAGCATTTTTTCCAAATTTCATAAATTACATTTAATGAGTTTAGGCATTCCTCTTAAAACGAGGAGTGGTCCGCCCACATTTTCTAAGTAAATATATCTTCATGCTAAGCTCCCATATACTGAACTTCATTACTATTACGTGCCGTGGTCATAAGATATATTAATTTTCCCTAAAACGGGGAGTGGTCCGCCACAGTTTCTAAATACATAGATCTTAATGCAAAGTCAACTCATGCTAAATTTCATTGTCCTAACATCTATAGTATTTGAATTATAAAAACTGCGGGATATTTTTTTCGGCAAAATATTTTCCTAAAAATAATCGTTAATCGTTATATCTTGCGCAATAAAATTAAATGCAGAAAGTATCAGTAGAGTTTTGCGTAAAATTATAAGACAGAAAATAACTATTACTCTCTGGTTTTTTTGAAAAAAAAGACAGAAAATAAATATTAACCTGTGATTTTTTTTTGGAAAAAAGGAACAATCGTTACGATCCCTGGTATTAACTTACAACGAAGTACAGTTTGACTGCATGCATGAAATTAAGGTTTGTTAATTTTTGCCGGATGCTGAGCTTCGTCGATTATAATGATATATAATAAATTTTACATTATTACAATAACCTCTTTTAGATCAAACATATTGTTACAGGACTTTGATTTGATATGTTGTTTTTATGCTAAGTGAAACGAAACTGAGCTTACTTTATCAAATAACCACATACAAAAATGTACCAAATAACTCGATGCATTAAAAAAAAAAACCAACGAACGCATTGTCCAACTGAAAATCTCACAGCGCTGAATAAAATTATATACAAGAACTGCACCAAGAAAAAGCTTATGTTAAATTGAAAAAAAAAATAGTATAATTTATAAGATGACTTTGGCTGTTTTCAGCCTCCCAAGTTCGTCATCAAAACGCCTAAGTTTTACATGTTGACTTGCAGATTTTTATTTGGATGATAAATTAACGAAGTATTTGGTAATTTTTTATACACTCCATTAAAAAAAAAATTGAATTCCAAAAATATAACTTTTTTCTAGGTTTTGGTTTTTTTTATTTTCCTTTTTTTTGAACCTGCCACCCTCTCGTTCTGTGATTTGCTTGACTGAAATCGGCAACAACACAAATTTTTCTTTTATCAACACCATTTTTTCTTAGAAATTAATGACTTCTCGGCTTTTCTTGCTGTTTGACGTCTATTATAAAAAGAACATTAAATTAAATTAAATATCAAATACAAAAATTTTGCCTTCGAGTGCCGTTGAGATTCGAACCCACAACCAACCGATACCACTGTTTATAAAGTTACTACACTACGCATTGAACCAAACTCCTTCGTTACGCTGAGTGATTTATTCAATATTAGTTACAACTGTAGCTATGCTGCAGCATAACACAATAATCTATTAAAAGATTTTTGTTGTATGGCTATCAACAGAATACTGCGACATACTGCATCTGTTAACATAGCTGCAGTTATGTCAGCAATTAGTTACAAGGCTGCTTGGATCAGTGGGTAGAGCGATGGGCTGGCACCAAAAGTTCCAGGTTCGATTCCGCACGGCGGGCAAAGAATTTTTTTTTCTTTTCTTTTTGTTGATGAAATGTAATAAAACTACTGGTGTGAATATTAACGTGTGTTTTTTAATTTACTTTACGTTGTTTTTGAATTACAAAGGGGTTTTATTACAAAACAAAAAACCATTCAATTATCAAATCTATCCTTCTGTCATGTGTCTAATGACGCAGCTGTGGTTTTTTTTTTGCAGAAAATAACTCAAAACTATGCTTAAGCCATCCATGCTAGTTGTTTTTTAATTTTGTATTTTTGGATTTTGGGCTTCAAATATTTTTTTTTTGGCAAGGTCGAGGTCGATCGAAGTATGTGCTTTCAAAGCAATGTATTAAATAATAAATTACATAGGTGAATTAGCATCATTTTTTATAATTCCCATACAATTCTCTTTACCCAAGCCGACTTAGGTGATTTACCTATTGGTTTTTTTCTCGGTGTAGATATAGGAATCATTGAATTTCAAACTACGCCCTGACGCAATATACTGAGCTGAAGATGATGTATCAACGATGAAGTTTTTACTGTGTTAGCCATGTCTAATAATACAGTTTAAACAGGTCAATCATAAAAAAATAAATAAAACTCTTGAAAGCCTCGCTAGCTCTCTTGCGTCTTGTTTATAATTAAAATGCGTGCACAGCCTTGTAGTCAAATATCTTGCAGAATTTGCAATGAATGTAACAATTAGGGATGCTAATTTTATTTATTGCTCTTTATCATATATATACTATTTTAAGCGCTTTTACTGTTAAATCAACCACGCATGTCTTAGCATACAAATTAAATTAAATTTAATACAATTAATAAATCAACTAATTAGAGACACAGACAAAAAAAATCAATTAATCCTGTAAAAGGATATAATACACAAAAAACCACCTTCATCACCACTCATACATTCACACATACACACACATATAAAGAGAGCCGCAGCCTGTCGCGATGTCAGGTCGCATTGTCTTCAATGCCAAAAAAAAAATCATTTATGGGTGTGCGTGTTACTGCTTTCGGATGTGAGTTCAACGCAGTTTCGCGCTATACGTATTTTCCAGTACGTGTTGCTAGGTTACAAGAATGAAAGATGAATGATATTGAAAATGAGAAGGAAGAAGGAACAAAAATACAAAACGCGAAATCCCAGCGCAAGTTACGCAGGCAGACAACATGTCGACACATTCGAACCGAACCGAACCTTGGGATTATTTGTGGCTGTTTTTCTTATGGTTGTTGTTGTAATTGATGCTTTGAATACTATTGCTTTTTATTCTACACTTGTGCGTTTTCAAAAGTGGCTGTGTGTATCTGTCGCAATATGCCAATCATGCACGTCTGTCATTTGATCTTCTGCGATCACCGCTAAGCACAGACATACACACACACACACCACACAGCAGAATACAAATTCAACCACTAACACGCTTAGACAAACTATCTGTCTACACTGTGGCGTAAATTGACAATATTTTCAATCTTAATAATACAAAAGCAATAAAACCAAAGTGTCAGTAGCTGGACACGTGTTGAGGTCCTTTGTTTCATGCTGTGTGTGCGTTTTACTTTTAATGACATGCAATAGCATCTACATGTATGGTTAAGTGAAGTCATTATTAAAGTTTTAAATAAATTTTTATTGCTCAACACGTAACACGTAAGTAAAGATGTTAAATACACTATTTATATGTAAGAGTAAGCTAAATTCTTAAAATATAAAGTACACACCCATACTATTAACGATAAAAATTAACTCAAAATTGACTTTTATTGCATTTAAGTTCAGCGATTTAAGTTCATTTAAATAGTAAAATCAACTAAGCCGGCTTGGCTTAGGCAATTGTATGGTAATTAGAAGCTTATGCTTATTCACTCAAGTAATATATTGTTAAATACATTGCTTTGAAATCGCATACAAACTTCAAATCTCTGCTAATGAAAAAGTGTTTAATTCACCCAAGCCAAGTATATAACATATTAAACAATGTTGTAGGTAAACCACCGAAAACTTCGACACTTTATCAAAATGGTTTGAAAATAATTTATCATTAAAGCCATTTGGTTTATTATACATATATAGTTCATGAATTAATATATGAGGTTATTGTATGAATAAATATATAGCACAAACCGAGAATATTTGTTTTGGTCCTACATAAAAAAGCTTAAAAGGTTTAGGGTCGACAATTTAAGTACACATGTAAAAATCCCTTATTTTGATATTTAAATAAAACGGCAACTAAATTGATGTTTTTTTAAAATTTTCATGAAAAACAACAATTAATTAAATTAACCATTGAGCCTCAAGAATCTCAAGTTGATTCGACAAAAAACAAAATAGATATAAGTATTGATAGTCAAAAATATCATCAATTTTAATACAAATCCAGTGGAAGTTAAAATTGTTTGTGTAGGAGAATTGAATAGGATTCCAATTTAATGCGTTGAAATGTTTAAATGAAGGCAATGAGCTCGGCTTGTCAAATATTTTTGTTTAATAGGTACTTAATGTACCACATGCTATATATATATATATATGCCAATATATACATGCTATATATATATATATATATATGTTGGGTGTTGAAATAACACCCAGGACTTTTAACAATTTTTTTAAAAGTTTTGTGGAAAAGATTCTGCACCAAAATAATCAAGATATATAGGTAAGAAACAGTTAAAAACTGAGCAATCAAATACAGACACGGTCTTTTCCAATACTTATGGCCAAAAAATCATAGACAACACTCTTGATATATTAATCTAAACTTACCATAACATGCTGATTAAAATTTAATAACCTCTTTAAAATGCTACTTATTTGGTAAAACTGAAATCAATAAATCGTGCGATTTCTGGCAGTTATGCACTTAACGGCATATCAGTAACTGAAATAAAGATTAAAGCAAATAAAGTAAAGCATAACACTGCTGACACGAAACGGTGACAACACAAATTCTGCAGAAAAGCTGTGTAAGCGTTACAAATTAAAATCATCAAAAACTATTTGGAATTTATATTGACATTGCAAATCAAAGTATATTCTTTTTATTTTTCTTTCTTTTCCTTTAATTTTTCTATATTGAATAACTGCAGAATAAGAGTGGGGATAAATGCTTTTCTATTATACATGTAAGAGATGGGAGAAAATAATCGCTCGAAAATTTTATATTATGAAATTTGCATTAACTCTAAATGCCTTCATTCCTATTTATTGTTTTTATTTTACCACAGTATTTTTATACCCCAACGCGTACTGCGTAAGGGCTATATTAACTTCGTCATTTCGTTTGTAACGCTAAGAAGGAGGCATGACAGGTATAGAAAAATATATATATTTTGGATCAGTATCACCTCCTGAGTCAATTTCCGTGTGTCCGTCTGTATGTCTGTCTGTCGACACGATTACAGCCGTAATTTTAAAACTATCGCGATGAAATTCAAAATATAAGCTTTTTTAAAAAAATGAAGATTAAGTTCGAAAATGAGCCAAATCGGATGAAAATCACGCCTACCTCCCGTACAGACTTACTTTATTTTTACAGTAAAATCTCTTAAAAATCCGCAAAAAATAAGGAAATGCATTCAAATTTTACACATAAGCTTTGAACTTCAATGTCAAGTCTGACTATGAAATCTGAAAAAACGGATGAAAACCACGCCTACCTTCCATACAAAGTGGCCTTTTTATTAACGTAAAATCTCTTTAAAATCCACAAAAATGAAGGAAATGTTTTGAAATTTTGCACATGAGCTTTGGTATATAATATGAACCATATCTATGATATTCAGCAAAATCGGATGAAAACCACCCTACTAAGTGACGTCATCAAAATAGGAAAACTTTCGTTAATATATAAAACTGAATGCCATCGTGTCTGTCGTGGCTAAAGACTTCGACTATACTTGAATTCGGCCGCGGGGGTATTTTAGCTTCGGTACACTGTCAAAGCTCCATTCCTTGCTAGTTTTTTAGTTTATTTTGGTTCTTATTTTTTGCGAGAGTAGATTGGAAAAAGCAGGGAAATACAAAAGCCGTTTATTTTTAAATTTACACGTACATAAAAAGAAAAAAATTAAAAAAGCAACAACGTTTTTATCGGAACAACAAAATATTTTGGTTTCATTGATAAAAAAAAAATATATTTGTAACAAAAAAGTATTTTCGTATTCATCAAACCATTTTTTTAATGTTAAAATATTCTTGATACGTTCTGAAAAATTCTTGTATAAAATTTGCAACGCAAACTCGACATTATTGATTAAGGATATTATCAAATCAAGAATTTTTATTTCAACTCAAGGAAGTTGTCAATTTTGTTAACGATTCTTTTTCAAATTCGCTATCAAGAGAAAGTCACAATTCATCAATGCATCGTTAATGAATCGCTAGTTAAAAAAAAAACTGACCGTTCATAAATCGTGAATTAAAAAAAGAATCGTTTTCAAATTGTCCAAAATATGAGATATACATATGCCAATACTTGACATCTCTTGTGCTTGTTGGACTACAGTACGAAATACAAATTAAAAAAACCATTCTTTTTTAGGTTTTTAATAAGCAATGAGAAGTTTTAAAATATTATACTGGCAGAAAAGCTCTAATATTAAATTTATTACTTGCAAATTAATTTCAAACTTACCAAGTCAATAATCGAAACTGAATCTGAATGCTTGCCCGGTGCCTTACCCATTCGGCTATTGCTGTTGTTTAACCTGCGATGCTTATTTACGACATTGTGAAAGCATGCATAATGCAACCAAAAATTTTTTTTTTTGTTTTAATTTTGTTAATTATATTCTTTTTTAAGATTTGACTTTACAAAGGTTCGAAATTAATTTTATTTTTACTATTTTTGTTTCCAAAAAAATTAAGAAAAAACAATATTCGTTTAAAGGATGCTTTCCTTAAAAAATTTTGCATATCTTTAAAAACTCGTTATTTTACGAGCAATTTGTTTCTTCAAAAAGTATTTCCACTTTGAAGTATTTACTTTTAAATTCACACTTTTTTAGCCAGCTAAAAAAGTCTATATCCAGTTTATTTCCAGTCAGCAACTACATAATAGCCAGCCATGCTGGCACCAAAAAAATCATTAGCTACTTAAAACTTATACATCTTGTGAATTATGTAAAATTAAATATTCCCACAGTCTGCTCAGCTAAGGACAGGCTCTTATGTCCTTCCAACTAATTCACGTAATATTTATACTTCAACACCTACTAATTTTTATGTTTCCGACAACTCAAGCAACACAAAGACTAGAGCCACTTGACTCAAATTACAACAAGTATCAAGAGAAAAAAAAAAACACTAAAAAAATATAATAATTTTGAACCGAAATGGAATCCCATTTGATCCTGTTGCACTGAGTGTACCACACATAGCCTAGGCGAATATGTGGTGAGAAGAGTGTGAAAAAAATTAGTTATTATAGCTAGACCCTAGGGTGCAGAGAACAAACAAGCTCAGACACACACACACACAAACACAATAACGTACAACGCACACACACACACACACATGTTCATAGTGTAACAACTACAGCTACAGTAGCAACAAGAATAATTTTGAAAACAAAACCACAACAACTACAACATGAAAATTACAACAACCAATTTGAAGTTGTCGATTTCCCTCGGAGCAGCAATTCAAAAAAGGTATTGCATAAATTTGGGCGTGTGAAAAAATTGAAACCAATATTTTGATAGCCAGCCATCAATTTAATGCTGTGTAAGTGGCAACTCTACAAGTTTGCTGTTGTTGTAGTTGTTACTTTTTGGATATTTCTGCTTCCTTCCCATCAAAAATACGGCTCGCTTTTATTAAAAAAAATATATACTATATATATAATTATTGAGAAATGTATTGTGACTGTTTTAATAATTCTGAAAACATTCAGTTTAACTTTTTTTCGTATGTTAAAAGGACAGATATTCTTCAATGTGGATAACAGACAAAAACTAATGATGTAAATGTTAAGATGTAAATTTTGTAAGTTTTCATACAAATAAGGGGATTACATATAAAATGCTTTGCTAAAATGTTAACAACTTTCATCTAAGAACTCTGTAAAATGTTGACATGCAGTACAACCAAAGATATCTCAATTTTGGTGTCAAGTATGTGCTAACCAGTGACCTTGGAGGACACCTCAGTAGCCCAGGCACAGCAGATAATTTGGCCAAAATAAAGGCACCATGAATGATGTTAGCACCCAACTTAACATAAGCACAGGTTAAAAGTGGGAGTAAGGGTTTCAGCGGAAAATTTTTGCGAATTTTTTTTTTGATATATGGATGGAGCAAATTCATTGAAACTTTCCGTACATTACAGTGTATCAGTTAATTAACATTCTGCAAATATTTTATGCAAAATCGACAAATAACCCGGGGGCAAAGCTTTTCCAAAAACGTCTTTGGAAAAAGACGATTTGCGGGATTCACTGTATTTCAACCGGAAATTATCTGAAATCAAAGAACATTAAAATTTATTCTGTGATGTTTAATGTCTGTGATTTTTTTATAATTATAAGTCAATACATGGAGGTTGTTGATAAACAATAATATTGCTCAAATGGTAGGCTTGACCTTACTTGCACATGCGAGCTCCTGTCATGAAATGTTTCATAACATTCTGACATAATTCTGGATCAATTCCTGCAATGGCCAGTTGGATTTCCTGGTTATGAATTTTTCCATAAAGCTGCTAAATTTCCTTATTTTTACGAATTGGGTGCTGGGGCGAACACTAGCTAAAAATTGGTCACTGAATCTGAATCTGTTGTCAGAATTTCAAAAATTACGTAACTTTTTTTCCATAGGGCTGCCACCTAAATTTTGAAATTTTTACGATTTCGGTGCTGGGCTAATATAAGTTAAAAAATGGTCGCTGAATCCGAATACATCGTCAGAATTTTTTCCTTTTTTCAGAATTTCAAAAATTATGTATATTTTTTAGCATAGGGCTGCCACCTAAAATTTTTAAATTTTTACGAATTCGGTGCAAGGGTGAACTGTAGGTAAAAATGGGTCACTGAATCCGAATCCGTTATCAGAATTTCAAAATTGCGTAATTTTCTACATGGTTAATAGACATAGCTAATAGGCAAATGTAGGTTGCAACCTACATTTTTTTTCATTTTTACTAATTTGGTGCTGGCGAAGACTGGGTGAAACTTAGTCGCTGAATCCGAACCCATTCTTTGAATTGAAAAATTATAAATTCTCTTACCATGTGGATGTCATAGGGTGGCGGCCGTGGCGCAGTTGGCGCCAAAATGATGTAATTTTTTCATAGAATTGCGACCTATTTTTTTTATTTTTACGAATTTGCTGGTGAAAGACCAAACACCAAAATTCTCTACAATTTTTAAAAAAAGTACTACAGCTACAGTTCATATAGAGAGGCTAAAACCAGTTTTCTGAATACAGAAACTTCACAGACAAGTTTAATTACACATACATTGCTATATAAATGTACCCAGTGGGCAATTCAGTCAGGCCTCTTGAAAAAAAGGCATGCATTAACTGCTTTTTTTGGCGTCAACACACTTAACAACATCACTGCATCGGTGAGGGCTCCTAAAAGGCCTGCCTGCTAAAAGGAAGGCAAGAAGTTTTCGTTATTTCTCTGTGATGTGACTGCTACACAGGGCAGTACAACAATTATATTTTTCCTTCAAAAACTGGTTCTGCTTATATTTCAGGGTTACTTTTTCGTTAAAAGTTAAAATATATGTTAGTTCAAATATACTCAATAATAATCAACGTCATGACTTAGAAATATTCTTATCCGGCAAAAATATGTAAAATAAAATAAAATCACAGAATCACAGAATAAATAGGTAGGTATACATAAAAAGAAATAAAAAAAAAATATTTTTTTAATTGTTTTGGTTAACCCCTTCTTTAAGCCATTTTAAAGGAGTGCTTATAGCAGGCCTCTTTAAAGCAGGGAGTGCGGAAGTACTAACAAATTTTCTCGTTTCATACAAACAATACAAGGGAGCTTACAAGGATTGTGTAAGGCCTATCGAATGCAAATACAGGCCTTTTAAACGGCCTTCGGACTGCTGCATTTGCCCACTGGGTAAGCCTGTTAAAAGAGTGCCTGGCGAAGCGGGCAGAGTTCTGCTAGTATCTTTTAGTCCTCCTGTTCGATTTTTTTTGAATTTGTTTCTTTAATATGCGTCCAATACAGTTAGCGCATTAGCACAAGGGTAGAGCTATTGAAGAGAAGGTTTAGAGTTGCTTATTCCTCTTTAAGCTTTGTAATTTTTTTTTAATCAAATATTTTCACAACTATACCAGCATTTTTTCCTTGTTAAGAAAAAATATAAAAGATTAAAAAAAAATTCACCCGATCTACACCATTTCCAATTGTAATTCAGAAAACATTAATTGGAATTCAGAAAGGAACAATTGAAATTCAGACATCCATTTGAAATTTAGATAAAATCAATTGAAATCCAGAAATTCCATTTGAAATTCAGAAAATATCTACTGAAATTCAGAAAAGATCAATTGAAATTCAGTATTCCAATTGAAATTCAGAAAAGATAAAAAAAAACATCAATTCAAAATTAATTCAGAATTTAGAAAATATTAATTGATATTCAGAAATTCCATTTAAAAATTCAAAAAAGATCGATAGAAATTGAATCTTTTATTTCAGAAACAACGTAAGTCACTGAAATTAAATTTTTCAGGTATCAATAAAAATTGTGTAATTCATAAAAAAAGGAATTTTGGCAAACTTTTTTGGACTTAATATTTAGGTATGGACTTAAGAGAATGAAATACCGAATAACCTTGAAAGTTTATGAATAATGTAAAGAGATAAGGCAGGAAAACTGTTGCTGACTTTTGTTGTTTTAACAATAAACCGGGTTATGTGATATATAATAAAAAGAAAATAGTTAATTTTTATTTATATTCGTAACAAGATAAAATAAATATAATACATACACATTGTTATGATTCACTACTATTATGATAGTTAATCATCCCTATAGGAAAAAACTAACTTGTTTTTAAAAACAACTAGTTAAAAAACTAATTTAAAATAAGCCAGTATATGAACTACTTTTAATTATATTAAGGCGGCATCCACTTCAATTCTAAATAGTTTTTATTGCATTATACGAGGGGTGCCTTTTATATTTCGGGATTAGAGAACAAAAACAAATATTAATCATCGAAAATCACTTTATTGTTTTTCAAAATATTCTCCATTAAGATCTATACACTTTTGCATGCGTTTGAACCAATTGTCGAAGCACTTTTGCCACTCTGATTGAGGTATCTCCAAAACATGCATTCTGAATGCCGCAACCGCTTCTTCAGGCGTCGAAAATCGTTGTCCACGCAGTTTATTTTTCACGGTTGGGAATAAAAAGAATTCATTCGGTGCCAAGTCAGGACTATACGGCGGATGACCCATCAAATCGATGTTTTGGGTGCTCAAAAATGCAGTTGTTTGAGCCGATGTGTGAGAGCTCGCATTGTCGTGGTGAAGAGTGATCCGTCTTCGGCGGTTGGTTTTCCTGATTTCTTGGAAGACAACTGGCAAACAAATGGTTGTGTACCACTCAGAGTTGACTGTTCTGCGTTGTTCTAGTGGTACGGTTGCGACATGTCCATATTTTCCGAAAAAACAGGCGACCATTTGCTTGGAAGTGCTTCGTGCGCGAACAACTTTTGTTGGATTTGGCTCATCTTGAAACACCCATACAGTCGACTGCTGTTTTACTTTCGGGCTCATACGCGTAAATCCACGATTCATCACCTGTCACGATGTCATAGACGTGTTTCGAAGCACCGCGATCGTATTTTTTGAGCATTTCCTTCGACCAATCGACACGAGCCTTTTTTTGAGCGATTGACAAATTGTGTGGGATCCAACGCGAACAAATTTTTTTGACAGTCAAATGTTTATGCAATATTGAATGTATGCTGGTCCCACTTATGCCTAAGGTTGCCTCAATCTCACGATAGGTAACATGACGATCTTGCAATATCAGTTCGCGCACAGCATCAATGGTTTTCGGAACAACAGCTGATTTCGGACGACCTTCACGAAATTCGTCTTGGAGTGAACTACGACCACTATTGAATTCACCATACCATCGATAAACACTGGTCCTTGATGGAGCTTCATCGCCAAAAATTGAATTAACTTCATTTATGCACTGTTGCTGTGTTAATTCACGTCGAAAGGTGTAAAAAATAATCGCACGAAAATGTTCACGATTTAATTCCATTTTTAGACCGAGATGAATCTTTTAAGTTACTATAAACAACACAAATAGCGCTCGTATGTCAAAACGTTCTGAGTACGTATAAGCCAACAAATGTCAAACTTTGCGATAGAGCTTTCAGTTGACAGATTGCAACACCAGGGTTGCCAAATCCCGAAATATAAAAGGCACTACGTATATAAAGTAATTGAAAAACTACTTAAAAACAAGTGATTGATAAACTACTTTGAATTATATTAAAGCGGCAACTACTCTTATTTTGACATGTTTTTATTGCAAATTTTTATTAGATTACAAGTTTATGCATATTTAACCATATTATTTCATCAAATATTATTAACTTTAGGCCACCAGTAAACGTTTTCAATTGGCTATTTTAAAGTAATTAAAAAATAATTTAAATATAACTAATTTAACAAGTAGTTGAAAATATATGCAGCCGAAAGTCAATCGACTTATTTAGCGGACATCACCATACAAAATATGTTGGTTCGTTCTATGGAAAAAAGTCAGAATTTCAACTAGTTGTGGTTGACAAAAAACTACTATATCAACTACTTTTAAATTAGTTGATTTTCCTACAGGGATGTTATCCATCATTCTGATCAAGATCATCTTCATCATTTGCAGTTGGCCAGGTAAATATGTTTTGAAAAAAATTTCAAAATGAAAATGTAAATGTTATTTGTTGTAAATGCAAACGAAAACGTGTATGTTGAACACTACACGACGCACAGTGCTTTGCGCAGTGGAAATATATACAGATATTTTTTTCTCGGAATTGTACCATTCGGTATCATTCGGTATCATTCGGAAGATAGTACTTCGATTAAGGTTAGCCCGATATTTTTGCTTAAAAATTAGAAATATAGGCAGGGCATCATGTAAAATGTGTCTGATTTTTTTTAGTAATTTGCAAGGTTGTGTCCGATATGTTCTTGATGCTCAGTTCATCTAGAAATACATTTCTAACCGAAAATAAATAAAAAGAAAGCTTTAAAAGGAAAGACTCTATTCCATTTTTGCATTTTTGAACTAAAAAAAAAAAAAAATTAAGAAATAGTTTTGGTGATTTTACAAAAAACAAAAAAAAAAAAATCTACCAAACACGACAAATTTTGCAAATTTTGATAGACATGTACTAATACCATGTAAGTTATAAACGGCGTTTTTTTTTAATTGATAACCTTGGACCTTTATCTTCCAGGCTATGCCAAGATAAATTCCGCCTTTCGAATACACCTCTAAATCAATTAATTGCTTAAAATACCAAACGAAACTACATATATTTAAGTGAAAGTGGCATCACTTTTTATTGAGTTATTATTTATTTTTGTTTTGTATTGTTTCTGTTTACCATTATTACACATAGTACACATCTATTACTCCTTTTTTTAAATCTTCCGACCAAGCTTCGTTAAGATCGGCCAACTTTTGTATGCACCTCCTATCCAAAATCATGTAAAAAATTAATATAGATTCATGGGAGGTACCCCTAGAAACTAATCGATTTGAGCCATTTTAAGTAGCAGGGCACTGGGTTATGCTTTGTGTTTGTGAAACAGCTTCCATGTTCATGTTGCCACACCGGATGCCCCGTATGTTTTACTTGTTTTAAAACATAAACGGGTCCGTGTTGTGGTACAACACAAAGTTCATGGTTGTCTGTTTCATGAACTATTACCCAAGGTTTTGGATAACCCAAGTTGCTTAAGCCTTACGGCAGGTGCAACTTGATAATCTTAAACTCTGAGCCATTTTAAGTATACAACTATTACTTTATATTCTTAGCTTTCTGACAAAGTCTTATTAAGGTCAGTCAACTTTTGTGCCTACCTTCCATACAAAAGTATGTACAAATTTAATATAGGTCCAAGGGACCTAAGGACTGACTGTTTTCAACCATTTTTGGTATTTTTCTCAGATAAATTAAACTTACTAAGCATAAAAAATTTCCTTATCATAGGAGCACTCCTGCTATTTATTTCCAAATTTGTATGAGTTCAAAGCACTGTGCGGTGTTGGTCAAATTGAAGCTCAACAAACACACGAAAAAAATTTAAACAAATAACTTATACCCCGCTCATAATTCGTTAAATTAATACGTTAATTAATTGTAACGGGTTTTTTCAAATACGACATCAGTGACATTTTTCTACAGGGGCATTCTCCCTTTTAAACAACGATTGCATGCAAAAACAACTTAAGTCACTTGTGCTGTGTTGTTGTTATGTTGTTTTAGTTATAAACGAAAATAACGACACATTGCTTTAACCGTTGTGTCGATCGTAGAGCCCACGGGTACATTTGCAACTTTAATTTTCCTGTATCTTCCAAACGGTTAGTCCGATTGACCTGAAATTTCATGATATCCTCAACCATACACTTTTGCATCATGTGGAAAAGTTTCATCAAGATTGGAGCAGCAGTTCAGTCGATACAGCCCAAATTCAAGTTAGTGGAATGGCGTCGACTGCTGATGTACCCGGGAACTTGTATGAAAATTCATACAAATATATAGAAATAAATGGCAAAGTTCACTTTATATTGCTATACCTTCCAAGCGGCTGGTCCAATCTTGATGAAACTTCGTATCGTAGCTTGGAAATATGTAATTGATATTGGTGTGAAATTTCAGGTCAATTGGACCAACCGTTTGGAAAATATAACCCAGTTACTAGAAAATGACCTAGCGTCAACAGCTGATGTTCTATGAAAATTCATACAAATATATAGAAATAAATGGAAATATTTAGTTTATTTTATGGAAATTTGTTTATTTATTTATAGAAAATCATTATAATGAAAGTAAAAAATATATTTTATGAATTTTAGCAGCATCTGAGGCATTGTGGATGATCCTTCGAGTGCTCTGCGCACACAGGCTTATTACAAATTGCACCATCCATTTTATTTTCACTTTTTATATATTTGCCGCACAAAATAAATTTTTAGGTCTTTACACTTCAAAAATCGCACATAAACTGACTTATGCATACAAAACTACTCAAAACGAAACCTGCGCAAAAAATCATGTTTCTGCCTGCAAAACTGGTTGTGCAAGGGTAGGTAGGCAAGATATTCCCAAATACCCTTTTGTTCCTGTTAGTAGACGTGTTTTCCTACACATTCCAAAAAAAAAATGTTTACATTGAACAAATATTTTATGAGTTATAATTATTCTGCGCAGGTACTAAAAATAGCACTATGAGCAAGAGGGGTTGATTTTCAGTTCAAATATAACGGAATTTTGCGAATGAAAATTCAATGTTAATTATTTTTCTTGGTAAAAAGGGATCAAATTACAAGGATTAAAAAAGAATTTGGAAATTGTTAAATTTTTATGGATTTTGGCAATTCCCATTTTTGGTAAAAATGGATTATTTAGGTACCAAATTTTTTTTTTCCCAAATTATGATAAAAGTTTTGTTAACTAGACAATATTTCCAATATATAAAAAAAAAAAAACCAGAAAATTACAAGAATCCAGGTAGTAGTTAATATTTGTATATCAAAAGCAACTATCTGCCATACAAAACGTATGAAGTACCCGGGTACATCTACTGTCGATGTGGATAAAACCCAACAGCTGTTGACACAACGGTTAAGAGGAAGGAGTACGTACACTGATGTGTGTGGATTTTACCCAGATTATGAGTCCACCTTTAAGAAAGCATTTCCAACACAAAAACTATGTTTGGAAAAAAAATGACTAATGTTGTTTCTGAAATAAACGATTTAATTGTTTTCTGAATTTTAAATGGGTTTTCTGAATTTTAATTCATGTTTTCTGAATTTCAGCTAGATTTCAATTCTGAAAAAAATTATTGAAAAATTTTTTTTTTGTTTTTATTATTTGTAACTAACATATTATAAATAGTACAGTGTGTCATTATAGGCCCAATTCTTACGGTTTAGTTTTTTATGTGTATTAATTAGCAGGAAAACCTTCTGGAAAAAGAAATAAAACATAAAAAATTTTTAATACAAGCTAAAAATAATGCACTTCGAAATAAAATGAAATACATTTTAAAACTTCTAAAGTGATGATGGTGGAGAAATCGGGGGAGGGGAGTGGTTGGAAATCGATGAACATCGCTGTTATTTATTAGTCAAATTGTTGGCATTGTTTTACCGTGCGGTTGCCCTACAACAGTTACTGTTTTTTGTAGTTATTACTAGTAGAGTTGACATACCACAATTTTTTGCAACTTATGCATGCAGCCTTCACTCTATATGTCTATTTTTTTTTTCTTCGTATCAATAAAACTTACTTCATATGAAATGCCAAAAAATATAGCCCTTTGACATTATTATTTTTTTTTTTTTTCTTTTTTTACATGCTCTGCTGTGTACACATATGTAAGTGTGCGTACAAGGACATAACCATTATATGTATATTTGCTTATATTTTTTTTCATAGTAGGTTGAAGTAGTCTTATACAAATCGGAGCAACCTAATTTTTGTTGCTGCTGTATATTTTGGTTTTTTCACTCTTCTGCTAGTAATGTTGAAAATCTGTGTTGTCACCAGCACAGCTAGCCACATGTAGCTTGTTTATGTAATAGTTTATAAATGTTGGTTATTGTTGATGTTGTTGTTGTTTTGAACGCATTTTTAACCACCCGTTGTGGTGTGCCATGGTGATCTAGCACATTGATTTTGTTGTTGTTGGTCTTGTCATGATGAAGTATCTTTTGCTAGTGAACGAACAAAGTGTTGACAATGCTTTATGTTGTTATTGTTTTATTTTTTCCATTTTTTCCACTTTTTAAGCATTCTGTCCTAAACTCTTATTGGCATCAATTAAAAACGATTGTCAAAATATTTCATCAACATCGAAAAGTGAAGAAAAAAGTTTTAAGTGTAGTTAAATTTTTGATGCTTTTATTTTTATAAATAAATAAATCTTAAGTATATAATTTTCTTGAAAAATCCGCTGTATATAAAGCTCTGACCTTGATGTTTTGACCGTTTTTTTGGCATGTCAAGAGCAACAAATATTTTATAAGTCTTAAATAGGTCCGGTTAACCATCATCTCTTGATTTCTTTTAAATATTCTTAAGGTCATACGGTCAAATTTGGACAAGGTCAAAATATAAAAGTCAAATAAATACTTGCAAAATGCCTAATAGACACTTTCTATTGTTTGAAGGAAATGAAGGAAATTCAACAAATTTATGCTGTGCCAGTGTTTGTTTTATAACAAACTTGGCTGAAAAAGCTTTCGGTATAATAAAAACAATTTGCGACTGCAAGCTAAAGTTCAAAGTTGTATCAAGATACATTGACTTTAGCTTCTTCCAGATTTGATGATAAAATAAAATAAAAGGTTTTATTTTAGGAGCATAATGAAATGGTGGTAAAGTAAGTATAGATAAATTCCATACTATATTAAGAAGTGAAAAGACATTGAAATTAACACGTTTTAGTGATAATTTGCGACGCTCACCAGAAATCTGAAGTCGATTTCTCTTCAAACTCAAACTCAAAGAAAGGCGTCTTTAAGAATGGAAAAAAATACATTTTATTTGAAGAGAGACAGATAAGACGCCTTTAGTACAGATTTTAAGTGTAAAAGAGTTAAAATTTATGTCAGTGACTTGTTGAATTTTCCGCATTTTCAATTCAAATGCAACATTGCTCCTGTCAACTATCATCTGTTAGTAGTTTACACTCATGTGTAAAAAAATCATCACGGTATTCAAGGAAAGGCTTGATAAATACTATGGGGACTCTACACCATAAATTTCAATGAGTAAGAAGTGGTTAACTGAATTCCGTTGTGGTCGTACCAGCATAAGTGATGCTGAACGTTCAGGTAGCCCAAAAGAGGTCGTGACGCCATAAATCGTCGATATTGATATTAAAGGATCGGAGAGTAAAAGTGTTTGAGTTGGCTGAGGCTGTAGGCTTCTTAACTGAGTTGGTACATGAATATTTCGTACATGAATATTTGTAACTAAAAAAGCTATCCGCGCGATGGGTACTGCGATTGCTTACACTCGGCCATGACAGCAGCTGTGTGACCACTTCAAGGGAGTGTTTGGCGATGTTTAACCGCAATTCTACTGCTCGGGTTCGTAACCGTAGATGAAATATGTATACATCATAACACACCAGAGCCTATGGAATAGTCAACCGGAGAGGTTGAAAGTGCACCAAACAAGCCTACAGTGGGTCTGTGGGCTACCGACAGTTTTTTGTGATGCATGCGGAGTCATTCGCATAGGTTACCTTGAAAAGGGTAAAACGACCACCGGCGAATATTATTCATAGCTGTTGGACAGATGTGATATTGATTTGAAGAAAAACGTATGTAGTCGCCTTGGATAAAATCTATAAATTGTGCTAAGAACTGCTATCGTATCGATAATAAATGGCTTCTCGGTAAGAGACTTGGGTCGAATGAAGAAGTCATCTCTACAACAAGCGCCTATTTTGAGGGCTTTAATAAAAACTATTATTTGGAAGGAATACAAAAATTGGAAAAACGTTAGATCATGGATATAGGAGACTATGAACAGAAGAGACTATGCAGAACGGAGAAAAGGGGGAATATGTTGAGAAATAAAATTTTTTTTTTGACGAAATAAATATCTTATATTCCAGAAGTTACTGACTTCTCAAATTTCCCTGGCATTTCATATACCCTTTGCTCCTTTTAACAAACCGATTTAATGCACCCATTTCTGAATAATGTATTAAAGAAGAAACACTCATACTTTTGGAAAATATTTTAACTAAGGTGTCTAGTCTCTATCTCAGATTGTGGAGAGAATTTATAATCAAATTCAGATTCAGCCCGGCAGAAAGTGTCATGCCTGATCAAGCAAGAGTTCAGGCCTGACAGGCATGGCCGAGACCTGAGCTTTGTTTGAAAACAGACCTGATGTTTTCATACAAGTGGCCGCCTCTTCAGACCTGAAGTTTGGTATTCCGTTTTTTTAATGATCATCTATGATTTCTGGTCTGAATATCAATTTTTATTTCAAATTCAGATATGATATCTGGACTGAAATTAAAAAGGACTAATGTTTTTGTATAATTTCAAGTAAGAACACAGGTGCAGCAAAAAGGAAGCCTGAATTATATCTTAATTTCAGCCTTGAAATCGGAACTGAATAATGAAGGAAATTTAATCCAGAAATCCAGTCTGCTAAGAGTGTTTCAAAGTGATTCCTAAAGTGTTGGTTTTACGCCAAAGGTTTGAATCTTGCTGCATTTTTATATCACAACTACATCGAGGTTTAATATTGCAACGATTTTGAAGATTTTTAAAATTCTAAACATATTGAATTCACGTCTGATTTTACAAAAAGTTCTTATAAACGAAATGTCTTAGTCATTGCGGATCAAAATTAAAAGAAAAGTAATGTTATTGCATCCACTTGTAGAGACGAAAATGGAGATCTGAATACGGATACGCAGTGTGTGCTGAAATTGTGGAGACGGCACTTCTCCAATTTACTTACTGGCGACGATTCCACCAATGCCGCCCTTGGAGAGCGCAGTTCAGAGCCACCAATCAACGATGACGGAGTGGAAGTACCACCACCTAGCCATGAAGAGGTTCGAGTTGCTATCCAACGACTCAAAAACAATAAAGCAGCGGGTGCTGACGGCCTGTCAGCTGAATTGTTTAAAACCGGCGGCGATGAATTGGCTAGCAGAAAGCTAGCGATTGGAACCTCAGCGTACTGTGCCCTATACTTAAGAAAGGAGACCCAACAATCTGCGCAAGATATCAGTCTTATTTCCATTGCATATAAGGTTCTTTCAAGCGTAGTGTGTGAAAGATTAAAGCCGATTACAAAAACACTGATCGGACCTTATCAGTGTGGCTTTCGACCTGGTAAGTCCACCATAGACCAGATTTTTACGCTACGACAAATCCTGCAGGAAACCCACGAACATCAAATTGACACACACCATCTCTTTGTCGATTTTAAAGCGGCGTTCGATAGCCCGATACGGGATTGCCTATACGCAACAATGTCTAAGTTCGGTATACCTGCAAAGCTGATTAGACTTTGCAGAATGACGTTGAGTAACACACGCAGCTGCGTCAAGGTAGGAAATGACCTCTCCGAAACCTTCAATACCGAAAGAGGTTTCAGGCAAGGCGATCCACTGACTTGCGACCTCTTCAACATCATCATGGAGGGGATCATACGAAAGGCCGGTGTGCATCGTAATGGCACCATTTTCTATAAAGGTGTCCAGCTCCTTGCGTACGCTGATGACACCCACGCCTCATCCGGCAGCTATAACTTTGAAGTAGTCAAGGAGTTCGTTTACCTTGGCACCGCCATTACTACCAACAATGAAATCAGCCTGGCGATAAAGCGAAGAACAATAATTGCTAATAGGTGCTACTACGGGCTCAGTAAGCAACTAAGTTCCAGAGCCCTCTCTCGATCGACAAAACTAACACTCTACAAGACGCTCGTTCTACCTGTGCTGCTTTATGGCGCTGAGGCATGGGTAGTTTCGCAAACTGACGCAGTCGCTCTGGGGGTGTTTGAGAGAAAAGTTCTTCGCAAAATCTTCGGTCCTGTTCAAGTCGGCGATGACTATCGCATCCGAATGAACTACGAGCTGTATGAGCTCTACGAAGACATTGACGTAGTTCGGCGTATAACTGTGCAGCGACTACGCTGGCTGGGTCATGTCCATCGTATGGACGACGAAGCTCCAGCGAAAAAGGTGCTCGAGGCGAGGGTCGCTGGTCAACGACGACGAGGGAGACTATGCCTCCGATGGATGGACCAGGCTGAGGAAGCCCTAACCGCACTTGGTGTATCCGATTGGAGAAGGCGCGCGCAAAGCAGAGGCGCCTGGCGAGAGCTGATGATGTCGGCCGAAACCCGGACACGGGTTGTTACGGCCACCTAAGAAAGTACAGGGTTGCCCATATTCGACGGACCCATGTTTTTGTTAAAAAAATCAAAGAAAAAAATAAAAATTTGGCGGTTGGCAATCTTAATCATTTAATTTGTTCCAAGTAGATTTGTTTACATCAATTTTTGAATATGATATCTCTCAAATGGCCGCCTCTGGCGTTGATGGCGTATTGTGCCCTTTTTGCAGCATTTTCCATCGTTTTCGCCAACATTTCGGCCGGAATAGCGGCTATTTCTTCACGAATGTTGTCCTTGAGCTCTTCTACGGTCCTTGGCTTGTTAACGTAAACCTTTGACTTCAAATATCCCCACAAGAAGAAGTCAGGCGGCGTTAAATCGGGCGAACGCGGTGGCCAGTCCAAATCACCACTTTTCGACATCAAACGGCCCGGAAACAAATTCTTCAGAAAATCGATTGTTATGCGACTTGTGTGCGGTGGAGCGCCGTCTTGTTGAAACCAGAACTGCCTCATACGCTTTCGACGAATAATTGGCATCACAAAATTGGTCATCATGTCGCGATAACGCTCCTGGTTGATGGTAACAGCATGGCCATTTTCATTTTGGAAGAAAAACGGCCCAATGACCGTTTTCGCACTAACGCCGCACCAAACTGTGACTTTTTCGTCATGAAGAGGCACTTCTTGAATCTCCTGAGGATTTTCAGTGGCGTAAATACGGCAATAAACGCTTAATGGTGTTCTTAGAAGGCGCACTTCTCACATTTTTTAATATTTTAAAAGCACGTTGAGTTTTCACAATTGACTTCTTCTGTTGAATGTAAATTTCAACTATTTCAGAGCGCTCGCGTGGCGTGTATTGTTCCATGGTTCCAAATCTGCTTGGACTGACGCTTCAAACGCGGTATGTCATTAAGCGATCTGACATCTCTGTCAAAAGTTATGGCGTTGCCAGATGGGTCCGTCGAATATGGGCAACCCTGTAGTAATGTTTTTGTATAATTTCAAGTAAGAACACAGGTCTAAAAGAAGGAAGCCTGAATTATATCTTAATTTCAGCCTTGAAATTGGAACTGAATAATGGAGGAATGATTATGTTTAGAAATTTAATCGAGAACTCCAGTCTGCTAAGAGTGTTTCCAACTGATTCCTAAAGCGTTACTTTTAAGCCAAAGGCTTGAATTTTGCTGCACTATTTTATGTTTGTTGAAAAAAAATATAATTTTTTTATCCCAACTATAAACGAAATGTCTTAGTCATTACGGATCAAAATTAAGAGAAAAGTAATGTTATTGCATTTCCAACAATTTTCATTTCATAATTATTTTGCCAAAAAAAAAAAAAAAATGGCCATTTCAGCTTTTGAAAGGACTTTGACCGAGCTTCTTATGAACAGTTGTGTTCAATGTGTTGTAAAATTTTTGAACACAAATGATCGAGAACTGGACTTACATGTTTTATGCCGACTCCGAACTGCTTATGTTCTCAAGAAGCTTTTCAAGGCACTTTTTACTCTCTGAGGTTTGCCATTGTCTGCAGAGAGGTGACGGCCGAGCAGAAAAAGTAATTTAAGAAATAGATGGGGGATTCGAACCTGGGTTCTCTGGCGTGGGAGCCACACACTCTACCCACTACGCCCTTGGGAAAATAGTGAAAAGTATGTGTTAGATTATTTTTCATTTAATTACAAGTGACCAAAAAAGCAAAAACAAAAAAATCTAAAAGAAACCAAAATTCCTATAACAAATATTGTTATTAGGTTTCAGTTCTGGTTACCTTCGCTTTTTTACCTTCGAATTTTAACATTTTTTTTTTAAATATCTATTATTTTGAATTTGAATAAAATAAAACTGAGGTTGCTTTAAAAATTCAATGCTTTCGGTTTAATAACTTCCTGTTAATATTTTCAGATATCACTAGAGATGAACACGTTTATAAAATCAATAAAAGAATTCCTCGTACATATGAACTGAATGCTGATCTTTTATCACACATAAAAATATTTTCATAGTCAGACAATAAATTTGCTTGTTTTAATTGTTATGCTTTGTTAGATTTCACAATAGAAATATTTTTCTTTTCGTTAACATAAGCAAACTTTTATAATGCTACATTTATCTTCTCTAAGACTACTTAAATTTATGCAACCTCATGACATAAAATGTAGAAACATTTTTCTACTCATCATGGTAGCAACTTAATGGCGCAATGAGCTCATACTTAATATCTTTAATGTATATATACGTATGTATGCATGTATGCTGAATTAGCCCACACAAGGAAAAGAAGATGAAAAAGAAGAGATAAAAAAAGGAATATTGGTAAAAGTTTGTAGCGTTTAACATGCTTGCTTGTATTATTTTTGTTGTGGTGTAATATACTTTCATTCATAAATTTTGTACAACATACTGAAGCTTTTACACTGTAATATATATACTTACTTTGATATACACACAGTGACAAGAAATACTACACAAACTGTGACAATGCCAGCGATATGCAGCAATTAAGTTTACAGCTAATATAACTTAGCAACAAAAACAATGACACAAACAACAATAAGCTATGTACAATAAAAACAAGAAAAAAAAAGCCATAAAGACAACAATAATAACAACAACAATAGCAATAGCAATATAGATACAGTAGTGTAGCCAGCTTTAAAAAAGAAAAAAAAAATAAAAAATTATCACTGAAAAGTCCTTGACGCTTCATTGACTGTAGCTGAAAAATAATCAAGGCACGAAGAAATCACACACACACACACGTACAAAAAAATGGAAAGAAAAAAATTCCATCACTAGCACGCCAACACAAAACTATGCAATGAATTGAGTCATCATTCTGCGCGAGTTTTTCCCATCATCACCCCTTGCTGTAGCATCATTCAACGCTAGTGATTTCATAATCAATGAATGAACTTTTGCCATACACACACACGTTCGCACACTTACACGCATGCACACAATCACATTCATACACTCTCATGCCAAAAAATACTTTGGCAAAATAGTATAAAACCGCTATACGCAAAGACGTAGGAAGCAAAGTTTGCATCTTAATTTCCATGTTTTTTTTTTATTGTTGCTGTTGTTGTTGTTGCTGGCACTAAATGCTGCTACGTAATGCAAAACTTGGTGAAAACTTAAGTATTTCATTGAAAGGCTAAAATTCAACGGAAGTTGTGCTGGTGCCGCCGCGTATTGGTGACATATACATATACTGACGCATAGCAACACACACACACACACACACACACTCACACGCTTAAGCCAGCAAACTTGCAGTGATTGTTGTCGTCAAACTGGCTGAATGAGTTGTTTTTGTGATGAGAGTTTTTCCCACCACAAGGAAAAATTGAATGCAGACCAGCCGCAGACAGAGAAAAGGTGACAAAGATGATAATGATGATGATGATGATGATGATGATGACAATGATAAGCAAGATGTTCTAGTTGAAACTGTTTAGTAGGAATTTTATAAAGAGTATGATGCTGAAGATGATGATGATGTTGATATTACGTATGACGACATTGGCGCTGTTTATACTGATTTTTCTCCAGTATTGGTGCTGTTGTTGATGATTCTGTTGGTGGTTTTGTTGATTTCAGCTTGTAAAATTGCACTATATCAATGGGCTATCTCACATAAAAGTGTGTGTGTGTGTGCGTGTGTGTGTATGTGTTGAGCATGTATGTAAAATAAGCTTAAAATCTGAGTTGTCTTCGTGCATAGTTCCACAAAGCTTTCAAACTGTGTGCATTTAGTCTGACTGTCTAATAATTAAAAAGCTTTACTCTAAAGTGACTCTCCATGGCAGTTGCTGTTATTGTAATTATTGTTGTTACTATTACCTGAAATTTTGTGGCCATTAAAGAATGATGTCACTATTTATTGATTAGTCAACAGACATTTTTTGCAGTCTTGTTTTATGTCTATTCATATTTATTTATGAACTCTCATAACTTATATTATCAAAACACGCGTCAAAGCTTTTTTCGGCGTGACGTCATTAGCAAAAAACACTTATTGTTTGGGTATCGTTATGCTTATTCATTGATGAATATTTTCATTAATTATTTTCGGTTGTAAAACTACACAAAGCCACAAATAAAAAAGAAAAAAAAAATCAAGTTGTGCTGTTGTAATGCTTGTTAGGGATTAACGTAAGCCTATAAGTATGCTGTTAGTTTTGTATGTAAAATAACTCAATTACTTTTTGCAGCATTTCTTAGTTTGGAGCGGATGTTGTTATACCAGTTTTCCTAATTTAGTTAGGGTGGGTTTTTGCGTATCTTGTGAGTTTATTGCATTTCATCTATCGAATGTAGTTTTCGGCAGAACTTTCTTAAAATATTCAATAATAAAAGCAATGATGAATAAGTTTTATTAGAGAAGCTGAGCTATGAGAGTTTAATAGCAATATATATTAAGTTAATGATCCCAACGCCATGTCTAACTTAATTATTTACTTAGTTGGTCCTTACAGCCTCAAATAGGTTTTTGGCCGCGTCTAAGAATTGTTGTCAGCCTCCTGCGTCGTCCGCTTGCTGGTGCCAGTTAGAAACTTCAAGATATATCTGGTTATATAGTACTTGATTTTTCCAACGAATAAGTGGATTTCCTCTTCAACGTTGACAGCCGCTGTGTACTTAATCTAGAAATTTCTTCGTAGCAGCGTCGCACAGTGTCGCGGCTCCATATAAGATGAATGAAAACACAACATCCCATTTAACCGAAATCGGTAATCTGATTAATACGCCTACCTCACGTATAACCATAGTCAGCTTTGGGCAATTTGCTATATTTCCCCAAAAAATTATAGCAGATCAATAACATTTTTTAGACATTGTTATTTTATAGCAAAAAATAGTTTGTGTAAAAATTAATCAAATCGGTACACTAATACGCCTACCGCTCATATAGCCGAAATCGGTAATATGGTATATTTCCCCAAAAAATTATTCTAGGAACAATACAAATTTGCACACAAAGTATTTTGATGTAGAACTACGTCTTACAGCACGGCTTGTATGCGGGTATTTTAACAAATTTTTTCAACGCCATGCTAACGTTTTTTGGGGGACACTTTAAGGTTTCTGCCTTATTAGTTAAAAGATTTTTTTTTTAATTTTGGCTGCATGCTTTGTTTATAGTGGTTGTATAATGTGTAAAAATTTGGCGTGATCGGATGGGAAGTACGCCTACCTCCCATACAAAGTGATGTACAAAAAATAACTTTGTATGGCAGGTAGGAATGAGCGTTCACATTTTTCACTTTGTATCTGATCATGATCTTATATTCTGTACACTTGACATATCTTTATCACATTTTATACCGCCAGATGTGTCTTCATACTATGGCTTTAAGTCAATTGATTTGGCAGCCCTTCCCAGGAATCAGGTTTGGTTCAGTCCAACCGTTGAGCAAAAGTTGGCAATTTTTCCAAACTCTGTTAATGCCCATTTTCATAAACATTTTCCTATTAAAACTGTCACCATCAAAAATATGTCCTGTCCATGGTTTACAAGATATGTTTACAAGATAAGAAAATAAATATGGATAAAAACCCTACGCCAGATAAATGGGAAAATTGTAAGTGCGCGAAGAATGCTACCATTCTGATAATGAGCAATTCAATATTATTCTGTTAAACTAAAGGCATCCCTCCCATCTAAGGTTTTGTGTAATAACTTGTAGAAGCTTGGTTTATGCAATAAGGTAGTCTCTGAATCTCATATTGATCCTTATGTTCTCAATGATTTTTTCTAAATCCTCAAATCTTCAAAATTATCCTTACGCATTTTTAAGTCCTCCTGCTGAGCAAACCTTCCATTTTACCTGTGTTAGTAAGGTTGATGTTACAAAGTCCATACCATAATGAATGTTAAATCCAATTCGGTTGGTGAAGATGGAATATATTTATATTCCATAATACTATCTACTCTCTCCACTCCAATCTGGATTTCGTGCTGGGCACAGCTGCTCAACAGATACTGTAAAAATGCTGGATGATATACGGTGTTCATATGATAAGAGTTTGGTTACGTTACTATATATGCTTGATTTCAAAGCGTTTGACTCAGTTACTCACACACTTCTTTGTCGTAAACTTAAACATATTTATGGATTTTGTGAAAGGGCTGTTAATTTGTTAAAAAGCTATCTAACCAACAGATCTCAAAGGATAAAGGTTAACAATAGATTCTCACAGTATAAGTTGATAGGCAGCGGGGTCCCCCAAGGATCAGTTCTTGGACTTCTACTATTTTCTGTTTTCATAAATCACATTTTTCTTAACTGCAAATTCTCCATAATATACTGACGATGTGCTTTACTTATCTTTTAGTACTAACCCCTTGGAAGATTTAGTGTGCAGGATGAATGAAGACTTGCTTAGTATAAACAAATGGGCTCACAGAAATGGCCTCCTGTTAAATGCACTAAAGTCCTATTTGTTACTCATTTGCAAAAGTGAAATTATCTTTGAGGATATCCTTATCCCTGTAAATAGGTGACAGGATTATTAGGCTAGTTAGAAGTGTGTTTAACCTAGGTTTCAACATTGACTGTGCACTCACATGTACTGACAACATACACAGCATCGTTCGTAAAATTTATTATGTCTTGAATACTCTAAGGATTACGGCAGAGTGTACACCTATTGATTCAGTGAAAAATATGATAATACAACTTGTCCTCCCTGTGATCACATACTCTGAACATGTTTATAGTAAGCTGGACTCACGGTCTTGGCTTAAATTAGAAATTGCATTTAATCATGCTACGCGTTACATTTATGGATTGCGCAAATTTGATCACTTGGCTCAATTCAGGAATTGTTTGCTTGATTGTGATTTTATAAGTAACCTAAATGCCAGAATTTGCATTATTCTGTACAAGCTGATAAAACTAAAAACACCCTCATACTTGTATGAAAAATAACAATTTAGTCACTCGCGCAGAAGTCATTTGCTTACTTTGCCGAATTTCAACTCCCTAAATTCTATAAGGTTATTTTTTATTAATGCTATCAGGTTATGGAATGCGTTACCAACTAATTTAAAATCAATTGTTAGAAATGAACGTTTAAAGAATGCCATAATTGAGTATTTCTCACAGAACATGATTTAAATTATCAGTTTATTTGCTCTTATATCTATCTCTCTTATAACTTTTTCTCTACTACTTCCTTAATCATGTCCTCTAATTTTTGCAACTTACTCAGTCTTTTAAATGTAATTCTCCATAAATTTGATGTATCATATTTTAAACATGAAATATTTTACATGTAAAATTAGTAATTTTTACATCTAATATTATTTTACACTTCATTTTGAGTTGCAGTGTTAAATTTTACATTATATAATTTTCTGTTGTTAAACCTTTGTCATTTAATTAGCAATTGTTTTTACTTATGTTATTTTAAATTATTAATTTTAACTTAGTTACAATGTATATTTTATATGTTTTTTATTATTTCCAACTTATTTCTGAGCTACAATTTCAAATCTAAAATTATGTAACTTCTTTATTACTAAACCTTTGTACTTGAAAAGAACATAGTTCATACTGTTTCAATTATCAATAAATATCAAAAATATCAAAATTTCAATTTCCAATTTTGTCCAGTTGGTTGTTCTTCTCGAAATACTATTCAACGGTTAGCTTTTGAGTTTTCTATGCCATCAAAATATAAAAGAAAATTGTAGAAAGTGCAGGCGACTTAAGAAAATTGAAGCTTTTTTTGGTTGATATCAATCTCCCAATCATTTGTATGCCAAATTTTTCACTATTTTTATCAAGTTGACACATCCATTTCATTAAATCTGTACATATAAAAAACCACGTATTGCATACATACAAATTGAAAAAATTTATAAATTTTAAGTAAGCTTTATTAAAATTAGTTTTTTCTGCTGTGTGAACTGGTACATAAATTCAAAATATTTGATTTATTCAAGCTTCAAAAATCGTCCTCAAAAATATGCAGTATACATAAATGATTTAGAACCAATACTTAATATTCTTTAAATTTTCCTGTTGCAACTTGGTAAAAATTAAGAACATTTTAATGTAAGCTTTTGTGTACTTGGGTTAAAATTTATTGCACTTTAATTCTATAAAATTTTCAAAATTGCTTAAAATTTGAACGATTTATTAAAAACTAATTTCCTTTACACAACCAAAGTACACTGAAGGAAAAAATGCTGCGATATCAAACAATTCCTGGTTTGAAACAACAGATTTCACTGTTTTATTCCATCCAACAGTCTAAACTGTCAAAATATTAATTGTTGATAATTTTCTGTTGAATAACTGTCTTTGCAGTTAATAATTTAACAGAATTAACTATTCTGTTACCAGTTCTTTTAGTTAATATTACCCGAAATTAATTTTTAAACTAACAGTTAAGCTGTTGCTTTAACTTTGTTTTTCTTTAATCTGTAATCTGTTATATAAGCAAATTCAACAGTTGACTCCTCAGCTTTTCACAGTTGGTTTAAGAATTTCTATTTGTTCAAATAAAGCAATTGTTATTGTCAAATCAACAAGAAAAATTGTGAACTTTGCCGAAACGAACCACGTGAATGTATTACTTGTTGGGCTCGAAAAGAATACAAATTAGAGAAGGTATTTTCGTTGAAACGAATCAAAAACTCTCAAACAAATAACGCAAAGCATGCTCTTCGATAATGAAAAAATTGACGACTATGTTGCCAAATAGCGTTTTCTCTTCTACTTATTTGCATGCAAAGCAAAACAATTGAAAAGAACAGCGCTTACGAAATATTTAAAGGAATAAAGAAGAACCGTTGCTCGTTAAACTAGAAATATATCAATAGATAAATGTGACAGTGGAAATTTCCTTTAACCGTTTCTGGACGACAGGGATATTTTTATCCCAGAAAAATTTGAAAAATCATATCTCTGAAAATTTTCACACGATTTGGTTGAAAACCGTCCCAAATCATTATTTATATTCTTCTCTACAAAAAATTTAATATAGCTGTCAATATAACACATCAAGCTTATGTCAAAAGTCATAAATCAGTTCGCGCGGTTTGAGTTGCTAATAAGACCATCGACAAAAGCTCAAAAAACAAGTGTTTTAATTGTGGAAAAAAGTGTCATTTAGTAAAGTTTTACTCAAACAGTTGTTATTTCATAGAAAATATAATCGAAAACCAATAAAAAGATATTTTTCTGAATTTGCGGCTAAGGTAAGTTTCGTGGGATAAAATCCCAAAACATCCCAAAACTGTTTATTTGTGGGACGTTAACATCCCAACCGTACTCATTCACATTATTTTTCTTAGAAAGATATGGACGGAAAACGTAAACTGGCGACTCCACAAATTGAGGATTTTCTTAATGATTCAAGCAATGATGAGGATGATCTATTTGCTGCTAGTGATTCTTCTTATAGTCCCAGTCAAGAGGCAGTAGTGCTTTAGAAGAGGAAGAAGACACGGATCATAGTAATGAAGGAATGAAAATTGTTGATGCGAATGAAACTGCAAATGATATTTCCGATGACTCTGACGAAGAAATATTTGAAGTGGAACGTCTGGATGAAGAAAATGTTTCTAATTGGCCAAACAATGTTATAATTTGGTCAAACCCCCTACCAAACGATTTACAGTTAGTGAAGATCGCACCGTTAGCCATGGAGGAACACCTCGAGGATTGAAGCCTGTGGAAATATTTTTCAAGCTGCTGCCTAGAAGTTTTGTTCATCACATTGTTCATTCTACTAATGAAAGGATTGATATTTTCAATAGCAGCCATCCTAAAAACAAACGTGCAAAAACCGATTTCGGCGAAATACTTATATTGCTTGGATGTACCTTTGTTATGTCATATAATCGAGTGCCATCTTTGAAGGACTATTGGTCGAATAGCACGTCATTGGGTAATGCATACATAAAAAAAGCAATGTCCAGAGACCGGTTTTTACACGTTATGTCCGAACTTTATTTTTCTTCCTTATCATTCCAACCTGATCCAAAACCAAAAACTTATTTCGTTGATGATTTGGTAGATTGTCTAAAAAAAAACTTTCAAAAATATAGATCAGACTCTCCTTTCCAAAGCATTGATGAATCTATGACAAAATGTCTAGGCCGCTCTACGTTGAAGCAGTATATGCCACTAAAACCTGTAAAGAGAGGCATAAAACTATGGATGCGATGCGACAGTTTGACAGGCTATACGTACGATTTTAATATATATTCCGGAAAAGAAGACCATTCCTATCAATCATCCACATTAGGCGAACGCGTTGTCATGAAATTGTCAGCGACTATCAGACACCCTGACACAACGTTGTGCTTTGATCGCTTTTGCACGTCAGCAAAATTAATTAATAATATGTATACCGTTTCCAGCCTTAGGTACTTGTATATCTAACAGAAAAAATTTACCAACTTTTACTGAGAAACTAAGCAGAGGAGAATATGTATTCAAGAGCAATTCGTCTGGTACTTTGGCAGTGGTTTGGCAAGACACAAAACAGGTTATGCTGCTTAGCAACTGCCATAAAGCTTCAGTGGACACTGTTACAATAAAACAGAAGGATGGCAAAAAAATAGATATAACACATCCGGATATTGTAAAAACGTACAGATATCTAATGGGTGGCGTAGATTTGGCGGACAAAATGAGTACGTTGTATGAACTTGACCGGAAGTCAACGAAATGGTGGCGAAAAGTTTTCTTTCGGCTTATGATGACATGCGCTGTCAATGCGTGGATAATTCATGCGGAAACAAATCATCCACGGCAAAAAAGAGAACCATTTTTGGGATTTTTAGTGGAGCTTTCCGAATCTCTCATTGACGAAAATGAAAATCTGGGGGACCATTTACTAACACGAACAAACAAGCGACAACGGTGCGTAAATTGTACTAAAAACGGAAAAAACGTTTTGTAAAAAATGTTTCACACCTTGCCATAGAAACTAATTAAAATAATTTTATGCTACAATAAATATTATAAAAGAATAAAATAAATTGAAATAAAGTAAAATACATTCTGATTTTATTATTCAAATTTTGCTTTTCAGGTGTGTTTGGGATGTTTTTGTCCCAGGACGATATCTCCTTTTCGAAACGTCCTAAAAATATATTATGAAATTACTTTTCTTAAAACAACATTAGGAGACTATATCTAAACTCTTTTTTAAGATTGATGGCCACAAAAGTTCTCGTCCCGAAACGGTTAAATCTCTCAAAGGAACAGTGTTTGAAAATAACAGTGACCGACTGTTAATATCACAGTTAGTATTTTTCTGAGTGTAATTATTCAAATTTAGTTACTTGTTAAATAACGTTTCATAATTTTTCAAGTCAACTTCTCAGAAAGCGCTGGGAGGCGCGAGCTTAAATTTTAAATATGTCGTTATTATCAGTATTTGTGATCCGCTGGCCATTTTTTTTTTTTTTTTGTATTTCTTATTAATTGTAACAAAAAATGTTTTCTTTTTTTTCAAGATTCAAACAAGATAACGCGATGTCATAGATTTTCCAAACTAATATCACTTTAGAGTTCCAAGAATCTACTCTCAACATGGCAACATATGACTGAAATAAATATAAAGCGAAACAATTAAAGCCTCTAAACTATAGCTTACAATTTTTGAATATTTTTAAATTTACATTTTGTTGCATTACTACAGCAATACTTATCACTACTTCTTAAGTTTTTTTTATCAAATTTTTATTAAACAAACTTAGTAAATGCTAAAATTATTCGTAACTTAAACTTTTTTCTTAATGTCCCATACTTTGTATTGGAACTTCCGACAGTGTGCTGTTTTGAGAGTGAGAGCGGGTTCATGTATAAGAGTGTATATTATTTGTTTGGTTCGGAATTATCTTACTTCATAAATATATAAATAGAAATTCCAATTTCTTAATAATCTCGGATTTAGAGCTTTGAAATTTGACACTCTAAATTGCTTAGGGTGGCTTCAGAATGTTTGAATGCTCAAAACCATGCAATGCCAGTTACTGATGCACGTGCTACATTTAAAATAGAATTCAACTTAAAAGCAGATAAGCCCAAATTAGCTATAAAGGCAACAGATTATAGCATATTTCTCTCAGACTTCACATTTAGGAGAGACTGGTGTGTAGAAAACGAAAAGCTTATTTTGAGCATTTAATATAAAATTTGTAAGCAAATATATACTTATATATGTTAATTTTTTCATGTCATTACATATACCATGTTGCATTAATTTGGCATCAAGCTGAGGATTTTTCTTCATATTTTCTTGCTATTAAAGTTTCATTAATTTAGCGCGCAAAAGTAGGCAATGTTTTTTCGCAAACCTTCCTAAGCACTTGTACATATATAACTAAGCTATGTCTGCATTGGGTACTTCAGCTTATTTATGAGATCCATAAAAGTATGCTACAGCAAAGCCTGATGCTGTTTGTCCTGTTTTGCTACACGAAACTAAGGCGTATCTGAAGGAGCTTGCAGGAGCAATTTACCTAACTTACTCTACTGCCCGGAATTTTTTCTCAGCTCTTCTAACTCTGCTGTCTTGAAACAAACATTTTTGCTATCAATTAGGCCTCTTTTTAGCTGTCTTGTTAGCTGTGTGCCTTTATATCTTATAAATATATGTATATATACTTTGCATACTCAAAGTTTTTTAAAGCAGTGAAAAAATCAAAAACAAGTAAAATTCAGCAACATGCACATACATATAAAATATAAATCTAACAAAGACTTACAACAAAAATACTATGAGCTTAGACAACAAAAACAACAGCAAAAACTCAAAGTGGCAATAATATGTTTGTAAATGTAGCAACCAGTCAAACCTACATAAATAAGAGAAAAAGTATTTTTAAAAGTTTCCAAGTTTTCTGGTTTGCATTTTTTTCGGACTCTTTTTGCCCACTTTTGGGCAAGAACTGTTTGTCTTTAATGCTTTGGGTTTCTTTTTTTTTTACTCTGAATGATTGTGTGTTTTATTTTTGTCATACCATTTGTTGGTGTTGTTGTTGTTGTTATTCTGATTGTATCTTATTTGTGCTCGTTAGTTATTCACTTTGCAAAATGTTAAAAATAGCCAGCAGAGCAAACACCAGTAGCACAAGAAAAAAAAAAAAAGTGAAAAAGGGAAACGACTAAACAAATTGTTGCAAAATAATTGTTGTTTTTGCTAGGAAAATTTCTTTGGTTTTATTTTCTAAACAACAGCAAAAAAAAAAAAGCTAAAAGAAGAAAAGCTGATAGTCATAAAAACAAAAATAAAAAGAGAAAAAAAAAAAAAAAATTACTATGTGTGGAAAAATAATGTCGTAGTTTTTTCTTTTCCTACTTTATTGTTACTTTTGTATGTTGAATACTTTTAAGGGGCGTGAGTTTTTTTGGTAATTTTTACACATTTCGGGTTTTTTTTCACATTGTTGATGATTGTTTTGATAGGTCGCATTTTTCTTTGTTTTTCTTCTTATTGTCGGCATAGGCTGTTTTTATGCTCGGTATTGTCATATTTCTCTTTTGGAACTACTTTTAAAGTATTAAAGTACCTTTGGAGGTACTTCAACTATTTCAGTTTGCTTGAGACTGGTCAAGAATTTTCATGGGCTTGATTCTTAAGATATGCGAAAAGTTTTCTTTTGATTGTAAAAAATATTCATAGAAAGAGCTTAAGAGTGTGCAATATTTACTATAAACGAAGTTAAGCATCACTTTAAAGACTAGTTTGCATACATTTTGAAAAATAAATTATTACGCTTTATTAAAATTTTATAAAAGCGCACAAAAATTTTCAGCTAAACAACTCTAGAAATGCAGCAAAAATTTAATAAATGTGCAAATGGGAATTTGGTTTTGTCCGACAAATTTTTATAGAAGTTGGTCCACTTTTCCCATTTCCAAAATTAAGTTTATATACTCAAAAAAGATAAAATTTTACTTCTTTGCAGCACGCTCAATACTCAGTCCAGAATTCCTATAATCAGACTTCCATATTTTAGTGTAGATTTCAATGCTAAAATTTTAACATAATTAAGATTTATTTTCTACAAACCTGTATTCTAACCTGAAAGTATGCAAAAAATCGGTTTTATCTTTTTCAAGCAATACTTCATATCTGAATTTATAATATAATTTCATATTCAGACCAGAAATCATAGATGAACATGACACTCAGAAAAATACTAACTGTGATATTAACAGTCCGTCGCTGTTATTTTCAAACAATTTTCATTTGGCAGATTTTCTTTCAAGTCAACATTTTTCTTCGTTAAATAAACGGCTTAAAGGAAATTTCCACTGTTGAATTTATCTGTTGATATATTTCTATTTTGACGAGTGACGGTTCTTCTTTATTCCTTTAAATATTTCGAAACCTCTGTTCTCTTCAATTCTTTTGCTTGGCACGCATGTCTACAATTTATCCGATGCCACTATGGTCCAGATAAGATTTTTTTTGGCATAAAGTCGTAGGAGCGAGATATTCGTTTGAAACTTTGCACATATACTTTTGGTACTATAGGCATTATTATTTACCAAATTGGTTGATATCGAGTGAGAGCCTCACCCCCAAACCATATACGGAAAAATTTTAAATAAATAAAGCATCAAAATATTAGAGAAAAATTTAAATTTTGTGTGTAGATTTATTTACTGGTTACATTTAACTATTGAGTAGCTAAAATCAAATAAACAAAGTTGAATTATATATAAAAACACATATGTATTTTCATAAATTTTAAATAAATATATAAATTCAAACCCTGATTGATGTTTTTAATAAACTGACATTATCATTGATTTAATTCAACATGATTTTTTCTGTGTTATTATTATTTTCACATTATTACATTATTCTATAGTAAGAATTATTATTATAGAAGAAGAATTATTATTTAATATAAGTATGGTATTTTTACATTTAAAGTTATATAAAATCATCAACATCTTAGTCAAACGAGTATATTTCCAAGTCTGCTTGCGACTCCTCAGAGTCTGTACTATCTGCTTCAGTATCAGATAGCATCTCATGTGGTGTAAAATGTATGAGCATATACCTCTTTTGGTGCTTCTAAAAGCGCTAAAACATCATGCGGTAGTTTCTCCTTTTTTCGACCTTTTTCTCTAGCAGAGAAACATAAGGAGGAAAGTAGTGGGTCCATTGCTCTATCGAAAACGTCATTCATAGTATTTGTTCGATTATTTTTTCTTGCATGTGTTATTCGATCTCTTTTGTACAATTTGTTTCGAGCTTCTGAAGCGTTTTCGCCAAAAGAACCAACCGGAAGTAAAAAATTTGACATTATTTGTGAAGCATGTACCAAAATTTTATGCACTGTTGCTGACATTGGATACCAACTATACTTTTGCATATACAACAAAGCCGTCTTTAGGCAAAAGCTTTCAAATTTTAAAGGATTTATAGGAAATTCGCAAGAAATAGAAATCAATATAATATGAAAATTATGCAAAATTTCCATATCTATTTGCGTTATTGAGGAAAACAATTCTAAATTTCCAAATGCTCTCCTTGCCGTATTACCGTCATTTAATGTTCCACTTCCATTTGGTTTAGGTTTATCAACATGAAGACCCATTTCTTCCCAAAATCGTCTTTGTAGCTCAAGCTTACGAAGTTTCAACGCATCTTTCTCTGCTGCTTCTCTTATTTGCCACTTATTTAAAGCAATTCTATATGAAATATGTAACACAAATTCAAAAAAGCGGATCCATGCGTGTAGAGGGCTTACGCCATATCCCAGTGCATTTGGCTTTGGTTTAAAAATATCAGATTTTATATTTTTAGTTGATAAAAACTGTTTTGGTGTTGCACGACAGATCGGACAGGCTTGAGTGGAATTGGTATTCGTCAAAATATTTAAAACTTTTCCATCAATTAAAGTCATATGCATTTCGTAACTGACAGTTATCATTTTTCCTGTTTTAGTGCAATATTCAAATGCATTTAGGTCAAGTATTTCCAAATCTAACTTATCTTTTTCTTGCAAAATGTGGGCCTTTGACTCTTTTGCAAATTTCATTCTTAGTGGTCTACAAAACCTTATGGACTGTGTAGAACGATTAAGCCAAATAGTTCGTCAAAGAGTTCTGGTGTATTATTTTGAAATTTTTGTTTAAACATACTCTGCCCTGTCGTTCCGTCAAAGCCATAACTGCTTATTAAAACGACATTATTTATGTCTTCGAACTGATCCAGAACATCATTCTGCATCAACATGATTCTTTTAGCTGTATGATTTAAAATATTCTGTAAAGGAACTTCGGCCAAAGATTCCGATACGTTTTTTCCATCAGGTCGACAAATTAACTTATATTTAATAATTTCATTATAGCTCGGATATATATCACAGTTTCTTTCTTTATTGAGTAACCTCATATTGGTATATTGCCTTTTACTTAAATCGTTTTCAAGTAAAAATGATAAGGCTTCTTCAGGAGAAGCGGGACTGGTTTACTTTGAACTGAGCTTAGTAATTTTCTAACTTTATTTGGACGTGTTGGAGAAGACGTACTTCTTTTTAAAATAAATGCAAAATATTTTTTGTCAGATTTTTTGGCTGCGATTGAAGTGGCGTGAACCATTAGATCAACATTATGATGTTGCGATGAGAGATCAGTTGCTAATGTTCTTTTTAGGTGGTCTTTTGCCTCTGTTTAGCTTAGTTTGGGTCTTCCCATTTTACTTGTACATGGCTTTTCATAATCGGTTTGATTTATTGTTATGAGAAAGTTAGCTGAAACCCACTCAGGGTATTTCTCTTGGAGCCTAGTGATCATTCTATTACAATTCGCTAATTTTTGGTTAATATAGCCACACAAATTTTGATTTTTTTTTTAATTTCGTCTTTTTTTTCAATACTTAATTCGATTTTATTTATTTTTTGAAGAACTCAATTGAATACAGTATCCAAATTACGATTGCTTTCTACACAAACTTTAAGAATTTGTTCGTATTGAAATACGAATGTTTCTGAAAATGTCGGATATTTCAAATTCGGGCAAAAACGGGCAAAAGTTTCACATACCACGTTAAAGTACACACTATCACCTTTCACCTGATATACATATTATGAACAATCCGGGACAATCCACATAACTTTAACTCCACGAAACACAAACACAATTTCTTGTTTTATGCAGAAAAGGGACTTACACAAAACACGTTATTATAAAAACAATAAACAAAAACAAAGTTTTTTTACATTTTACTTATTTAAATACCTTGATTAAATTTATCCATTACTAATTTTATAAATTTTAAGCAATTTCTTGATGCACACACGATTTTTGTTTATCACTTGTTTACTCAGCTGCTTACAATAATATTGGCTATTTTTTGGCGCCAACTTTGACAGCTCGTATAAAACACAGCATTGCCACCTGAAATTTTTTGTTTCAATTTATAATCTCTGAAGCCTTTTAAATTAGCGTGTATACATATTTTGTCAAAACCTTGTAGAAAAATGTTGGACTTTATGCCAAAAAAATTAACATCTGGACCATTGTGCGATGGATCGGCGTATACAGGGTGTCTCGTAATTGAGTGCAACTATTTAAGGAGATGAAAGCTTTTGTCGAGCTGAGCAAAAAATCGTATGGGAGGGGGCGGGGGGGGGGGGAGGGGTCTATTTTCACATTCTTAGGAGCTAAAAGGTTAATTATTATTTCACGACTTTGATTCACTTTATTGTTTCTAGCAGAAAAACTAACCGACAAACTTATTTTCATAGCTCATTGCAAAGGCAATGAAATCACCTTTCTAACGGTATGTCAACAAGCCCCACCGATGCAACCGTTACCGAGCTGTGCTCGTGTGAAGATGAAATCAATCGGTTGAAACTACCAAATTTCAACATTGAGTGCAAATTTCTCAGAATTTCGCGTAATAAATGAAATTTATGAAAAAGACACTTTTCAATATTTTTTTTTTTTTTAACTGTATTTTATTTAAGACCAACATTTTTTACATTATTAAGGAAAAACCATTCAACACTCAGAAAAAATTTCCAGAATATCTAGAAAAATAGCACCTAATCGTTTGGAAATCGGGCTTCATTTAGCGCCATGGCCGATTTTCTAAAAATTAAATACATTGTTTTCAAAATAAAGAAGCTGCTTCTCGAACTCAAGAACTCACTTCGTGAAACCATGTAAAAATTCCCTCTCTTAAGGAGAAACCTCTATAAAATATAGGAAAATCCATGCCTTTGAGTTGAAGTTACGGTTCCTTTGGATCCCGGGAGGTTATTTTTTTCAGTGAGTATTTACACCTGACATTTTGGTCCAAAAATATTCGTCGATAAGGAAGAAAAGTGCAATGCCGCGGAAGACTCTAAATTTTGCAGTGACCAAGATATCTGGAGACTGGTTTATCCGAAAAAACTTTGATCGGTTTAGTTAAGAGTTCTTGGGCGTTTGATTGTTGGATTTTTTTTTTTTTAATACATATTTTTATATTTATAACCTAAAAGGACCTTAATTTTATGAACAAAAAATTAAAATTTTATGCTAAGTTTAGTATGTTAAGTAGTATGTTTTTTTAAATATTGTCTGCTCTAAAACAAGAGAGGCAATGGTGCGATGGTAGTTTGTTGAACTTGTAGCCTTATGGTGCGCGGTTCAATTCGAGCACGGAGAAGGAAAAGTCAATTGATTCGTAACGGGTTTTTTGGACAAATTCTTTTTTTAATTATTTGTAAATAAAGAATATAAATAACAAAAAAAAAAAATTAAAGCATGGTTTGTCGTCTGTGTTGTGAGGATCGAACCTGTCCAGCAGAAAATGTCATGCCTGATCAGGCTGGAATTCAAGCCTGACAGTCATGACCGAGGCCTGACCTTTCCTAGGAAACACCCCTCATTTTTTCGTACAAGTGTCCGCCTCTTAGACCTGAAATTTGGTATAACTTTTTTTAAACTTTTATATACCATATGATTTCTAGTCTGAGTATTAATTATTTTTTTTCAAATTCAAATATGAAATCCGTCCTGAAATAAAAAAAGACTGGATTCTTGTCTAATTTCATGTTAGAATACGAGTTTGCCAAGAGGAAGCCTGAACTATATTAAAATTTCAGCCTTGAAATCATAACTGAATAATAGAGGCATAATTATGTTTAGAAATTGAGTCCTAAATTCCAATCTGCCTTTTAAAGGCCTGAGCGAGTTTTTTTGCCGGGTGGGTACTAATCACATCATAAAATAAAAAGAAGTTGGACTCTAACCCAACTAACTCCGAAAGTAAATAAATTTCGCAATCTAGTTCTGTATAGCCATGTAACTAATACTATTGAAATTATGAAAGGTGGAGGTAAAAGCATAAAGAATCACGAAATTTCAGTTTACTAACTTAAGTGGCGCCTACAACCGTAAGTCGGCTTTCGCCTGGTGTAAGAAATTACGCCAGCCATTTCTGGCTTGCGCTTGCTGGCGCCACTTGGAAGCTCCAAGTTTTGTCAGGTTGTTCTCTGCTTGGTCCTTCCAACGGAGATGCAGTCGTCCTTTTCTGCGTTGACCGCCGCTGGGTACCGAATCGAATATTTTCTTCGCTGGAGCGTTGTCTTTCTTCCGCTCAACATGACCTAGCAGCGAAATCACTCGATTTTTATGTGCTTTACTATGTCGATGTCGGCGTATAGCTCATACAGCTCATCGTTCCATCGTATTCGATGTTCGCCATTGACGCAGATTGAACCGTAGATCTTACGAAGGATCTTTCCTTCTAAAGCTCCCAAAGTCTTTTTATCAGAGCTGCTTAATGTCCTGGTTTGTGCCACATATAACAGGACGGGCATGATTAGTAACTTATAGAGCGTGACATTCGTTCATCGAGAGAGGGCTCTGCTTCTCAATTGTTTACTGAGCCCAAAGTAACACCTGTTGGCAAGAGTTATCCTTCGTTTTATCTCTTTACTGATATCGTTGGTGGAGTTAATGCTGGATTTCAGGTAGACAAAGTCCTTCACAACCTTGAATGAGGTGTTGTCAATAGTGACGTGGTTGCCAATACGCTGGTACTGTTTGTTTGTTCACACCAGATATTTCGTATTATTTGCGTTTACTGCAAGACCCATGCGACTCGACTCTTTTTCTAATTTGGACAATGCTGCACTGACTTCGTGTGTGCTATGGCCAATGATATCAATGTCATCAGAATACGCTAGCAGCATAACACTTTTAAAGAATATTGTGCCGCTTTGTCTCCGATCAGCAGGTTGAATGATCTTCTCCATAATTAGATTAAAAATGTCACACGATAAAGAATCACCTTGCCTGACACCTCGTTTGGTAACAAATTGTGGGAAGAGGTCCTTCCTGATTTTAACTGCGCTGCTGGTGTTGCTCAGTGTCATCCTGCATAGACGGATTAATTTGGCAGGTATACCAAATTCAGACATGGAGTATAGGTGATTCCTTATTGGACTGTCGAAAGCGGCTTTGTAATCGACAAAAAGATGATGGGTGTCGATTTGTTTCTCTAGGATCTTTTCCAAGATTTGTCGTAGCGTGAATATCTGGTCGGTGGTAGATTTTTCAGGCCTGAAGCCACACTGATAAGGCCCAATCAGTTGGTTTGCGATGGGCTTCGGTCGTACACATAATACGCTCGACAGGGCCTTATATGCGATATTTAGGAGGCTTATCCCACGGTAATTGGTATAAATGATGGGATCGCATTTCTTGTGGATTGGGCAGAGTACAGTGAGATTCCAATCGTTTGGAATGCATTCTTCCGACCATACTCTGCATAGAAGTTCGTCAATACACTTAAACAAAGCTTCGCTTCCGTTCTTAAACAGCTCAGCGGGTAGACCATCAGCTCCCGCGGCTTTGCTGTTCTTAATAAATTGTTTGTTTTTTTGCAATTTTTGTTTTCACCGCATCTTACGAAGTAGACGCAGTAGATATAGTAAAACGGGAATAAAATAGGGTTTGGAAAAAAAAGAAAATAGTTTACAATCGGATGAGTTTTGGGTAAAAACATCCAGTTTGACTCAGTAAAAAATTTTAACTGTTGGTAATAATTCATAAACTTTTTTTATTGTATTATTTATTAATTTTTGATGTTGTCTTTTTGTTGTTGGATTGTAGTGGTAAACTTTTTGTTGCAGGGAAATGGTTGACCAAACTGATTAAAAACCGATTTTAATATTCTTTATATAATTAATCGTTAGACTCTAAAAAAACGTAATATGAAATAACGGGTTTTGAGCAATCTTTGAGCTGTCTTTGTTTTTGAGATATTGAACAGAAATTTCGTGATTCTTCATTCTCTTACTACCTTTATAATTTCTACTGCATGCATTGTTCACTTTTATAGATTTTAGTTGAAAATTGAACTTTTCTTCTATACAGGCTATATATATTATGTTGTTGTTGACCAATTTAGAAGAATTACACACTGACCTAAATCAAATTTTGAAAAATTTCTTGAGAAAAAGAAGAATTTTTAACTAAGCAACATATTAGTTTTGTCTGCAGCAAAGTGCACACTTTCGTACTGTACCACATTTTATAGTATCTTTCAAACTTGTGTACAGTGCTTTCAAATCTAACACAGGCTGAAGCGAGTAGTGTCAACATCCGGTTGGATCTTAACAGAGTGGGTACACAACTTTGGGTTGGTTGCATAGCTATTTTTCATGCAGACTATTTAGTTTTTTCAAAACATAGCAAGTACACTAAGTAGATTTTGCTGTACAGCTCGAAATAGATATGAAGTTCAAGTTAAAAAATCATGTCTAAAAAGGTGAATTTTATTTTTAGTTTATTTTATTCACTTTCTTTTAAAAGCATTGAAGTTTAAAATATTCAATTTTATTCCTTTTAAGGTTTATATGAATTGTTTTCACATTCTTTTATTTAATCTAACTTATATACATGTACTTGGCATACGAGCACAAGTACGCGAGGAAATTTCATATTGAAAACATTTCGGTTTTGTGTTCAGTACTTGAATGTTTTACTTTTGTTTTGTAGTATACTCACTCGTAGTTGGTTGTTGACAATGATAGAGTGTATGTATACGTGTTTCAAGCAAATGTTTTGAAGAGGCGTTTGGATATATTCGTGCAGATGTCTAATACATATGCATGTGGATTCGTGCTTTGCGATATTTGGTAATGGTTTTTGTGGCTCTGGGGCAATGGGGGGTCCGGACCAGTGGATGGTCCCCATATCTTCGCCACTGCTCGTATTATGGGGGTAAAGTTTTTGCATCTCAACGCTTCTTTAATTGTTTTCTGATCGTCATCAAATTGGTCACTTGCAACATAAGAAAAATAACTGCCTCTAACAAAATAAATATTTTGTTTCAATAATATGGTCACATTCAAGCCAATTTTATGTTTTTATTGATGAAATCCAATAAGACGGCTTTAATAGAGCAAATTAAATCAACCACCTTTTTGCAGAGAGATTTGATGATTGACTTTATAAAAAACACATTATTTCATTATTTTTCATTAGCTGTGAAATTATTTTCATTGATGATAAAAATTATGACAAGGATCACTTTTGGACGAAGTCACACAAAGAAAAAAAAAAAAATTTAAAAAATAAGCTGACAAACAATTGTCGCAATTATAAAGCACAATAACTTGGCTTGCTTGGTTGACAAACTTTCACAACATCATCTCTAGCTTAGAATCACATCAATCTTCGTCTAAAGTTTGGTTCGTTTATTGCTGTTGTTGTAGTTGTTTTTATTGTTGTTTGTGCTGTTGTTTGCTTCGTTATTGTTTTGCAAGTACTTTTTAACTGCTTATGCATGCAGTTATGCGACGTGCTGACATTCTTCAATCAATCATAATTTTTTTTTATGATTGCTTGCTCACAAAGAAGAAAGCTTAGTGCGGAAGCCAGGAAGCATGAAAGCAAAATAATAGCATATCTCGAATAAAAGAAGAAAAATATTACAGAAGATGGGGGTGAAAAATGCTGATGATGCGACAGTTTTAGTTTTTTTTTTGTGTTACTCTAAAAAGTATTGATGTGATGTAACAACGTTAGCTTTTAAATGTTAGCTGAATAGTGAAATAATAAAGCTTATAAAGGGCGATAATAAAGAAATGAATTGATTTTTTTAAACCATTATAATTTGATTTGTTTTTTCATTGGAGCACTTAAATCTTTATTTATTTAAACCAATGGCGCCAATTGGAAATTTACACTCATTGTCAGTAAAGGACACACACACACACTCATTCACTCACACATACTCAATAATAACCACAAATTCTATGTAGTATATTTTTTAGTGTCATTTGAAGGTAAGCACCAAAAATGCGATTAAAATTAAAATTAAACAAAAAAAATCATGGTAATGGCGCCCTACGATTTATTTAATTTATGCATTAATATTTGAATGACTAGCCAATTTAAGTAATTTAGTGTAATTTGCCACAAGCGCGCGTGCGTATTCTGTATTTTGCACGTATGATTTATATGCTTACAGCTTGCAAAGCTTTTTCGTTATTTAGTGTGTGTTTTTGGTACTTTCAATTATTTTCATTTTAGCTAATCGATTCTAATCAAGCATTTTAATTCATTATTACTCAAAGCTATGCATGTTTCAATTCATAACGGTCCGCAGGCATTAAAAATTCGGTTAAAATTCGGTTGATTGAGCGTATCTTTTATTGTCATTCAGCTTTAAATGCTGTAGTTGAATATTGCATGATATTAACGAAAATAATTAGAAAACTTTGCATACTTTCAGGCGTTTTTGGTATGCATAAATTAGAGCCGTGGCATTTAAAATGTGTGCATCAGCTTATGGGTTGGATGGATAAAAAGTTTGAAAATAAAACGCGTGTGAGTTGGTATAAAACCTATGTCTATGAAAACACAAACAAACTCGGAGTATTGAAAATAAGCGTTGGAAGTTTTGAAATAGCACACTACTTTATGCAAAATAAACTTGCCAATATATTAAAACTTTTAATTGTAAGCTTTTTAGCATTTTATGAATAACCACGAGTAAACGAGTTTATTTGTGGAAAATCTAAAATCAAATTTCAAATAATTGTTATTCATATATTTATGCAAGTTTTATTTCAAATTCATATCCTCTCGGTGTTAAATAATAACTTCTACAAAGATTGTGGCTAAAGGTTAACATAAGCTGGCGGCTGTAAGCTTGTTGTTAACATATTCGTGTAAAACACATCAATCATAAAAATTTTAGTGTATTTTCCTGACTTTGCTGATTTGAGTCATTATTACTTGTTGTAACATAATTGCACAAAGCAGTTAATCAAATTTAAGTAAATATTGTAAAAAGAAAAAAAATTAAAATTACACTCAACGAAAAATTCTTGGTAAAATTGATAAATAACTTTTGTTAATCCTTAACAAAACCAAATTGTGCAATCAATTAAATTTTATCATAAATGCTTCATAATTTTTATCAATTCGAAAGAAATTTTATCCATTTGATTGAAAACTTAATAAAACATTAACAAATTGAATGTGTTGATTTAAAGAAATGTGTTTTATTTGTTTGAAAAATGCTTTTCTTAACTTGATATAAACTTATTCACGATAACAAAATCGTCAATCAGTTGGAATAAAATTTTATAATTTTTATAAATAGTATTAGCAAACTTCATTGGTTTGATAAATAGGTTTGTTGTGCTGAAGAAATTATTTATAAAATTGATAATCGCTTGAGTCACGCGAATAAAATTTCGTAATGATGAAATTAATAATCAATTTAAAAAACTTTCAATCATTACAATACAAATAGAGGTCTGGCATTTCGGTTGCGTTATTTGTTGTTCGCAGAATAAGTTGTGTACGTTTAAGTGTTGTGTACGTTTTATTTAATTTGTGAAACAAAAAAATTATTTCAATAACAATTCAGTGAGAGTGGAACTAATGTAAAAAGTAAATTCTTCTTAGTGATACATTTCTTACTTACTTAGTTGGTCGTAACAACCCGTGTCCGGGTTTCAACCGACCTCATCAGCTCTCGCCAGGCGCCTCTGCTTTGCGCGCGCCTTCTCCAATCGGATACACCAAGTGATACATTATTAAATTTAATTTTGTTATTTTTTGTAAAATTGCTTGAAATAATAAAATATTTTATCAAAACAGCAAACATTTTTGTATGATTGAAAAATAAAATATATTTTTAACAGAAAATCATTTTTCTATTCAACAAACCATTTGTTTGTTTGACAAATGCATTTATCAAATGTACAATGCAAACGCGGCATTCTTGATAAAGGCTTTTATATAATCAAAATATCCGTTTATCAAATAAACAAAATAAAATTTTGTTAATATGATTAATATGATTAATATGATTGTTAATATGACAAAAAATCTATCAACTTAACCTAGGAGTTTGTCAATGTGAAAAAATATTTCTTTGAGTGTAAATTGAATTTTGATTAAAATAAAGAAATGATTTTCAACTATCCACATCTATGTGTATTTATTATATTACTACCCACTGAACCATAAGCGAAGGTTTTGCGTGAGGTGACAATTTTGCGAACGTTGTTCGGTAGATTTTTTTTTTTTTTTGATTTTTTATTTTGTTTCTTTAAAGTGCTTGCTATTAAAGATTAAATTCGCAAAAATTTTTCCCATAAATAAAAATGTAACTTTTGCGAAATTCAAAAAATACTTATTTTGAGTCGAAAAAGAATAATTTTTTTATCAATTTAGTAGGCAAAAATTTCTAGGAAATGAACTATTTTTTGTTCATAAATGAGTTCAGAAATGAACCATAAGTGTTTTTTTTTTGGCATGCTTAAATGAATTCAAAAAAGAATATATTTTTTTTATGATGTCAATAGGAAACAATTTTTCATAAACTAACCATTTCATAAAAAATGAATAATAAAAGTAACTTTTTTATATTCTAAAATGAGTTAAAAAATAAAAAATTCAAACCTTTGTTGATATTTTTGTAATAGAAAATTAAAATGTTAAATTTCATACAAACGTCGTATGAACTTTTTCACCAGTGCGAATTGATTCTCGCGTCATTCAGGTAGATGAATGTACTGCTCACATATGAAAAACTATTTTCCTTTTCATCTATCATCAGGCTTGTCATAACATTTTACCATTTCTTTAAAAAATAAAGATCAAATAGAATGGTAACCACGATAACATTCCATGCAAAAAAGAAATCAAATAAATACCCCAATTAATTACTTTATTATTTTGATATTTCACACATAAGTTGAAAGTTTTTCAAATTGGAAGATAATCACTAATTTCTGAACAAAAAAAAAGTTCGTTTTCGAGAGGCAATTCAGTCCGGTGATTGATATAGAAAAGGTTCATTTCCGATTGCTGATAAATATCTTTTCTATGTTTAATTTTTTAACTCCTTTCCGAACAAAAAAGTACAATTTATGGTTCTTTTTCAACTCATTTCTAAACAAAATAAGGTTCATTTTTGAGAGGCATTTAAGTCCGACAAATGACCCAAAAATGGTTCAATTATGAGTGCCGAAAATTAATATTTTGATCCGAAAGCTTCATAAATGAATTAAAAAACGGTAGTCTTGGCTCAATGGGTATACAAAAAGAGACAAATGACATTTTTTTTTTGTTATCACAAGCCGCTGAATTGATTTTGATAGGGTTTTTTTCACTATTATACAATATTCCTTAGATAAGTGAAAATAATTAACACAGAGAAAATAAAGTCCTTTAAAATCGAACAAGTTGAGTTTAGTGAACAAAATATATTATATATATATATATATGTATATATTTTATACAAAAAAAACTGAAAGCTGTTTAAGTTATAAAGACAACAAATTTCAATGTGGCGGCCGTGGCATACTGGTTGAGGTTCGTGGCTTGTATGCGAGAGATCCCAGGTTCAAATTCCATCGATACAGGATGTTTTTTCAATTGAATTCATTTTTCTGTTTGTCCGCCACCTCTCTGCAGAGACTGGCAAACATCAGAGAGGTAAATCTGCCATGAAAAGCTTATTGAAAACATAAGCAGTACTCGATAATTTTGTGTTTAAACATTTGACAACACGCACAACACAATTGATCATAAGAAGCTCGGTCAAAGTCCATTTAAGGGCTAAAATTGCCACTTCGTTTTTTTTGTTTATAATTTCAATATCAAACAAATTATTGTATAAAGTGTAGAAAACTTTATGTGACAAAATCAATCTAGAGACTTTTTTATCTCATTATTTATTTAAAGGATCTATATGTTGTTTTATTATTAGGCAAACAGAGCTAAGTAATGTAAGCTAGATTATTATTTGTAATTTAAAAAGTAGATAAATGAAATAAAAGATTCAATACAGAAATAATGAACCTGAAATGGGGTTGTTTATTCAAAGATAATACTGCGTTACAAAAATGACCTTTAGTTCTGTCGTCTGAGCCAAAAATACCTTTTCGGAAAGGAAGGAAAAAATAAAAATACACGTGTATCGTCGTTTTTCATGTACACGTTAGAATTTTTATTTTTTTGAGATTTAAGTTCTGTAGTACCCCACAGTGAGATAGCTCCATACATTTGTTAGAAAAAAATAGAGGGAGTTTTTGAAATTTGATAAAACTTATTTTCTAAAAGTATAATGGCAGGCTGGTTCCAAAAATTGGTTTTTTGTACTGGTTTCGTTTGATAAAATAAACCGATTGTTTTTTTTTTTGTGTTGAGTAGTTTTGTTTATACATAAAAACTTTATGCGGTGATTTCAGAAATGTATTTGTTTTTTTTTTTTTTGTGGCAGTTACCGTTTTTTTTATTTTTTCATTAATTTTTTTCACAATATTAAAAAAAAAGACAGTTTCGATAGTAGGTTAGTAGTAAGTGTGGATGTAGAATTTTTGATTGATATATTTGTTGATGAATTTGTTGTTCTTGTTAATTTTTATGTTGGTTAAAAATAAAAATAATTCAATGTTTTGTTTAATAATTAAAAAAATAAAGATTACTTTTATTATAGATTATATATTATAATACCAAATATAAACTAATATAATGAACTATGCATCGCTTCTTCGTATTGAAACGTCTTATTTTCTCAGGCATCAGGCGGACAAAGCGACATTACCCTAACTGATTGGAGTCTGCCAGCAGACTGAAAGCTTCTTAGAGGCGCCAGCATTTATATACGTAAGCATTGCTTGTAAAGCTCTGAGAAATTCGTTTCTATTCAACAAGCAACACGACGTTGCTTTGGAGATTTCGGCACGAACTAAAGCAACAAGCACAAGAACGTCAGCAGCAAGTTAATCATCACTGCATTTTTCCCATACAAAAATGTGAATTTTTCTTATTTTCTTTTGCTATCTTGTGGCTTTATTAAAGAAGTGAAAAAATTCAAAGTTAGATATTGGCTTTATGCACTGTATATGCTGATATTTTCGCATAAATTTTAAATTTGTATGATGAATATAAAAGGCAGTATGTATCCCTAAAGTGTCCCCCAAAAAAACGTTACCATGACCTTGAAAAAATTTGTGAAAATAGCCCCATACAAATCGCGCTGTAAGACGTAATTCTACGTCAAAATTCACAACAAGATTATTCCCCGTAAAGAACAAAATTTATTTTGATTTAGTTTGATTTCTTGTTTTTAATTTTTATAAATATTGAAAGTAAAATATAGAAAACATATAAAGCATTAGTTCGATACGATATTTTTCACATGAATACTCGCACTTATTGTGAATTTTGAATATTGAAAAAAAAATTTTTTTTATGAAAAAAATAGAAGCCCTAACTAGTACAAAAACAATTAAATAAACTTCTGAAATCAACACCTAAAGAATTAAAATACCGAATTTTGGTATAAAAAAAAAAATACTCAATTATAAAATTGGATTTTCCGATATCAATTTCAGAACCAACGTACCATTATACTTTTAAAAATGAGTCTTCATCAAATTCCAACAACTCCTTCTATTTCTTCTCACTGTGGGGCACCACAGTACTTAAAACGTAAAAAAATAAAAACAACGATGTATTTTTATTTTTCCATCCTTTCCAAAAAGGTATATTTGGTTCATAGGATTGAATGTGTGAAACGCAGTGTAACGAATACAACTTTTTTTGAATTTTATGTGAAAAATTATGCAAGTTACTTGTATGACCCAGGTAACAAGGGTATTTAAAAAAGCCTTGAGTAAAGCTTTATATAAAGAATTAATGTAGGGAGCATAATTTAAACTTCCTTGAATAATCTTTGAAACATGTATTACACAAAGTTTATGCAAGGAGAAAAGGCATATGAAAGTAATTCCTTTATTCAACAACTTATATACATATATATCTGTGGGTATTTGTCAAAAAACCTCTTTCAAATTGGCTAACTTTTCAGGAGATCGAAAGAAACTGTTGAACTGATTCAATTTTTTGTGAAGAATTTTTTGTGAAGGAATTTAAAGAAATTTTATTGATTGATATTGTGCATAAATATCAAGCAAACATTTCCCTTTGACTGTTTTTTATCTAAGATCAATTGTTTTTTTTTTTTATAAAATAGTACAATTAATAAACAAGATGTTATGGCAAATGATTTTTTGAGAAAATATCAGCTTATATCACACAAGATCTTTTATCAGTAAAAAAAAAAATAATTCTTGTTCGCTTATGTCAAGACAAAAAAAAGTCGATTTTGCTTTTGACAAAATATCTTCTTTCCATAGAAGTTGTTTTGTGAAATGAAATTTGTAGTAAATGGGCTAGCTTTAAATCGAGATTGGTTCTTTTGTCAAAAAGGAATATTGACTTCATTTCTTTTGTCAAGAGGAATATTTCCATTGAATTCCTGAAACTTTTTAAGCTGTTTGAGAGAAGCTGTTTTGTCAAATGCAATTTAGAAGAAAATTTAAAAGAGGCTGATTTGGCGATGAAACAAAAATTGTAAAAATTCTGACGATTACACCAAAAGAAGCGTATTAAAAATCTATATTTATAAAAAAAAAAAATCCTAGAAAATTGTCTTATCTCGAGGGAAGCTGATTTGTCAATTGTCCACAGATATATAAGTAAATGTCTTATATAAGGTTTTTAAAAATAAAAAGTAGGAATAACATATGGTAAATTTTAATTTTCCAATTGTAATGGAAATTTTTTTGTCTGTTTTAATACAGATATATATATATATATTAGGCTGGTTCGATTTGTATAGAGGTAAAAAAGTTGATGTGGCCTGGGTAATTTTTGAATTGGGCATGAAAAGTTATTAAAAAAAAAAAAAAAAAAAATGGGGGACGATAGGGGTGCACTTAACCCTATCACAGCTTCAATTTTGTGAATTTTCCTTTTTCAAATTTTTTTTAAAAAAATTTTTGTGTATAAACGCATACAGCTAACACAAAACAGATGCTAGAAATGAAATTCACGAACCCTATCCAACCTAAATCACACTTATACGTTTTTATACAAAAATTGATCGTAAAAAATTCATAAAGAAAAAAATTCACAAAATTCAAGGAATAATCTTAACATTGTTGCGTATGTATTTTTGACCATCACGTCTGAACCACTGAAGCTATCCACCTTATATTCACAACATGTGTTCGTGTGGCCCGCCAAAATTTTTTTGTGTTTTTAGATCTTGTGCACTGTGGTCGATTTAAAAAAAAAGTATTTGTAAACCGTTTTGACCCAAATCACACCAAATCACACCAAATTTGAACCCAAAAAAATATCAAAAATATTAATTAATATCACGAATTCAAAAAATATTATACTTTGAATTGGTGGAATTTTTTCTTTAGGAATTTTCTACGATAAATTTTTGTATAAAAACGTATAAATGTGAGTCCAGTTATAGGTTGAATCGGGTACGAGGCATCAGTTTTGCTCTAGTGTGCACGTTCATATACACAAAAAATTGTTTTAAAAAATTCCTAAAGAGAGAGTTCAGAAAATTAAAGATGTGATAGGGTAAAGTGCACCCCTATCGTCCCCCTTTTTTTGTTTTTCTTAATAACTTTTCATGCCCGATCCGAAAATCGCCCAGGCAACAAAGGTTTGCAAACCAACCCAGCCTAATATATATATTTTTATAATCTGTAATTTTTGATGGCAGCTTAGTAGTATTATGAGAGTTATTTTTCAATTAAATAGCACACTGGATTTTCGGTTTTTTTCCCAGCCAACGTCTAAACTGGCAATTGAATTGACAATCAACCAGCGAATTTGTGTTTCTTATCCCATTAGTTTGACCTTGCTGGTAAGAGGGCTAAAGCTTCACACATTAATGATTTCAATTCTTGTTATTCTTTTTTTTATACTTTTCTGGGAATTATTTTCAAGAAATTTTTTATTTTTATACGAACATGACATTCATGCTGCACAATGGCTGCTTCAAACATGCAGACAGAAAATTCAACAGACACACGCATACACACTCACACGTGCATAATTGACTAGAGTACAACAACAATGTACATTTGGCTGCAAACAATGACAATTTTTAGATTTACTTGCAAGTTAAAAGCTTTTTGTTGCTCTGGCTATGGTTAAAAATGTTAAAGTTCAAGGACGTCTTTAAGTAGAGGTTCATATTTGTGTGTGTGTGTGTGTGTGTGTGTGTGTGTGCTTGCCTGGAATACTTACACAAATTTTTGCGTTTGAGATTTGTACTATCATACAAATTTTATTGCTATTATAATTAACAAAAAGTTATAATTTTGTCAACGAAGTTGTTATTTAAATAAATTTCATTAAATGGTGAAGTTGGTTTTTTTTTTTACTAAGTGAGTAAAGGGTCTAGGTGCCCCTAAGTGTCACTATTGATTCCACATTTGTTTTTGGAATCAAACAGGTCTTCCATGACTATACATAAAAAAAAAGAAACGTATTTAAAGAAATATTATTTTACGTTGTTATTTGTACTATGCTCTCAAGTGCAAAGAAATTTAATTTTAACCAACCAATTAATTGGCTCATTTGTTATTGACAAAAACATTAGGTTTAATTGCATAAAAATTGTGGTGTTTAATAAAAAATACATATTTATATAGCCGCACCAAAAAAGCAAATACAATTAATCAAATGAAATGACAGCAGCTGGAAGATAAGCAGCAGCGAACACGGCAACGCCAACAACAACGACAACAACAGCAATAACAACATAGCTAACAGTCACAAGACCACAGGCAACAACAACAAAAAATGATGAAAATAAAGAAATAAAATTAATTTGTCATTTGACATTCGGCAATTGAAAGACAACACTGCTATGCGCATACATACACACACACGCACACACGAACAGACAGAAAACTACACATTAGTATATACCCTGTAGGAAAATCAACTAATTTAAAAGTAGTTGATAAAGTAGTTTTTTGTCAACTACAACTAGTTGAAATTCTGACTTTTTTCCATAGAACGAACTAACTTATTTTGTATGGTGATGTCCGCTAAATAAGTCAATTGACTGTCGTCTGCATATATTTTCAACTAGTTGTTAAAGTAGTTACATTTAGATTATTTTTTTAATTGCTTTAAAATAACCAATTGAAAACTATTACTGATGGCCTAAAGTTAATAATATTTGATGAAATAACATGGTTAAATATATATAAGCTTGTAATCTAATAAAAATTTTCAATTAAAACATGCCAACATCAGAGTAGTTGCCGCCTTAATATAATTCAAAGTAGTTTATCAATCACTGGATTTTAAGTAGTATTTCAATTACTTCATATATTGAAGTGGATGCCGCCTTAATATAATTCAAAGTAGTTCATATACTGGTTTATTTTAAACTAGTTTTTTAATTAGTTGTTTTTAAAAACAAGTTAGTTTGTTCCTATAGGGTACATAATGCTGAGCGGTGACAAAAGCTTGAGCACGAAACTTTTTTTCTGAAAGCAATAAACAGTGTTTCAGGACAACAACAACAACAACAAGCACTTTACAAAATCAACAACAACATCAATGACTACAACTTGTTGCAATTACAGTGTGTGTGTGTGTGTGTGTGTGTGTGTAAGTTCTGCTATACCGACTACTGACTAAAAACAAGTTTTAATGTCAAAGGCTAAAGTTAAATTGAAGCACCTTAAAAAATAAGCTTTTAAATTTTAATGTTTTCTTTTAACTTCGCACCTTTAAATATTTTACAAACACTCAAACAGACAACTACTTAATTTCTTGGCAGCATGGATGTAGTCAAGCTTTCATAAAAGGGGGGAAACAACTTTTTTTTATGCAAGTGGTATGTAGATAAATCAAATATGTATATATGTACATATCTTTAATAAGTGTTTGAGGACTTGAAGATGAAGTGAATGCAGACTCTTACTTTCTTACTTAGGTGGCGCTTACAAACGTAAGTCGGTTTTAGCCTAGTGCAAGAATTTGCAAGTTTCGTCAGGTTGTCCTCTGCGTGGTCCTCCCTCTTCTGCGTTGTCCGCCGCTGGGTACCGAATCGAATATTTTCTTTGCTGGAGCATCGTCTTCCATCCGCTCAACATGACTAAGCAAGCAAATCAGCTCGATTTTTATGCGCTTTACTATGTCGATCGTTCCATCGTACTAGGTACTTGCCACTGACGCAGATTGGACCGTAGATCTTAGGAAGGATCTTTCCCTCGAACGCTCCCAAAGTCTTTTCATCAGAGCTGTTCAATGTCCGGGTTTGTGCTGCATATAACAGGACGGACATGATTAGTAACTTATAGAGCGTGACTTTTGTTCGTCGAGAGGGGGGTCTGTTCTCAATTGTCTACTGAGCCCAAAGTAACACCGGTTGGCAAGAGTTAACCTGCAGTTTATATCTCTACTGATATCGTTGGTGGAGTTAAACCTGAATTCCAGGTAGACGACGAAATCCATCACAACCTCAAAGAAGTTGTTGTCAACAGTGACGTGGGTGCAAGATGCTGGGATTATTTGTTTGTTAACACCAGATTTTTCGTCTTATTTGCGTTCATTGCAACACCCATGTGACTTGACTCTTCTCTAATTTGGAGAATGCTGTACTGACTTCGCGTGTATTATGGCCAATGATATCAATATCATTAGCATACGGTAGCAGCATAACACGCATAGAATATGGTGTGGCTTTGCCTCAGATCAGCAGCTCGAATGATCTTCTCCATAATTAGGTTAAAAAAGTCGCACGATAAAAAATCACTTTGTCTAAAACCTCGCTTGGCAACAAATGGGGGGAGGGGGGAGACGTCCTTCCCGATTTTGACTGCGCTGCTGGTGTTGCTCAGTGTCATCCCGCATAGACGGATTAATGCTGGAGTAGGCGTCTTTGTAGTCGACATAAAGATGGTGGGTGTCGATTTCTTTCTCTAGGGTTTTCCCAAAATTTGTTGTAGCGTAAAAATCTGGTAGGTGGTAGATTTTTCAGGTTTGAAGTCACACTGATAAATACCAATCAGATGGGCTTCAGTCTTTCATATAATATGCTCGACATGACCTTATATGCGATATTTAGGAGGCTTATCTTACGATAGTTGGCACAAATGGTGGGATCGCCTTTCTTGTGAATTGCGAATTTATTCTTCCCACCATGTTTTGCATTTAAACAGAGCTTTGCCTCTGAGGTTTGAGTCGACTTGGCACGATTTCGACATAGATAATACTGGTCCCGCCAGGTTGAGGCAGTCAGACACGTTGCCATGTGAAGGTTCGTTCCCTGTTCCCCAGACCTGTTCCCCTGTTCCGTAGACTCTACTTCATCAGACATTTCACCATATTTTCTGCTTCCAGACTGCACTCATCCTAATTTAGCTTTCTTGTCCGATTGATTGTAAAAATGGGTGACGAAGAAGTTTTTCTACGTCACAATTTTCATTAACCATCAAAAACTTTCTTATGTCCATTATTATTTTTTTTTTCTTGAGAAAAGTTGCTCATGTGCAAAAACCAGTAAAGTGTAAAAAAAAGCTGATTTTGTTTTGTCAGTTATGGCAAAATGTGTTGATATTCGACAACTCCTTAGATAGGAATTTATTTTTAAGTTTCAACAAAGTTAATGGTTTCTAACTTAAAATTTAGCCTTTTAAATTTTAAAGTGGTCAACAATTTTGAGGACAACAAAACATAACTATATCGCCAAATTAAAGTAGATCAACCCTTAACATTTTTAGCCCAATTTATAATTTTGTTCTTTTAATGCATCTTTTGAAAATAATATTATTCACAAAAAATAGATGTTTTCATCGTGATTACTTTGGTCGACAGCTAGCTATAGCGTCGGACGATCAAGTAGAACGGTACCACCAAGCTGCCGTCAGATTTGAGATAAGGTAATAAGAGTTATTCTTTCGACAACGTTGCCAAAACATCAATTCAAGTGAAACTACTTCACCTTTTGTAACTCGCTGATATGGAAAAAAATTACCAGATGCATTCCTCCTAGAAAACTGTTGATTAAGCAAGAATTTTAGTATGGACGATGAAGAAAGACGTAGAGAAGATTTACCACTGAAAGTGAATTCAGACACAAATTTAAATCGCAAGAACAAGGCTTGTGGTCAAAACCTATTTCAACCAGAACCAAAAAAAATTTCAAAAGACTTAAAAATGAATTATTACATTTTTTTGTGCATGTTTTAAGTTCGTTTCGTTAATTTTATTGGAAAAAGTATATAAAAAAATGAGCCTCGAATATGTTAAATTTAGTAGGCTCTTAAAAAATAAGCGTGAGCTAATATTGCAAAACCCTTCGAGATTTATGTTATTACAATAGTTCTCTTTCATTTCGCGATGGAGCACAGTGAAATCAAATTCAACTCTTACACTTGAAATTCATATTTTAACACTTCATATTTAAATTTTTCCAGATCAGAAAAAACTTTTTACAAATCAAATTCAATTTTTTAAGCATCAAATTTAACCTCAGCAAGAAAAATCTAATGTAAGTTGTATAATCATCAAAAAAATACAAAATTAAATAAATAAGAAAGTAAATAAAACTAATAACTCTTGTTTATCGTAAAAGAACACCCATTGATGCCATCTTCATCGGTTTTTGAGTTATAATTTTAATTCATGGTTTAACCAACTGAACTATATTTTGAGTACAATAAAGTCAGTAGATTTTGTGCAACGGACCAAAAACCTTTAAGATTTACAACTTTAATAATAAACTGACCATTAAAAATTTAATTAAAAAAATGTAATGTAATACGTAATACATATCTATTGATATTTGTTCTTGTACGGCTAGTTTGTATAACCAAAAATGGAAACTTTAGTCATATATTTCATGAGTTCAAGAGATGCGCAATTCGAATGAATGCAAATTCAATATTTTTACCGCACTAGCCGTAAACTTTGCTAAGAATATGTTATATTATATGATTGAATTAAAAAATGATATTAAAATCCTTAAAACAAGCTGTTTTTGGCTAAGGTTCAATTTAAAGTTTAAAAAAGTTTGTAGTTTGATTTTTAAAAAGTGAAATTTAAATTCTAATCTTTTAGAAACTGGATAAAGTTGTATAAAGCTGGATTGGAAGTGCAAAAATGCTTCAAAATGAAATGAAAAGAGTTGAATAAGATTTATAAAAATTTGAATTTAAATGTAAAAGGTTAAGTTTGGAGTTGAAAATCTGTGTAGATCTCGTTTTTAATGAAACAGATAAATGCGCTGTTATAAAATCGCAGCACTTTAAGAATTTAAAGTTTTCATTTTTCTGATAGCTAGGGGGAGGATGGGTAGCTGCCACCCTACGCCTATGCTCAAAAGTATGCGTTTACTTATGTTTTTGTGTTGTTCGTATTTTTTTAAATATTTCATCACGCTCGACTTCCTCTAAGTGGGTGAGTAAGCAAGTGCTACAAAAGCTTAAATAAAACAAAATTCTGTCATGGTTCAATGTATTAAATATGTATATCTATTAAATTGACCTTTAGCTAAGCTCGACATGCCTAGCTGCTCGTTCTGTGAACGGTCCGAAAACTTTTTTATATCGTACTTTAAATTTTTGCTGTCCTTAACAATTTACCTGCATTATTTTTCTTTTTTGCCTAGCAATAAGTTGAGCTGGTCGGCTTTGTTAGTTGGCTGTGACTGCAATTAAATGAGATTTATGGGCGTCACCTTTGTTTGGCCCTCGCCTGTGTCTCTGCGGATTTTCTTTTTTGTATATCCATACAAATTTCTCTTCACTCGGCTACGCTGCCATTTGTATTGACAGCTATAGTATGGGAATGTTGTGAAAATTGAGTTGGAGTTGGACCTTTTGCTAGAAATTAATCGAACCTGGAATCCATTTCCATTATTTAATATACTTATTTAAGAGGCTGACAAGAACAGGCTTGATTTGCGACAGCAAGTGAAAGTTTTTATTTATTTAAGGATATGAAAATGTGTATAGAATAAATTGGTATTGAAGTACTTCGAATGGAAAGTGATAAGTGTCAATTCTGAGAATGCATTGTAGTGTGAAAATGGGGTTTGTTATTTTTATTATGTGTTGAAAGAAAAACAGAAACAGTTTTTAAGTTACGTTTATTTAAAAAAAAAAAATATGTTAATTTTATCAAATTTAAGCTTGCGCTGATAATAAAAATCATATTTGAATTGTGAGTTAAAATAATTAACTTGATAACACGCCATGGTCGTAGCCAGGATTTCAGCGAAGGATTTATCGAAATTGCTTATATTTTATTTATTTATTTATTTCAGTCCACGGATTGTACAAATCTTACAGACTAATAACAATATTAAATTAAAGTATAAATAATCGAATGATTAGTTAAAGAACTTTAACAGATTTAATTTAAATTTATATACACTTGCATTAAAATTAATTAATGGAGAGAAGCTATTACATGACTTGATACAGCGAGATATAGGTTCGTTAAGGGCATAGTTACATCTATGAAAATCTTCCACAAACATTCTATTGTATTATTTGTTAAATCTCTAGGAGGGATATAAGCCGTGATAAAATTTGTGAGCTCTACACAATTTAATCTACCAGAAAGAATATCGGATAGAAAAATAAGAGAGAAATATGTTCTTCTATCTCTTAACCGTTGTGTCGATCGTAGAGCCCACGGGTACATTTGCAACTTTAATTTTCCTGTATCTTCCAAACGGTTAGTCCGATTGACCTGAAATTTCATGATATCCTCAACCATACACTTTTGCATCATGTGGATGGATTTGCATCATCAAGCTATGATACGAAGTTTCATCAAGATTGGAGCAGCAGTTCAGTCGATACAGCCCAAATTCAAGTTAGTGGAATGGCGTCGACTGCTGATGTACCCGGGTACTTGTATGAAAATTCATACAAATATATAGAAATAAATGGCAAAGTTCACTTTATATTGCTATATCAAGCTATATCCAAGCGGCTGGTCCAATCTTGATGAAACTTCGTATCATAGCTTGGAAATATGTAATTGATATTGGTGTGAAATTTCAGGTTAATTGGACCAACCGTTTGGAAAATATAACCCAGTTACTAGAAAATGACCTAGCGTCAACAGCTGATGTACCCAGGTACTTCTATGAAAATTCATACAAATATATAGAAATAAATGGAAATAGAAATTTTATTTGCAACAAGTTGATATAATAAAATGAATGTATGAACACTGATTTACCTGCACGGGATATGATGAAATGGCGTCGCAGACCCACCACACTTTTATTCCATATTTGGATGGTTTGGATGGAATGTACTGTGTGAAGCCAGTTCCACCACGATATGGGTATAATTGCTCATCTACGGTAACGTTTGTGCCACATATATAATACTTGCGCAGAGTGGCATTTAGCATCAGGAATACGTCTGTAATTGCAGCTGCCTTATCATTTTGTTTGCGTGCATTCCGAGTGTTTCCATTATCAAAGCGTATGAAGCGGCTGATTGCTCAAAATCTGCGTAAGCTCATTGATGCACGAAATAATGAATGTGAAGTTGTTTTCCACAGGTCAGTGGTATGAACATAACCGGAATGACATACGCCAGCCATCAAAAGCACACCCAAATATGCACGAAATTCTACTTCAGTTATAGGCACCCATATTCGTGGTTCCGCATATGGATGCTGCTCATTGTACGCATCAAAAGTTTGCCTTGCCTTTCTATTTGATTCTCGAATAATTACATCACATATTTCATTTGACATCATAAGATTGAAGGTTTCTGCCATTGTCAAGCCATTTGTCGATGGCACTGGTCCAGGATTGCGACTTCTTAGAACGTTGTGCGCACGTATTCGTCCAGGTATTGGTGGTATTGACGACCATACATTGCCATCTCTTGCCGTATAATAATCACCAGTTTCAAGTGGCGGTTCTTCATACTCCTCGTCTGAATCCCTCTCGTCCTCTAGGTGATACACAATTTCCTGGACTTGTTCAGCGTCAGATGATTCACCACCAATGTCATCAATATTTCCTTCTAAGTCTTCTTGATCTACCGCTTGTTCGTGGTCACTCTCTTCAGAGTCAGAAGCCTCAACAAATGTGCGTATATAGTCACGCTGCTCCTCATACGGTAGTGCATTCAATCGACGCGGAGCTAGCCACTCACCATCTGCCATTTTATTTTCACTTTTTATATATTTGCCGCACAAAATAAATTTTTAGGTCTTTACACTTCAAAAATCGCACATAAACTGACTTATGCATACAAAACTACTCAAAACGAAACCTGCTCAAAAAATCATGTTTCTGCCTGCAAAACTGGTTGTGCAAGGGTAGGTAGGCAAGATATTCCCAAATACCCTTTTGTTCCTGTTAGTAGACGTGTTTTCCTACACATTCCAAAAAAAAAATGTTTACATTGAACAAATATTTTATGAGTTATAATTATTCTGCGCAGGTACTAAAAATAGCACTATGAGCAAGAGGGGTTGATTTTCAGTTCAAATATAACGGAATTTTGCGAATGAAAATTCAATGTTAATTATTTTTCTTGGTAAAAAGGGATCAAATTACAAGGATTAAAAAAGAATTTGGAAATTGTTAAATTTTTATGGATTTTGGCAATTCCCATTTTTGGTAAAAATGGATTATTTAGGTACCAAATTTTTTTTTTCCCAAATTATGATAAAAGTTTTGTTAACTAGACAATATTTCCAATAAATAAAAAAAAAAAAAACCAGAAAATTACAAGAATCCAGGTAGTAGTTAATATTTGTATATCAAAAGCAACTATCTGCCATACAAAACGTATGAAGTACCCGGGTACATCTACTGTCGATGTGGATAAAACCCAACAGCTGTTGACACAACGGTTAATGATTGTAACCCAAGTAATTTATGTTTGGCATCATAACTGGGAAGATCAGGCCAATGCAATTTATAAATGGCATATCGAGTGAAATTTTTTTGAACTTTTTCTATTAAATTAATATGTTTATTATAATAAGGATTCCAAATAATACAACAGTAGTCCAACAGGCTTCTGACTAAGGACACATAAAGAGCTTTTATTGGCATAGCGTCTTTAAAATTCTGTGTATTAGTTTTAATGAAATCAAACATTGCATAAGCTTTGGAAATAACATAATCATAATGGCTTGAAAAACTCAATTTAGAATCAAAAATTATCCCTAGATCTTTTATATCTTGCTTTCTAAATATTTTATTATTATTGACAGAGTAATCAAAACAAATCGGTGCAGCACATTTAGAGTAAGATACAACACAACATTTTTTAATATTCAAGAATAATATTATTAGCCTTACACCAATTATTTAATATTTTGAAGTCATTTTGAAGATGAAACAATCACTCAGATGTGTTATTTTTAAAAATAACTTCACATCATAGACAAAAATTAGGCACTTGGAAAACTTTAAGTGTTGGGGCAAGTCATTGATAAAAATAAGGAAAAGAGGCGGACCAGAATGGGTCCCTTGAGGTATCCCGGAAGATGCATTCACAACAACTTCTGACTAAACTGCACCAATCTGTACTATCATGTACTTACGGTTGGTTAAGGAAATTTTGAATAATTTTAGCAGGTGATCTGATAAGCCAACTTTTTTTAGCTTCAGCAAAAGTATCGAGTGATCGATCTTGTCAAAAGCTTTGGAAAATCAGTGTACACCACATCCAATTGATGATTCTGTTCCATTGCATTCACAATGTGATTTGTGATCAGTATCAAATTGGAGCACGTAGATCTGCCTGGAAGAAATCCATGTTGACACACACTAATTGCATTTTTTACATAACCAAATAATTTTGTTTTGAATATGATCAAAGAGTTTTGCCATCGTGGGCTGCTTGACGATGGCCCGGTAATTTGTAATATCATTGCGGTTACCCGATTTGAAAACTGGAGTAATTGAGCATTATTTCCAAATATCTAGCGTTAATAAATAGCATTGCAAATTATCGCTATGGGCTCAGCAATATTAGCTAAGCAATTTTTAAAAAATATAGGTGAGAAGTCATTGAGCCCACATTTTACGCTAGTTTTTAATTCAGATATAGCAAATGAGACATCAGTTTCTGAAACAACAATATTCTGAATACCTGCATTGTTTGGAGACTCGAAGTTGCTATTGTCAGAGGTAGTAAAGGTTTTGTAGTAAACGGTAGTAAACGGTTTGTATAGGTAGTAAACGGTTTGAAAAAATTTTCCAAAAAGAATACAAGAACCCAGCCAACTACTACATTCTTCATTATTATATACCATTCTTTTAGGAAATCCATTAGTATTACGTTTAGAATTAACATAATGTCAAAAAACGGATGGATTAGATTTAAGTAGGCTTTCCGTCTTAAAAATATATTGTTTATACAAAAAGTTTTGTAAAAAATTAAATTCTTCATGTAAACGTACAAAATATAAGTGATCAGCATCCAGCTTTGTTCTATTAAACTTCTTTAAAGCTTTGTTTTTAACATTTTTTAGATTGAAAAGCCTGTTGTTAAAGCATGGAGATTTATTGCTCATAATTGGGGACTTTTTTGGAACAAATGCAGAAATAGCATATTCGAATTTATTGCTTAAGAAATTATATGCATTCAGAGGTTCAGTAAAAGATTTCAAAATTGACCAATCTATGGATTGCAAAAATGCGTTAATTCCGGAAAAATTTGCCTTAACATAGTTGTAAGAAACAACTTCATCTTGACATTTTTTATCGAAATCATAAAACTCAAAATTGATGGCAAGATATATATTATGATATATACTATTATTACAAACAGGTTGGAGACTTAATTCACAAGATGTTTTTAAATTAATTGAAACGTAAAAAAGATCCAAAATTCTACCAATATCATTTTTAAAAGAATTAAGTTGTTGGAGGCAATTAGATAAAAATACACTAGTTGCTAATGATTCAATATCCGATATAACATTAAACGTCAATAAATTTTTTGTCATCAAATGTCCATAAGATTATCCATAAATCCATCCACAAATTATCAATAAAATAGTTAATGTTATTTGAATGCTTTTCATACAAAATTATATCACTAATTGGAGGTATATAGGTGATTATAATAAAAATTGACTTATTTCTTGAAAAATCCATTCGAATACATAGTTGTTCAATATCTCTACTGGCGTCAAGAAGTGAAATTTGCCTACAAGACAGGTCAGTCCTTACAGCTAGAAGAACTCCTCCACCTTTTTCTCTGCCACTGGTAATTGGACAACGATCAAGTCGATATACACTATAAAAACTATCAAAAAATTCGGAACTGGAGATATCATATGGATGATATGGATATATCATATGGATATTATATGGAAGTACCAAAAATGAAAAGTTTACAAGCGTCAGTTGGAATTTATTTTTCTCAATCATCAACTAGTGCTTATGCAAAAACAAAACCAAAAACAAACAACAACAACATAAGCCGCTCCCGTCGGCCAGCACATTTTTCAACTCGCTTAAACAAAAACAAATGAATTTAAACGTAATGAAAACAACCCAAACTCGACGATGCTGATGTTGATTGCATCGCTACTCTGTGCGTTTGCTAAGAATTTTTTTGCATGTGTATTTTGTTGGTGGAGTAAAACTTTAGCGAAGTTATTTATATATGGCAGTCGGCTCTCAGCATTTAACCTAAGGTTGCGTCTATAGAGAAAAGACGAGCTGAAAAACACGTTGGAGGAAAATAGATGCATGACTTGGTTTCTTTGTTGCTCCAAAGTGTTTTTCGACTCGGCTCAACAATAAGCGATTACTATGATTGTAACCTAATTATTCCATAGCCTTGCTCTTGTCAGCCATTATTTTAACGTCAGCTAGTGCAAGTGACCGTAGTTGTAAAACGGAGTTGACAACTCATACAAAATCTGGTCCTGCTCTCTGTTTTCATTTGTTTTCCTTTTGGTGACCATTAAAAAAATCAAATTATCCGATATTTTTGACCGAAAAAAGGCACAAAATAAATGCTATTTTTGACCGATAAAATGCAATTAAAAAGTGTTTTTACCCGTAAAAATAAAAGACCCGAAATAACAGTTAATTTTAACTTTTATAGTAACAGACGAAAATTTAAAAGAGATTTAATATTCATAAAGCTACGGCCATTACAATCGTAATTGTATATTTAATGTAGGGCGATATAATGGAAAATATCAATTGTACCTTTTGTTTATGAGCAGTTATTGAAAAGTTAAATATTCCCGTACAGAATTAGATCGCAGTTTTTTTGTGCTTTCGTGACACAGTGGGTTATCAAGAGGATTTTTTTATTTAAATTTGATGACATAATTCATCCCATGCACAGACGACAGATCGTGCTATTTTATTTTTTTGATAATTACATTTTTATTTATAAATATTGCAAAGAAAAAATTTGTCAAAAAATCTGTGTCGGGAATAATGCACTTTTCCCTTTCCGTACTCGCATCGAACCGCGTACCATTCGACTGCAGCGTATGTGCTGTAAGTTCATACAACTTACCACACATACACAGTTTACATCACAAATACGTCGTTCATTGAATACCACTATTATTTGAACATTTGCCATAAGAAACTAATACATTTTTTTTTATTTTTTGATGATATGATGATATTTAGAGGTCGCTACCAAGGTACATTGGTACAAATGGCAGGAAAAAGTGGCCAAAACTAGAAGACGACCTCGTATCTTCATAAAATCAGGTACCTATAGGTTTTTGGGGTCGATAAACACGAATCTGGAGTCAAAAATTGAAAATTTAAAATGGCGGCTTCAATGTAAAAAAAAAAAACGAAATGGCCATTTCAGCCCTTGAAAGGACTTTGACCGAGCTTCTTATGATCAATTGTGTTGTGTGTGATGTGAAATGCTTACACACAAATTATCGAGAACTGGACCTACATGTTTTACGCCGACTCCGAACGGCTTATGTTCTCAAGAACCTTTTCATGGCAGTTTTTACTCTCTGAGGTTTGCCATTGTCTGCAGAGAGGTAACGGCCGAACAGAAAAATTATTTCAATTGAAAAAACTTTCTGTGTCGGATGGAGGATTCGAACCTGGGTTCTCTGGCGTAAAAGTCACACACTCTACCCACTACGCCACCGGCGCCCACTCCAATGTAATCATTATAAAAATGCACTTGTGTGAAATTTTCGGACGCCATTTTGAACCTTAAGACCTGAGTTTTGGCATCTATACAAAAATACGTGTACCTTAGATTTTTGTCCTTCGAAGCTCATTCAAATCGATGAATGACACTTAGGGACATTTTCTTGTGAGAGGGCTAAACTTTAACAACTGGTAGTGACCTCTAAATCATACAAAAAAAATTGAAACAAAAAAAATCTATTCCATATTTAGATGTATTTAAACGTATAATGACATGCCGCGATGATAATTCAAAAGTTGAAAAAATAAGGACCACCCTAATGTACACAAATGAAATTTAAATACTTTTGAGAACGAAGCTGAGTATTGTGTAAAAATGCTTTTTAGTTTTTTCAATTAATTTGACAATTTCTAAATTCAAAGTTGCCATCACTTGCTATTTCAATGATCTTTTTAACATTTTCGTCCCATGATAGTTAATAAACGAAATCATCAAATGTCAAATAACATCACTGAAGTATAATTTAATAAATTCTGTCCGCATTATGCACAAATATATTTAAGCATAATTAATTGACAGTACTAGCACTAACTGGTGTGTGTTTGTATCTGTGTATGTGTTTCAATGAGTGTGTACATGTTGTACTTTACTTATCACTGCGCCGGAAACTCAATAAATTTCAATTAATTTTGATACACTTTGTTGCTCATGTCATGCGTTCCTGTGTCAACGTATAAATGGGTGATAATGTATGCATTTGTGCGTGTGAGTGTGTGTGCATAAAATATAATAGCTATCAGTTGAATAATTAATGAACTTATTTTATATTACTCATGCATGCAAGGATTGTTGATTTGAGAAATTATTTCATTTCTTATTCAAGCTTGTTGAAACAAATCAATTACTTAATCAAATGAAGTTTTTTTTTTTGGTTTTTGGGTCCTTTGATATATTTTTCTAAAATATCTTTAGAATTTATGGAACTGTAAGCAATAGTAAATTGTTCAGTTTTTTTTTAATTATCAATTGATTGGAAATCTTTCGGCGTGTTTATTATGAGCATTAGCACTGTTTTTGATGGACAAAACATGGACAATTTTTTTATTTTTATTTCAACATTTTGTTTATTATGTTGATGTTTATTTTATGAATTTAAATTTATAAAACAAACTGTTGCAGCATATGTCAAATGCTTCCAGTTAAACACTACGATATTTTACCATAATAATTAATTTCATTGAAATACTCCCTTGCGATTTTTTAATATCAATGTGTTTGCATATCGTATTATTTATCTTTTCACAGAATTATTTCTGGTTTTTGTCCTCATTGCAAATATAAATAGATTTTTGCATCCAATTCCCCAATCTTATCGCTTCAATTCCCCAATCGCTCAGACCAAACTTAAAGAATCATCATCATTTTTTCTCTCTTCGTTTTTGTGTATTTTCTTAACATTGCATACAAAACAAGATGATGATATCTAAAAATACTTTTAAATTTTTTGAATATAGTTTTATCTATGCTTAGTTCTTAGTATATGAACCATTTTTAATGTACTCTGTTGTTTTTTTTCTCTTTCAGGTAAGTCCTTGATTAAATATATTCATCTATGTTTGGATGTGTGAAATTAAGTTTATGTGGAAGTGACGTCAAACATTTCGTATGGACGGGTGGTAAGGAAAATAGTTGAAGAAAACGGTGAGTATAATATAATTGCAAGATGCAAGATGCAAATTTTCAAAAGTTTTGAAGTTATCAAACCGATGACGGTTTCTTAATTTAATCACTGTTTGGCAGCTTTGGGTTTTCGCTTAAGTTGCTTTTTCAGAAAATATCGTGAGAGCAATTTTTTTGAAAGTATTTTTTGAATTTAAGAAACAATGTTTAGTAAAATTAAGTCCTTGAAAGCAAAGCTAATCGAAAGTTTAAGAAGAGACTGAGCTTGAAAATATTTTAAAAATAATAATAAAATGGGCATGTTTACATAAGGGACTAAGCCGGGCAAGTCATATCTAAATATTTCGGACAAAGTTTTTCGGACTTTTAATCAAGGAGTGGCCGTATGGGGCTAAACTGGACCGATAATTTTTAGCTATTTCACTGAGTATAGCAACTGTTAACACATTCAACACGCTAACAAAACATTTTAGTTTATTGTAATGTGCTATGACGTGTATATAGGGGGGAATTTTTGCAAAACTTGAGATAAGAGCGTCACATAAACTGTACAGATTTAAAAAAAAAAAATTTCTTTGTTATGCATTTAACCAATTTGAACGAATGTAGGCTTGTTGGAAAGATCATCTTAATACTAATTTGTATACAACCACGCGTATTGCCTAAGATGTATATCAAGGCCGGCAATATATTTAGCGGAGAGTAGATAAGAGTGATCTTGATGTGATGATTTTTATAAGAAGAAATTTGTTTAGAGCTTTAAAATTTTCAAATTTGGTAATATATACATTTATACTTAAAAAAAATGTTTTTTGTTTTTCAAAAACAAAGATGGCGCTGGCTCCAACGCTTGCTGTAAAATATCTCTTTTCGCACTGCGGGCATTCTGTTGGCTCCTAGGTTGACCCGAAAAAAAAAATTTAAATTTTAAAACGTAATGAAAATATCTCCTATCTGAATGAGTCAGAATTTAAAAAACAAGTTTTTTTTTTAAATTTATACGTACTTGAAAGAAATTGAATTTTTTACTTTTATTTTGTTTTAAATTTTGAATGAAACAATTTTAAAATTCAGATTAGTAAAAATGTTGTAAAAAAATGTCCTTTCAAATATTGTAAGGATCGGTGAACTAGTTTTTGAGCTAGGTTGCCTACAGTTTAGAAAAACTTTTTTGAGAACAACTACTTTCAAATTATACGAAACAAATAATACGAAGACTCAAAACTTAATGAAATCACTGTATATACACACAAAATAATTATTGTTAACATTCTTTGGAATGGTCCCCTTCTCAAATATACCGGTTGAAGCATGTAAAATATTATATCGAACTCATGCGCGGGTCTTTTTCAAGCTAATAACTTTCTAAATATTCAAGATATCTTTATTATTTTTTTTAAGCTAAAGCTTCTCTCTAAAAAATAAAGATCAAGTTCGAAAAGGAAATATATTAGATGAAAATCACGACTACTTTACAAACAAAATTACTTTATTCAAACCATAAGGTCCCTGAAAATGAGCCAAATCAGATGAAAATCATGACTACTTCACATACAAAATGACTTTATTTATACTGTAAAGTATCTTTAAAATTCACAAAATCTACAGAAATACGAGTATCTTGAAATTGCATGATATTTGATTTTATATATAAACCCTGAATTATAAGTTTGGTAAAAGCGAATGAAAACCACGCCTAACTTTCATACAAAGTGACGTTATCCAAACTGGAAAAATCTTTGAAAATTCAACAAAAGTTAATTTATTTAGCTTCAAATGTAACATATAACTCTGACTATGTAATTCGCTAAAATTGAAATAAAATTAAAAATAAACCTTCCTTTTATATGAATTGACTTTATTTTAACCGTAAAGTCACGTAAAAAGTCACACTAGAACTATTCAGTTTAATACTCGAAATTTAGCACATAGGCTTTGATTTTAAATATAAACCCTGAATATGTACCTTGGCAAAATCTAATGAAAACCACACCTACCTTCCATACAAAGTGATGTCATCCAAAACTGTTCTATTAAATTTTAAACCTTTTAAGATTCCAGAAAAGTGAATTTACTGGCTGAAGCTATACGACTCGATTTCTACTAAGATCTCTTACCTTGCTTTAAGGCAAAATTGAATTTAAACCATGCCTACCTTCCATACAGAGTCATAATATTTAAACTGTAACGTCTCTTAAGATTCCACTAAAATATTGCACATATTGCTATGATTTTTAATATGTACCTTCCTATGGAATGCAATCTAATGAATACCAACGCGGGGTTGTAATGATTCCTTTTGAAATTAATTCTGCCTCAATTCCAATTCCTTGGAATTAGGAATTGGTAATTGGATATCTCTGTTCCTCAGGAATGTAATTGGAAAAAATGGTCAATTCCATAACAGGTATTGGTAATTGAACGTTTCAATTCCTTACTAATGAAATTAAAAAATAAATGGTCAATTTCATTACAGGAATTGTAATTGAGTTACAGTAACTTAAACTACAATTATAATTGGATTACAGTAACTCCCATTACAATTCCTGTAATGGAATTAAAAATTTCAATTTCTGTAATGGATTCCTGTTTTGGAATTCAAAATTACAATTCCTGAGGAATTGAGATGTTCCATTACCAATTCCTGAGGAATTGATAGGTTCAATTATAAATTACAGTTAATGTAATGGAACTGACCATTTTTTCAATAATATTCCTGAGGAATTGAAACGCTCAATTACCAATTACAATTCCTGCAATGAAATTTACCATTTTTTCAATTCCATTCCTGAGGAATTGAAACGTTCAATTACCAATTACAATTCCTGTAATGGAATCAACCATTTTCCAATTCCATTCCTGAGGAATTGAAACGTTACATTCCTGAGGAACTAAGATGACCAATTACCAATTCCTAATTCCAAGGTATTGGAACCCAGCTCTGCCTATAATCAATCACGAAAGAAATCGATTACATTCGAGCGCTGATGCCGGGGCACTGTAAATGACTTAAATGTGGACGCGAAGAGGTATTTTAACAATGACACTGTCGAAGATCCATTTCAAACGAGCTTAAAGTTTAATTTACTGTTACCTATTCTTCACACTAATTCCGTTTATAAAAAGGACCACCTTTCGGTGCACATTCATGATATATAAAATTTGGCACAGGATTGCATTAATTCACTTCCTATCATCTTGTGTAACCATTGTAACTGGAATTAGCCAAAGTAACCAAAAATTATACTTAAAAACGCTTTAATTATATGAAAAGAACTATCTTACTGTACACATTACAATAATTAAACTTTTCACAAGATTACTGATTAGGTCAGTTTTTTTTCATTTTATATGCAGTGGGCGTAACTGGAAATATCTTGAAGAATTAAAGCTGCATTTTAAACTCTAAACTTTACTTGAAAGAACCTTATATTTGACACAATAATAGATTTGTTTAGTTTTTATCACCTAGCATATAGTGAACGCAAGTGGAAGTAGCCGAACTAAGTCGAAAATTAATTTTAAAAACGCTATAATAATATGGAAGGACTATACTTTTGCTACAAAAGTAGATTAGGTAATTTTTTATCAATTTACATGAAATACGCGCAACCTAAAGAAGCCAAATGTAGTTTTCATGATATATCAACGTTTACACTTAAATCAGCGGCCGTACTTTTGTTAAACCCTACCAATTTGTTTTTTAATCTATTTGACTATGCGCTATAAATGTATGGAGTACATTTTATGCTTTTTTAAGTACATATCGCAAACTAAATACAAAACAGTCACAACTCTAAATTTAAAAATTTTTACTTTTGATTGTGAAACTATTCATAGTGATTATATATTTTGACTCTAACACATCAAATACATTTTGTACACATCTTCTTTCTCTGTAGTTAAAAAAAAAGCTTGTCTCATTGCTTTGCATGGAGTTGCTTCAAAAATAAAATTGTTTTTTGCTTCATCTAGAAATTTAAAAATTTTGAGCTGTGACTGTTTTTTATTTAGCGTGCGATATCACCATTCATAAATAATGTACTGTAATCTAAAATACATTTATTATTATAAAGTTCAATATTCGTTTTCTGGAGAAAATTTGATTATAATGAAATTTATTTATAGTTTTTATTATAACTATAATATATTTTCGCCCAATGCTCTGAGTAAGGACGATATTCTTCAAAATTCCTTGTGTTTTTTTTGTATCAAGGAATAAAAAAAATTACATATCGGCATTAAAAAATTTCCTTAAAAAAACGCCTTCTACATTGTGACTTGGACAATTTGAAATAATATTGTGAAGATTAACACTTGAATAAAATTACTAAACCCAAAATAATATGAAAGAAAATGCTGTTTACATGTGTTCTAATTATGCGTTAAAATATGCGTTAATATGTATGCGTTATACGTATGTGAAGTGTTAAATAATGACTACCCTGTAGGAAAATCAACTTATTTAAAAGTAGTTGATAAAGTAGTTTTTTGTCAACCACAACTAGTTGAAATTCTGACTTTTTTCCATAGAACGAACTAACTTATTTTGTATGGTGATGTCCGCTAAATAAGTCAATTGACTGTCGTCTGCATATATTTTCAACTACTTGTTAAATTAGTTATATTTAAACTATTTTTTTAATTACTTTAAAATAACTAAAAGATAATAAAATTTCTAAAGTTAATAATATTTGATGAAATAACATGGTTAAATATATATAAGCTTGTAATCTAATAAAAATTTTCAATTAAAACATGCCAACATCAGAGTAGGTGCCGCCTTAATATAATTCAAAGTAGTTTATCAATCACTGGTTTTTAAGTAGTATTTCAATTACTTCATATATTGAAGTGGATGCCGCCTTAATATAATTCAAAGTAGTTCATATACTGGTTTATTTTAAACTAGTTTTTTAATTAGTTGTTTTTAAAAACAAGTTAGTTTGTTCCTATAGGGTAGTTAAGCTTTCTTATTACAAATACATAGCATAAATAATCAGCATGAATAAATTATAACAAGAAATTTAAAAGCTTTCGAACTGTTTCAGGAACTGCCATGGACGTAGCAAGAGTAGGACAAAGAACTTCCGTTTCGCCCCTCTCTCGCCCCTCTCTCGCCCCTCTCTCGCCCCTGAACATAAGAAAAACAAAATTTTTTTATTAAAAAAAGAAATTCAAAACAGCTTTTCCAATTTAAAGTTCCAATTTAAATAATTTCATAACTATGAAATTACTATGACGTATATTGCAATCTGTGGCGACATGTTATAACTTCACTTTCTAAGCGAACATCGAAGCGAAATATCGATGGGCAGTATACACAATCAGCCGTACTAATCAATCAAAAATGTCTGAGCAAAAGTCGACGTTTTCGGAAAAAGCTGACTTCTTTATTAATGTGAAACCAATAAACAAAAAAAAGTATGCTTTTTCGGAAAAGTCGAGCTTTTAAATAATTTCAGCTGAAGCTGATTTTAAAGTCAAATTTTGTTTTGAAACCGACTTTAATTTAATTTTTTTAATTTAATTTATCAATACTTTTTATGTATTTGACAGATTTCACATAGAAAATTAAAGAGTTGCTCAAAAAAGTCAGCTTCTTAAAAAGAAAACATTTATTGTTTTTTTTTATGAAATTGGGGAAGAGCCGACATTTATGTAAGAGTCGATATTTCAAAAAGTCGATTTTTTCATTTGTCTATTGGTAAGGCTAATAAAATTTTATGATGAAATTAAAATAAAGTGATTTTTTATCAAAATCATCAGCTGTCGAAAGTGTTGCAACCAATTTTCCACAAATTCTCGAAAATCGAAATTTCTGATGTCGCCACTGAGGTGTTTTAAAAAATTGTTTTCTCAGCAGAGCGAACGGCCCACAACATTGGTTTCGATTTTCAATTACTGAGATTCGTTAAGCGGCAAAATCAGTTCACGAATCATCCAGCTACATAAAATTCTGAATATTGGAAGATGTCGCTGTTCATTAGGGTGATTGAAAAAAGTCGACTATTACTTTTTTCAAAATCGCCCGTGAAATAGATTCAGGGAGGTGAGAAGAGATGCCTGTAAGATCTCTATTTTCCATATAAATTATATGAGAAAAATTATTTTTGAATTTTTTATACTTATATCTTAAAAACCAATTGACGGATGTAAATGACGGAAACATATAGGAAATCAAACGTTTTACAGAAATGTCCCTAACAATTCTTTTGATTAATCTACTCGTTCAAAAGTTATTCAAATTCAAGGTTAGATGTAAGTTACAATAACACTTTTTTCACCATATTCCGGTAAAATTCCGGTTATTATTAAATATTATAAGATTTTCCTTGGAAATTTTGCGAATTGTGATTTCCTGTACGAAAAAGCCTTAAAAATATTCTTTCAACAAGTAATGTTGCTGTTCTCTCTCTCTCTCTTTCTCTTTTTCTTTCTCTCTTTGTTGTCATACCGTGGGCTATGTATGTTGTGTTTTTTTTTTGAGTGTATAATTAAAACGTATATTCCTAAAATTCTAATCATTAAAAATATAATAATACAAATAAATGTATATTATTATATTTGGGTATTTAATTTTAATAGATTACGCCAGTGGTCGAAATTCGACCTTTTTGCCGAGCGACGCCGGGTATTTCAGCTAGCATTTTTCTTTAAAAACTTTTCGGTGTACTTATTTTCTCTACTCTGATTCATTAAAAAAAAAAATTATCAAAATCGGTTGAGAACACCCTGAATGCCGAATACCACCCCCGAGCAACAACGGGTATTCCAGCTAGTATGTTTCATTAAAAATTCGTCGGTGCTTCTCCCTACTTTGATTCATTAAAAAAAACATCATCAAAATCGGTTGCGAACAGAGGAGAAAATGGTACTGAACTGCTTTGCCTTCGCCTATTTCCAATTAGGGAAATTTGGAAGGAGGGTGATCCAATAAGAGCTTCCTACTTTGTTTTTTAAATAAAATACATAAAAATCAATATATTGATCCAAATATTTATTTGGAATGATAATTCGCTTCCTATAATTCAATAGTTAAATTATTTCCTTCAAATGTTGCCCACGACTAACTCTACAATGATATATTCTGTGGGTCTTAACATAAAAATCCTGATCAGCGCCCCCAAATTACTTTCTAGACGAAGGAAAACTTCAGGCCTTAAAATGTTTTGGTTTTCTATATAACCACTTCAGTTAAAATATCTAACTTGTTCCATTGAGTGTCGTGTAATATTTTTATCTATCTGTTAATAAATATTTTACACGCAGCAGAAGATAACTTTTCCTTAGCTTATATGTTATAATGCTAGTAGTATGTCACACAGAGCGTTTAGTTTGAGTGTGCAGTACATAGTTGAGTTTTGTCGTTGAACTCAAAATTACCTCTTGAGTTTCCAATACAATTATACGGGATGGAACTCAACTTAGCACAGCTTTCTTTCTGAGTTTATCGGTACTCAATTTGAGAAATGCCTAAAAATATGCTAATGTTCTAATGAAAAGGTAGGTTCAGATGCAACTTTTTAGACAGCACGGTATGTTCAGAGTATTGAACGATTTTGTTCTGAGAAATATCAACTAAACGCTTCGAATGAACTCAACCTAAACTCATACTAAATTCTCTGTGTAGACATAGAATAACAAAGCTCACATCAAAGCATATAAAAAAAAAAAACCAAATGGCCATTTCAGTCCTTGAAAGGACTTTGGCCAAGCTTCTAATGATCAATTGTGTTGTGCGTGTTGTGAAATGTTTGACCACAAATGATGGAGTACTAGACCTATAAGTTTTATGCCAACTTCGAACGGCTTATGTTCTCAAGAAGCTTTTCATGGCAGTTTTAACTCTTTGATGTTTGCCATTGTCTACAGAGAGATGAGGGCCGAACAGAAAAATTAGTTCAACTGAAGAAAATTTCTGTGCCAGGTGGGAATTGAACCAGTGTTATCTGCCTTATAGGCCACGCACTCTTCCCACTGCGCCACAACCACCACATCAAAGAATAAAAATCAATTAAAATCATAAAAAAGCAGCATACTTTCAGGCGCTACTTATATATTTTAGATTAGTCTTCAACTTAAGTAGGCAATGAAATGAAATCCAACTCAATAATAATAAATGCGAAATCAGAGAACACAAACCTCAAGCGTTAGCAGGAACAGCTACGATTTCATCAGCTCTTTAACTATGCAAACAAAACCATCGCTCCACCGTCCTAACCCAACACTTGGTTAAGCTTGCTACAAGTATCGCACGCGCAAATAACGATGGCAGCATAGTACTTGCCTTAGATTGGCAGCATACAACATTAAAGCCAATTCAGTTGGTGTCTAAATGCGATTTAATCTTGCGGTCTTTTACCGTCTCTTTTACGTTCGAAATGATGCAACAGCAGCAGCTACAAGCAGCCACATCAGCACCGTAATCTTTAAACTCCACTGTATTGAGTTTACTTAATCCATTGTTTATAGGCTGAACGAAAATAAAAAAAAGTATTTTCTGATTTTTGCTTATTGCTTTTTGCCACGTTCCTTGTGCTTTATTTTATTTTTGATTTTAAGAGGCCTTTTTGTAGTTGCTCGTTTCCTGCAAAATTGCTTTGGACACAATCTTCGCTTAACTTCGATTGGAATTAAGCCAAGAACTAAATAAGAGAAGAGCAAAAGTCGAAAGCAACAGAAAAAGAATAAGCTTACTCTACCCGCACGGAAGGGCGGCAAAATAAATTTTATCAAGAGACCGTGTTTACCGGTGGCAAGCAGGTGGGCAGCAGGTGACGACAGTGTATGTGTGTGTGTGGAACAGCAACAGCGTTAATGTAGTTTATTGCGTGGGATTTATGGAGATGATTGATTTTATCGTGCCTCAATTTGAGTACCTTTTATTTGCACAACGCAGCGTAGAACTTGCTTTTGCAGTGCATATATATTTTTATAGTAATAATAAAGTTCTATTTATAAATTCAATAAAATATTTCTTTTTTAACAAGAAAACATAACAATTTCTTTCAGAGTCGAAGAAGAAGAAGCTTATGACGTTGGCGTTGGTTAGGATTAAATTTATTGTATCGTACCTTTATTATGTGTTTTTTTATAACTCAGATTTTTACATGATCGTTAGTTCAAGTGTTTTTTTTTTTAAAATTTGTTTATAATAGAATTCTAGGCAGAAGCAACAACAACCCTAGAATTTTTCCATTAAAAAATAATATAACATTGCAGCGGATGTTGCTGTTTAAGCACAACATGCTGATGCGGAAGTCGTTATACGAACGGAAATTCGTTCTTGAATTTGCATAATATTTCTTAAGAGCACGTTCGTGGAACTTCCTGTAGACATATTTGGTTGTGACGTTTTTTTTTTTTTTTCAAAGCCTTAAATTCTTCAAACGTACCGTTAATACTGTGATTTTTTTATCCTTAGTTATGAAGCAACTCTTGACTTTCAATTTATCAGGCTTCAAGAACAAAGCGAGTTCTTGAGTTAAGGACCTGAGGAGGTTGGGTTGGTAAAAAGTCAAATTCTTATTTTAAAATATCTTGTTTATAAGACTGTTATGAGATGGGTTATCTTAAACAGCTTAAATTGAAGGGTTTTACACTAAAAACTGAAATATACTTATTTTGAAAAATCGAACATATGCACTGTTAGAAAGCATGAAATAAATTTAAGTCTTATTAAGATTTTTATGGCAAAACGAAAATGCACAAAAAAAAAGATGGCTCCAAAAATAAACGAAACAATGCTGCATAATTTGGGGCATAATTTCAGTCGGAAAAAATTACTTAATTTTATAAAAAAAACCCCAAATTTAATGGTAAATTAGCCCAGAAAATTTAAAATAACACCCCAAAATTGCTATTATTTTTATTCTTAAATATGAATGAATTAATTAATATCTTTTAAAATTTCATTAATTTTATCAAGATCTTGTAACAAAGAGTACTTTCCTCGTTCGAAATGTTTCTATTAGCTTGTAGTTGAAATCCTTGTAGTTGATATTAAATAGCTTGTAGTTGATATTAAATGGCTATACAATTCTTATTGTCCTATGTTTAATTCCTATGTTAATTTTGTTCAAAGGATATATATCGCCTGACAACTGACATATAAGCTTTTTGGGATCATATTTCAATTATATTTTCTGACTTTTTGGGGCTTAGTTTTATTATGAAAAATTATCCCACAAAAAACAAAATATGACCCCAAGAGTTGAAATAACACCCCAAATTATTTTATTGTTGCTTTCTGTATACTTTTTTGGGGACTCTTTAAATTTTTATTTTGAAGCCATATTTCATTGAGGTGTAATTTCATAGCGCCAAATGAATTTAATTCAATTCATGATTCATTTTCATCATTTTGATTTGATTGCAAAATTTTTAAATTAATTTTGTATGTAATTTTAATATATGATACTTTAAATATTAAATATAGTAATATCATATTTAATTTTCAAGTAACGCTTTCAGATTCTTCAATTTTTAGAAATATGTGCGTCCGCAAGATTTTCTGAAAAAAGTTATTTAAAAAAAAAAAAACAGTTTCGATAGCATCGTAAGTGTAGACGTAGAATTATTTTTGTTTGATATATTTGGTGATGAATTTGTTGCGCCTGTAAATTAATGCTAAAATTTCATTCTTTAACTCTATTCCTGTCACGCTATATGAGTAACAGCTTATGTTATATTTGAATATTTTGTGTAATAAGTAAATATTATCAAAACATAAAAAAAGAGTGTGCTTTAGATCACACGACTGAAGTAAAACTTCTTTAGCTCCATCTTTATGTATATATATATATATACATAATATATCTATATACATATATATATATATTTATATGTGTATAACATATACATATCCATACATATATATACACACATACATATGCATGTATACACATATACATTTCAGGGGGGACAATGCCCTCCCCTGCCCTACCTTCGCTACGCCCATGTATTTGCATATATGTGTATATATCTAAAAAATGTGCATGTATATACATAAGAATATCAGGGGGGCATCTGCACTGCCCTCTCTACGCCCATGAATATATATATATATATATACATATATATATGTTTATATATGTATAATATATACATGTATCGTCACATGTATCGTCAAAATCGTGTATTAATTTTATATTTAAAAAGTTAACTTTTAGCGTCTTCGAAAAGCAAAACAATTTTCAACTATTTTGTCCATTGCTTTAAGTGCGTTTATAAATGTCACAAGCTTTAGTAGCCCGTAATCTCCATAGATGTCTCTGTTTTGCAATTTTTTACACTATCTCAATAATTTTTTGTACGCGTTTCCTTCGAACACTTCCCCATGATAGTTTTTGCTCACGAGACATAACTTTTGTGGCCATAAAAGTGTTTTTTCTCCGCCCACAGCTTTCACAATACCGTTCCAAAAAATATGATTAACAAATCCCTGAAGAAGATGTAACACGGGAAGAAAACACTTTTAAATGACATAAGTATCATTTTGTTCATATATATATATATACCAAAGCTATTAATAGCTATTTTTTGGAAAAAGATTTTTGGAAAAAGTTAGCGCTATTACATTCTGACTGGCATTTTGAGCGCTGTCAAGTTTTTTAAAAAAGGTCACCCCGCCTCAAGTGGCCAAAAGGTTCACTGCTGTGACGACAAAATCGGCATCACTTCGATCAAATTAATTAATCAAACTTCGTTGAAATTAAAATCGTATCTGCTGTGTGTGAAAAATTTCACAACACACTTGCAGCGTTTATAAAACAAATATGGGATCTCGGACTCGAAACGGGTTCGCAAAAATCTATATAAGCGAATCCGAGAATTTTTCGGGAAGACTTTTTCATATAAAAAGCTTGATCGTTTTCATTGTATACCATAACGAACCCGACATTTGAAAATGAAATATTTTTTTTTAAATGTATTTTTTTATTAAATTTCTGTTAAATATTCTATAGTTTCTCCTTGAATATTTTTTTTTTCATAAAGTTTTTTATGACGAAAATACTTAATAAATTCCATAATTTTTACAAAAATTTTGTCTTCTATTATATTATTTCGTGCCCGGTTTTTGTACAAGCTCACAAATTACGGATTCGCTTATTTCAATTTTTCAACTTTTTATTATGAACAATTTTTTTTAAGAAAATTATTTTTACTAACCGTCTGTTGTAAATACATAATTTTAGCGAATATATGTTTTTCATAAATTTTTTATGAAAAAAAGAATTAATTTTTAATGAGTTTTTATATAAGTTTTTGTTTCTTTTATTTAGAGCTTTAGCTCAAATATGTGTTTCGAACTACACATGTTCACGAAAGTTCAAACTCCGTGTAGTTCACTTTTTGAAACACGAACATGAACTACACGTGTATTTTATCCACGTACTGCACGTGTAGTTCGTATTCACGTGATTTTTTAATTCACGTGATTAGTATTCACGTGTCTTAGGCATGAGCCGAACTTTCAAAAGTTCTTTTGTGTTTCTGGGAACAAAAAATGACTATGTTATTTAGAAGACTTCCTGCTGCATCTCTATGATTTATATGGATCTTAAGTACAGGATTTGGCCAGTTTCTGGGTTCCTAGGACAGGGTTCCTAGAACCCAAAAAAGTCCAAATGACGCACCCAGGAACTGGCCAAATCCCATTTGAATGCCTTGTGCACAGAAACCTTCATTCCTGTCCTAGGAACCCACAAACCCCTAAAAAGTCCAAACGACGCACCCAGGAACTGTCCAAATCCCAGTTGAATCCCTTGTCCACATAAGCCTTTATTCCTCTCCTAGGATCCCACAGAACCCAAAAAAGTCAAAATGGCGCACCGAGGAACTGGCCAAATCCCAGCTGAATCCCTTGTGCACACAAACCTTAATTCCTGTCCTAGGAACCCACATAACCCTAAAAAGTTCAAATGACGCACCCAGGAACTGGCCAAATCCCAGTTGAATCCCTTGTCCACAGGAACATTCGTTCTGTCCTAGGAATCCACAGAACCCTTTAAAGTTCAAGTGACGCACCCAGAAACTGGTTTTGACTGTACTTAGAATCCACAGAAACCGTAAAAATCATAGAGATGCAGCTAGAATTTTTTTTAATAACATATTCAGTTTTTGTTCTTAGAAACACAAAAGAACTTTTGAAAGTTAGGCTCATGCCTAAAACACGTGAATACTATTCACGTGAATGCAAAAATCACTTGAATACGAACTACACGTGTAGTTCGTGAATTAAATACACGTGTAGTTCAGGTTCCTGTTTTCACGTCATTTTTTTAAAAGAAACTGGAAGCTCTACTTTAATTCTATTATTTCATGCCTGTTTTTTTTTTTATCCATTATTTCTATAATTTTTAAGTATTTTGTATGAAAAAGCTTTCCCGAAAAATTGTCGGATAAGCGAATTTGGATTTTTGCGAACTTGTTTCGAACTGATTTTGAATCCGCTATAGCGAATCTGAAATATCGTATTCGCTTCGAATTTGAAACGAATTCGACTACGATTTGGTGCTTATTGGGCCGAAATAAATTTAACATTGTATGGTAGTGTGAGATCTAAGCCTTCTAGGAGCCAATTCAGGAGAGATAAGAGCTATAAAGTATTGGAACCCCCAGAAGGGCAAAAAATAAAAAAGGTATTTAAAAAAATGTAAGAAGAGTATTGTTATTATTTTGCATTGGTCATAAATAAAAAAGTAGCTAATGGATTTTTTTGTTTTAATAGTGTACTTTAAGAAACAAATAGATAAGACAAAAATTAGATAAAATATTTTTCTGTTAGCTAAAATGGTTGATTTTTTGACAAAGCGGAGTTTTTGAGAGCTCGTAGAACAGAAACAACATCAAGTAATAGTTGAAATATGCAACTTATTTGTCTTTCCTGAATAAGGCATCTAGAGGATAGAGAGAGAGAAAAAAAAAAATAAGGAAAAATATAAGAAAACTATTTGACTTTCTTACAAGGTCGAAAGTATATAGACTATGTGAAGAAACTTATTATTTCTAATTGCTTACTTCTGACAAAAGGTTGGAATTCATATAAAAATTACTTAGGTATATGTTGAGAAAATGCCTTTTTTTAAAACTAGCATCATCAATGCAATTTAAAATATTTGTATTTTCAATCTTAAATACAGATTTTTAAACAATTTTTCTGTGAAATGCAGTGCAATGAAATATCTTGCAATTTCAAACCATATGCTTGGCACACACATACACAAACACACAATAGTTACCAGACACATGCGAAACAATTGCAGCCATTTCCAGCTTCCGCCTGCAGCTATTATGTTGGCATTTCCTGCCATTTGTCTTTTTAGGCTGCATGCAACAGCATAAAAAGCACAACAAAAATAAGAAAATATAGAATGGATAGCAATAAAAACGAAAAACACAAATAGGAAAGCACACGCATACAACTGCATAAACACTCATACACATACTCACTCGCAATATTTTACAATTAATTTGAATTTAATGCCAAAGTTTAAGTGTGCAAAAATAAAGGCAAAGTTTAACTTTTATCAGAATAAAAATTGTATCTATGTGTGGAGGAGACAGCATATTTAATTTTGTAGCGAAATGTGTATACAAAAATTAATTACATATAACCTATTCTTAAAGTTGTTGTTTTCACATCTTTAAAATAAAAATACATAAACCTAAACCTGCTATGAGTCGTCTTTTATATAATTGTACAGATATTGTTAACGTGTCAATATTGCATTTAAATCGTTAACATTTAATTAAAATAATGTCAAAACAGTTTGGTCAGGAAAGTTAAATGGGATGTGACCATTTAAAAAGTCCGCTTAGAGGTCTTGTAAAACTTGATTTAGTTGCTGAGTGGCACAACTTTAATATATCTTGTGAAGTTTGATTTTGCCAGTTCATATCCAGATCGATTCTGTGCGTTACAGGTAAAAGTAATCTTGTTATCGAAATTCATTACCGGTCTGAGTAATCGGTATTCTGTACACTCGGTAACGCTTCGTAAACTTGTTTAAGATGAAATAAAGTACTTTTCTTGTATCTGGCTATTTTGCTTGTTACCACCTAAGGAGATGGCAACAATATTCACTGGAAACGCTTGCTTGTAGAATACCAAAAAGGTGTAATGTTACCAAAAGGTCAATTTCTTAGGTAAAGAAAATAACGTTACCTCGACAGAATCGATCTGCTCAAGTGTGTTTTGTGATTTTAATAATAAATAAAAAAGAAAAAAATCGAACAAAGGATTTGTCCCAGATTTTGTATTGCTTATGGAATTTTGTGTGCTGTATCTTTAAAAATATAACAGAAAGCTTACAGAGAATCAACTTTATCAAAAACACGTGTAATCAAAAGCGGTCGAGATGTGATGGAAGATTTGCCTCGCTCTGTTTGGTTATCAACTTCTTCTCGCCTTCGAAAATGTTCATTTAAGTTTGAGAGAGATAGCTGCTAAAATTTTTGCATCTCACGAATCAATTCGTACCATTGTACACGATTGTTTGGGCATGAAACGCTTTGCCGCTCGACAAGTTCCGAACTACATGAATTTTCTTCTCACAAAAGCTATCATTGCAAATGGATTTCAGACCAAAAACTTAACAAATATCATTGACCAACCACTGTATTCTCCAGTTAGGCTTCGACTGACTTTTTTCTCTTTCCAAAACTCTGTTTATCATTTCGAAGCACCAGTTTTCATACACCAGATAAAAGACAAAAAATGAGAATTCCGGAAAAAAAATGCGATTGAAAAATGTTTTCATCATTGGATACTGGGCCCCTATTGAAGGCGATACAACATATTTTAATGAATAGTAAATATTTTTTTGTTTTAGTTTTTAGCAATTCTTAAAAACATAAATTTTTCTGTGTACTTCTTTTCACAAATCTATTCTTTGGTACCAACAATTCGTTGGTATTAAATTAAATTTTAATTTTTTAATTTTTTGGTATTAAATTTTTTTGTTTTATTGACCAATTTCTGGTACTTTTTGACATAATTTTTTAAAAAATTCATTGTGCTATTTCCGTATTGAAATATTTTGTTTGTGGCACAGAATTAGCCATTATTGATCTAAAATTTGTAGTCCTCACAAGTTTTCATACTCTTTATATTAGTAAAGTGCTTAATTAACCCTGTAGAAAAATCAACTAATTTAAAAGTAGTTGATAAAGTAGTTTTTTGTCAACCACAACTAGTTGAAATCTGACTTTTTTCCATAGAACGAACAAACATATTTTGTATGGTGATGTCCGCTAAATAAGTCAATTGACTTTCGTCTGCATATCTTTTCAACTACTTTTTAAATTAGTTATATTTAAATTATTTTTTTAATTACTTTAAAATAACCAATGGAATGGAATGGAATGTGCGCAGGGTTTGGGTCCCGCCACATTACTACTGCCCAATGAAAACTAAACCAGCCTCGGATAAGAACCCCAATTACGTTGACGACCACCGCAAACGAAAAACGGACAATGATTTACGGATATGCACCTGGAATGTCCGAACCCTTTATAGGGAAGGTGCCATTATCCAACTGGCGGAAGCCCTCAAAACGATAAAGGCTGACATCACCGCCATCCAGGAAATGCGATGGAAAGGGCAAGGCTGCTCTAAACAAGCACACTGCGATATCTACTACAGCTGCCATGCGGAGAAGCGCGAATTCGGATGTGGATTCGTTGTTAGCCGGAAACTACGCCACCTTGTTTCCCGGTTCACACCTGTGAACGAAAGATTGGCCACGATCCGCATCAAGGCAAAATTTTTCTACATAAGCCTTATTTGCGCGCACGCCCCGACGGAGGAAAAGGACGAAGCCGTCAAGGACGCTTTCTACGCTAGTCTTGAGGACGTATATGACCACCTTCCGGCTCATGACGTGAAAATAGTCCTCGGCGATTTTAATGCGAAAGTCGGAAGGGAAGGCATCTTTGGCCCCACTGTCGGTCAGTTCAGTCTTCACGAGACCTCTACGAACAACGGTCTAAGACTGATCGACTTCGCCGCGGCACGAAACATGGTAGTTAGTAGCACCAGATTTAAGCACCTCGACATCCACAAGGCCACCTGGCTGTCCCCTGATCAAAAAACGCGAAACCAAATTGATCATATTGTAATCGACGGAAGGCATGCCTCTAGTGTTCTAGATGTGCGTACATTTCGGGGGGTCAACATTGACTCCGACCATTATCTTGTTGCAGCCAAGATCCGCATGCGATTATGCAATGCAAAGAACATACGCACAGGAATGCAACGAAAGCTAGATGTCGCTAAGCTGCAATTACAACGGACTGCCGAAGCCTACTCCGCTCAACTCTCGGTTAAGCTCAACCAACCAACCTCTGGACTCGACGACGCCGGTGGACTTTGGGCACATATATCCCACTCCATGCGCGCTGTCGCTGAAGAAGTCATTGGTTTCCGGCGCCCGCAACCTCGGAACCAATGGTACGATCAGGAGTGTCGCATCGCGACTGCAGTAAAAAACGCCGCATACAGAAAAACGCTGCAGTCAGCTGCAACGCGAGCCGTGCGAGAAAACTACCGCGAAAAGAGGAAGGAAGAGAGGCGCCTTTTCAGACGCAAGAAAAGAGAGCAGGAAAAGCGTGAGCGTGAGGAACTAGAGGTATACCAGGGCAAGAAGGATGCACGAAAATTCTATCAACAGGTTAAGCGTCTAACCCAAGGTTTCAAGCCCGGAGCATCCACTTGCAGAGACGAAAATGGAGATCTGAATACGGATACACAGTGTGTGCTTAGATTGTGGAGACAGCACTTCTCCAATTTACTTACTGGCGACGATTCCACCAATGCCGCCCATGGAGAGCGCAGTGCAGTGCCACCAATCGACGATGACGGAGTGGAAGTATCACCACCTAGCCATGAAGAGGTTCGAGTTGCTATCCAACGACTCAAAAACAATAAAGCAGCGGGTGCTGACGGCCTGTCAGCTGAATTGTTTAAAACCGGCGGCGATGAATTGATAAGGCGCATGCATCAGCTCATCAGCAAAATATGGCTAGAAGAAAGCATGCCCGACGATTGGAACCTCAGTGTACTGTGCCCTATACTTAAGAAAGGAGACCCTACAATCTGCGCTAGTTATAGAGGTATCAGTCTTATTTCCATCGCATATAAGGTTCTCTCAAGCGTACTGTGTGAAAGATTAAAGCCGATTACAAAAACACTGATTGGACCTTATCAGTGTGGCTTTCGACCTGGTAAGTCCACCATAGACCAGATTTTCACGCTACGACAAATCCTGGAGAAAACCCACGAAAATCAAATTGACACACACCATCTCTTTGTCGATTTTAAAGCTGCGTTCGATAGCCCGAGAAGGGATTGCCTATACGCAACAATGTCTGAGTTCGGTATACCTGCAAAGTTGATTAGACTTTGCAGAATGACGTTGAGCAACACACGCAGCTCCGTCAAGGTAGGAAATGACCTCTCCGAAACCTTCAATACCGAAAGAGGTTTCAGGCAAGGCGATCCACTGTCTTGCGATCTCTTCAACATCATCATGGAGGGGATCGTACGAAAGGCCGGTGTGCATCGTAATGGCACCATTTTCTATAAAGGTGTCCAGCTCCTTGCGTACGCTGATGATATTGATATTGTTGGCAGAACCAAGAGAGATGTTACCGCTGCTTTCGCCGCTATCGAAAAGGAATCAGCCAAAGTGGGTTTGACGATAAATGAGGGTAAAACAAAGTATATGCTGTCTACAAACAAGGGAGCGCGGCGTTTAGACTCCCACGTTTCATCCGGCAGCTATAACTTTGAAGTAGTCAAGGAGTTCGTTTACCTTGGCACCGCCATTAACACTAACAACGAAATCAGCCTGGAGATAAAGCGAAGAACAATAATTGCTAATAGGTGCTACTACGGGCTCAGTAAGCAACTAAGTTCCAGAGCCCTCTCTCGATCGACAAAGCTAACACTCTACAAGACGCTCGTTCTACCTGTGCTGCTTTATGGCGCTGAGGCATGGGTAGTTTCGCAAACTGACGCAGCCGCTCTGGGGGTGTTCGAGAGAAAAGTTCTTCGCAAAATCTTCGGTCCTGTTCGAGTCGGCGATGACTATCGCATCCGAATGAACCACGAGCTGTATGAGCTCTACGGAGACATTGACGTAGTTCGGCGTATAACTGTGCAGCGACTACGCTGGCTGGGTCATGTCCATCGTATGGACGACGAAGCTCCAGCGAAAAAGGTGCTCGAGGCGAGGGTCGCTGGTCAACGACGACGAGGGAGACCATGCCTCCGATGGATGGACCAGGCTGAGGAAGCCCTAACCGCGCTTGGTGTATCCGATTGGAGAAGGCGCGCGCAAAGCAGAGGCGCCTGGCGAGAGCTGATGAGGTCGGTCGAAATCCGGACACGGGTTGTCACGGCCATCTAAGTAAGTAAGTAAGTAAAATAACCAATTGAAAACTATTACTGATGGCCTAAAGTTAATAATATTTGATGAAATAACATGGTTAAATATATATAAACTTGTAATCTAATAAAAATTTGATTACCTTAATATAATTCGAAGTAGTTTATCAATCACTTGTTTTTAAGTAGTATTTCAATTACTCCATATATAATGCAATAAAAACTATTTAGAATTGAAGTGGATGCCGCCTTAATATAATTCAAAGTAGTTCATATACTGGTTTTTTTTAAACTATTTTTTTAATTAGTTGTTTTTAAAAACAAGTTTGTTTGTTCCTATAGGGAAGTGTTAACTTTAAACACAATTAAATATCACTCAGATGTAAATTCTTAAAACGCCCATACACAAGCGTTTTTATAACCCAACGCGTACTTCGTAAGGGGTATTTGTCAGGGGGGAGTTTGGGGAGTTTGTCATTCCGTTTGTAACACCAATAAGGAGTAGTGGCAGGTATAGAAAAGTATATATATTTTTTATCAGCATCATCACTTGAGACGATTTCCGTGTGTCCGTCTGTCTGTCTGTCCGTATGTGGACACGATTACAGCCGTAATTACATATAAGACTATCGCGATGAAATGTAAAATATTATCTTTTTTCTACTAAATGAAGATCAAGTTTGAGAATGAGCCAAATCGGATGAAAACCACGCTTATCTTCCATTCAAAGTGACTTTATTTAACCGTAAATCTCTTCAAAATGTACAAAAATTAAAGATATGCCTTGAAATTTTGCACGTACACTTTGATCTTCAATACAAATTCTATCAAATTTGGAACAATCGGATGAAAACCACGCGTTTATCGCCAATCGATGTCATTACACATACAGAGTGACTTTATATTAATCAAAAAATCTCTTAAAAATCTGCTCAAATTACAGAAATGCCTTGTAATTTTGCACATAGGCTTTGATATATAATATAGACCATCACTATGATATTAACGGAAACTCTCTTAAAAATCTGCAAACATTAAAGAAATGTCTTCAAACTGCGCACATAAGCTCTGATATTTAACATAAGCCTTTTGTACAATATCTGGCAATATCGGATGAAAACCCTGCCTACTTCCCATACAAAGTGACGTCATCAATATAGAAAAACTTTCGTGAATATATAAAATTGAATGGCATCGTGTCTGTATGTACCCAAATTCCGCTCACATCGTTTATTCAACGCATACATATATTCTTCGGTAAACTGTGGAGTCTAAAGACTAGAAAAGTGGGTGAGGTATTTTGCTTTTAGTCGAACTTCTGTTACACCGAGTGTCTAACTTCAACCAAATTTTGCACACATAATCTTTAATTATTTGAGCAGTCTTAAGTTTATAAAATTGGGCGGTACTAGACAGGGGGCGTCGCAATTTATTTTTAATCTATTTCCATCTACACTACTTCTCCGATTTCAGCCAAATTTCGCACATATATTCTTTAAAATAATGAAATGTTTTAAGCCTATCCTAAATGTGATAAGTTGTGTTGTGCATATTACAAAATATTTCCACACAATCCGACCGAGAACTAAACCTTGAACCTTAGTCATTGTCTGCAAAGAGGAAAAATTGTCTGTGTAAAATGGTACCTGAGCCTAGCATCTGGCGCGGTTTTTTGGCAAACGTGCGACGCAATCAATATCAATTTTTCGAAATCTATTTATAGGGCTCCCGTGCTTACTTAAGCTTTTTAAACAAAAGTATTGCGTATTTTCCGGCACAAAAAAAAATTCGTATTCTTAGCTGCTTTTCATAAATATTTTACCACACGTCATTGGCGTCATTGCTGATGTGTTAAAAATTTGAATAATTCAATTTTCACTTCATAATTCGAAAAATAAAAATACCAGCTGTGTTCTTCAAATATAAATTCCTATCATACTTTCAGGTAACTTTAACTTTCAACGTCTAACCTAACACGTGCTCGAAATAAACTTGTAGTGCTAGTTAATAGTCATGGCTCGTTTATTTTTATTCCAGCTATAATATTTATGCTAATTTATGTCAAACATAAAACTACAAAATTGCTCTATAACAAAATTCATACGTATTAAGCAAAGCTATTTTCTTTGTCCTAAAAATATGCTACAGCTACCAATGCCGTAGTCTTACTTTCTCACCTGTTTATGTCTTGCATATTCAACAGCTTATCACGAATTTTTCACCTCATTTAAAAATTTATGAAAATTGCTACCAACGTGTTAAGAATATCCACTTCACTTTACTGCTCTAGCAGATACAGATACAAAAGTAACATGCAAGTCACTGGAAGCCTCAGTTGGCTTTGACAAGCAGCACGTGAAAACTCCGCCGAAAACTATGCAAAATATAATAAATTGCAATAAAGCTCTGTGCTAAATGTTCTTGTATAATTTTCATACACAGCTTAAGAACATGAAAAGCTGCTTAAGCCTTCGCGTATAGAAGCAATTTTTATGAATAAACTAATTTGTTGTTGTAGTGGCGCGCATAAGCAGACTGAAATAATTACAAAAATATGTATGTAGCTTAATTCTTTGGAGCATCTTAACCCTATATTAGTCCATGTCATTAATATTCTGCCGGCTGCCTCTGCTGTGTCTTTGTTTTCTGGCTTTAAATATTTACTTGATTTTTTCTTTCACGCTCACTCAAACTGTTGAAGTTTGCGTAATTGTATCCCAAGGGTTACGCAGCAACAGAGGTATTCTTAGCTCTTTGTATGTGGGATTAAAAGCAAGTATTATGCAATCCCAGTTCTTAATTATGCAGAGCAAACATCCACACATATTTTTTTTTTTCTCATGGTGTTGCCAACGAATCCACTAACTTGAATTTTTTGTATTTTGATGTCAGGAAATTAAACTAATTCTTCCGCTAAAACCCATCGAAAGAAACTTAAATCGTTTGAAAAAAGAAGCAAATTGAAATTTAAACCACCAAAAACAGAAGTGTCATTGGGCTTGCTTTATTGACTTAAGAGAAATGTATGTTAAACTAGTAAGGGTGGAGCTTCGGCAGGGTATTGAAGCTAAAATACCCCCCGCGGCCATATTGAAGTCTATTCGAAGTCTTTAGCCACGACATACACGATGACATTCAATTTTATATATTAACGAAAGTTTTTCTATTTTGATGACGTCACTTTTGATTCGATTTTGCTATATATCATAGAGATGGTTCATATTATAAAGGTTCATATTTCAAAGCTAAAGTGCAAAACTTCAAGACATTTCATTAATTTTTGTGGATTTTTAAGATATTTAACTTTTAAAATAAAGCCACTTTGTATGGAAGGTAGGCATGGTTTTCATCCGATTTTTCCAAATTTCATAGCCAGAATTAAGACTAAAGAGCAAAGCTTACATGCCAAACTGCAAGGCATTTCTTTAATTTTGTGGATTTTAGGGACATTTTACGGTTAATATAAATGTAAAGAAGTAAGGTATTCGTCAAAAAATGTATTCTATTTTAGGTGTCTTATATTCTCAAAGCAGTGTTGGTGATAAGGTGTTGAAGAAAATATATTTTTTAAGGAATAAAAAGTATTCTAAAGGGTGGTAAAATTTTAAGGGCCGATGTTGATTTTGAATAAAACAAATTATTTAGGAAATTATTGTCATTTCTTTTTATTATGATAATATTGGTATGGTTCAATTATGTATGGAACAAAATATCGGCCAAATGGCCGCCGCGACCTCGGCGGCACACCTCCATCCGATGGTCCAAATTTCCGATAACGCTGAGGCATAAGTGAGGTTCTATGCCGTTAATCTGCCGAATTATCTCATCCTTTAGCTCTTTAATTGTTGCTGGCTTATCGACGTACATCTCTTCTTTTAAAAAACCCCAAAGAAGGAAGTCCAACGGTCCTAATCACCGTTGAAACCAAAAAACCGCACCAAACAGTGACTCTTTGTGGGTGCATTGGTTTTTCGACAATCACTCTTAGATTATCATTCGCCCAAATGCGGAAATTCTGCTTATTGACGAATCCACTGAGGTGAAAATGTGCCTCATCACTGAAGATAATTTTCTTCGAAAATTTATCATCCACTGTTGCCATTTCTTGCCACCATTCTGACCATTGACTACGCTTGAAATGGTCAAGAGGCTTTATTTATTGAGTCAATTGCGCCTTGTAAGCGTGTAATTGCAAGTCTTTATGCATAATGTTCATCAACGACGAACGTGAGAGGTGCAATTGTTGGGCATGACGACGACTTGAGGTGGACGGCTCTTCGCCACACTATCGCGAACAGCAGTAATATTTTCTGCAGTACGAGTTGTACGAGCATGCACTGGTGTTTTCACATCTCCTACAGAACCGGTTTGCTCAAATTTTTGCACGATTTTTCCGATTGTACGCACATTTGGACGATTAAATTGACCGAACAAATCACGAAGTGCACGATATGCATTTTGTTTTCAACCTATTTTCATAATAAGCCTAAATAACTTTAACGCGTTGCTCGATTGTGTATCTTCCCATGGTCCAAATTGAGTTAGTCTGAAATTGAGAAATGTCAAACGAAATGCAGAAAAAAGCTTGACGCTTAGGTGTGGTTCACATTCAACATTGGCCCTTAAAATTTAACCACCCTTTACATATTGAATCGGCACGTAAGGAACTCACTTGCTAGAAATCGTTGCACAGTGGCTTGATCTGGCATTTCTCGTTGCGAAAATCATAACTTCTGAATGAATTGCGAAATTATGGTGATTTTGTTTTTCTGCTGTATCCAAATAAAAAAAAAAAAAATGATACAGCTCTTATTGCGCTAAATTAATTTGCATAGACCTGCAAGATGCTGAAAATATAATTTTTGAATATAGACTTTCTGAAGGGTGTAAAACACTACAAATGATTTTCCTTTAAGAAAAAAATGATGAAAAACTCAAATTATTTCTGATTTATTCATTAACCTTCATTTACTCTACCATGGTTTTCCCTATGCGTAGCAAAATACCAACAACGAAGAAATACCAATAAAATAAACACAGCAGCAATCTACAGAGGTAGTCAAAAATATTTACACATTTCAAATATTTTTATACCCCAACGCGTACTGCGTAAGGGGTATATTAACCTTGTCATTCCGTTTGTAACGCCAATAAGGAGGTGTGGCAGATATAGAGAAGTATATATATTTTTGATCAGCATTACCTCCTGAGTCGATTTCCATGTGTCCGTCTGTCTGTCTGTCGACATGATTACACCCGTAATTTTAAAGCTATCGCGATGAAATTCTTTTTGTCATATTTATATCCAACTTGTCTGAAGTCCTGAACGATATTCCACACCTTATGTATGCAGATGATTTAAAAATGTTCTATGAAATCAAATCAGAGACAGATGTAAATTTTTTACAGTCAAATCTGTTGTCTCTGGAGCAATGGTGTATCCAAAATAAACTGAAACTTAATGTCAATAAATGCAATGTTATTTTTTTTCTCGTAAAAACAACGCTTTAATTTGCACTATGACAAAATTTTGTCCAGAGCCAGCAAACAGCTTGGTTTTATAAAAAGGCGAGCAAATGAATTCAAGAATATTTGGGTCACAACATCCTTATACTGTGAGTTAGTGCGGCCAATACTTGAATATGCCCGCATAATTTGGAGTCCGTCTTTCGATTCCCATAGCGAAAGAATCGAGTCTATTCAAAAGCAATTATTACTATACACGTTGAGAGACATGTACAAGCCCCGTGGTTAAGTTTGATTAATATAGGTTAAGTCACTTGAGAGAAAAGCACTATTTTTTCGCCTGAATTTCTGGCATTCTGAAAGTTTGACCGAGCTTCTCTCAATAGACTCAATAGACTATATTGATCAACCTTGCCCGTGGATAGCCTTCCTTGATATGAATACAGACTCAGCTCAGACAAGAATGCGAGCTCCCACACATCAGGAACACTCAAAACGTGTGTTGAATGGGTCACACGCCTTACAACCACGACTTGGCATCAAATGCGTGGCGAGAATTTTTCTACGACCGAACAGGCCGTATAAAAAGTATACAATACTTTTATTAATATAAAAGATGCCTTTATTCACCTGGAAAAAAACAGAGTAATTTCTTTGACCGTTGGATCCAATCAACAACCATCCATCATTGAAATTTGAAAAAAAGCCATATGACGATCACCCTAATATGCATACCATTAGGGTATGTATGTATTATTAGGGTGGTTAAATTTTAAGGGTCGATGTTGAATGTGAAGCACACCTAAACGTCCAGCTTTTTTCTGCATTTCATTTGACATTTCTCAATTTCAGACTAATTCAATTTGAACCATGGAAAGATACACAATCGAGCAACGCGTTAAAGTTATTATTATGAGAATGGGCGTTCAAATCAAAATGCATATCGTGTCCAAATTTGAGTACAATCGGAAAAATCGTGCAATAATTTGAGCAAACCGGGTCTGTAGGAGATGTGAAAACACTGCGATAGTGTGGCTGAAGAGCCGTCAGGCAGTTACTGTGAATGGTGTTCGCTGTCGTGAGATGATAACGAACTTATTATGGCCCGAATTGGAAGATATGTATGTGAACGATATGTGGTTTTAACAGGACGGTGCCACTTGCCACACAGCTAACGAAACAATGGGTCTTTTCATTAGCTGTGAATCGATAAATTCAATGGGCGTGTTATCTCACGTGGTGGCGATGTCAATTGGCCGCCAAAATCATCTGTTTGACACCGTTGGACTTCTTTCTTTGGGGTTATTTGGAAGAAAAGGTGTAATTCGATGAGTCAGCAACAATTCAAGAGCTAAAGGATGAGATAATTCGGCACATTAACGGCATAGATCCTCACATATGCCTCAGCGTCATCGAAAATTTGGACCATCGGATGGAGGTGTGACGCCGAGGTCGCGGTGGCCATTTGGCAAATATTTTGTTCCATACATAATTGAACCATACCAATATTATCATAATAAAAAGAAATGACAGTAATTTTTTAAATAGTTTGTGTTTTACTCAAAATCAACATCGGCCCATAAAATTTAACCACCGCTTATATACATAATATACATTTTAACTTCTGTTTTTTCATTGCTAATTTACACTGTTTTGGTATTATTGCACTACATTCAGAGGGAAGAATAAAACAGAATATTTGACAGTTGTTATGAGCAAATACATTCATTTTTAACCGACTTCAAAAACGAGGAGGTTTTCAAGTTCGTCGGTTTCTCTGTATTTTTTTTTTTTATTTTGTTTTTTTTTTTTTTAAATGTATGTACATCGATAACTCCTAAACCATATGCCCGATTGCCATAATTTTTAGGGAACAGATAGATATGATAAGCATGGAGGTGCCTGTAAAAAAGTGGGCGGTATTCGATAACTGGGCGTGGCAATAAAAGATCTCGCAATAATAACTACTAGTGTATCTCGAATTATATTGACACTAGAGTACTGCAATTTAGTGTAGGGATAGACACTATTATTACAAATAACGGGCAAGAAAATGGGCGTAATTTGACAAATGGGCGTGGCAATATTAGAAAAACAGTGTACCTTGAATAATTTTGAGACTGGAATACTGCAATTTAGTATAGGGGTAGGCATTATTATTACAAATTATGTTCAATAAAGTGGGCGTTATTCGACAAATGGGCGTGTCAATATTATAAAAACACTCTATCTCGAATAATATGGACACTAGGGTACTGAAATTTAGTGTAGGGGTAGACACAGTTAATACAAATTACGGGCACGAAAATGGGCGTTATTTGGCTAATGGGCGTGGCAATATTAGGAATAGAGTATATCTCGAATAATATTGATAATATGGTACTGCAATTAAGTATAAGGGTAGGCAATACTATTAAAAATGATAGCCAATAAAGTGGCCGTTATTCGATAAAAAGGCGTGGCAATATTAGAAAAACACTGTATCTCGAATAATGTGGCCACTAGGGTACTGAAATTTAGTGTAGTGGTATGCACAATTATTACAAATTTCCTTCAAGAAAAGGGGGGTTATTTGAGAAATGGGCGTGGCAATATTAGAAAAAGAGTATATTTCGGATAATATTAATACTATGGTACTGCAATTTGGTATAGGGGTAGGCATTATTAGTAAAAATTACGGTAAAGAAAGTGGGCGGCTTTCGACTACTGGGCGTGGCAATATTAGAAAAACAGTGTATCTTGAATAATATTGACACTAGGGCACTGAAATTTATTGTAGTACAGGGGAAGGCAGAATTATTAAAAAGTATGGTCAATAAAGTATGCGTTATTGGATAAATGGGCGTGGCAATACTATATAAACACTATCTCAGCTAATATTGACGCTGGGGTACTGACATGCAGTACAGGGTAGGCACAATTATTGGAAATAACGCTCAAGAAAGTGGGCGCTTATATAACAAAGGGGTGTGGCAATATTAGAAAACACTATATCTCGAATAATATTGACACTTGGGTAATAAAACTCGTTACAAGAATGGGTATAATAATTTCAAAACACGTGACATCTAATTTAAATTTAAGAGACAGATATTTGAAATAACCAACAAACTTTCAGAATTTAATAGAACAAATTTTTTCAGAACAATTGTATTTATGTTGTTTATACACTTTTTTCGAAAATTTATCATATTCTCTAAAAAGGAAGAAATAAAAACATTTAAAAAAAAACAACAGACTGCAAAATCACTACAAATTAAAAAATAATTTTAAAAATACTTTTCCTTTGAAGTTCACGGTCATATTTAATAATTTGCTTAAACATATTATTATACCTGAAATCTTTTTATATTAATTTTTTTCTTATTCGTTTTATTATCATAAATATATTAATTTTTTCATAAATACAAATGCATTGAAGTTGGTGCTTCTGATTTCTGATTATATTAGCGCCGACCTTAAAAAAGCATTTGTATTCATGAAGAAATTAATATATTTATGATAATAAAACAAATAAGAAAAAACAAATATAATAATAAGATTTCATATATAATAATACGTTTAAATAAAGTATCAAATATGACCAAGAAATTAAAAGGAAAATTCTTTTTAAAACTATTTTTTACTTTGTAGTGATTTTGTAGTCGGTTGTTTTTTTTTTAAAAAGTTTTTTTTTAAGTTTGTGAAAGCTTTCGTATTAACAAATGTATAAATCATCTCGTTTTCTTTTCATGTCAACTTAGTTGAGTATGGTCAAGATGAAGGGTATTAATTTAGCTAAACAATGCATGACGAATCATATCACATATTATTAGCTTTTGGAGGATTGACCCTTATCTTTTAGCTGCTGCTTCAACCACGTGCTTGTAACGAAATTACTTGCGAAATTACTTCCTTCATCTTGCTTTACTTAAAACAACAGTAACAACAACACATACATTTTAGTTTCATGTCTTATCAGCTAATGCTGAGTTCAACTTCTATGTTTTGCAATCGCAAAACCATGATTCAATTATTATAAGGTTATTCGTATTTTTTGACGTATGCTTAATTTGACAATCAAAAATGTTTTGAGAATCTGCCAACAGTGTTTTGTGATGTTGGAAAAAAAATGTATGTGTCAGTGTTTCGTTGTGTAGTTTTTTAGGCTGTGTGCTATTCGGAAACTTTTCACTCGTGGTAGGAAAGAAGTTACTGAGTTGAATACAATTTCTGTCTGTTGATATAACATTGTCATTCTTGCTGTGACAAAAAAGCAATGAAATTTTGACAACTAGAAATTTTGGCGTTTTAGAGTTTGCTAGTGTATTAGCGCGACAATTAATTTTTATTTTGCAATATTGTTGATATAACTGAAAATGAACAGAATTTTACGCAAATATTTTCCACTTCTGGTTGCTTTGCTGTCGAAAGCAAAAAGTTTTGAACTTCTTTATGACTTTTTTTAATGGAAGGGGGACAACTACCTAAAACATTATTCCTTTAAGGATATTACCTATATTCGGCCAAGAGGTTACTCCGAATCAATAAATGCAAAATGGAGACAATGGAGACAAACTTAAATGCATCATGGATGGTCAATAGAGTATGAAGTGGTTTGCTATCGAGTTGCAAGTGGATTTATGGGATTGCGGACAGTATGCAATATAGTTCTACATATTACGTAGAACTTCCGTTGCTGTTTTGTTGGGATTTCCATTATTTTTTTATTCTTTGTGCTTTATTAATTTATAAACCTAAAAAGTTTAGATTTCATTAATTTCACTTTAGTTATTTTAAGCGCGAACTTAAAAGTGTTTTTCTTTTTCTAATTATGCTTGTGTCAAAAATTCTCTTGCCGATTGTCAAAATTTATACTAGCCCCTGAGGCTACATGAATTTTTGACAATCATATTCACCTCGCAAGTGCCAAATATTATCATTGAGACTGTCAAAATTTCACCATCCAAGTGAAAAGTTTTCGAATAGCACACAGCCTTAGTTTACAAAATAATACACAAGTTTATCAAAATTTAATTTAAATTTAATTCAGTTCGAGGTTGTATACAAATTTTTACAAAGTTAGCGAGTTGGGAAGCACTTACAAATAAATCGTTGCATTGTTTTTAAATCTAATCCTGACTTATGCAAACATTATGTTTTGGTTAGAGTGTACAAATTTGCCTACCTGTGTTTTAGCAAGTGGCCGGAATTACTTATTAAATATAAATTGCTGTTGGAGAATTCTATATATAAAGTAATGATGTGAAAATAATTTTATATTTAAGTAAATGCTATCACATACAGAAGAGAATATAAAAAAAAGAGAAAAATAATAAATATTAATTTTTATTTTTTAGTATTTTTGTTTCTAATATATTTATTTAATGAGTTTTCATTAAAGTTAAGTAAGTGAAAATAGTTTAGTAAGTTATTAAATGCACAAGGAAAACGGAGGTTTAAAAGTAGCAGAACAAATTTATTGTAGTCAACTTAGTACCATTTAGTATGAAATTTAGGCAACCGTGTGCATTATTTGCTCAAATTATATTGCTTTCATGCTCTCATTTTAAAATAAGCATATCAATTTGAGAAAACGTCAAAAATTCGAATGACCATGATACAATTATAAGGTGGGCGCACATTTAAATGGATGCTCAAACAACTTGTTTTGCAACAACAAAGCTGTGAGAACGCTTAACGTCAAATGATAAAGGCAGCAACAATACGAAAACTTAAATTCAACCAGCCGATTTTGACATACAGCTTCCTTTATTCTCCAACTTGAGCCTACCTTATAATTCTGCTATGCGAATAACCTTATAATAATTGAATCAAGCGCAAAACTAAGCCTTCACCACCCCGTCTCCCGCTCTCAGCACAATCCCAACTCGAGTTCTGAGCTCGCACTTGATCTTGCGGTTTTGTCTCTTCGTCTGTCCACCAACACAAGCAGCTATCCATCACGCTTATCTTTAATTTAAAAAAACATTTTTGTTGTTTTTTTTTTCTCACGCTTTTTTTAAGCCACCGTTTTTATTTTGTCTTTTATCCCAATCCGAAAATCATTCAAATCATCGAGTAACACCAGGAGGCCTTTGTTTTTAAGTTTTTGCTTATAATATAAAGATAATTTATAAATCTTCTTCAATTCAGAAAATAAATAATTTCATTTCATCGGTACTTTAGATACTTTAGATGATACTTTAGATGATTTGTGTTTGTATCTTATATATTCCTTTAGCCCAATTCTGTATGAAATCTCCCCTGGAATTGAAAAAGAGAATTTTCGTATTTTTAACAAGATTCACAGAATTTTTGAAAAATTTGAATGCAAATATTTGCATTCATAGTCAATTTTTAAGATTAAAAGAAAAAAACGTTGAGTTTCTATTTAAAGCTGAGTGCCGATATGAACAGTAATACGCATTTTGGAAAAACCACTGTTATTAAAGTGATTCACAAGCAATGCCCAGATAATAAAAAGGAAATTTTAAAATTTTTTTACAAGCTCCCTCAAAGCAAAATATACTTTCTCACTGATAAAGTAAAGCACAGAGTAACATCAATTAAGTGAAAAATTCTACTCATTAAATAAAACTTTTTTGGGCCTGTCGGTTGTCAGCAGCAGAGCTAAAATGTCAGTAGCGCTGTTTAGTATACTGTTAATATTAATTATTCAGGCGATACTCTGTACTGTTGGATGTAAGTGTGAATAAAATTCTGTTCAGTATTCATTTGCTGATTGGTGTTGAATTCTTTTTATTAAGCTCTTGAAGATGAGTTGCCGCGAGAAGGTGAATGTGGCACATTAAATACTTATTATTATCACAACCTGAAAAGAATGACAGAGATCGACGAATTCCCTTGGATGGGCAGAGTTCTATATGAAAATAAAGCTGATCACACATTTTTGTTTAAATGCTACTGTGTCTTGATAAGCAAACGTTTTGTGCTAATGAATGCAGCGTGCTTTGATTACGAAGAAGAGCCTTCTAGAATTTATTTGGGTGATTGGGATGCTGGGAATAACCAATTTTACTCGGATTGCGATTATAATAGTCGTTGTGCACCAGTTCCACAAGCTTTTGAACTTGATGAAGTTATCATACATCGTAACTACAGTTCCAAATTCAAGTTTAACGATATCGCATTGGTGAAACTAAATAAACCCGTGAGGTATTCAGACTTCATTCGACCCATTTGCTTGCCCAGCAGAGATGTAGTACAAAAAAATTTTGTCAATCAACTTCTAGAAGTGACTGGTTGGTATTATGATTCAAATGTAAGCGCAGTTAAAGCCAAAACTTTTGTTCGTGTGGTTAGCTTGAAGACCTGTGAAAAAATAAACCAGATATTTACTGTAGACAAAAAAACAAATATCTGCGCTTATACCTGTTCGGGTGGCTATCTCTTTCGTATCGGTTCAATTTTGATGGATATAAAAACAGTGGATGGTGTGCCAGGATACTACTATCTGATTGGGCTTAATACACATGCATTAGGTTTCTGTTTGTACCTCTATCCAGATGTTTACATTCGAGTAGATAGATATTTCGATTGGATATATGAAAATATGGCTTTATCATTACAATTGTAAAGTACATGAATAATCAATACGAGTAAATAGAGAACTGAAGTGATCCAAAGTAGAAAAGCTATTATTTACCTTTACGCATGTGCATAGCGAGGGTAGCGCAGGATTGGCAGTTTACCCCCCTCCCGTTGTGAACATACGAAAAATAAAAATTTTAGTATTAAATTAAGAAAATCAAAACATTTTAAAAAAAGTATTAAATTAAGAAAATCAAAACATTTTCTCTTATAATTAAAAAGCATAAACCTCATGAATATTTATAAAAGCTTAATTTTTTTTTTATTGCAAACTTACGGTTGGCACATTTTTTAATTATTTATCAGTCACATGAAAAAAATTATTTTTTCCCACCTTCAATAGAATCCTGACTACACGCATGCCTCTGCGTATAGGGATGTTAAAATTGGAGTCTTTATTGCTACCAAATCAATTAAGATTCACATTTTATATTACTCATTTGTATTTAAGTAATAAGTTTTGTCTTATATACATTATTCTTATATTTTTCTAAGTTTTAAATGATACTTTATGAATGTTTAAGTGAAAAACAATGTTTTTACAAAATTTTTATCATAAATAATACAGTTTTCAATTTCAAAATATTGCTGCCTATCAAATATTCACTTTCAAATTCACGCACTAAATCACAAGCAAGGATTTTGTGTCGGGTGAGTGTTTATCGAATGTTTTGTGTTTATATTTTTTTATTAGTAAATTGTATAAAATTAGTAAATTAGTAAAACAAAACGCACTTGAATGCACTTTAACGCACTTGAACAAATCACAAATGAATTGTATGTCAATGAAGTTTGTCTGTTCGCCTATTATTATTTTCAAAACAGCTGATTTTTACATAATACCTACGCCATTGTTATTGTCTTGTAGTCGAACAGAGCGTGTTCCTAATGCACCTACCTTATAATTGTATCATGGGTTTTCGTTTGTTTTGCTTTGCTCACGCGTTGAGTGCTCTCTGTTGTGTTAAGTTTGTTTTAATTGATGAGAGGAAAACATAGCCAACACTTGCTCTAAAAACCAGCGTTCTGAAACGCATTTCGAGCTCACTCGTGCAGAGGTTTAGCAGTTAGCTCTGTCTGTCAGTCTGACCGTCTGTGGACACGATTACAGGCGTAATTTCAAAGCTATCGCGATGAAAAAATGCTTTCGAAGCTAGGCTCTGATCTTCAATAGGCTTATTATGGAATTTGGAAAAATTGGATGAAAACCACGTCTACTTTCCATACAAAGTAGCTTTATTTTAAACTAAAATCTCTTTAAAATCCACAAAAATTAAAGATATGTCTTGAAAACTTGTACATGAGCTTTGATATATAATATGAATTATCTCTATATTTGCCAAAATTGGATGAAAACCACGCTTACCTCCCATAAAAAGTTACGTCAACAAAATAGGAATAAATTTATAAAACTGAATATCAACGTGTACGTCGGGGCTAAAGACTTCGAATACATTCGAATACGGCTGCGGGGGTCTATTTTCGGTACCCTGCCAGAGCTCCATTCCCTACTAGTTTTTCCTTAAATTTTTTAAATGGGAGATGTGTGCCACAAATATCTTAGTCACCTCATAGCTCTAATATTAAAGAAGTTGTCGAATTTTGACACATCCACCATACCAGGTGAGCCAGTATGCAATGGCTCTATTATCCGTACAGTTCTCGCAAATAGTTTCATCAAGTTTAACATATACAGAGCATTCATTCATTACCTTGGCGTCAAATTCACCATTTTAAAGCATCGAAATACAAACTCATTGATTAACTAAGTAAGCAGTAAGCTTTTGACTGCAATTGATATTTTATTTATATTTATTTATTTATTTATTTAGCCAACCAAGGCATATTTCACTTATTCTTACAGGTATTGTTTCTTCTTTTTTCTCCGTTCCTTGTCTTTGGTGGTATTTTATTCTTTGCCGGCGTGATCCACCCGCATCACTGACATTTTTTTTAAAACATATCAAAACCAAAAGACAAGATAAAGCGAAAAAGAAATAGGTCTTATATTTATATTAATAATGAATTATTGTATAATTTATAATAATTTTAAATTATACTTATAATGAAGATTTATGGCGGACGTGGGAATGGAAGTCAGAGATAAGAGTGTATTTTCAAGAAATAGGGGCATTGGAAAAGTTCATTTAAACACGAATGGTGAGTAATAAGAGGACAAATTAGGGTAGGAAAAAGTGTTTAGAAAGAGAGCGTCTGAACACGGATTTTGACATTGATGGTGGGAAGTGTTCGCACAACAACTTTTCCTACAACAACTTTTTAAGGGTTCGTTGTATGCGTAGATAGTATGGTGGTGAGATTCACTTAAAAAATCTTGTATGCCTAGTTCTCCTTATTGGTTCATTAAGAACAATCCTGCTGGAGTTCCTATATATATCCTATAGTATTAGATATGTATCCTGTATTATGACTAAATTTATATCAATAGGCGTGTCACCCTAATTTTTAACAGTATCTATTATTTGGAGATGTTAAGCCAATAACCAAAGGACACGCAACTAGGTTGTACAGAATCAAAGAAGGCGTGTCACCTTCACATTTATTACCGTCTTTTGTTTAAAGATTTAAAGCCAGTGACCAAATATTATTAAAAGGTTCTACACATCCAATTTTACTAGAGCGCAACCAGAAATGTTTTTTTGGGAGAAAAGGGTTTTTAAATAGGTCGGACTTACATATAAAAAAAAAACACGTTACTATAGCGGCTATTGTGTAATGGTTAGTGAGTTCGGTTTTTGCACTAATAGTTCCTGGTAAAATCCTCAGCCAGGGCAAGCAACATCTTACTATTCAACTTCTTCACTTCCAGTGGCGAACTGCCAATACTGGAGAATCTGGAGAATTACAGAAGGTCCGCTGGAATTCGGGGCCGGTTGCCGTATAGCATATAAGAAAATGATCCCTAACAGTTTTAATTTGCAAAATTTAGTCTTAGTTCCACATTTGCATTTGTTACATATCTTTCAAATAGTTCATATTTTAAAGCACATTTATTAATATTTTTAAGCCAAAAATTTTGAAAACCTCCAAACCTCTTTTTAGCCTAGAATCCTCCTTTTATCCTTCAATCATCCTCCTTTCATATCCAAATTATAAGAAAAATTTTTCAACGATAACAGCCCGGACACATTGAGTAGAGCAAGCTACGAGCGTCAATTGTCCCTTTAAACTTACATGTATTTCTTATGGGACGCATTTTTGGAGACTTTATGACAATATTGTTGCATGGCTTTAATTTAATACTAATTTAAGAGGCGACAAAAAAAATATTCAGGGTGTTGTTGTTAGCTGTTTTCTTCAGAGAGCAACATAGATCTAAGGCTCGAAAAATATTATTCTTAATACTTAATTGAAAAATTACAGTAGTATACAGGGCTTTTTATCCAGAGCCTTGAAATACTTTTCTAGAAAAGCTTTTTCGCTGATTCTACGTCTATACTCAGTTTTTCCCTAATAGGTCGAATTTTTGAGATACAGGGTTATTTACAATTTTTAGACTTGATCTAGGTTTTCTACTCTAGAAACTAAACTGTTTCATTCAAGTTTCTCAATCAATTTATATGTAACCTCAAAGAACGTTTTGTTTGAAAGTGCATATTAAGAGTTTGTTTTTTTTACATACAAAATATTCTTATAAATTGATTGAGCAAAATGGCTTTGAAACATTTTGTAATATTTTTTTTCATTTCTTTTTTCCTATTTCTGTCATATTGTTTTTGGCATATTAATGAAGGAAATTAAATAAAAAAAAACAATTATCAAATTAAAACATTTTTGAAAAATATTTTAAAACATTATGGAAATGACGGTCAAAGTTCAAGATTTTGAACCAAAAACTTTAAATTTTAAATTTAGACTTAAATATCTCAGAGAAGAAACATGACATACAAAAGGTTAATACAATATTGGATAGCTTATTGAATTATCTGTGAGGACATACTTGATTGCTTTATATGAAAAAATTTAGTTTCTAGAATGGAAAAACTGGACAAAGTTTAAGAAATGTAATTACCCTGTATCTCAAAAATTTGACCTATTAGGGAAAAACTGAGATATAGACGTAGAATCAGCGTAAAAAGTTGTTCTAGAAAAGTTTTTCAGGTCTCTGAATAAAAAAATTTTCCTGAATTTGTAGACAAGTGTTATTAGATTTATAAACACATAATATAAAACTTATGAAAAGGTCGTTGTTAATTTATGAAACTTTCTTTCGTTGTTTGCATTTGTCATCAGAGATGAGAAATCAAAATGTGCAGAAACAGTAGCAAAAAGAAACAGTAGAAAGTTGAATGCAAAAAACTTTTTTAAAAAAAAACAAACGACTACAAAACCACTGCAAAGTAAGAAATAATTTTAAAAATACTTTTCCTTTAAATTTCTTGGTTATATTTGATAATTTATTTAAACATATTATTATATATTTATTTTTATATACATTATTTTAATTTTTTTTTATTTGTTTTATTATCATAAATATATTAGTTTCTTCATGATTACAAAAGCTTTTAAGGTCGGCGCTAATATAATCAGACTTTTAATCAGAAGCGCCAGTTTCAAAGCATTTCTATTCATGAAGAAATTAATATATTTATGATAATAACACAAATAAAAAAAATAAAATAATTAGACTTCATATGTAATAATATGTTTAAATAAATTATCAAATATGCCCAGAAATTAAAAGGAAAAGTAATTTTAAAATTATTTTTTACTTTGTAGTGATTTTGAAGTCGGTTGGTGTTTTTCTCTAAAGAAGTTTTATCTTATAGAAAACGTTCTTTAAACACCAGAATTCTCTATCGTACCACAAAGAAAAACTTAAAATTTTGTTCTCATAGCAAAAGCAAATTACCTTAATTCACACAAACTTAACTCATTAATTTTACATCATTATACGCAAAAGCTATCACGAAGTTATACTGAACCACTTCAGCTTGCCAGTTACTCCAGTCAAGTGTGGCAACGCTTGGCACTTAATCAAAACGCACTCATTGAAATTGCTTCTATTTGGAGTGTAAATCTGACTGTCCAAAGGGTTGTCAGTTGGCATCCCCAGTAAACGAACCAGTTTTAAGAAGCACCCTTCAATATTCAACTGCTCGGCTGTTCCGCACTTGAAACACTCAAGAACAGTCAAATGAGCGTTGCCACTTCACTGCGAAATGCCACATTCAAGACGATTTCATTTAGACAAAAATACAAAATAAAAAACAAATAAGTATACAATTTATCCCGTTGTTTCAAAGGAGTGGGAAGCTTTTGACGCAATTACCTTTACAGTTAGCAGACAGTTAGCACTTGAGCAGCGATCTACGACGAGGACAACAACGTCGAACTTGCTGAGGCACGAATTCTCAGATTCTCAAAAAGCACCCCAGTTTTTAGAAAAATTAAAGCACAAGCTCAGGTAGCATCAATAGGTGGCGGTAAAGTTGGTTTGGTGTGAGGTGAAAGTGGAACAAAAAAAAAAACATATCAATATGCATGTCTACGAACAGCATATCCACGCACAATGGGGCAATGCATTCACTTTTGGGTACATAATTCAAAAAATGAACTGACTAAATTTTTATATCCATCAACTCAGCATTAAATTCAACATGACTTAAAAAATTGTTAATTAAAAAAAAAATTGAGTCGCAAATAAACTTCTTATTTGTATGAAGTGATTAAAGTTGGATTTTTTTTTTTAAAAGAAGTGAAGGGAAAAAAATTTTATAAGTTTCAAAGAGTAAGCATTTTTTATGAAGTATAAATCTGGGCTCTGTGAAATAGGGCACCAGGAAATAAGGCCTCAAAACAAAAACGAAATAAGATGCCATAAATGGGGGCTTTATTTCATTATGAAATAACACCCTGCGAAACAAAGCTCCAATTTGATGAAATAAAGCCCCAACATAAGGAATGTCCTGTGTTCGGTGGTGCGAAGCTCTGAGAAGTTTGGTGGATTCTTCTCTTTAAAAACAAATTTTACATTTTGATTCAGAATATATAGTTCACAGAACCAAAAAATCAAAAAATTGGTCCAAGGAATGATTCTTTGATTCAATGAATCTCTGTTTATTGGTTTAAAGAAAAAAAAATCATTGATTTAATTACCTTTTTCTTACTCCCAAAGAACGCATTCTTTAAATGAATGTGCTAAATCATTGAATCTTTTCTTTGAAAATAAGAACTTTTTCCTTGATTAAAAGAATCGATTCTTTTGCTGTAAGAAAAAAATTCAGAAAATTAAAGAACAGAGATTTATTGAACTCGTACATTAAACCAATTCATTAAAACAAAGAACTTGTTCTTGTATATTAAGTTCGTTTTTGGTTCAGTGGACTTCGCGTAATGGGCTATTGTCAAGTCTGGCCAAAATATTGTTGAATCTTTATGGCGCTTAGAAAATTTAGCTTGTCGTTTTTTCAAGCACTCTTTCTAATAAATTTCAGTACTGTTCTTTTTGTAAAAAAAGTTGATGTTTAAATGCCGCAACTGTAAGCAACTTTTCGAACCAGAACTTTCTAGCCAAATTTTTCAGTTAAATTTTGTTAACTGAGTCCATCGACATTTCGACTGTTATGTTTTGTATAGAATTGTGAACCTGGCAAGGTTGTAGAGTTCATAATTAGGTATGTCTGATCGTTCATTATAATGCAGTGCAAATTCTTAAAAAAGACTCTCGTGCATCTTACGTAGCCGAGTTTTGCACGTGGGAATTTGTTTTTCAGTCCTTTTCGAGCAATTTCGTTTCTTACTCGTATATGTCTTTTTTTGACTTGTTCGAAGTTGTCTGTCTTTTACACACTTTTTTTGACCCAATTTTGATAGTTCCGTGACAGTATACTCATTCCCAAACTAAATAATATTTTTCACCGAATCATCTGACTACTCCTAAGCGATCCCCTGATGCTAAAAATCTTTTACGCTTGGCCAACCATCAAAGATTACATAAAATGTCATGCAATGTGAGAGAATGAACTTTGTGTGATGAGTTTTGGTTCACCAATAATTGGTGAGTTTTGACAATTTTGAGACGCTATTTTATCCCAAAAATAAAAAAAAACCCCAAATATTCAAGCTCTTATTTCATAAATAATTGTTTTTGGCCTTACTCCATTTGACTTTTGAAGCCTTATTTCATTATGAAATAATGCCCCATTTTAAAAATGCAATAAAGCCCCAAAATAGAAAATAATGCCCTTAAATATTCGTGTTGTTGTTTTTTATAGAAATTATTGGTCCCTTATTTCATTTGTAGTTTATAGCCTTATTTCCTGGAGCCTTATTTCATAGAGCCATTGCTTTATTATTCAGATTATTTTTAACATATATGTAGTGTTTGAAGCTTTTCTGCTTTTTTGTTGTTAGGGTGCTTCGTTTCAGTCTGTATTTTATATTCTTTAGATATATTAATGTTGATACATAAAGTTTCTAAGACGATTACCTGCACAACCTTCGCGTTTTATAATATGAATTTTTTGAGATGTGGTTTTGATGCTATCGAGGTGGATGATGTTTATTTTCAGCAGAACTGCGCCACATGCCATACAGCTGGTGAAAAATGGCGCTATTGCATAAAAATTTTCCTGAAGGATTTCTTGAAGTGGAGACTTTGATTGGCCATCGAGATCGTGCGACTTAGCACCATTCGAATTTTTTCTTTGGGGCTACGTTAAAGATAAAATCTGAGTCAATGCTCAAGCAAATATTGAAGCACTTAAAGACAATATTATAGCTGTCACACGCGAGATACAGTATCAATTATTAAAATTTTTTTATCGCTTATTCAAGAACAGCCATGGCGGATATTTGGCAGATATTGTGTTCCTTTAATAACCGCAAAGTTTGTACTTTCGATTAAAATAAAATTACCAGCTCTTTTATTACTAGCACAAAAAAATTGCTTTAATTTTAATTTAAAATGACAACTCTTCTTGAAAGATACTTTTTTTATGCATTTGAACTCATTCATTTTAACCAGCTGTGAAATATATTAGCAGTGAATGCAAATTACTGGGAGCCTAGTGATTTCATTGTGCTTCAGTGTCTGTTTTGCGTTGGATTATTACTGGATTATTAATTTTTGTTTCGTTAATTTAAGCAAACCACAACCAAAAAGAGCTTTTACAGCAACGCAAAGGAGTGGTTGGAAGAGAATTGAAGTGGATTTTATCTTTGTAGCGCTTTGTAACTGACGCTTGTAAACTGTTCATTCTACGGCCGTATAATATAAACTACTTCGCGTAAGAAACTAACTTCAATAAAAGTTAATATTAATATATTATCTATACTTCTATACTAATATACATAATTGAAGGGTACATTTTTTGTTTCCAGGTAAGCTCCAAAAGTTCTGGGCCAATTTTTATGAAATAAATTTTAAAATGTCATATTTGTGTTACAGCGCAGTATAGGGGTATTTTTTTCAAACTTTACTAATAAATCTATTTAGTTAAAGTGTAAAATTTTTAAAAATCATCCCAGATGCCACGCATTGCTTATTTGTTTTCTTTTCACGTGTTTATGTTTCGAGAAATTCAATAAACTCCATGTTGCTCTCTATTCCTCTCTTCTTTGAGTTAGTGCTAGCTGAGCTGAACAAAACAAAATAATCCAAAACAAAGCAAAACAAAAGAATTTTTTTTCATTTCGTTTGACATGTATTGTCTTAAGGCCCTAAGTCGGTTCATCAAATTGTTAAAAATTTTAAGTATCAAACATGCAAAAGTAAGCGTTTCAAGTTAAAAATAAACTTCGGAACTGTTGGTTTTTTGTTATTGTTGGTTTGGCTTATGTTGTCATTCTAGAGAATATGAACTGATAATAATAAAAAGTTGAACTGGTTGCCGACTTAAGGTGGTTTCAGAATTTATCAAGAACGATGGGAATGTGTCAAAACGGTGTTGGAAGAAGCAGGTCAGTTGTCAGAAATAACATCGTTTAACCTAAATTTAATTTTTATTCCATACTTCGATATAAGAGTTTTCTCTCATGACCGTTTATTTTTTTTATAATCTGCATATAATTTTAACAAAAAATTTGGGCTTAGTGTATTTATATATCAAAAGTCGGTTGTTAAATATTTTTCTTCTTCGTTTCCATTAATCTCTAACAAAAATAAGACCAACACAACGCCTACACGCCATCGTATCTTATATCTGGAAATAGCTTTGAGCTCTCTCCAGCTCTTGTTTAGTTGACCACCTTCACAGTCAACCGTTCTTCTTCAGCAAGATTTTTTTGACCTGCCGGGTAATCTATCCCTCACATCGAGAGGATTCCATTCCATTACCTTTGTTATGAAGCAGCTTTCATCTTTTCGAAAATAATGTGGCCTATCCACTTCCATTTATGTTTCTTCACCAGGGTGTTTAGGGGCTCCATGCTTGTTTTGCGGATCAGTTTTTCATTCCTTATTGTTTTCGGTAGGAAGATTCGAAGAACGATTCGAAGACATTGACTTAAGAAGACTTGCAATCGATCGGTAATAACTTTATTAGTGGAAAGATATTTTCTACTCTCAACACCCATAGAGAACTACCAATAAAATGTTTGATTTATACATAAGGCAGGCCATATATTTCGCCATATATCATTTAACATACCAAAAGCCGATTTGGCTTTTTGATTCGACATTCAATATCCTCCTCAGTTCCAACACCTGCGACAACCTCATTGTCAAAATATGCAAAACTATCCACTTTCTTGCTTACATGACCAGATACCTCTACTTAACTGCTGATACCGGCTATTAGGCTTAAAATATTTATTTTGTCGAAGTTAATTTTAAGTCCAGAGGACACTGCTTCTGCATTTAGAGGATCTGCTATTCTCGACAGATCAGTTATAAGTTTTGCCACGAGAAAGATATCAACAGCCTAGTCGATGTATTGAAAAAAGCTAATCAGGGCCCACCTAAAACCTCAGTTGGGTATTGAGTGTAAAGCTATGTCGGATCTATGATCATATTTAATGTATAGATTGAAATTTTAACTACATAGTAGTTAAGCTTATGAGAGTAAATAAATTTGTTTGATTTTTTAAGCCCATCCTAGAGTTACAAAGAACAATATAAAGACAAATGTTGTCAGCTATAAGTTGGACGTCTAGACAGTTATTTCATTATTACACGTTGTATCTGTTTGAACTTTCAGTTTGATACCTGATGTCATCATATCATTATGAAATATTCTAGACTCAGTTGCTTCGAACGAACAAACGAAAATGGCTATTTCAATCCTTGAAAGGACTTTGACCAAGCTTCTTATGATCAATCGTGTTGTGCGTGTTGTTAAATGTTTGAACACAAATTATTGAGAACTGGACCTACAAGCTATGTGCCGAGCTAAGCTTTTCATGACAGTTATTATTCTCTGAGGTTTGCAGAGAGGTGACGGCCGAACAAAAAAATTAGTTCAATTAAAAAAACATTCTGTGTCATTTGGGATTTAAACCTGGGTTCTATTGCACACAAGCCAAGAACCTAAACCAGTATGCCATGGCCGCCACTTGCTTCAACTGAGTGTTTAATAAAGGTCCATTAACATTTAAAATGTAACACTGTTTGGCTTTGGACTCAAGTTACTGGGACGTTCGATGAAAACTTTAATTACATATATTTTCTTTTCATGAAAATTTCCAAAAAATTTGTATGTACCAGGTTCAATCTAATCTTCATGGCCCTCCTTTTTTCCTTCTTTTTAAATAAGATAGTATTAAAAATATTCAGAATTTATCAAATCTGGATGATAGAATATATCCCTGAATTAAGCGCCAAAAATGGTTAGTCTGCCCAACTGTGCAACTGTTAGCAGAAGAAAAAAATACTTGGGGGAAAATTCAAGTTTACCGGCTGCTGTCAGTCTACTGTAGAGTTGACTAAAGTGAAGTAAGAAAAAAAATTTACCCTTTTGCTGCATATTAATAAAATTTATGTTCTTTTTTCTATTTAGTTTTATCTCTTATGCGAGTACAGTCTTTTCGCCGCTTGTCTTCTTCCTACACCCACACCCACACACACACACCTGCTTACATTTGCCAAGAAGTTTCGCCCTGAAGTGTGCGACAGTTTATCTGACGTGGCATCATTGAAGTTTTTACTGGCTCGTCACTCTCCGATGATGTCTGTAAATTCGAGCTTCTTGCTTCTTATGAACTCAGCGATTATAATTGTTTTCACCTTTATGTGTTTGGTTGTTGTTTTTTTTTTTTCTTCATTTTCTTCTTTTATGATGTCTGCAAGAAAGTTTTAGTTGAAGAGATTTATTCTTGGTAATTTTATTTTCATATTTTTTCAAGTAAAATTAAATCATTGACAAAACGCAGTCTGCTTGTTATAATTTATTAATATTTATTTAATTATAATAACTTAATTTCTTGCCAACTGTGAAATGTTTTTGTAATTTGATTTTGTTTAATAAATGAATATGCTGTGGAATAAATCATTTTCAGCATTGAATTTTTTATTACGAAATTCAATTATATGAAGTTCATCATCACATTGAAATACAATACTGCACGACAGGTATTCAGTTTAAATATCTGTGGCAACATTTAAACTGAAATGATAGCGATTAAATTGAATTACAAAAACAGCTAACTGAAGATTATTCAAAATTGTACTCTTAGCATTTTCGAGGTACTCTTTTGAAATATTTTAGTTGGAAATCATAATCATTAATTTAATACTCATTGACATTGAAATCATGACTTAAGTCAATATAATAATCTTCATGAAGTAAACCTCATCAAGTAAATGTTTGGTTCAGAAGTGTGCGTATTTTTTTGTAAGGAACTTTCTCAAGTTATAAAGATACCATCGTCGCAGTAAAATAAGGTAGTGTACTATATTTGAATTTGCTTAATGCATGTTGCAGGAGCTATATCTTTAGAGCGTCTCAAAACTTATATAGAAAGGCTTTAGAGTCTGAATAAAATAAGTGACAAAAGTGGATTCAAACTAACATCTTCACACCGAGAAAAAGCTTATGCGAAATTAACCAAAAACCTAGTATAATTTATAAGCTGGCTTTGGCAGTTTTCAGTCTCCCAAGTACTTCATTAAAAAACCCCTTACTTGGAAATTTTTATTTGGGCGACAAATTAACAAATTATTTGATAATTTATACATTACTTAAAAACGTTTCAAAAGATTCAAAAATATAACTTATTTCAAGCAAATCTTTTTACGACTCGTTCTGTGATTTGCTTGACTGAAATCGACACTAGAAACTTTTATTTTTTCGACGTTGTTTTTTTTAGAAATTTATGGCTTTTTTGCTGCTTGCGTTTATTATAACAAGAACATTAAATTAAAATTCAAATATAAAAATCTTTCGTTTGGCCAGCGAGAAGATTTGAACTTACACCCACCGAGTAAGAGTTCACTACACTACGCATCGATTCAAACTCCTTCGTTACGCAGAGTCATTGATTCAGTATTAATTACAACTGAAGCTATGCTGCATAATCACAATAATCACAATAAGCACACGACAATAACCTATTAATAAATTTTTGTTTTATGGCTATCAACATATACGTATTACTGTGATATGGTTGGTTTGGTTTGGTTTAAATGGTGATACTACCATGGGTTCCAATTAGCTCTTATGAGCCGTTTTGATGCCATAACCTCTTCTTCCTGTATATCCTATTCACTGGAGCCGGTCCGTTATGACCCACTGAAGCGCAGTTATGGGCACTAAGCCTACCTGTGGCTGGCGGAGCGCTTGACCCAATTTTGCCATCCTTTGAACGAAATTTTCTTACCGGTGCTTCAGTTGAGCTCGCCGAGCGTGGCTTCTCATCCATTTCGACGGCTTCAAGCCCTTCAATTGCAGCTGCAGTGACTTCATTGAATTCCTATAAATCCTCATCATCATATGGCTTCTCACTTTTGATATCTATATGATCTTCAGCATTGGAAGCAGCATCTTCTTCAGGCGGCACATGTTCCGGATCTCCATCATCATAGTCTTCGAATGGATCAATTTCCTCAGTCTCTTCGTCATCAGCTGCCAACCATTCATCAAGTCTGTATTTCATTAGACTCCTCGTATGCCCCGATAAATTCTGATATCGCGTCAAGCGATTCACTGCGTTCAAAATCATATCGGCTTCATCGATACTGGTTGCTTATTTCATTTTGCTATATAAAATAAAAGTAGCGTTAACAAGTAAATTAGCAATAATGCTCTGAATAGTAGCAAACACCTGCGAAATTGTCCACTAACACGCAAAACAAAAAACCAATTGTTCACTGTAATCTTTTGTGGCACAATTATCCAAATAAAACAAATAATTAAAAAAATTCAAATAACTATTAGCAATTCATGTAGAAAACCCCAAACAAATTCATTTAAAAACCAAACTCACATATGCTAACTGTTCAGACGCTACCGCTATACTTACAAGTTGCATGCAACAAGTTCAAACTTGAAAACAAGTCAAAACATTCTTTTCTCTATAGGTTTGCCTAGACCTACATTTCTTTTCGGCACTTTTCGGTTATCAACTCGAATAAAACCAATCAAATTTGTAATACAAAAGGCAGTATAATTCCGTTCTTATTCGCCCTAGCCACTTTGAAGAAGTCATGGACGTATTCGTCTCTAACACAAAAAATTAAAACGTTACACACACGCTTATATGCGAAGTGCTTGCACAACCCTGGGTATACCTCATAGGGTACAAGTTATGGAGTCTCAAGGATAAAAATGAGAAAATGCTTTTTACTCGATTTTTTGAGAAATTACTCGTTGTCATAAGCATAAAAAATCTTTTACTCGTTAGTAAGATCGCGTTCATCGAGATGGTTCTCAAGGTCTGAGAAACTTTTTCAAACGAAAGCTCGTAGTGAGTAAATTCTCAAAACGATATGCATAATCCTGAGATGCACCTCGCTTGTCTGAGAACTTACTTACTTACTTACTAACTTAGATGGCGCCTACAACCGTAAGTCGGTTTCCGCCTGTTGTAAGAAATCGCGCCGGCCATTTCTGTATTGCGCTTGCTGGCGCCAGTTGGAAGCTCTAAGTTTCGTCAGGTTATTCTCCACTTGGTCCCTCCAACAGAGATGCGGTCGTCCTAATCTGCGCTGTCCGCCGCTGGGTACCGAATCGAATATTTTCTTCGCTGGAGCGTCGTCTTCCATCCGCTCAACATGACCTAGCTAGCAAAACCGCTCGATTATTATGCGCTTTAATATGTCGATGTCGGCGTATAGCACATAAAGGTCATCGTTCCATCGTATTCGGTACTCGCCATTGACGCAGACTGGTCCGTAGATTTTACGAAGGATCTTTCTTTCAAACGCTCCCAAAATCTTTTCATCAGAGCTGCACAACGTCCAGGTTTGTGCTGCATATAACAGTACGGGCATGGTTAGTGACTTATAGAGCGTGACTTTTGTTTGTCGAGAGAGGAATCTGCTTCTCAATTGCCTACTGAGCCAAAGGTAACACCTGTTGGCAAGAGTTAACCTTCGTTTTATCTCTCTACTGATATCGTTGGTGGAGTTAATGCTGGAACCGAGGTAGACGAAGTCCTTCACAACCTCGAAGGAGGTGTTGTCAACAGGGACGTGTGTGCCAATACGCTGGGACTGTTTGTTTGTTGCCACCAGATATTTCGTCTTAGCTGCGTTTATTGCAATACCCATGCGACTTGACTCTTTTTTTTATTTGGAGAATGCTGCACTGACTTCGCGTGTGCTATGGCCAATGATATCAATATCATCAGCATACGCTAGCAGCATAACACTCTTATAGAATATTGTGCCGTTTTGTCTCAGATCAGCAGCTCGAATGATCTTCTCCATGTTTATGTTAAAAAAGTCGCACGATAGGGAATCACCTTGTCTGAAACCCCGTTTGGTAACAAATGGGGGGGAGAGGTCCTTCCCGATTTTAACTGCGCTGCTGGTGTTGCTCTGTGGCATCCAGCATTTAATTTTGCAGGTATACAAAATTCAGACATGGTGGAGTATAGGTGATTTCTTATTGGACTGTCGAAAGCGGCTTTGTAGTCGACGAAAAGATGGTGGGTGTCGATTTGCTTTTCTATGGTCTTTTCCAAGATTTGTCATTGCTTGAATATCTGATCGGTAGTAAATTTACCAGGTCTGAAGCCACACTGATAAGGTCCAATCAGTTGGCTTGCGATGGGCTTCAGTCTTTCACATAATACGCTCGACAGGACCATATATGCGATATTTAGGAGGCTTATCCCACGGTTGTTGGCGCAAATAGTAGGATCGCCTTTCTTGTGGATTGGGCAGAGTACACTGAGGTTCCAATCGTTTGGAATGCATTCTTCCGACCATATTCTGCATAGAAGCTCGTGAGTGCATTTAAATAGAGCTTCGCCTCCGTTCTTAAACAGCTCAGCGGGTAGGCCATCAGCTCCCGCGGCTTAGTTGTTCTTAAGCCGTGTTATTGCTGTCAAGACTTCATTATAGTCGGGCAGCGGAACTTCAACACTGCCATCCATAATTAGGGTTTCCGGGATATCATCTCTATTGGCGGGATTGGTGTCATCATCGCCATTCAGAATACTAGAGAAGTGTTCCTTCCATAACGTCAGTGTACTCTGGTTATATGTCAGTAGATTCCCGTTTCATCCTTGCAGAAAGAAGCCCTGCTTTTAGAACCATCGGCCAGGCGTCTTATCTTTTCGAAAAAATTTCGGGCCTCGTTCCTGTCACCATACATCTTCTCACACTCACACTTTTCTGCCTTTCTTTTTTTCCGCCTGAAAGACGTCCGTCCCTCCTCTTCTCTCTGTATCGCTCCTTAGCAGCACGCGTTATAACCGACTGCAGAGTGGCTTTGTAGGCGACGTTTTTCTCTGCAGTGGCGTCGCGACACACTTGATCGTGTCACTGCTTTCGGCGGGTCTGAGAATTTTATTATTGTTTAATGTTGAGTCAACTATTCAGTGAACTCACAATTTTTAGGTGGCAAATATCGCTGAATACTATTGAAAAAATTGGAAAGTCCCATATAATTCGGTAATCTCGGTAAATATTTATTCTCTCATATCGATTTTAATTAAAAGATTCTTTTAAGGGGTTGGATAAGATATTGCAATCCTAGTAAAAATCATGAATAAGTTTTTTGATTTAATTAAAATTTTGATATTAATAATATCTTCTTTGATGTTAAATACATTTTTTTATTCTTAAATGACCAAAACAAAGTCATTGAATTCGTTTTAAGAAACATGCAATGATATCTCCAACACTGCTTCACCGATAAATTTCTTATTTCGAACGGTTATTTCTCGTTGCATTAGCTGGTAGTTTAACATAGAGTGAAAATAAAAGTTTGTTGGAAAATTTTTTCATTTAACCCAAAAATTAACATTTATGAGTACATAGTTACACAAAATTTTAGTCTATCAGTTGTGGTTGCGGTACGTTTGTTATTAAAAAAAAAAAAAAAAAAAAACGAAATGCCCATTTCAGCCCTTGAACGGACTTTGACCGAGCTTCTTATGATCAATTGTGCTGTGTGTGATGTGAAATTATTGCACACAAATGATTGAGAACTGGACCTACAACGTCTAACGCCGACTCCGAACGGCTTATGTTCTCAAGAAGCTTTTCATGGCAGCTTTTACTCTCTGAGGCTTGCCATTGTTTGCAGAGAGGTGACGGCCGAACAGAAAAATTAATTCAATTCAAAAATTTTCTGTGTCGGATGGAGGATTTGAACCTGGGTTCTCTGGCGTAAGAGTCACACACTCTACCCATTACGCCACGGCCGCCACAGGTTTGTTATTAATGAATTTAATAGACTTGAAGCATATATAAGTAGAACTTGATTATTTTGTTTTAATTATCCGGAAAGGTTCGAAAAAGAATACGAAAAAATACTTATTGCTTACAAGCAGGTATATACCGGTATATATACCTATATATTACTGGTGCTTATAAATTGAAAACAAGTTTGCAAAAAGTTAACGAAATGGGTTAACGGTGCATGAAATAATTCTTTTAACTATCAATTCTATATTAACCGAAATTATCAAGCGAAATTATCAAACTACTTTTTGCGCCCTCATCACATTTTGTTACATTTTTGTTGAATTTTTATTTTTACAAAGTCTTACCTCATGCTCAGCACAACTTTATGTGTACAAAGTATCATAAATACAACTGTAACCTCACTTTCAGCACCTTAAAATTACTATTTCTTCATCACGAGTGCTACCACAACCTCTTTCGAGATCACGTTGTTGCTGCTGCTGCTTTTTCATCATCTGACACTTTTTATTTGATGGCTGTCACATTGCCTGTCAGAGTTAACATAAAAGTTGATTTCAACTGACATGCGTCTAGAATTTTATATTTATTTCAGCTTGCTTCCATTTCATATAGAAATATATGTTTATTATTTAATAGTTTCCTGCTGTATACACGCATATTGGTTTTAAAATGTATTTCTCTTCTTTCTTGTATCCTTTGAGAATTGCTATTTGATTAAATTACGTTTTCACTTTGAGTTTTCAGTACCTCCAACGAATTAAATGGATTCATTTTCTTTTGAAGCATTCCCTAGGAATAGTTAATGCGATTAGATTTCAATTTAATATTGATTAAGTGAGCTGTTCGTCTGCAACAAAGGTCATAGATGAAAAATTATAGTGGGAATATTATGAATAAGTAGGTATACAAGGTATGCCAGGAGGTAGCAATAATAATAAAGAGAATTATTAAATTTCTCAGAGATATCAACAGCGTTTTAAATACAACGTCATCAAGTAATATTAAAGAAGAACAATAGTTAAGATTTTTGTATTACAACTGCATAACGCAAGCAATTATTAATTAAAATAACAAAATAACTTAAAACATTAAATTCATTTATTATTTATTGAATGGAATGGCTTTATTTAATGAATGATAAAAATGGGCTTAAATTTACAGCTTCATAAATAAAAAAAAAAGAGTTTACTACGTTTACCATGTATTTCGTTCTTATTATTATTCATAAATTAATTTTGATTTGACTAGATAATAATTTTCATTGTTTTTACAATATATCTTAAGACTACTAACATAAAGATTACTTAAAGACTATAATCATAAAAAAAAATTAAAGTGTAGCTCTAAGTTTAGTGCAAGCTAATTGACATCAAATTATTCAGCCCTTGAAAGGACTTTGACCGAGTTTCATATGATCAATTGTGTTGTGCGTGCTGTGAAATGTTTGAACACAAATGATCGCGAAGAACTTGACCTACAAGTTTTTTATGACGACTCCGAACGGCTTATGTTTTCAAGAATCTTTTCATGGCAGTATTTACTTTCTGAGGTTTTCCATTGTCTGGAGAGAGGTGACGGCCGAACAGAAAAATTAATTCAATTGAAAAAACATTCTGTGTCAGATGGGATTTGAACCAAGGTTCTCTGGCATATGGGTCACTCACTCTACTTACTATGACACGACCGCCATATGTTTAGTTTTATTTATCGCTATTATTTTAGGGGAATATTAGCTTAATTTTTTTGTTCAAACAAAGCTTTTATATGAAACACCGTCTTTTTTTTCATTGTGGAACACTGTGAGCCCTAAGACAGGGGCGGCTTTAGGTGGGGGCTAGGAGAGACTGCATCCCCTGGTCCCGAGCAGGTAGGGGCCCCACAGGCGCTTCCGTCAAAATCTTTAATTTGATGTTTTGAATGCATTTTTCGATCCCGGATCAAAATTTGCATTTTCTTTAAATTGTACTGCTTATTATTTATGTTCCTATTTGCTTGCGTCTATTATAGTAAAATGGGTACGAAAATCATACCCCTTCGCGTGATAGTTTTATGCACTAACCTCCAATCCAAAAACCTTCGATAAGCAAAGTTGGTTACATTAGCAGCTATCCAAACGAAAAAAAGGATACAGAAAATAATTTTTCTTCTACTTACTACACGTTGTCATAAGCAACGTTAAGTGGATGTTTTTGTTGATGTGAAAGCTTTGTTTAATTTTTTGCTTTTTCGTAACGGAAAAGAAAAATTAACATTAATGACATAATGCGACTTAAATGCGTAAAAATTAGTATTCTTATTATCAAAAGATCTGAGCTAAATACTCCGTCCTTAAGTAGGCCCCGTGTCGATTTTAGCCCCAGGTCCCGCTATGTGTTAATCCGGCGCTGCAATAAGTGCTTGCTTTAAACTGTTCTACGGAATTATTTCCCAGGTAATTGTAAATGTTTTACTTGAAGACATGAAGCCTCTGAGGCTAATAAAAAATTTTTTGACAAAAACTGCAATAACATCTACCTGACCTTGAAACGCGAATTCCTCGAAAATGGGCCGAAGTATTAAAAGGTGGATACGCCATTAAATTAAATGTCCTTGAATTATGCTGAAATGTTATATCGCCAGTGCAATTGTATTTGTTTTTAATTTCGTATTTTATGTTTTTTTTTTTAAAGAAAAATTAAGACACAAATTTTTCTGTGATTTTTAATCTGGTTCTATTTTCAGTTAAGTTTTATTTTTGTTTCAGTTTATCTTTAGTTTTAATTGTAGTTACAGTTGTAGTTTTGGGTTAAGTTAGTATTACTGTTACTTTTACTCAGCTCGGTTCCGTGGTTAAGTTATCTTTTAAGTTTGTTGTGTTTAATTTTTATTTTCATGTTTATTTGTAATATAACTTTTATATCTTTTCGGTTTTATTTTGATGTTGATCGTGGTTTTGAATTAAAAACGAATATCTAATTTTAGGTAAATTTAAAGCTTAATGGAAAAAATTCTAAAAATAATTTAAAATGTTTAATATCAACTAATTTATGCTTAATAACTCTCTCTGTTCCTCGTCACTTTAGTGCTATCAAATATTTTGTCGTTGTTTAGTTATTCCCGGTAATGTTGCTGTTGTGATATTTTCATTTTAATGATGTTTTTGATGATTATCATCATTAAATCAACGACTACAAAAATTTCCATAAGAGTTATAAATAAGTTAGGAATAAATAAAAAACAAAAACAAGAAAGCTGAATGCAGAACAACTACATAAATACAAAGGACTTTTTAAGACACACACACATATATAAGCACACACACACACACACACACACACTTAAACTCAGTTAGACTCGTATGTAAAGTCGTGCTTCCACAATGACTACAACACCGACTGCAGGCGACCGTTTCAAGTGGCTTTAACCTAGTTCGTCAATGGCATTGCATTTGCATTTTTCAACTTTTAAAAAGTCTACTTTTAGGCTTGCAGGCACATTGCAGGCATTTTGTTGCTATAGTTGTTTTTTTGACGTTTTGAACACGCTGCTTTAAACACTGAAAAAAAAATTAAAGAAGCCGAATGCCGACACCGCTTTAAACATGAAAACATTTACCCGTTAAAGCGACAATAAGTAAACTTTTGAGTCGGAGCTTAACCCAGCCTATAATTAAAATAAGTGTAAAATAAGTGCACAGAAGTGCAAATAAATAAAAAAACTAATTAAAAACCATTTTTCAGCGACAAAGGACCTCCACAACAATATCGATAAACCTTATAATTCTTAGTTTGGCGCGCAAGTTGTCATTTGGTTTGAATATTTAATGTAGGCAGAAAAGTTTTGCCTTACTAAAAACGTCAAATCTTTCAAAAATACAAGTGTGCTGCAAGTTGTACTAATTTAAAAAAAAAAATGTATATTTAGATATTTTTTTATATTTTTCTTAGATATTTCTATAATAGATATTTCTATTTCTGTTTCTAACTTTGTTTTTGTTACGGTGTGTGTGTGTATCATGTTTTTTCTATCTTTGCATATAAAATACCAACGAAGGAATATTAGTTCGAATTAAGGTTAAAAAAAAAAAAATTAAATCGAATCGATTTTTGTGCCGCTCAATTATTAGTTAAAATTAAAATGCGAATTATTTTAAGATGACTTCAATTATTTTAATCGGCTGCCATTAGCGATGACAAGGCATTTTTGCTATTGTGACGTTATTGTGATTGTTGTTGTTATTGTGCGCTATGTACGTATTCGGTGAATCAGTGGAAGTTTGCTGGAAGGTTGTTTAAGTCATTAGAGGCAAACATGTTGCATCTGATATTATTTGTAGTCATATTTTATGTTGATATCCGTCATTAAGTTATTTTTGGTGGCCAAAAAATTAATGATTGAGGATTGTCAGATAATTAAATTTGGAATACATTCATATAATTTCATGACAATTTTAATAACGTAATTGGAAGTATTAAATCTTTCATAAACCTAGCCATACATTTATAAAGCCTGTCATTTGTGGCAATTTTGTAGGTTCCAAGCAGTTATTTTTTTGAGTATAAAAAATTATATATATTCTCCTCATACCTCATATAAATAAGTAGGCAAGTTTTGTCATAAGCTTCAAAATTAAATACATGGACATATTTTGTGCTGCTGAGTGAATTAATAAATTGTTTCTTTGAACAGCTACTTGTAAAGATTTATAACATGGAAATTAGGGTGTCCCAATAAAGTTGAAGTTGTTTTTTTTTATGCGGTACCTTCTAAATTTTTTTGTATGTTGAAATAAATATAAATAAAATTTGGTGTATCTAGGACCACGGGAACCCGTGCCAACTTGCATCGATACATGTCAGTACTTGGTGATATGGGGAAAAAGTGCTAATTTTTTCAAAAAAGCTGAATACCTTTGTATAAGTGTAAATTTTCAAAAAGCTTGTTCACTGCTCGTTTTCTATTTAATAATAATAATAATTATAATAATAAATCAGAGATTAGCCGAAGCGGACCACAGTGGGTCCCTTTTCGTCCCCAAAGGACAAGGATGCTACCGCTCGGAGCCCTCATACGTGAGCATGCTCCTTACATAAGCATCCTTTGTCACCTCAAGCATATCCTTGTAGGTCAGTTGACCAATCTCGGCTTCGCCAATAAATGGACATTACAGAATGGTCAATCTTATGCTTGCCAACTCCGGGCACTGGCACAGAATGTGTGCTGCCGTTTCCGGCTCATCTAAGCATAACCTACACGCATCGTCCTCGGTCAGATTCATCTTCCTGAGATGGTACATGTAGGGACCGTGTCCTGTGACCAGTGCAGTAAGCCAGCTTAAAGTCCTTTGTTTGTAATGAATAACTTTGCAGCCTCACTACAAGACCACTTTACAGCCGCTTTCGATTGCCTACAATTAACAGCTTCTTCCCACTTTGTACGGTGTTCCGAGTCCGTCCATTGCTTAACAAGGCCTGCCACCATGTTGTCGCTTATGGCGATACGTGGCTCTGGTCCACAGAACTCTTCTGCTGATCCTTCTCTCGCTAAAGAATCAGCATTTTCATTCTGTTCTATGCCAGAATGTCCTCTCACCCATATAAGTGTGTGCTCATTTGTCTGAGCGCACCTATTGAGTTTGGTAAGACATTCTATGGCCAACCCGGAAGTGATGTCTGTACGTTGCATGCATCTAATCACCGACTGATTGTCAAGGGCAATGCCAATTTTCTTGCCATTGACCTGGTCATCTATCAGGGGGTCCAGTGCATGAAGCACACCAAGCATTTCCGCCTGGTACATAGACATAAACCTCCCCAACTTCAGTACTCAGGATAGGCTCAACTCTTCTGAGTAAACGCCTGCCCCGGCTCTGCCATTCATCAGAGAGACGTCTGTGAATATACTGATATCTTTACCAACGATTTCTTCACAGACGTCTCCATGTGTTATAAGAGTTTTATAACATTTTTCTGTTATCCTTACTCTCTGTCTTCCGTCCATAGGCATACTCGCCTCCATGACATCTCTATGTACAATATCAAGGATGCGCATGTGACCATGTAGGGCCGTTGATCCATGCCACGTAGCATTTCGCAACATCCTGAGGGCTGCTAGCGCCGCCGTTTCTTTATTTCTAAATCCAAAGGCAGCATACCTAACAGACCCTCCATTGCGCTTGTTGGAGTGGTGCTTATTGCACCTTTTATTCCAACACACTCCAGCCGTTGGACTCTGTCCAGTCTCTTCTTAAAAGTTTTCTGGCTGACTTTTGTCCACTAAATTACCGAAGCATACGTGATGACATTTCATAGACTCTGGGCTTAGCCCCCATTTGAGACCACAAACGCGTCTACACTGAAACAGTACCCTCTTGGGTCTTTGAATCCTATCTTCTACATGCTCGTTCCAGTTCAGTTTGCTATCCAAGGTTACCCCTAAATACTTAACTTTCGTGGACATGTTGATTTCAGCTCAAAAAAGTCTGAGTGATTCGCTCCTCACACCTGTCCTCTTTCTAGTAAAGAGAACATTGTCTGATTTTCCTGCGTTTACGGTAAGGCCTTGTTTTCGACACCACTCCTCCACCATTCGGAGTGACCCCTTCATGATGTCTGAAATGGTGTCAATGAACTTACCACAGACCACCAACGCAATGTCATCTGCATACTCTATCGTGTGTAGGCCTGATTCATCCATCTAACCAGTAGTGAGTCCACAGTTAGGTTCCACAGGGTTGGGGATAACACCCCGCCATGGGGACATCCTCTACTTACTCTACCTCTAGTTTTGACTCTACCATTCTGCATGTTGACCGCCCTGTGCTTGAGCATATTGTCTACCCAATTTACAATCATTGGGCTTACATCGCGCTTCTTCAGGGCTTGCCGCAGACTTCCAAAGCATATTTTGTCGAAAGAACCCTCGATGTCCATCAATGTGGTCATCGTAATGCCTCCTGAAAACAGCTCTTTTTCAGCAACTCTTAATAATTCGTGAAGAGCACTCTCCGTAGATCTACCTGCTATATATGCATGTTGGCATCTACACAGCGGATTATGAATCAGCGAAGTGCTCTCAAGGCAGTCAACCATCACTCTTCCCATCGTTTTCAAGAGGAAGGATGTAAGACGTTTTCTATTCAATATTTCTTAATTTCTTTTCTAATATTTCTTAAAAAAAAAACACGAAAATTTGACGAAAATTACCAGAGTTGTGATTTTTTAATTTTCGAAAAAAATACTTTTTGTTCTTGTTTTATCAAAAAAAAAAAAAAAAAAACCAAATTTAAAAAAATGTAAAAGAATCTTGTGGAAATATTATCTTATCTGTATTATTGTGTTGAATAACTTTGCCGTTATGATTTTTTTTTTTACGAAAAAAGTCTCCCAAAAACTCAAAAACACAAAATTTTATAAAATTATGGCATGAATAATGACTAAGACATAATCTTCACAAAAATCGATCACAAAAAAAAAAAAAATATAAAAATCGAATAACTTATATTTCTCACTCGGAGTAACTTCAATAATTTAAAAAAAAAATTTCTGATTTTCATTCAAAAACGTTTTGAATTCCAAGAATACCATTTTTTTCCATTCCGTTTTATTTTAGGTAAGGTTTAGGTATTTTAATGAAAACGTGCCTAAAAGTTTAAAAATGCTCCCATTTTTTAACACTTATGCCCAAATTCCACTCATTTATCTATAAAATATACGAAAACTAAATTTCTGCCTATTTTGGCAAGTGGCTTCGGCATATAATAAATTTTCAAATTTGACCAAGAAATTAATAGGTAAAGTAATTTAAAACTATTTTTTACTTTGTAGTGATTGTTGTAATGATTGTTGATAGAGTTTTGTTTTTTGTTGAAAATTTTATACTTGTTTAAAAACAATTTCATTGTTTTTTTTTTCATATAAAAATGATTTGTGGAATTACGCAACTTATTCGATCAAAATTGTCGATAAGGAATTGGTTACATATTTTAATATTTAATACTTATGACAAAATAAAAACTTTTTAAAGTACATTTATTATTTTGCAAGTAAACGTTTGTATTAAAAGAAATAAAAATGATTAAATAAAAAAAAAAAAACAGTATTACTTTTGAAAAATGTTGAACAAGCAAATAGAAATTGAATGTTTAAAAGAATTCAATACAAAAATATAAATAAAGAATATGTGGAAAAACGTCTGAATGAATATTTGACAACTTATGCACGCAGTACAAACAAGACACACCTAAAAATTATTTGTTGTTTTATTTTTGTATTTCTTATTTCTCTCATATATATATATATATATCTCATATATCACAACAAAAAAACAGTAGAAATTACTGCCAACTTAAACAAGCACCTCATTGTTTGTGTATCGGGCTGTTTGGGTTGTGTTCATGCCATAGTTTTTTGTTAGATTGTTGTTATTCGCATTGTCTATAATAATAAATATCTTGCTTGTTATTCAAGCATGCGGGCAGGCGGTTAGGTGGACAGCAGCAGGATATACATCAGTTTAAAGCTTGACGTCAGAGCAAAGCGTGTTCTATGCGCAAGTTTCTTTTATCTTACTTTCTCATTTTCTCTTCGATTATTCTTTATCGCTCTTTTTTGGTAGTTGCCTGAAGGACAATTTTCTCACACTTTGGCTTGATGTTTTTCCGCCTTTCTCATTCATTCTCTCGCAATTTTTCTTGAAAATGTTTGGTTTTATTTCTTTGGCATTCGTCTTATTTTGTTTCACTTTTCTTTGTTTTCATTTAATTTCGCTTGCTGTTTGGCATATTTTGCGTTGTTGTTAATTTTCATTGCATACCTTGCGGCATTCCCTTAGATTTTCCCTTTTATTTTAACTGCAATCGTCGTGCGCCTGAATTCACGCCATGTAGCGGCTTTACTATTTTTTATTACACTTGTTGTCATTGACGTCAGATGAGGTTTAGTTTTAACTTTTTTTTTTGTGTTGTGATTTTGGCCATGCAATAACAACCAACAATTAGTGTTTTATTTATTATGATGATTATTATCATTATTCTTTACATTGTAAGTTTTTCTATCCGTGTATTTCGATGTTGTTCACTTCACATTATATCGCAATGAAAGTTGGGCTCTATGGTATAACAGAGGTGGTGGGTAAGCATAGCCTTGGGCAGACTCTCCCAGAAATATTTGAAGGCCTTACAATTTGTGTCCGACTAGTGTGACTAGTGTCGGAATGGTGTCCGACCGAATCTTCGGTTTCGGTTTTTGGTCAGTTTTGGCACTTTTTGACAGTTACTTCTGTTTGGCCTCAATATGGCCGAAACCAAAACGCCAAAATTTTTGTTTCTGTTTCTGCGTAATTTTAATAAAAAAAAATATTATTTTCATATTAATACTCAATTTGGGCAAAATATATATTACAAATAAGCAGAATTTGGATTCCGGCTAAAATTTTAGTTTTGACGATTCACTTTAATTCAGTTTAATATTGTGGGATTCAACTTTTTGGGTTACAAAATTTGACTTCAATTAAAAATTTTCATAAAGTCAAGAAATTGAGCTGATAGAAATTTAAAATATAAATTTTTTTAATAAAATTAATTTTTTAAGTTAAACTTTTTCAAAGACTGTTAGTAAAAAGTTGCCTTCCACTTGATGGCTGACTTTTGACTTTTGGCATTCCTAAATTTTTGAAAACATACTAAAACTAATCACAATTTTGAGTGTTTGATATTGCAAAATTGTGAAATTGTAAAACATTGTAGTTTTAATTACAATTTATATTGTAATATTTGTTGCAAAGCAAGAAATTCACAGCTGACATGATTACTCACTGACTTATTAATGATTTTTTTAGGGGGTTCTCCCGTTTAATTCGTTTTTTTATTTGCCTATTTTCCTCATCTTTGTTTTAGCGACTTTATTTTTTTTTGACAATCAGCTGTCAGCTTTGAATTCAGTATTGCATATGTATAGTATATTTAAACTATGGGTTTTTATTAGTGTAAGCGTATTAAATGTATTTCTGTATATTTTGTTAGTCTAGAGTAAAAATATACTCTACCATTTTACTAATGCTATGATGCAAGACCATTTGCACAAGGTTGTGAATAGCCCTAGTATCTTATTAAAAAAGAAGGCTGGAGTCCATCAAGTTGATAATCAAAACAACGCTGAATTGCTTTGTTATCCCTCTTGTCTGTCTGAAGGCAGGTATTTTAATAAGAACCGCTATATTTTTGAACGTTTATCAGGTCTTTAAGCCCAACAAACAATTTTGAGAAATGCACTTTATTTGTATTTTCATATTCATAGCTTCTAGGCGAGCTTAAAATTTCTCATTATTATTAATTAAAAATGCTATTAAAAACTTTCATGTTTCACAAAATACAATTTAATTCCTTTGAAAATGTTATCCTTTTATCCACGCTGTGGTTGACGTTGCCACTTAACGTCATGCCAATTAAGACAGACACGTTCTTTAACAAATTTAATTCTCATGAGCCAAATAAGTTGTTTTGCTCTTCCATTCTAGTCAATTTAGTTGTGGTGGCCTTTGCTCTAATCAGCTTTTAAGATTTTGCTTCAAGTTTCATTTAACTTAATTACAAAACTTCAAAAAGTTTTCTATTTAATAATTTAATGGTTTGTAAGATTTCCAGTATACTACGAGTATATTACAAAAGTTCTCAAGAAATAAAAATAGGGTTATTTTAAATACAATACATTGTGTGAAAAAAAAAAATGTAAAAAAATTAGTTCATCACAGTCATTGCAGAAGTGTAGTGCATGCCTGATTTTGTGTTTATTGTATTATTTAATATGAATAAAATTTTTGTAATAAGTCAATTAATTCTTGTCAAAATTAAACACAAGTATAGCATTAAAAGAATAAAAAATTGTATAACCTTATTGGTGTGGTAAAGAATTTTCGGGAACAATGCATTAATATTACCTTAAGCAATGAAATTATGTACGATTTAGTTTGTTCTCTTAAAATTCAAATCTTTTATGCAAATATTTCGCCTGCAGCCCCCTTTTATAAAACAACCAAAACATGCATTTTTTCTGTAAATAACCAAAACATTAAAAAGTTTTATAAAATATTTCGCGATTTCTTATACAGATTTTTCGCCTGCGGAGCTTTTTTTAACGGTGTACCCTTTTACGGAATAACCAAAACGGAAAAGATTTTTTTATTAAAATTTTTCGTTTTTTATTTCGCGGTTTACCCTTTGACGAAACAACTAAAAGACGAAATTTTTTTGTTTTTAAACAAGCCAAAATAGTTCAAAGGGAACAAGAAACATTTGAAAGGAGCATAACAAATTGGTAATAGTTCAAATCTTCTGAGTACAAGGCCAGTAATATCTTCAAAAGTAATGGAGGAATTTTTATGGTAATTTCAAAAAAAAAAAGAAGGTTCAACCATATTTGCAGTTGTTTGAACATACTTTTCGATTACCGTGAAATAATTTGATGTTGTTAGAACTAACAAATGGTAATCGTAACCCAATCTTATCCTTCTCCTGACTGAATATCGAAACATACAACCGACCACTCGCTTGGCATGATAGATCATTTATTACAACAACAGTCATTTACATTTTATTTACATTAATTTATCAAACTCATTTTGCCATTTATCCTTAGCCCGATGACTCATATTATTAATTATTGCTTCACAAGTTCTAGCTTTCCTCATGTTTGGAAAGCAGCGACAATCATTCCTGTAGCTAAAAAATCAAGTGCTAGTGAACCATCTGATTATCGACCTATAAGTCTGCTATCTTCATTATCAAAAGTATTTGAGTCTCTAATGGCCTTTCAAATCACGGAACATATACAAAAGTTTAACCTTATGTCACCACTTCAGTCTGGTGTTCGGCCGGGCCACAGCTGCTCTACGGCTATTGTTAAGATCTTAGATGATATTAGAATCGCATATGATCTGGGGCACATAAGCTTGATTTGCTTGTTAGATTTTTCCAAGGCGTTTGATTCGGTTGATCATACCATATTGTGCAAAAAACTTAAGATTAACTTTGGTTTTTCAAGCACAGCAGTCCGTCAGTTATTTAAGCCGAAGGTCTCAAAGAGTAAGGGTGGGAAATAGTCTGTCTGCTTTTAGTTACTTAACCTGTGGGGTGCCTCAGGGTTCTGTACTTGGTCCCCTTCTATTTACAATGTTCATTAATGATATCTTCAGCAAATGCTGCCATGTTACCATGCATGCATATGCTGATGATCTTCAGTTGTACTTGTCCAGTCCTATTGGTTCTGTAAATGAATTATGTGTTAAGGTTAATGAAGACTTAAACAAAATATCTAATTGGGCTAAAGCCAATAAACAGCTTCTCAATCCCTTAAAATCATATATCTTGCCGATTTTTAAAGCTCGTTATGATGTTCTTGGTATACCGTCCATCTATCTAAACAGTGTCGAACTGAAGTTTGTTGACCATGTTAAAAATCTTGGTTACTATATTAACTCCAAACTATCTTGTGAAGATCATTTAAATTCGGTTGTGTGCAAAACATACTTTGTCCTAAGGAACTTGAGGTGGACTGCATCATTTGTACCTATCGAGGTTAGTGATCCAGCTTATAGTGCCAATCATTTCTTACTCAGATGTTGTGTACAGTAAACTTGATTCAAGATCCAAATTAAAGTTACAACATGCGTTCAATAATGCTGTCAGATATGTATTTGGTCTAAGGAGGTTTGACCGCATCAGCCAGTTAAGCAACAAAGTACTTGGTTGCAATATATTTAACTACATGGATGCTAGAAACTGCATATTCTTGCACAACTTGATTTATGCACAGACACTTCGATATTTATTCGAAAAAGTTCAATTCTGCAGATCGATAAGAAATATGAACCTTATCATTCCATCATTTTTTTTTGCTGGTTCTTAAAAATTTAAAATTATCATAATTAATTTTGTTATAATGTGTTATTTTCCAATCAATTCTTACTGCATTTAAAAGACATTGTCTTATATGTGAACATTAATTTTGAAATAAATAAATAAATAAATTAAATCTTTAATGTTTTCTTTTCTTTTCTCGAATAAGAACAATTGTTTTTGTTTAACAATTTATTTCTGTTTAATATTATTAATCATGGGAAATTTTGTTATTGCACTAGATCAGTGCAAAACCATATTAAAGATGTAACATTTTTATAAGGAATATCCACAAATATTCTCCAGTTCATTTCTGGATGTAGTTTTCATTAATATTTCATTTTATTTAATTTCATTTCATTTCAGTTAATTTAATTTCATTTCATTACATTTCATTTCATTTCATTTCATTTCATTTCATTTCATTTCATTTCATTTCAATTCATTTCATTTCATTTCATTTCATTTCATTTCATTTCATTTAATTTCATTTCATTTCATTTCATTTCATTTCATTTCATTTCATTTCATTTCATTTCATTTCATTTCATCTCATTTCATTTCATTCCATTTCATTTTATTTCATTTCATTTCATTTCATTTCATTTCATTTCATTTCATTTCATTTCATTTCATTTCATTTCATTTCATTTCATTTCATTTCATTTCATTTCATTTCATTTCATTTCATTTCATTTCATTTCATTTCATTTCATTTATTTAAGTCAAAGAATAATTTATTCCATACTGACTATTTATAACTTAAAAATACCAAGTCTAATAGAAAATGTTGTGATGATACTTTTTAATGATATATTTTGGGAAAAGAAAGTTCGAAACCAAAAGAATTTGGGATTAAGTTTATTTCAGTGAGAGCTCTCGAAATGGGGGCATATAATGCATAGTTAGTTTTGACACTATATTTTGATTGATACTTATAAAAAACGGTACAAAATTTCTCAAATTTCTGATAAGCACATTAAAATGTAGTAACTGCAAAAGAGCAGGAGAGTCTATTTTAAAAATGGGCGCTGAAAAGGCAAACTTGTTTCGTACTGGGAACAATGCAAAAAATTGGGTAATTTTGCATTTTTTTTTTATTGTAAATATTTGTTTTTTGTTATTGGGCCATTTTTCATTAATTTTTAGTCATTTTTCATTGGGTGATTTTCGTTTTTTTCTAGCGATTTTTTTTTTGGTGATATTTCATAGCGCCACCCGAAATAGTTGATTTCAAGAAAAGTAAAAGCGGAAAAACCGAAAAATTTATAATTAACCGGTTTATCAAATAACTCGAAGCCGGGGTTGCCAAGTCTTAATTTACCTTTTTGTTTTAACGGATAAGAACCTAAGTGCGAACAAGCGACCAAAAACCGCTGACATAGCAAAAAATTTAAAAATAAGTGAGACAGCTTTTTTTAAAACACACACTCGCCAAACAATCAACCTCTCCTAGTGCATATATGTATATTAAAATACGCATTGAATTGAAAATACCAACAAATGTGGCCAAAATACATTTTAACATAAGGCAAAGTTGGCAAAAGTTGTTAACCTAATAAATTTAATATATTTGCAAAGCTGAAATGAACAAAAAAAAAAAAATTGCCTCCAACTACGCACGTATAGGTGGTGTTGAAGTACCCTTTAGGAACAAACTAACTTGTTTTTAAAAACAACTAATTAAAAAACTAGTTTAAAATAAACCAGTATATGAACTACTTTGAATTATATTAAGGCGGCATCCACTTCAATATATGAAATAATTGAAATACTACTTAAAAAACAGTGATTGATAAACTACTTTGAATTATATTAAGGCGGCAACTACTCTGATGTTGGCATGTTTTAATTGAAAATTTTTATTAGATTACAAGCTTATATATATTTAACCATGTTATTTCATCAAATATTATTAACTTTTAACCATCAGTAATAGTTTTCAATTGGTTATTTTAAAGCAATTAAAAAAATAATTTAAATGTAACTAATTTAACAAGTAGTTGAAAATATATGCAGACGACAGTCAATTGACTTATTTAGCGGACATTCACCATACAAAATAAGTTAGTTCGTTCTATGGAAAAAGTCAGAATTTCAACTAGTTTTGGTTGACAAAAAACTACTTTATCAACTACTTTTAAATTAGTTGATTTTCCTACAGGGTATGTAACCGTGCTAACAGGTACACACATCTGTACATAATATGTATCATGTATGTGTATGTATATAAGAAGAAAAGGAAAACGTCAGGTAAAAATATAAAAATTGCGCATGAAAAGCAGGTAAATGGCGTTAAATTATAATTTGTTGCTAAAAATAGCCAATGTTGTTAAACTTAGGCACAAAGTGGAAGAAGAAGGGCAAAGAACAAAAGAAACAAAAGGTAGCAATTAACATATTAAAGAAAGCTGTAGCCACCCGATGGTACCCACTTAATGGCATAAGGACACTCAAATAGCGCCACTGAGGCAAAGCAACCAAAAGCGAAAAGAAATGCAAAAAAAAAAAAAATATAACAACAAAATTAAGCAATGAACAATAAAGAAAGGTTGTTAATTTATCAAGAAATGAGATGAAAAAACCAAACTTAGCGATAACAAAAAGAACCTACCTCACAACCATCCGCAGACAAGTAACAAAACTGTTAATGGCTTAAATGCTGCTTTTGGACTTTAAACTTTTTCCTAACTTTTACGCAAAAGTTATATTATGTGGATGGTTTTTTACAGCAAAGGCAACCTTCTTTTGGTTTCGCACATTCTTGTAGTGAGAATAGAAATGGAAGTAGATATTATTATAAGTTCAGGTTCGGGCTCCACAACTAGCCATAATACAAAGATGAGAAAAAAAACAAAAAGAAAACCTTTTGATAAAAAAACAAAGCGTTATACCGAAACATTATCTCCCAAAAGTTCTAAAATATTGCAGAATTGTTAACATTTCTTAGTATTTTCTTAGAAATTCTGGCTGTTTACGTTGTTTTTGTTTATGTTGTGCGAAAAGTTTTTAATGAACCCTTTCATAGTAAATATGTGACTATATGCAAATATGTCAGCCTTAATATGAACAAATAACGCCACTAACACTAACAGTTTTTGGATTAAAATAACTTCTTCTTCTCTCATATCTCCAGTAAGAGTTATGTTTCTTTTGTTTTAATTAATCTCTGTACGTTTACGTTTAATGTTTTATATCTACTAGAGTTCGCCCGTGGTCGAAATTCGACCTCTTTGCATACATTCTCTGTTGATTCGGTACAAAACTAATGTCAAAAACAAAGTTTTTTCATAAAAATTTGGCATTTCCTCTTTCTTTGCGCATGTGTCAATACTACCAAACGCATTAAGCAGTCTAAGAAAAAAAACTAAGGAAACAATGCCAAAATTTATTTTTCTTTCTTATCTTTTTGTGCTATCTTCTACGTGTGTATGATACAACAGTACGTGAAGTCATTCATCATTTCCCTTTTACATCATTTCAGCTGTTCACAGCAAATAAATTTCTTTAAAAAATATGCGGTGCACTCCTTCTTCCTACTCTGATTCTCTTAAAAAAAAATTATTAAGATCGGTTAAGAAACATCCTGATTGACATACCACCCCCGAGTAAAGCCGGGTATTCCAGCTAGCATTTTTCTTTAAAAACTATATGATGGACTCCTACTGTGATTCATTAAAAAAAAAAAAAAAAGGAAATTCGGTTTGGAAACACATGAGAAAATGGTTCTTAATTATTTTGCCTACACCTTTTTGCACATAGATTAATTGTAAATTTTGGGAAACAATTTAAAGCGCTTGCTTTTTTTCAATTTCAAGTTTAACTATGCCAAAAACATGTTTTCCTATAAGAATTTCATATTACTTTCACTTTCATAATGGACGCATTCAGCGGAGTCAACAGTTGGGAATAGTTGTTAAAATTTGCTGAATGGCACAATTATGGGAGTGCTCACTAAAACTGATCAGGTAGCGGACGCCATAAAATTCTATGCTACATGAACACAACTGTTGAGTGTTGTAAACTTTGACTCTAAACTTTGAGCACTTTTCTGACGCTTAGAGTAACAACACAATCAGAGAAAAACATCGCTCTCTTAGGTATTGCTACCATAATAGTTCACAACAGTTGACTCCAGTGAATGCGGCCAATGATTTCGCAACCAGCTCTCTCAATCAAAAGAGAGCGCAACGTGAGTGCAAATTGAAAATAGATAATAGATAGAGAGTATATTTTGGTGCCATATCACTTAAAATTATACAAATTCAATTTTTACAGATTCAGTTTTAACCCTTTGGAAATTTTTGCATTTTTCCCATGCAAATTGTCGCATTTTGTCAAAACATGCTACTCAATTGTTGTTCTTATTTTGTATAAAACTAGTAAAACTGGAAACATATTCGTTGAGACAATTTGAAGGTTACCGCATTAATTGTATGCTCTGAACAATTGCTATTGTTTTTTATATCTTTATTTCAAAATTGTATTGTAGAGGTTATTTTAAATAACAAAATTTATTAAAGATATTTATTTGTCACTTTTATAAAAGAACGCACTTGCTACATTTGTTTTTCAATTTGTTTTCTTTTGTTTACATTGCTTACAACAACGGTTTTTCATAAGTCACAATATTTGCTATATTTATACTTATCTTTTTTTTCGTAGGCTTCAATGAATCTTTGAATACCGTATAAAACATTGCAAGATAATCTTCCACTGCTTTACTATAAACTGAAAATTGGAAATTGGAAAAAAATTGCCAAATACTACGCATTACATATATTAGTATATTTAGTATATTTATTATAAATATATTTATTATTAGATTATTTATAATATCTAAAACAATGCATTATACTTAATGATATAACGCATTATTATTTGGGGATTTAACAATTTAATTTATCACATAAGGAAAGTGTAGAGTATTAATAATGTGCAAAATTGCCAGAAACAAAAGAAAATATATAATGCTATTGTTTAGTATTTTTTATTATTTATAACAATGTGCAACAGCCAAAATGTATCGGAGAAACCGCTACTTGTGTTTAGTAGAGGAGTGCTCCCAGAACACGACCTTATACTACTTTTTGTCGTTGAGTGTCTGAATTTTTTTTTTAAATTGGTCAACTAATTCTGTGGGTTTTTATTTTAATTTAAAATGAAAAAGAAAAACATAAAGAAACTTTTTAAAGACTCATTTGACCAATTGAAATGTATGGAAAATAAAGTAGAGGTATTCCTTTATTTTTTTTTTGTAAGATGAACTGAGCAGTATTGCCAGGATGTTTTTTCAGAAATCCCTACGCTTATGCAAACAAATCTTTTTTTTCCCTACACCCACTTTCCTTTTCTTTCTACATTTTTCCCTATACTACTTTATTAAATTTTTAAAAAAATTAAAAATTATTAGTGTTATATAAACACATAGGTAATAAGATTTACGAAAAGAGTTCGTAATTAATTTTACAAAAAATTTTCAAAAATACAGTTTTATTTTTAATTTCTACATTTTCAATTCAGGTAAGTACAAAAATGCAGATCCATTTAAAGAAAATACAAAAATATTAGAAAAAAGAAAAAAAATAAATGAAAAGTATTATAAGAATACCATAAGAAAAACACAAGAATAACATAAGAATAATATAAAATTAACATAAACATAATATAAAAATAACATAAGAACATATCCCTTAGTATTAAAATAGCCTATAAATTTTTTGATGTTATGAGAAAATGGATTTCAAACTTTTTTTCGAAAGTAGCTCTCACTCAAATCTCGTTATGTCTGTAAATATTTATTTTTTCCGACTTTTTTTTTTAAGACTGTTTAAAAATGAGTCTATTTTGTTAACTGACCAATTTTTATTATTATAATCATCCTTTTAATGAACAAAAAAGCGGTGTAAACTGCAGATACATCAGATAGGCTATTTTATTTTTTAATGTTTTCTATCAAATTTCTGATACGTTATTTTATTTTGTATGGTATACACTATTTTAATCAAGAAATACACCAGAATAATAAGTAAATTTAATATGAATTTTTATTACTATAAAATTATGTTTTAATTACAGTCAGATCGTAAATTATAAGCATGGTCTGTATTTATAGTCGTCTTCGTCCTCTTCTTCGAATCTGTCTGGTTCATCTAAACAATCGCGAATATTCTCTCCTTGTAAGTTAAAAAAAAATGTCTGTGAGCCGGGAGGAATTACATTTTTCTTGCATAAATCTTTGAGATCCTTCAATTTTGTGTCAGAAATTGGTAGTTCTTTTTTATATTTGTGAGTTAATGTAAAATTGGTGACCCCTTTCTTTTTCATTCTCGAGCCATCTATATCAATCACTTTGAAGCCTTCGTTCCATTGTTCCTTGTATAACAATTGTCTCTTTTCACTTTTTATTACTTGGAGAACCTTGATTTTAAGCCAATTTACCGATTCATTGTTGACATTTTTCTTCAAGTTATGCTTCAATTTTGGGAACGCCGTTTTGAGATCAATAATATCACTGTAGTTAAGCCTTTCTACAGCGTACGGATTTTTTCGTCTTGCCAGTCTAAGTATAGTTGGCCATTCTTCTGGTGAATATACACAAATATTTCTCTTAGCTCGTTCTATAGCCGAATGCATGGAATCTGCTTCCATTTGTGTGTGTCCACTTTGAAGATATTTCATCGTTATTGAATTAAAATGCAATGAATGATTCATATGAAACAATAATGTGCCAATTAATCTGTTTCTATTCTGTCCTCCACAGCAGTCTGAATACAGAATAACATCCGTTACTGATTCGGGTAAATTGTTCAGCATTTTTAATAAAGTGGTTCCAATTTCCTCTGACCCACGCTTACCATGGTTTTCATCCCACAGGAAACAATATCCAGCTCCACTAGCTAAATCGTAAAATGTGTTGTTGTATGTGGCGAACTTTCGACTGTAATACAAGGTGCTTACATTGCTACATGGTGTCAATAGCACTGATTGTAAGTCAAAAGTGAATACTTTTATATTGCTGTTCTTTTTAGATAACTCCTTGTCAGCATCTTTGTGGAGTCTTGCCTGGGCTTTATTTGCTAAGTGTTCATCATATGATTTCTGTATTGAAGCCTTGTCCTCTGTATTTTTGAACTTTTCGCATGTTAAGCATGTGTCTTTTTTTGGATGATGGAATGAATAATTGTAATTATTACAAAATATGTGGCGATACATATGTTCTTTAACTGAGAGATCTGGGTGGCGTTCTTTAAATAAGTTATACATTTTTATAATTGTTAGGTCTGCGCTCAGATAAAGGCGTTGGGACTTTGCTCGAGTATAGTGGCTTTCTACTGCTGGAAATGACTCTATGTGCTCTTTAATAAGAGTTGCTATCTCCGCGTCTACTTTTCTTTGCATTCCGTGTTTACCCCTCATGTCAACAAATTCTCTTTGATTCTTTTTTTTGTCTAATACAGATATCGCGCAGTCTGACACGTGTAAAGTATTTAAATAGAACTTTTTACAGACCTGTTTGTCATTTAGAAAGTATTTAAGAGTGTTCGACCGCCGTGATTCTCTCGTTAATGTCCTCTTGCACTTCTCCAGTTTTATGTTATTACTAAGGAATAGACGTTGCTTGCAGTAATCGCCAAAACTCCAATAGTCTGCATTGATTTTCTTACGATCTTCTTCAGAGAAGTGTTCTGGACATTTGTGATGACAGCTGCAATTTGCGGGCTTCGGTAAACGTTCCTTAATTACTTTACCACTCTTTGTAACATAAGCCTTTCCTTGACTCCTGTCACTCTTTCTTTTGTTCTGCTTCCAAAGCTGGCTCTTACACTATTGAATACAACAAATCCATAATTGTAGGAGACATCTTCTTAAATTACCTTTTAATTAACTCACCTTTCTTTTTCGTGTTACTGTCAATTCTACATTTTCATCATTGCTTTCTTCCGCGATTTCGCAGAGCACTTCATGTTGCTTTACCGAAGATTTTTCAATTTTCCCCTCGAGATTATCCTCCTCTTCATCCGTTTCTGGAATATAATAATCTGACGATCCTGCTGAAAAATCTTCTCCATCCTCTTCGTCAGTTTCCGATATATTTGAATCCAATGGTTCCACAGATAATCCAACAGAGTTTGGAGCAAGTTTGACACATAGGGCTCCTGTTGATTCCGTCGCAAATTCTGTTGACAATTAATATACCTTAATATTCCTTCCTGCAATTTAAGATAGCAGATACTCACCAGAGCTTGACAAATCCATGATTAAATGAATGATTGGGAACGAATGAACGACTAAATGATTATGAACGAGCTTTTCAACCAGAGATAAAGAGATGTGAAACTTCTTTTCTATTGTGAATTCTGTTGATTTTGACAGCTAAAAATGTGAGGTCACAAACCATGATACAATAATAAGGATATAATATATCTATATATATTTATATATTATATATATAATATATATAATTACATATTATATATATATTTACATATTATGTAAATATTTAATTATATATCTTGCTACCTATGCTATGTGTGTCACCAGCCATAAAACAACGTAAGCATTGCATAGGCTACTTTTGTTTTTTGTAATTTTAAAGCACATGTTAATTGTTCTAAAAATATAACGGCCTATAAGATTCATACAAATGAACATATTGAAAATATTTGTTGAACAACACTTACTTACTTACTTAGGTGGCCGTGACAACCCGTGTCCGGATTTCGACCGACCTCATCAGCTCTCGCCAGGCGCCTCTGCTTTGCGCGCGCCTTCTCCAATCGGATACACCAAGTGCGGTTAGGGCTTCCTCAGCCTGGTCCATCCATCGGAGGCATGGTCTCCCTCGTCGTCGTTGACCAGCGACCCTCGCTTCGAGCACCTTTTTCGCTGGAGCTTCGTCGTCCATACGATGGACATGACCCAGCCAGCGTAGTCGCTGCACAGTTATACGCCGAACTACGTTAATGTCTCCGTAGAGCTCATACAGCTCGTGGTTCATTCGGATGCGATAGTCATCGCCGACTCGAACAGGACCGAAGATTTTGCGAAGAACTTTTCTCTCGAACACCCCCAGAGCGGCTGCGTCAGTTTGCGAAACTACCCATGCCTCAGCGCCATAAAGCAGCACAGGTAGAACGAGCGTCTTGTAGAGTGTTAGTTTTGTCGATCGAGAGAGGGCTCTGGAACTTAGTTGCTTACTGAGCCCGTAGTAGCACCTATTAGCAATTATTGTTCTTCGCTTTATCTCCAGGCTGATTTCGTTGTTAGTATTAATGGCGGTGCCAAGGTATACAAACTCCTTGACTACTTCAAAGTTATAGCTGCCGGATGAAACGTGAGAGTCTAAACGCCGAGCTCCCTTGTTTGTAGACAGCATATACTTTGTTTTACCCTCATTTATCGTCAAACCCACTTTGGCTGATTCCTTTTCGATAGCGGCGAAAGCAGCGGTAACATCTCTCTTGGTTCTGCCAACAATATCAATATCATCAGCGTAAGCAAGGAGCTGGACACCTTTATAGAAAATGGTGCCATTACGATGCACACCGGCCTTTCGTACGATCCCCTCCATGATGATGTTGAAGAGATCGCAAGACAGTGGATCGCCTTGCCTGAAACCTCTTTCGGTATTGAAGGTTTCGGAGAGGTCATTTCCTACCTTGACGGAGCTGCGTGTGTTGCTCAACGTCATTCTGCAAAGTCTAATCAACTTTGCAGGTATACCGAACTCAGACATTGTTGCGTATAGGCAATCCCTTCTCGGGCTATCGAACGCAGCTTTAAAGTCGACAAAGAGATGGTGTGTGTCAATTTGATTTTCGTGGGTTTTCTCCAGGATTTGTCGTAGCGTGAAAATCTGGTCTATGGTGGACTTACCAGGTCGAAAGCCACACTGATAAGGTCCAATCAGTGTTTTTGTAATTGGCTTTAATCTTTCACACAGTACGCTTGAGAGAACCTTATATGCGATGGAAATAAGACTGATACCTCTATAACTTGCGCAGATTGTAGGGTCTCCTTTCTTAAGTATAGGGCACAGTACACTGAGGTTCCAATCGTCGGGCATGCTTTCTGCTAGCCATATTTTGCTGATGAGCTGATGCATGCGCCTTATCAATTCATCGCCGCCGGTTTTAAACAATTCAGCTGACAGGCCGTCAGCACCCGCTGCTTTATTGTTTTTGAGTCGTTGGATAGCAACTCGAACCTCTTCATGGCTAGGTGGTGATACTTCCACTCCGTCATCGTCGATTGGTGGCACTGCACTGTGCTCTCGATTTGCGGCATTGGTGGAATCGTCGCCATTAAGTAAATTGGAGAAGTGCTGTCTCCACAATCTAAGCACACACTGTGTATCCGTATTCAGATCTCCATTTTCGTCTCTACAAGTGGATGCTCCGGGCTTGAAACCTTGGGTTAGACGCTTAACCTGTTGATAGAATTTTCTTGCATCCTTCTTGCCCTGGTATACCTCTAGTTCCTCACGCTCACGCTTTTCCTGCTCTCTTTTCTTGCGTCTGAAAAGGCGCCTCTCTTCCTTCCTCTTTTCGCGGTAGTTTTCTCGCACGGCTCGCGTTGCAGCTGACTGCAGCGTTTTTCTATAAGCGGCGTTTTTTACTGCAGTCGCAATGCGACACTCCTGATCATACCATTGGTTCCGAGGTTGCGGGCGCCGGAAACCAATGACTTCTTCAGCGGCAGCGCGCATGGAGTGGGATATATGCGCCCAAAGTCCGCCGGCGTCGTCGAGTCCAGAGGTTGGTTGGTTGAGCTTAACCGAGAGTTGAGCGGAGTAGGCTTCGGCAGTCCGTTGTAATTGCAGCTTAGCGACATCTAGCTTTCGTTGCATTCCTGTGCGTATGTTCTTGGCATTGCATAATCGCATGCGGATCTTGGCTGCAACAAGATAATGGTCGGAGTCAATGTTGACCCCCCGAAATGTACGCACATCTAGAACACTAGAGGCATGCCTTCCGTCGATTACAACATGATCAATTTGGTTTCGCGTTTTTTGATCCGGGGACAGCCAGGTGGCCTTGTGGATGTCGAGGTGCTTAAATCTGGTGCTACTAACTACCATGTTTCGTGCCGCGGCGAAGTCGATCAGTCTTAGACCGTTGTTTGTGGAGGTCTCGTGAAGACTGAACTGACCGACAGTGGGGCCAAAGATGCCTTCCCTTCCGACTTTCGCATTAAAATCGCCGAGGACTATTTTCACGTCATGGACCGGAAGGTGGTCATATACGTCCTCAAGACTAGCGTAGAAAGCGTCCTTGACGGCTTCGTCCTTTTCCTCCGTCGGGGCGTGCGCGCAAATAAGGCTTATGTAGAAAAATTTTGCCTTGATGCGGATCGTGGCCAATCTTTCGTTCACAGGTGTGAACCGGGAAACAAGGTGGCGTAGTTTCCGGCTAACGACGAATCCACATTCGAATTCGCGCTTCTCCGCATGGCAGCTGTAGTAGATATCGCAGTGTGCTTGTTTAGAGCAGCCTTGCCCTTTCCATCGCATTTCCTGGATGGCGGTGATGTCAGATTGTATTGTTTTGAGGGCTTCCGCCAGTTGGATAATGGCACCTTCCCTATAAAGGGTCCGGACATTCCAGGTGCATATCCGTAAATCATTGTCCGTTTTTCGTTTGCGGTGGTCGTCAACGTAATTGGGGTTCTTATCCGAGGCTGGTTTAGTTTTCATTGGGCAGTAGTAATGTGGCGGGACCCAAACCCTGCGCACATTCCATGTTTAAGGTCTATGGATCGACCCGCCGCTCAAATTAGCCGTCAAACTGACGGATGCCAGTTTGCCGTTGCCCAGGGAACACCACTTGGAGGTTTGAGTCGACTTGAGACGATTTCGACATGGATAATGCTGGCCTCGCCAGGTTGAGGCGGTCAGACACGTTGCCATGTGAAGGTTCGCCCCCTGTTCCCCAACGTTGAACAACAACGTATATCATTATACGTCATTTTAGGTGTTAGTGTCATGACAAAATTGATTTTTTTCCTAAAAGTTAAAATAGAGTATGTGAGTGTACATTACTATTATTTTGAATAAACAGAAAATTTAGTTTATGTAAAATAGCGTATATGCTTTTACATGATTTTTGAGGAAAATAATTTAATACAAATTTATACTATATTTTTTTGACTGCCGTTTTGACCCACTTTGTGAAACTAGAATTTGACAAAATTTTTACCACATATAAAATTGAAGATGGAGAATCCAAAAATTCAATAAAAAAATAATAGCCTATGAGCACATAGGCTATTGTTATACTAAGGGGACGATATATATAAAATAACATAAAAATAACCAAAACAAAATATGTGTTTACTTGTCATTGTTATTAAAGATGCCACATATTTACTTACTTCACATTAATAAGATATTACCAGATTTACGAATTTCTTATGATGCACTTGAAAAATTTTAAATTTTAAAATTTTAAAGTTTACAATTAAAATATATATTTTTAGCTGTTACAAAAATCTGCAATTGAAAAAAAATCCCTACAATTCGACAAAAGTAAGAAATCTTTCCCTTTTTCCCTTCATACCAAATTTTTGAAAAAATACCTTATAAAAGGGAAAAATCCCTACACTTGACATCACTTACACTACGTAAGTGAATCTGAGCAAGATTTTTTAATAGCAAGGGCCTTGAAATTGCTGCCATGGTGTACCTTAGCAAATTTCATTAACTTTCTTTTCGCGAGAAAAATTTGTAAAACAAAAAACAAAAAAAAAAAGAATAAAAAAATAAATATGAGGAGAGTATACAAATAAAGAAATATAAGATTGCAAGAAATATAAGGGCTATGAATCCTTGAGAAGCTGCTTTATGTTTTTCTTTCTCATTTTAAATTATAATAAAAATTCGAAATGGCCCCACAATCTGCAGAATGAATTCACCAATTAAAAAAACACAGGTGGGTCGTTGGACACATAAGAGAAGCGAAGTTTCTTGCAGATTCATAGATTTAATAATTTAGTGGTTTTTTTTTAAAGAAAACAGCTTTTAAATTAAAAAATTTAAAATACCATAAGGTAAATTAAAAAACACGCGTTAATATTCACACCAGCAAATTTTATTAGATTTCATCATTATTTTATTTATTTTTGCCGATACTGATTAAATCTTGTATGTAACAAGTAGAAGCAACATTTCTGTTATATTTGGATAGCTGCTAAATATACTGGATATGTTAAAAATCCAGTAAGCAATCCTTTTAATGTATAGATTTTTCAATCTGCTGCAACATAGCTGAAGTTGTTAAACGATTAAAACAACGAAGCTGGGGACATATCTTGTAGTAAGTAGTGGCAAGTAGAACATTTTATGTGGAATGTTTTTATATGAAGAATAGCCAATACACAATCCTCTATCTATTAAGAGAATATTGTGATCTACTGCAACATAGGTGTAGTAATACTTACTTAATATTGAATCAACATTTGTACTTAACAGAGGCTTTTGGATCAGTGAATAGTGTTTTGAGCTTCTAATCACAACGTTGCGGGTTCAATTCCACCCGGAGGATCGAAGAAATATTTTTAATATATTTTATATTTTATAATATAGTATAATATTTTATAATATTTTTAATATTGAAATTACAATTTCTTGTTATAACAGATGTAAAAAACAAAGAAACATAAATTTTTAAGAAAAACGCTGTCGAAATTAAAAAGTGTCGTTCTTGAGATTTTACTCAAGCAAATAAAAAAGCTACGCTTCAAAAATTGAGACCCTCTACGACAAAACGCTGTATGAAATCGTGTTCCGGGAGCGCTCCTCTACTAGAAACAGACAGTGATTTCTCCGATACAAAAATAAAGCTGAACCGTATTGTAAGCAAGGTAGTGTTGAATGCCGAGGTAGTTATATCGCCAATGGAGAAAAGTAGTGCATTATGTCGCAAAAGTATATGTAGTATATGTATATTTATCAAATACGGTTATAGAAAAATGAGTTCAATTATGACACACTTAAAAATAAAAAAAAAAATTGCAACTCGCATTTTCTTTTATTGCGTTCGAAATTTTATGAAAATTTTGTTATTTTTTCATATAAATTTATGAATTTCCGTCAAAACATGCTTTAGAAAAGTGGTCATAATGAATATATAGTCATATCCTATCATATCCTATCATATCATAGAATTATAAGTGGATCCTTAATGTAAGTTTTCGCTAGCTCAAATTTTAGGAATCTGTTGAGAAATAGTTTCTTATAAGGTATACTCACAAAAAAAAATACCGATTTGTTCTAATTGGTTGTTGAAGATTACGTATTTTGCGATTCATATTAAATTTCTATTAGTAAATGAAAATGTTTTAGTTTTTATTTTTAACTTTATTATTTTTAGCTAGAACTTGTAAAGTATTTTTATTTTTAGCTTTATTATTTTTAGCTAGAACTTGTAAACTATTTTAAACTTTTTGCGGTTTTGGAAATGATTTTGAACGAAACTATACAAAAACAAATTACGTTAAATTTTGGAAAGATATCGATTAATAAGACTCTAAGCTATAAATCTCTATGTTAACTTTTTCATATTTATGACTTTTTTTATGCCTAATTTTGTCCACTTGCGTTACACTGTGCGCTGTTGCTTTAGCTGAGAGTTAGCTCAGTTGAAAGCTTTCACTACGGAAATGGTGGCTTGCAATAACTTAAGAAAATAGACAATTTGTTTTTTGTGGTATAGAATATTTTTAACCCCCCTTGCAGCCCATAATCATATATTTTAAAAAAATAACATTTATTAACTTGTTCTTAAGTTTAATAAAACACGTTTGTTTTAGAATAGAATATGTGTAATAAGCACATATATTTATTACAGAATAGAGGGGGAGTTCAAAGACAGATCTGTGATATTGAGCTAATATTGTATATTTTTCTATGTTGTGTGTGGAAATCTAATACGCATTTTAGCTACTTACCCAGTAGTGTAACAGAAATCCGTGTCAATTTAGGTCAACCAGGCTCGAAGCCAAGGGGGAATTTTAGGTGTTCAAACCCCCTCCCCCCCTTAGGGTCACAAAAGTATAAAAAATAACCCAAATGAGAGCATTAAATTCAAAATGTGATTTTTTTAAGATGAACTGAGATAATGATGTTAATTTACTTGCAGATGCAAAAGTTTCAATATTTTCAAAGACAATTTGTAAAACTGCGGTTAATTAATGAACAATTTTTTTCATTTCATTTCATTTCATTTCATTTCATTCAAAATCATTTTATTGGAATTTAACTGCAAGGAGTTTGTATATTTTTAGGAACCATTTTCACTTGTGGATTTTGATGCTAAAAAAGACCCTGATATCCAGAAAAATATTATTTGAAATTAGCTTAGAACGAATGAAATTTTATAAATTGTAGAAAATTAAATTGACTTTTTTATGCAATATCTAATCTTATTGGACCCAACATTTTTTTTTTAAATTCTTAGCCCTCAAATACACACCTGGGTGTAAACGTACCCATTTGCAACTTTAAACTGCTGTATCTTTTTAATCAATTCTTATATCATACTAGCTTATACCCGGCGCGCTTCGCTGCGCTCAGCGCTTATTCCCTAAGAGAGGGAGTAGCTTCAGTGAAGCCATGCTTTTATAGTAACTTCGTACCGAGTTTCATTGATGTGTGACTTATTTCGAAAGCTATACCGAAAATTCAGGGTGCGGAATAAGACCGCGCCCCTCGCCCCTCGCCCCTCGCCCCTCGCCCCTCGCCCAACACCCATAATATGTTACCTGTGGAACGGCATGTGTAAATTGAGGTCGAATACTAAATTCCTAGGCTGTGCGACCTATAATTCCAAAACTGTTTGATATCAGCATGTAACATGGCAAAACAAAAAAATAAAATTAATTTGAATTTTAGTGAAAGTAATTAAAAAAAAAGTTAAAAAAGTAATGAAAATCTGCATTATCTCTCGTCCGACTGTAAAAATTTAAAATTTATTGGTGCAGGTTGGAAGAACTTTTTCATAACTATTATTTCTGACCGTTAGTTATTTTTAACTAACACACCATTAAATATTTTTATAAAAAACTCGATTTTTAGAGCATATTTCAAACCATTGCGTGGCATACTGGTTGAGGTGCGTGGCTTGAATGCCATAGAACCCAGGTTCGAATACCACCTGACATAGGAAGTTTTTTCAATTAAATTAATTTTTCTGTTCGGCCCTCATCTCTATGCAGACAATGGCAAACCTCAGAGAGTAAAAACTGGCATGAAAAGCTTCTTGAGAACATAAGCCGTTCGGAGTCGGCATAAAACTTGTAGATTCAGTTCTCGATCATTTGTGTTCAAACGGTCGAAGTATTTTCAAGGGCTGAAATGGCCATTTCGTTTTTATTTTTTTTTTTCTTTTTTATTTCAAACTATTCCAGCTCACGGATGGCTATTCCTACAGTCGAAATATTTGGGGAATCATCATAACATTAAGCATTATTTTGAGGAACCGACTTGTTCACCTTTTTTTTGTGAGGAGCCTTATTATACATACATACATTTTTTACAGATAGATAGATGAGCAGAAAAAGTAGTCATGGCAACATTTATATATATAGTGACCGCCACTTGGTCCCATTGCACCTACGTACCAAGTTTCACTATCAAAACACGCACAGCTCAGAAATTAGAATGATTTTTGAAAAGTCGTCGTAGATAACGTGCGAAACGCCCATTTTTTAAGGGTTCTGGCAGTAACCATATGAACTAATCTACCAAATTTTAGTCTTTTACTCTAAAAAAAGTCTGATATACATCCTTTTTATAGATTTGTGGGCGTTTAAAGTAGGCGTGTCAACATTTATATATAAAGTGAACGCCAATTTGACCCATAGCACCTACATACCAAGTTTGTCTGTCAAAACGTTCACATCTCAAGAATTAAAATTATTTCTAACCGATAGACCTGGCAGATAGTGCTGACTTAGTTATAATTTTTAAATTGTAATTAACTATAGTACAATTAAAAAATAAGTAAATAAATAAATTAAATAAAATTATTTCTGAAGAGTGGGCACAGATATAGTGCTACCATGCACATTTTTTGCAAAGCTGTCGAGAGTAAGCGTGTGAACTTAATTACCAAATTTTAGTATTTAACGATGATAATCGTCTGATTTAAAGAAGTTCTATTAATTTGTGGATCAAAAAAAAAATCAAGTGGCGGCCGTGGCGTAGTGGGTAGAGTGTGTGGCCCATACGCGAGAACACCTTGGTCCGAATCCCACCTGACACGGAAAGTTTTTCAATTGAATTAATTTTTCTGTTCGGCCGTCACCTCTCTGCAGACAATGACAAACCTCAGAGAATAAAAACTGCCATGAAAAGCTCTTGAGAACATAAGCCGTTCGGAGTCGACATAAAACATGTAGGTCCAATTCTCGATCATTTGTGTTCAAACATTCCACAACACTCACAACACAATTGATCATAAGAAGCTCGGTCAAAGTGCTTTCAAGGGCTGAAATTGGCCATTTCGTTTTGTTTTTTTTTGTGGGTGGTACAATTGGGCGTGGAAAATTTTATATATATATATTGACTGCCACTTAGAGCACCTGCATATCAAGTGTTACTATCAAACTTGTGCAACTCAGGAATAAGCATGATTTCGAAAAAGTGGGCGTAGATATGGTGCGACCACGGCCCTTTTTTAGCAGTTGCCGACAGTGACCATATGAACTAAATTACCAAATCTTAGTCTTCTACGGCAAAATCCGTCTGATATAAAGCATTTTTACTGATTTGTGGGCGGTAAAAGTGAGCGTGACAACATTTATATTTACATAGTGACTGCCACTTGGACCTATAGAACCGGCATACCAAGATTCACTATCAAAACGTGTACAACTCAGGAATAAGCATGATTTCGATAAAGTGTGCGTAGATATAGTGCGGCCATGCCCATTTTTTGTACATTGGCCGACAGTAACCATACGAACTAAATTACCAAATCTTACTCTTCTACGGCGAAAACCGTCTGATATAAAGCATTTTTACTAATTTGGGGGCGGTAAAAGTGGGCGTGAAAACATTTCTATTTACATAGTGCCTGCCACTTGGACCTTTAGAACTTGCATACCAAGATTCACTATCAAAACGTGTACAACTCAGTAATAAGCATGATTCCGATGAAGTGGGCGTAGATATAGTGCGGGCACGCCCATTTTTTTGTTTATTGGCCGAGAGTAACCACACGAACTTAATTACGAAATCTTAGTCTTCTACGGCAAAAGCCGTCTGATATAAAGCATTTTTACTTATTTGTGGGAGGTAAAAGTGGGCGTGAAAACATTTCTATTTACATAGTGCCTGCCACTTGGACCTTTAGAACCTGCATACCAAGATTCACTATCAAAACGTGTACAACTCAGGAATAAGCAGGATTCCGATAAAGTGGGCGTATATATAGTGCGTGCACGCCCATTTTTTGAATATTGGCCGACAGTAACCATACGAACTAAATTACCAAATCTTAGTCTTCTACGGCAAAAGCAGTCTGATATAAAGCATTTTTACTTATTTGTGGGCGGTATAAGTGGGCGTGACAACGTTTATATTTACATAGTGACTGCCACGTGTATGCATAGCACCTGCATATCAAGATTCACTGTCAAAACTTGAAAATATCATGAATTAAAATTAGTGCTGAAAAGTGGGCGTATATATAGTGTGACCACGCCCATTTATTGTACAGTCACCGAAATTAACCATCTGAACAAAATTACCAAATTTAAGTTTTATATGATTAAAACCGTCTGATATATAGCAATTTTTTTGGTTTGTGGGCGATAGAGCCAATTTGGGTTGTATGGGAGGTACCACGCCCCCTTGCCCAATCAACAACAAACTTCACAGGAACACTTCCCGAATGTTGCTTTAGTATCCCTAAAAATTTCATAAAGTTTGGTTCGGTGGTTTTGGAGTCTATACGTGATATACACACATATCCACATACCCACATACCCACATACCCACATACATACATTCATTTTTATATATATAGAAGATTGAAACTTCGGATCTAGGAAGAAAACATAACAACTATACGTCATGTGAATCTTAGTTTATTTTCCTGTGGCCAATGGTTGAAAAGCTATCATATAAGCCTGCAAAGTTGACACCTACGACTTTACACACCCGGGGTACGTTTGTACCCGCGTGCTGAAACAAAGTGGTTAATTGTGAAATGAAAGATTTTTTTAATTTTTTTTTTAATTTAATTAATAATTGTTGCTTTAATTAATTAATGATAAAAAAGCTTTATCTTGACGAAATTATAGATAATTTTTACAGGAAAAGCACATAGTAGTATTTGTTGAATGTTGTGAGCATATTGGTTTTTTGCTCGAACCAGCATATATGGATTTCTTTGCTGAATCGCCATTTTTTGAATTTTATTTTTGATAGGAGGCATAAAAAATTAACAATCTGTTCCTTAAAATACTTGTTGGTGCTTAAACTAACGATATCAATTAAAAAAATTATGTACGTTGGAAAATCACTTGAAAAAAGAGAAATATTTTTAATGGGTACATTTGTACCACGGGTGTGTATTCTCGTAGTATTTTTTGGATGTGTCTTTTAGGGTTAAAAGCTGTATAACGCAAAAAATACATGAACCACGAAATTTTACACTTGGTATATAAGTACATTCTTGTATACCAAGAATTTTTTTGGTATATAACACATCTTAAAAGAAATTTTGCCCTGTGCAAAGTCTTTTCCAAATAACAGGTTTCGGAAAATCACCTACAATCTAAATATGCTTTTTTTAGAAAAAAAAATTCTCAATAAAAAAAACATTTTTAAAACATTTTATTTAATCTATTTCTAAGTGGATGTGATGATTTTTTTAATCATATTACAAAATTTTCATAAGAAAAATGAACAGTTAAATTTTCTTAAACTTTGGCATTTTTAAAATTATTTTTTATAATTGGAAATTCAACTTTTGGAAGTTATAAAAGTTATAATTTTATTATAATATTTTCTTAATTTTCTAATTTGCAAATAAATTTAATTTAAATTCACGAATGATTAAATTCTTAAATATCCAAAAAGAGTTTATTTTTTATTTCTTTTTATAAAAATTTATCCAGCAGATTAATGGTTTTCAAAAAAAGTCTTATTTTGATGTGATAACGTAAATAACATATTGTGCATAAGATATTGGTACTGTGAAAAACCAGTTTTCGAATTACGAGTTTTGAAAAATAATATAAAATTTAAGTATGACTTATAACGGAGTCGATTCATCTAATCAAAAAATTTTATTAAAAAAAAATATATAGTAATTGCCATTGGGAATTGAATGATTTTGTCAGTCATGATATCAAATTTTAGTGAGGAAATGGAAAATTAAATTTGGAAAGATTTTAAAATATTTTATTTTGAATAAAATTTAAACTGTCGAAATCGTTTTCGAGAACAGTAATATTTTGGCTTTTAACGGTAACTCGTACTTGGGTTCACACAGTTCCAAATACTTGTACACAAGATGGGGATCAATTAAAGCGTAAAAGAGCCATAAAGAAACCAAATCTAAAGACTAAAATATTTTGTTCTCCTATTTATGTGAAATGCCCCATAAAAGTTTTGAATCCAAGCTTCCACAGGTGAACTTAATAAAAAAAATGCAATTTTTCATAGCTAATTTTAATTTTGATCTTAAGAAACTGCAAGAAATCTTTCCTACTTTTACCTTTCAAACTTTTATTGTTTTATTAGAAAAATCTTGTCATAGACATTTTTATTGTGTTTTCGGAATTATACTTTTTAAAAGATAATTCAAAATTCTCAATGGTCCAAATTTTTCAAAAATCAAAATCTTAGTACTCAAAATTGATTTGATAAAAAAATTCAATAAACTCTTGTGATCTGTTATGGTTATTTAAAGACAGGCATATTCACGAATAGTCTTAAAAGAAAACGATTTTTTTTTTTGGAAAATTTCCATATCCTTGGTTATAGTTTTTTACTGGTATCTACTTTTAGATTTTTTTTTTATCAAATCCCCCCCTAAGGTAAATCCTGGCTACGGGCCTGAGGTCAACTAATAATTTTTTCACGAATTTTCAATTTTTTGCAAGCACCGACTTGTCGTGGTATTCGAACTTTCAAAATAAACGTTCAATAACATAGTAGTAGCGGCTTCTCTATGTACGATGGTTTTTTATTTCGTTCGTGCGGTGTATAGCAGTGTTTTAACTATGAGTTTAAAGGGAATCAATACGGTCCATATGGACTTTGTTGGATATTTTTTAGTTTGTTACAGAAATGTTACAAGGAGCTACAGGGGATAAAATATAAATAGAGAACATTCAATAAAATTACAAAAATTTCACCTTTATTACTGTACACACTTCAAAATTTTTGTAATGATAGATTCTATTTGTTCCGTTTCCAGTCTTTCATAATTTTTCGACTTGCACTAATAACTCTGCTTGCATCGACGCCACATGCTGCAATATTAACGAATGGAACATTTAATCTAAAATTTCTTTCAATGTAGATCTGTACATTTCCTTTTGAATACGAAACTCTTCGTATAATTCACATGTAGCTTATAATGCACACTTATATAAAATTTAAAAAACTTTGCATTCTGTGGAAGTTGAACCCACAACAACGCAGTTACAATTAGTTGCTAATATATTGTGTCGAAAATGAACTTGTCAATGCGTAAGTAAATAGCACAGTTTTTTGTGATTATGATGTAATTTTTTCTTGATATATACTTGTCTGCATCATTCGTGGCATATGCAACATAATAGATTTTAAAATTGCTTCAAGAAGTAATTCGGCGCAGTGTTTTTATTTTATAACAATATTTTTGTATTGCATGCGACTCAATGCGAATATTATAACGAAAAAAGCATCATTATTTGTACTTGTTAAAATTTAATGGCATTCAATGTTTGAAAACAATTTCTTGCATGTGGTCACTGCGATTGCATGTAAGAAGCCCATCCAATATTGTTGATCCACTTTTGCGCCAGTTTTACAAACATTACCGGATTTATATTTGCAATAATGCAGAAAATGTTGGCATCTTGACATACTAGCACAAATGAGTGACTCATGTCAAATAATATGAGCCAGGTGCCCTCTTGAAAGGTTATTTCTTGAAATTATTTGCTCACCAAATGTCTGTCGAATGAAAGTGATGATTTGATCTGCTGCACAATGTGACGTTTGTCCAATCTGACCCACTCTCTTAAACGCCCTCTTATATACAGGGTATTTCATTATATTACCTTTGGAGAAATGTACTATCTCAAATTTTGATTTATTATTTTTAAGTTTTATATCTTGAAACACTAAAATGTAGTTTAAATGCATTCAGGTCTTAAGGCTGATGATAAGAGGCTATTGCTATTTTTCAGGACATTGTAGTCCTCCTTCCGTGAGATTGTAGGTACTGTTATTAAAATGCAAATTTTTTAAAAGTTGATTGAAATTGCTTTATGTGTTCTTTAGCTACATTTTAGGGGAAACTGTATAATTTTTTGCGTATCATATTTTTTTTTTTAAATTTTGTCCGGTTGGATTGAGAAAATCACACACTGTGCGCTGTATGGCATGTTGCACCGTCCTGCTGAAACAATTTGTCTTTAAGAGGATTGGTTTTGACGTAGAAAACTAATAAATTCTGATTCATTTGGCTGTATCACTTAACATTAGCGCTAATGTTAACTCCCACCTCAGATTTGAAAATTTATGGACCAATTATGCATTCGGCATGCACATCCCACCAAACGCCAAATCCAGCCAGTGATTTTTTGGGATGTAATGGCATCTCGAGAGTTTCGTGGCATTAATACACAGCTAAAAAATTTCATATTACCACATTTTAGTTTTTTTTTTTATATGTAAGTTTGTTTCATTTTCAATTGCATTTAAAAAGAAATTTTTGAATTATATTTGCCTAAGCAAAGTAAAAGAAATATTGGGATATGAATGAAAAAAAAAAGTCTCATGTATGATTCACCACCACCACCTTAAAGTATTAAGGTGCTCAGTACTCAGAAATTAATTTAAATTATTTACAACACATCAAGTAAAGCATAAAGTTGTGTCGCGCGTCTCACTCTAAGCTCATCAGCGAAGAAAAACATTCAGTAAAACGCAAGCACACACCTACTCATTTACTTATTGACTCATTTACTCACACACCTATCTTTACGCATACTCATACGTTTATAATGTTCAAACACTGACCTCATTACCACGCGACGTTGAGTTGAATTTGAGTTGTTAGTTGTTCTTTTTTTTTTTTATTCGTGCAACATGTTTTCTTGTTGCTGCTGTCAGCATTTGTTCGTTTATTTTTAAATATTATATAACCTAAAAGAGCACACACAACCACATACTTCTACACACATACACACAAGTGCAGACATTTCCATTTTGACGGTTTTTTGAACTTTCGCAGAGCCTGGCGACTACTTCTGTCTCGCATTGTTTTGTTTCTTCTACCTTTTCTGGTTATTTATGGCTTTTAGCCGTATTAAGAATCTATTATTTTACCCAGCTAAAGTTTGTTGGTGTTTATTTAATGTTGTCTGCTTTTAGGCAGCTATCTTGGAGGAATGTAAATGCGCTGCATATAGAGCAGCACACGATCCATCAGTTGCGTGTGTGTGAAGTATCTATGAAATACTTAAATACCTTTATTTGTGTGAATATTTATATTTCCGTAGAAATCTAATTGTTTTTGTAAGCGTGTGATAGATTTATTGATAACAGCAAGTATTTTTGTTTATGACTGACAAGAATTACTGCCTGTATTTAGGTGAAAATTATAATATATATGCTATTTTTATTACTTCTATGAAAATAGCAGATATATAAAAAAAAAACACAACACATGTTAAAAAAATACTTCAATATTCAAAATAAAAAATGAATGAAAATTTAAAAATAAGCAAAATAAGTTTTGTTTAAGAAAATATGTTTATGTGTTAAATTTGGATTTTTTTTACATATTCAATAGGATTTTTTAGAAAAACGGATCTTAAGTAACATTTATTTCAACAAGATTTTATTAAACCATCTGTGAATTCTTTTAATAAAGGTTTTCGAGTGTGTCATGTTGGTTTTTAATTCTAAGAATTTACCTTTAAAGTTATGCCTATGAAATTCAATTCAAATGCTCTATCACCAAGTATTAATCTTGGTTTCAAAGAAATTTAAAAATAAAATTGTTCAGAAAGATACTCGTATCATAAGTTATGTGTGACAATTTTTAAAGTTTGTTGAATTGTAAATTTCTCTACCTATTTTTTTGGTTTATGTTGCTATTTTGTGCAAGGACATTTTGCAGCTAGCGATGTATTGTAGCTTAGTTTCAAAAATAACAACATGATTTGTTTGCTCACTTTGCTGTTTAGTTTCGATTACTTTTTTTTTTTTTTTTGTTCTGGTGACATTTTGACTAAAATTTTTCACTGAAGTTTGCCTTACCAGTTTCTACTACGAACGACTATCAGATGAATCAACAATAAATTATTTCAATTAAATTTCAGCAAGCTATTAAAAATGTTCTAAGTTCAAATAGAATTTTATTAGAAGCTTATAAAAGTTCTGCCATTGTCTATAGTTATAGCCATGTTAAGATTCTTACTGCAACTAACACTCTCCGAATTACTCTTCAACAAGCTATTGAAAAATCCTATCCTAGAAAATTTGTAATCTTTGTGATTGTCATAACTCAAGTTTAGTTTTAAAAATCTTTTATTGAATAAATATGAGGCAGTTTTTGTCATAACTTTGCCATAACTTTTGCAAATAAGTATTTGAAAAAGTTAATCGAAACATTGAGTTGTTGAACAATGGTGTACGTGAGTTGAATGTAATTGCTTTACGAATTTAACGCCCAATTATGATGAAAAACTGGAAACTTTTTCATTTGAAAATAAAAAGAAAAGGAAAGAGAAAAGTTAAAGTATAATACAGACTGAGTGTATCTGACATTTACACTACCATTGATAGTTTGTAATTGAATTGAAATATATATTTTAAGAACATTTTCCAAAATATAATTAACATACAAAGTGTCCGGACTCGAAATGCTAATCGACTAAGGGATAATTCCTTGGCTTATTTTGAGAAAAAATTGTATGGGAGGTGGGTCCATTTTGAACATCCGCTGAGATACAGCGAAGTAGTTGCAGTCAAAGATAATAAAGTAGTTGCTACCAAAGACAATACTCGTACCATAATCTCCAAAGTATTACACCTACCATAACCCCAATATAGTTGTTGGATAGGATATAAATTAGGCTTTGTTTCGGTACCATAACTGAATTTAGAGTATATTTTTAGAGAATACTTTAATTTTTTTTTTTATAGAAAAAAGGAACTAGTCAACGTGCAATATATACGTGGATCTGGTTATTATTTTTTATTTGTTAAGTAGCACAAAGTCTTTTTAAAATATATGTGTAAAATCGTGATATTCAGGTAAAAAACATGAAATAGTTTTCATCGCTCAAATATTTTTGTGTAAATATTACTAAAAACTAACTAACTCATTTCAAATGCGATATACTCACTCAACTGAGATACTTACAGTATATCATTATCATGCTCTGTATGGAATATCATTCCATTGATTTTGTCAACGATTTCTGCCGTGACTTCCTTTGGGAGACCTGAACGTTCGACGTCACTTCTGATGGTACGACAACAACGGAATTCGGTGAACCAATGTAAGCCATTGAAATTGATAGTGCAGGGTCTCCATAGTATTTATCAAAGGCTTTCTTGGCTTTGGTGATGATTTTTTTAAGCAAAAAATAATGCTAATGAGCACACGAAGTTCACTTTTTCAATTTTCGTCAAAATTCATGAGGTTACCTGCTTTAACTTGCTGTCAAACAAAAACTAAATGACGCAGATTGCTTAAAATTTGACAGTAGGTCTATTAACAGACAGGAATGATATTGGCTTAATTGTAAAAGGGCAAAAATTCAAACAATAATACTGTCTTTTTGAAATGACTAGGGCTTCTAGTGGTAAAAAATGGTAATTCAATGTTGAAGACTTGCTATTTGAATGCAGACAATAGCACACTTTTAATAATCTCAACCAGTTCAGAATATTTTACATTTTAAATATTTACAAATCTTAGTGTGCGGTGTTTCTTTTCAATAGATTTCATTTCATGCATAGAAATCTTCATTGCTCTTAAGATATAAGTGGATGTTATACGCATTGCTTGTAAAGTTAAAAATATGCCAAAAATAATCAATTTCGTAAACTTCTCCAAGAAGATATCTTACGAAGCTATTAACTTGATAAGTTCAAACCTAGATTTGATAAAAAATAATAAAAAAAAAAAAAAATCAAAGCATTTCCGCAAAGAAACCCACAAACCAGATCTATTATATATCCATAGTTAAATAATCGTCGGATTTCTCCTTCGAGTTCTTGTCCACAAGAATATCAGAAATAAATGAGGAATTTAATGCTGACTCTCCGTTATGAGTTGTAAGATAACGAATTACTGATGCGAGAAAAAATCCTATTGGATTTAACAAAAAATAATATCAAAAAAAAGATCCACATTTTTTAAATATAGAACTATGCAACAACAAAAAGGGAAGTTAAATCACATCGGCTAAGATGGCAAGCCAAGTTTCCATTGCCGATAATGCAAAAAAAGTGGTTCAAAATACTCCCCAAATTCTTGGCTTGAAATTTGGTCAGTGATCAAAATTAACGAAAGAATTTGGATTCATTGCTGCATCGTAGTCTTGAGTACGCCTGAATTCGATGGAGCCGTCTTTTCGTATATATGATATAATGAATGATAAAACGTTATATCAGGAATGTATTGTGTATGAAGCTATCCACCTCAAAGTTCCGTTCTTAAACTTATAGCATAAATTTAAAATACTATTAAAAGTAATATCGGGTAAAAAATTTTAAAATTCTTTTTGTGAGTGAACAGGAATCTTGTCACTCCTTACCCTATAGTTGATGTCATATGTTTTTAATTTAAAAAAAAAGTTTTTTCCACTTATGCCGTATCATGCCAAGAATGGCATATTTAAGGAAATTGGAAATGTTGCAGAAAGTTCTGATACAGATAGGCATTCCAAAGAAATTCAAATTTTATAAGAACTATAAAAGAGCAAAGTTTTTGTACAGAACCTAAAATGTATGTATTAAATAATGTAAAACATTTGGTCCATAAAAATACTTGTTTTAATTCTATATTGTTATACTTGTTAATTGTACTGTAATTTTATTGTATTTAAAAATTAAGACATTAAAATTTTGCTTAATCAAAAATTTTCATTCTAAAAAATAATTCTTATAAAATATAATTAATAATAAACATAAATAAAATAGTGTTAATAAAAAAAAAATATTTGTCGTACCAAAATTGGCAATCCTGCATACGATCCTGACGATTAAAATAAAAAACCAATAAAACAATCAACACAAAAGTGTGCATCAACCTGAAATACAACAAATATACGCCGCAACCTCTACAACCAGCATATTTGGCGTGTAACCAATAATCTTAAAGCAACGACATAAATCATGACAAAACGTTTCCAACAGCTATGCAGCATAAAAATTATCCATTAATTAATCCTTAGAAACACAATCAGTCAAAATTATTTTATTTTAACAAAATTAATTTAAAATTTAAGTAAAAAAAATTGTTCAATATACCACGTTTTTAAAACGCACTAAAAAGTATAAAATAATTTATCCTAGAGTGAGGTTTATTATTAGTATTCCTTAGGGTGGAATACACTCAGTCACTGTTTATATGCAAGATTTGTAATGCATTACATGTGTGACGAACTAAAAAACGAATGTAACAAACCAATTTATTTATTAAAAACCTTTTAAAATTGTAAAAAATAATCATGAATTTATTTAAAACCAACACTTTTCTTAGGTTTCAGCAATTATATCCTTATAGTTGAGACTATAAGGGACTTGCCGCAACTCAGCAATAAGTTAGTGATCCATGGTAAAATAGGTAAAAATACCTTGGTTAAGAAAGCATTTGCTCACAAACATATTAAAATGTTTAATTACCAACAAAAAATTTTTCAATAATTCATCATAGATAGGCATAGGAAAATTTAAAAAAAAACTCCTTAGCCATGATAACTTCGATAACATTAAAATTGAAGAATTCTGAAATCCAAGTAGAACTTACAGGACTGAACTCAAAAACTTGTCTGTCTGCATACTTGGAGCTACCATCCATGGAAAGACTTCTATCCTGATAGTCAAGAGACCTGGGTATTCTCATGTGACTGATAAATAAGTAATAATAAGTTTTACTAATAAGCTAAAAAATGTGTCAGTCGTAAGTTTGTTGAAAAAAATTAATTAAGCTTTAATTAATATCAATAAATTCTATGCATTTTAATTATAAGAAAGAATGTTTTGAATTTCTTAATTTAATATTAAAAATTTTATTTTTTTATTGTTCAGGGGGGCGACTACCCTCTTCTTCCCTATCCTTGCTACGCCCATGCCATATGTACTTACAGCAACAATCATAACTCCAACGGCAAACAACAAGTTTACCCCAGGCCCGAAGAGTTAGGAAGCTAATTCCATCGTTTTCCCTGTCCCATAAACTGCCATTGAATCATCGTAGTCAATTTCAAATGTATTGTTAAACCATAGAAATTCGTGTTTAACATCAATATTTTTTTATTTCTTAATAGCCACGATCATCAACTGAAAAAGCACCTGGTTGTTTGATAGTTCCCAAATCAATTCATTCGTTTAACCCATCGCCTGCAATCATATTTTGATTTAAAGTATTTGTATGCCATTGGTTCGGTGGTAAGATAGCAGCACGAATTAAATTTGCAACCACCATGGTGAAACATTGATATCCAGCATGTCCTGATTTAAATATTTTTTCATTTCCTTGATGCCATTTCCTTGAGGTTCGTAGAATTAACGATAAATCATTAATTCGAATGTAGTCACTGAAAGTTGGAGCTTTAGCAGCTTGGCCATTGGATTCGTTTGATTGTTCTGTCTGAGATGGGACGATGCGGATGATATTCGGCGAATTTAATCTTGCAAATCGGTTTACATAAAGGGGCTTAATTACAATAAGCCAATCAAGTGCCTTGTAGTCACGATCTGGTAAAATGTTATAATCTCTGGATTTTTTTAAATTCTCCAGAGTTTCAGTGACCACAACCATTCCCACATCTGCACTCGATCGAGAAAGTATTTCGGCTAGTTTTTCGCTGACTTTAAAGATATCAAGAGCAAATAATGGTGCATGTCCTTTGAAACCATATTGGCCTAACCTGCCAGGATATTTTAGTACTTTGACACACGGAATCAAACGCTGAAGCAAACGTCTTTCTGGTTCATTAAGTGCTGCAATCTCATCTGGAATATCACCCGGAATAAAGTTATTCCAATAGGCATTGGATAGAGCATGACTCTTTGAACTAGTATTGTATTTTAGCGACAAGTTCCGGTGCTAAGTATGGCTTAGACGAAATCAAACGGTATTTAGCAACCTGATTAGAGTAGTTTGTGGCAGATATCATAGCACTTGTCGCTAAACATGCTTATGGTTGAGTGAAAATGTGCCTTATCAGCTATGCGTTGAGCATAACGGTCCAATTAGTCTCGCATGGCATAGCAGCGCATGACTGAATAAGTGTCACATGAGAAATCTGTTTAATGGCATTTGCGTATATCTGGTTATGTACAACATGACAATGCATGGCAATGTTCAGATAAAAACAGAAAATCATCTCTGAATACATAGATAAACACAGAAATTCTGTTTCGTTTTGATATTTGCGCATGCTTCATGTTTTTGACACTTTATGTTCAATAACTCGCTGCTGGAGTTTGTGGAAAGCAATAAGTTTGTGAAAATAAAATAGTTTTATAACAATTAAAGTTATTTTTGCTATTTGCTTGACCAAGTGTAATGTGTAGTTATGTTTTGCATAGTCACCATTTATTTTACGGTCAGTTTCTTTTATTTATTTTACGGTGTTACGGTCAAAGTATATGATCACTACGAATAGTTTTACAACATAAAGGAAAAATGTGTACATTTTGATTTGTGACTGTTTTGTATTTAGTGTGCGATATTTGAAATAGCAATTAATAAAACTACTTTCTTATAAAATCGATAAAAATTTTTTAGTTAAACTACTTTGTTACAATTTATTTTCACCCTCAGTGGTGAATTTTTCAAAATATGAATTTGTTTCGTTAAAGAAAAAAACAAAAAAATCCATCCGCGTTGTTGAGACTCGCATTACGCTATGAGCTACAGAACTCACACAACTCACAAAACTTTTTCTAAATTCACTGTTGTGAATTTTTGCAATTTAAAATTAAAAATGACAGACAAGAAAATAAGTGATTATTGTGTTGGCATCCAGTTCTGAGCTACATTTTTAGTTTCAAAACTTTAGTTCATCGGGAAGTTGGTTGAAAATGGATTCAAAGATTTTTACGGAACAGACATGAAGTGAAGCTAATATAAACGTGCCAATAAAATAGAAAACTTATTGGAAGATTGTTACAATTTATATTTTAGGCATAATTAATTTTTACTTGAAACGTCTAAAAATACGCACTGAACCATAAAAAGACCCAAAGTAAAAAGAAAAAAGTTAATAAAGTCCATTATAGCACATTTCGGGACACCCACTATTAGCTTGCAACACACCTAATAACACGCACTTAAATACACACATTCACACACTGCAACACAACCCTTGACATGCTTTCAACGGCAAAGCTTTAAAGCTTTTATTTAATTTGCATTTTTATGAATACATTGTCGTTGGCTGACTGGGTTGGCTTAAGTCCCTGCAAGAAATCTAGAATAAATGTGCATAAATTAAATGCGGGATAAGCTTGCACGTTGCATAAGCTACGCATAAGTAATGCAGTGTGTACCAGACTGTGCTACTAACTACAAAAGCAAAAGCGAGACACAAGATGCAAGAAGCACTTCAAGCTGAAGATGCAACAATTGCAAATTTATTTTAAATAAATATATAGTTCATAGCTAAGCTTTGGCTGGGCTAAGATATGCTTGGCTATGTGTGTCTATGTGGCTGTGTGAGTAATGAGCACGCTTTAAAAACTCATTTTGAAATAATGAGCGAATGCAATTTATTTGCGTAACGCTCACTAACAAACTTGTCAAAAAAAAAGGAAATGCTTCAGTTAAAATGTTGCATGCAAATTAAATCTATTCCAAATGCTGTGCATTTTTTAATGATTAAGTTTGTAGTGTGTGTGTTTGTATGTATGTGGGTGTTCACTCTTTTTATTTTTAGCATTTTTATTTAATTAAAAAGTTTAGAGTTCACAAAATTTTTATGCGTGCTCCACAAGAAGTTTGACTTAAATAAAAATATTTAGATTAAATTTCGTTTACTCATTGGCATGCCAGCTGCATGAAGCTGATTTTAACAAAAAGAATTAATGAAAACATGTTAAATAATTTGAAACGTAATATTTTAGTTAAAAATAATAGTTATATCATTTCTTATCAATTTAAAATTAAAGTTTTCTGTAATTTAAAATTTAAATTTTCTTTTCTGTTTAAGGGCTTTGGTATAATAATATTAATATTTATTTTCTTTTCTTTCAAAATTAGTTAATTGTTATAAGCTCTACAAATTTCTAAACCTAGTTCGGAGTGCAAATGTGTCATTAGCGTTTCCAAAAATGATTTTGTGCTAGACTTGCAATACAGCTCAGCGAGTTTTAAAACAATTTTTATGAAATTTAGCACATTTATTCTTTTGGCATTGATTTTTATCATTTTTCTTCTATAAGATAAACTTATTTATTTTTAAATAATTTCAAAATTTCATATATCCTTTTTAACTTTTATGTTTGTCAACTCTTCGTCAATCATATGAAATCAATTTAACGTACAAATTCTCAATTTTATTTAAGAATTTGTGACCTGCACGGCGCAAAATTTTTGGTTTTAACTTCCAATAGCTACTGCGTCGCCATTTTGTTGGAGAAGAAGAAAAAAAGAAAAAATCCCAAGAACTCGCTATTTTTTACCTAAAAAATATTTTTTTTTAGAGATTTTTTAATTACTGTTGACCTGTTCAGATTGTATAAGTATGTTAACAAGAGTTATTAATTTTTTTTTTACAATTTGCCAAATATTTGCTTCAAAATTTAGTTAGTGTAGGAGTTATCGTCCAAAAATTGCAAAAACAGCCCTAAAAATTGCTATTTTTCACTTAAAAAATTAAATTTTTGAGCTTTTTAAGTACTGTTGACCTGTTCAGATTATATGAGTGTGTCGACAAGAGTCAACAGCGGTGGCCGTGGCGTAGTGGGTAGAGTGTGTGACTCTTACGCCAGAGACTCCAGGTTCAAATCCTCCATCTGACACAGAAAATTTTTTCAATTGAATTAATTTTTCTGTTCGGCCGTCCCCTCTCTGCAGACAATGTAAAAACTCAGACAGTAAGAACTGCCAAGAAAAGCTTCTTGAGAATATAAGCCATTCGGAGTCGGCGTAAAACATGTAGGTCCCAGTTGTCGATCATTTTTGTGCAAACATTTCACATCAGACACAACACAATTGATCATAAGAAGCTCGGTCAAAGTCCTTTCAAGGGCTGAGATGGCCATTTCGTTTTTTTTTTTTTCGTTGACAAGAGTTTTTTATTTTTCTTTCGCCTACAATTTGTCTGAAGATATTTGGTTCAAAATATGCTTAGTTTAGGAGTTATCGTCGAAAAATTGCGTAAAAAGCCCTAAGAAATCGATATTTATACCCCAACGCGTGCTGTGTAAGGGGTATATTAACTTTGTCATTCCGCTTGTGACGCCAATAAGGAGGCGTGGCAGGTATAGAAAAGTATATATATTTTTGCTCAGCATCACCACCTGATTCGATTTCCGTGTGTTCGTCTGTCTGTACGTCTATCCGTCTGTCGCCACGATTACAGCCGTAATTTTAAAGCTATCGCGATGAAATTCAAAATATAAGCTTCTTTTTAAGAAATTAAAATCAAATTCATAAAAGAGCCAAATCGGATGAAAACCACGCCTACCTCCATACACAGTGACATAATTTTTAAAGTAAAATCTTTAAAAAACCCACAAAAATTAAAGAAATATCTTCAAATTTGGCACGTAAGCTTTGATCTTCAATATAAATCCTGATTATGAAATTTGGAAAAATTGCGTGAAAACCTCGCCTACCTACCATATAAAGTGGCCTTATAGTAACCGCAAAATCTCTTAAAAAGCTGCTCAAATCAAAGGAAGGTCTTGAAATTTTCCACATACGCCTCGATATTTAATGTAGACCATTACCATGATATTTGACAAAATCGGATGAAAACCACGCCTTCTTCCCATACAAACTGGCTTTATTTAAAACGTAAAATCTCTTAAAAATCCGCAAAAATTAAAGAAATGTCTTGAAATTTTGCACATGAGCTTTGATATACAATATTAACCATCTCTATGTTATTTTTTAAAATCGGATCAAAGCCGCGCCTACCTCCCATACAAAGTGACGTCATTACAATAGAAAAACTTCTGTTTTCCAAACTCCACCAAAGTCGTTTATCCAACACATACCAAATTTTGCACATATATTCTATATACACATATGGTGTAATGTGAAGTCTTTAGACTTGGAAAGTGGGCGTGGCATCTTACTTTTAATCAAACTTCTTCAACACCGTGTATCAGACATCAGCAAAATTTTGCACATATTATCCTTGGTAATTTGAGCAATCTTACGAGTAAGTTTATAAAACTGAGCGGTTCTAGACAGCGTGCGTGGCATTATTTTTAAACTAGCTCTATCTACTCCGTTTGTGCGATTTTAACCAAATTTCTTACATATATTCTTGAGCATAATGAAAAGTTTTAAGCTTGCAAAAGTGGGTAAGATTGGACAAGTGGCTTGTCAATTTAACTCTAATCGAACTCCTTCTACACTGTTTGTCCGACTTTAATCAAATTTTGCACAAATTTTATTTGGCATATTATTTGCTTAGACAGGGGGCGTGGCACTTTATTTTTAATATATATTTCCATCGACACCGGTTCTCCGACTTCAACCAAATTTCGCACATATATTCTTTAGTATAATGAGAAGTTGTAAGCTTAAAAAAGTGGGTCGGATTGGACAAGGAGCGTGTGAATTTTAATTTTAATCGAATTCCTTTTAAACCGTTTTTCTAATATCAAACAAATTTTGCAGATATATTCTTTGAAATAATGAGCAGTGAGTAGTCTAAAAAATTGGGAATTAAACATTAGACAGGGGCGTGCCATTTAAATTTAAATCAAACTCCTTCCATAGCCTTTGTCCGACTTCTTCCAAATTTTCCATATTTTTTGGAATAATGAGCAGTCAGCAGTATAGAAAATTGACTCGAATTGAACGGTGCGTGGCACTTTAATTTTAAGCGAAAATATTTTACACGGTTGGTATGAATTTGCACACACCAACCAAATTTTGCACATATATTCTTTAGCATAATGAGCAGTCTACAAATTACTCTATGTGGCAGCAATGGGTATGAGACAAATATGTTTCCAAATTATACATAAACATTTTATAGATGGCTAAAGACTTCGAATATACTTCAATACGGCTGCGGGGGGTATTTTACCTTCGGTACCCTGCCGAAGCTCCATTCCTTAATAGTTTTTACTTAAAAATAATCTTTTTGAGATTTTTAAGTAGTGTAGACACACTCAGATCATATACGTATGTTCACAAAAGTTGTTAAAATTTTTGTTGTCTACAATTTTTTAAAAGAAAGTAAGGAAAAATTTTGATACCCATCATGTTATGCACAAAAAAGCAAAATATAATTAAAATTCTTTTGGCATTTAATTAAAAACAATATATTGCAAAAAATGATTTTATGAGTATGTTTTGCTTATGTGTTTGTTTAATATACTGTTGGCTACAACTTTGCCAAACACAGTTAACTGATATCTCTATTTCTGACGGTGCTGTTTAACAAAAACTGATGGTACCATTTTTTGTCAAAATCATTAAGACCCACAGTATAAAATGGACCATAAAAACAAACAGGCGCCACACTCGCAAAAACCAGCTAAGGTTTTACTCATCTTTCATCATAGTATCCTAACTATACCGTAGAATTAAAATCATTAATTAAATAATAAAATTAATACTAAATAAATTAGTTCATAAATAAATAAATTGATAGTTTTATTTCATTATTATAATTATATTGTATTCTTATATAAGTGATATAGTGATAGTGATAGTTGGTGGATGATTTTATTATGTTAAAATAAAATATAATAAAACAATATCGAACGAGAATAGATTAATGCTATTGAGAATCATTTCCATACATAAAAAACACTGGCAGAATTCAAAAAAGATATTATGTTTAATCGGTACACATCAAAAACTTGACAAATTAGCAACAAATAATTTAATTGATCGAATTCAGGGGCTACAATATTTTTGACACTCTTTTCACTTTAAATCGAAGGTATTTCTATTTTAATTACAAAGCTGCTACAATATGTTCATGAATAAAAAAATTTCAAAAGACATTTTAACATTAAAAAGCTTAGAAACTATTGAACGTTTTAAAGCTGCTATGAAATATTTTTATGAAAACGGCTGTAAATATTTTATAATTTATATGCATTTTTTTTATATTGTGATCAGAATTTTTAAGGTTAATTTTCTGTAGATTGCAGTTATTAGTTTTGTCAGTATTGGATCCGTATTTTTAAGGTTAACTCCTAATATCTGCCAATGTGTGCAATAAACTTCGTTAAAATAAAGATCTTTAATAGTAATACAATTAACCGCAAATTCAGCTCGAAGGACCAGAAAAATTAGTTTTGTTTGTTTTTAAGCCTTTTTGTTGACTTGTTATTTTTTTGTTTTACTTGAACATTACCATTACCTGTGGTCACATCTTCACATTACTACAACTTAAACATGTTGGCTTGTCTTTTTATCTTTTAAGGTAGAACAATGAAGCATGTTGTTTGAGCCAAAAACAACAGCAATTGTCAACTCAAACATCTTTTGACCTAAAATTTTTGAAATCTCCTTGTTGTTGTGCTCTTGCAATATGTTTACAAATAATTGCTTGTTTTTGTTGTAATAGCTGTTGTTCTGCTGCTGCTGACAAGCTAGCAACTTCAACTTGTAGCAATTAAATGTTGTCTCTTGCGGTGTTGCAAAGTAAAAATAAACAGCAGCCAACAATAGTAACAACAATAAAAACATGACATGGTGTATAACAGCAAAATCAGCCTTAATATTGCTGCAGCTCATGTTGTTGTTGTTATTGTTACTATAAACAAAGTTCCTTTTGAAAGGTTAGTCAATGTTTGTACACTGCAAAATGTTAAGCTTTGTGTTGCTGTTGCTGCTTCTGCTGTAATTTTGCAAGAAAATAATTGTTGCAGAAAAAAAAAATTAAACTGCAATATAAGCCGTGTTTTGCTTTCAAACGTTGCTGATGGTGGCAACTTTTTGGGTGAACACCAATGTGTGGGAAGTTTTGAAGTTTGCTTGAATAGCTTGTTGTTTGTTAAAGTATCTATGTGCCTCTTGTTTTATGCTGGAAACTCAAAACTGCTTGTTATTTATGGTTTCAGTAAACAATAACTTGGAAGGATAGCAACTCATAATTCATGCGCAAAGTGTGAGCGTATTTCTATGCCACAAGCATCAACTAAAAACACTTTTACTGGGAGGCTGAATTGAAAACAACCGAGAAAAAACTATTTTACTACTATAAATTAATTTATTTATTACTATAAATTTATTTTATTTTACTTTTTTAAAACCAAATCGAACAAATTTGAAATGCATTTAAATCTGATCTAATCTTATCTTATCAAATCAAATAGAAATGATTTAATTGTCTCATTACTATCAATCAAAAAAATGTATGTGCTTACGCATAGTAGAAGTGAACTTATATCTGTAAGTGAAGATATGTAATAAAAACAAAAATTATCTTCTTTTAGTGTTAAATAGTAAAAAGTGTCTATTTAGGTTTCATTTAAATTTTCTTTAAGTACTACTTTAATTCACGTTAAGTAGAGAGGCTGACTAGAAAAATAATATAATTTTATATTTTGAATACAGATTTTCTTTTTTTTTTTTTGCTAAGGAATTAGCTAGGAGTATTACAATGTCTTATTTCAGAAAATTACTACCTTTTTCCATACATTTTTTTGTCAATAGCACTTATAGGCAGGTAAAAACCAGCATTCAAATAATTCTCAATCGTATATATCGCTACAACAATGCTTGTAGATAGTAGGATTAAGTTCAAATCCTAGATAGAAAGGGATAGTTCCAAATGTCATTGTCTAAGAGCTCCTTTAACCTATGAAAAATCTTTTCAAAAAGACTAATAAACCATTTCAGTCATAATGTTCAATTCATATAAATAAAATATCGCAAAAATGACTGTGTGGAACGTTCGACCTGAAAAATTTTATTGTATAGTATATATCTTATTTTTAAACAGACTTTTTGGGTTTTTTCAAACAATTATATATTTCAAATTACATATATTCTGAATAAAAATTTTCAATTATGAAAATTTTAAAGTCAAAACTTGAAGTACAATAAGAAATACAATATAACAAACAAGCCTAGCTATAAAAACAAGTGTTTTTTTATAAATAAATTTATTATTTATTTATTGGTCAAACAAGGCAATTTACTTATTCTAACTTAATGTAATTAATTTTATTTTTATTTTATTTCTTATTGTATTTCTTCTTGCCTTTCCTTGTTTTGGTGTTCGAAGACGTGCGAATTGAAGTGGGCGTAGTCCGCCCACCTAAACGGCATGATTTCACGAACACTTAAAAAAGGAGAGGCAAAAAGAGAATTAATAGTAAGAGTGCATATAAGGTACTCTTACGGATGTACTAAGGAGTACATATAGTACTTATATACTAGAAAGAGAAGAAAAGAAAAAAGATCAAATGCTGGGTTAGTTACGAAGAGAGAGAGACTTTGATAGAGATCGCTTGAATGAGGATTTGGACATGGAAGGTAAGTAATGATCGAATGTATTATAAAATACTCTACAGCAACGGCTGATGGGGCATTACTTGCGTATGATGCTGATATTCCGTTAACAACCGAGTATGCCTTGTACGTCTTATAGGGACATTGAGGGTAATCTTGTTAGAGATGTGTAGGCAGTTAGTAACACCGTTCAAAACATCAAAAGTAAAGCATGAATCCAATACCGTTCTTCTGATTGACAGTGGCATCAAATTTAATAGGATAAGTCTGTGTTCATACGGTGGAAGGCAACAATAATCGCGGGTGTTATAAGTTTCTCTCAGAGCGAATAGTAAGAATTGGTTTTGAATGGATTCTTTTCTATCACAATGGAATCAAAAGCTGGATTCCAAATAATGCAGCTATATTCGAGTATTGGTCGCACCAGCGCAGAGTACAGGGATGTAGTGACCCACACACTCTTGAGTTCACATGCTTGTCTTTTAATGAAACCGAGCTGTTTGTATTGTCTAAATACAATAATAAATAGCTTTCAATTATTTAACATATTATACATATATGTTAGGTCCTCTACATAATATATAGTGTGGATTTTTTAATTTTATTCACATTTCACATAGTTTTTATTCAAACTATTATATATTTCAAAACTATTTTCCGAATGAAAATTTATAATTATCAAAATTTTAACGTCAAAATTTTAAGTACAATAAAAAATACAATATAGCCGTCAAGTTTAGGTGTTAGGAATACAAATCTGTTATCAGATTGTCAATTCAATTGACAGGTTAGACTTTTCCTGAAATTAAAATGCAAGACAGTTCTCATAAAACTATTGTAAAATGTTTTAGTCAAAAAAATTAGAAAAAATTTACGTCTCTGTTTAACTACTCAAAAAATTATTAATATTGGACTCTTCAAAAGTATCTTTACAGTCCAACGCGTACTGCGTAAGGGATATGTTAACTTTGTCATTCCATTTATAACGCCAAGAAGGAGGCGTGGCAGGTATAGAAATATATATATATTCTTGATCAGCATTACCTCCTGAGTCGATTTCCGTCTGTCCGTCTGTCGACACGATTACAGCCGTAATTTTAAAGCTATCGTGATGAAATTCAAAATATAAGTTTATTTTTAAAGGAAGATCAGGTTCGAAAATGGCCCAAATCGGATGAAAGCCCTGCCCATACAAAGTGACTTTGTTTTAACAGTAAAATGTTTTTAAAATTCAGAAAAATTCATAAAAGAAATGCATTGAAATTTTACACGTAAGCTTTGATCTTCAATCTAAATCCTGGTTTTGAAATTTAGAAAAATCGGATAAAAATCACGCCTACCTCCCATACAATGTAGCTTTATATTAACCGTAAAATCCCTTAAAAATCTGCTCAAACTGCAGAAATGTCTCGAAATTTTGCACATTGGCTTTTATATATAATATAGACTATCACGTTGATATTTGGCCAAATCGGATGAAAACCACACCTTCCTCCCATACTAAGTGGCTTTATTGAAAACGTTAAATCGCTTAAAAATCTGCAACAATTACACAAATGTCTTGAAATTTTGCATGCAAACTTTGATATTTAACATAAGCCACTCTTTGATATTTGGCAAAATCGGATGAAAACCACGCCTACCTTTAATACAAAGTGACGTCATCAAATTTTAAAAATTTTCGTAAAAATATAAAACTGAATGACATCGTGTCTATATGTACCCCAGTTCCGCCCATGTCGTTTATACATATATTCCAACCCATACATATATTCTTCGGTAAAATGTGGAGTCATTATATTAGAAAAGTGGGTGCGGCATTTTACTTTGTTTACAAATTACTTTATGTGGCAAACAAGGCCACAATTATTCTTACAATTAAATATATCTGGTCTGGAAATGACTTAGACCATATTTTCATTGTGTTTTTTAATGTTTTCACATATCTTCTATATATATAAAAATGAATGTATGTATGTGGGTATGTGGGTATGTGGGTATGTGGGTATGTGGATATGTGTGTATATCACGAATAGACTCCAAAACCACCGAACCAAACTTTATGAAATTTTTAGGGATACTAAAGCAACATTCGGGAAGTGTTCCTGTGAAGTTTGGTGTTGATTGGGCAAGGGGGCGTGGTACCTCCCATACAACCCAAATTGGCTCTATCGCCCACAAACCAAAAAAATTGCTATATATCAGACGGTTTTAATCATATAAAACTTAAATTTGGTAGTTTTGTTCAGATGGTTACTTTCGGTGACTGTACAAGAAATGGGCGTGGTCACACTATATATACGCCCACTTTTCAGCACTAATTTGAATTCATGATATTTTCAAGTTTTGACAGTGAATCTTGATATGCAGGTGCTATGCATACACGTGGCAATCACTATGTAAATATAAACGTTGTCACGCCCACTTTTACCGCCCACAAATAAGTAAAAATGCTTTATATCAGACGGCTTTTGCCGTAGAAGACTAAGATTTGGTAATTTAGTTCGTATGGTTACTGTCGGCCAATATACAAAAAATGGGCGTGCACGCACTATATATACGCCCACTTTATCGGAATGATGCTTATTCCTGAGTTGTACACGTTTTGATAGTGAATCTTGGTATGCAGGTTCTAAAGGTACCAGTGGCAGGCACTATGTAAATAGAAAGGTTTTCACACCCACTTTTACCGCCCCCAAATTAGTAAAAATGCTTTATTTCAGACGGATTTTGCCGTAGAAGACTAAGATTTGGTAATTTAGTTCGTATGGTTACTTTCGGCCAATATACAAAAAATGGGTGTGCACGCACTATATATACGCCCACTTTATCGGAATCATGCATATTCCTGAGTTGTACACATTTTGATAGTGAATCTTGGTATGCAGGTTCTAAAGGTCCAAGTGGCAGGCACTATGTAAATAGAAATGTTTTCACGCCCACTTTTACCGCCCACAAATAAGTAAAAATGCTTTATATCAGACGGCTTTTGCCGTAGAAGACTAAGATTTGGTAATTAAGTTCGTGTGGTTACTCTCGGCCAATATACAAAAAATGGGCGTGCCCGCACTATATCTACGCCCACTTCATCGGAATCATGCTTATTCCTGAGTTGTACACGTTTTGATAGTGAATCTTGGTATGCAGGTTCTAAAGGTACCAGTGGCAGGCACTATGTAAATAGAAAGGTTTTCACACCCACTTTTACCGCCCCAAATTAGTAAAAATGCTTTATTTCAGACGGATTTTTCCGTAGAAGACTAAGATTTGGTAATTTAGTTCGTATGGTTACTGTCGGCCAATATACAAAAAATGGGCGTGCACGCACTATATATACGCCCACTTTATCGGAATCATGCATATTCCTGAGTTGTACACATTTTGATAGTGAATCTTGGTATGCAGGTTCTAAAGGTCCAAGTGGCAGGCACTATGTAAATAGAAATGTTTTCACGCCCACTTTTACCGCCCACAAATAAGTAAAAATGCTTTATATCAGACGGCTTTTGCCGTAGAAGACTAAGATTTGGTAATTAAGTTCGTATGGTTACTCTCGGCCAATATACAAAAAATGGGCGTGCCCGCACTATATCTACGCCCACTTTATCGGAATCATGCTTATTCCTGAGTTGTACACGTTTTGATAGTGAATCTTGGTATGCAGGTTCTAAAGGTACCAGTGGAAGGCTTTATGTAAATAGAAAGGTTTTCACACCCACTTTTACCGCCCCCAAATTAGTAAAAATGCTTTATATCAGACGGATTTTGCCGTAGAAGACTAAGATTTGGTAATTTAGTTCGTATGGTTACTGTCGGCCAATGTACAAAAAATGGGCATGGCCGCACTACATCTACGCCCACTTTATCGAAATCATGCTTATTTCTGAGTTGTACACATTTTGATAGTGAATCTTGGTATGCAGGTTCTAAAGGTCCAAGTGGCAGGCACTATGCAAATAGAAATGTTTTCACGCCCACTTTTACCGCCCCCAAATTAGTAAAAATGCTTTATATCAGACGGTTTTCGCCGTAGAAGACTAAGATTTGGTAATTTAGTTCGTATGGTTACAGTCTGCCAATATACAAAAAATGGGCATGGCCGCACTATATCTACGCCCACTTTATCAAAAGCATGCTTATTCCTGAGTTGTACACGTTTTGATAGTGAATCTTGGTATGCCGGTTCTATAGGTCCAAGTGGCAGTCACTATGTAAATATAAATGTTGTCACGCCCACTTTTACCGCCCACAAATCAGTAAAAATGCCTTATATCAGACGGATTTTTCCGTAGAAGACTAAGATTTGGTAATTTAGTTCATATGGTCACTGTCAGCAACTGCTAAAAAAGGGCCGTGGTCACACCATATCTACGCCCACTTTTTCGAAATCATGCTTATTCCTGAGTTGCACAAGTTTGAAAGTAACACTTGATATGCAGGTGCTCTAAGTGGCAGTCAATATATATATATAAAATTTGCCACGCCCAATTGTACCACCCACTAAAAAAAACAAAACGAAATGGCCAATTTCAGCCCTTGAAAGCACTTTGACCGAGCTTCTTATGATCAATTGTGTTGTGAGTGTTGTGGAATGTTTGAACACAAATGATCGAGAACTGGACCTACATGTTTTATGTCGACTCCGAACGGCTTATGTTCTCAAGAAGCTTTTCATGGCAGTTTTTATTCTCTGAGGTTTGTCATTGTCTGCAGAGAGGTGACGGCCGAACAGAAAAATTAATTCAATCGAAAAACTTTCCGTGTCAGGTGGGATTCGGACCAGGGTGTTCTCGCGTATGGGCCACACACTCTACCCACTACGCCACGGCCACCACTTGGTTTTTTTTTTTGATCCACAAATTAATAGAACTTCTTTAAATCAGACGACTATCATCGTTAAATACTAAAATTTGGTAATTAAGTTCATACGCTTACTCTCGACAGCTTTGCAAAAACTGTGCATGGTAGCACTATATCTGTGCCCACTCTTCAGAAATAATTTTATTTAATTTATTTATTTACTTATTTTTTTAATGTACTATAGTTAATTACAATTTAAAAATTATAACTAAGTCAGCACTAGCTGCCAGGGCTATCGGTTAGAAATAATTTTAATTCCTGAGATGTGAACGTTTTGATAGACAAACTTGGTATGTAGGTGCTATGGGTCAAATTGGCGTTCACTTTATATATAAATGTTGACACGCCTACTTTAAACGCCCACAAATCTATAAAAAGGATGTATATCAGACTTTTTTTAGAGTAAAAGACTAAAATTTGGTAGATTAGTTCATATGGTTACTGCCAGAACCCTTAAAAAATGGGCGTTTCGCACGTTATCTACGACGACTTTTCAAAAATCATTCTAATTTCTGAGCTGTACGTGTTTTGATAGTGAAACTTGGTACGTAGGTGCAATGGGACCAAGTGGCGGTCACTATATATATAAATGTTGCCATGACTACTTTTTCTGCTCATCTATCTATCTGTAAAAAATGTATGTATGTATAATAAGGCTCCTCACAAAAAAAAGGTGAACAAGTCGGTTCCTCAAAATAATGCTTAATGTTATGATGATTCCCCAAATATTTCGACTGTAGGAATAGCCATCCGTGAGCTGGAATAGTTTGAAATAAAAAAGAAAAAAAAAAAACAAAAACGAAATGGCCATTTCAGCCCTTGAAAATACTTCGACCGTTTGAACACAAATGATCGAGAACTGAATCTACAAGTTTTATGCCGACTCCGAACGGCTTATGTTCTCAAGAAGCTTTTCATGCCAGTTTTTACTCTCTGAGGTTTGCCATTGTCTGCATAGAGATAACGGCCGAACAGAAAAATTAATTTAATTGAAAAAACTTCCTATGTCAGGTGGTATTCGAACCTGGGTTATATGGCATTCAAGCCACGCACCTCAACCAGTATGCCACGCAATGGTTTGAAATATGCTCTAAAAATCGAGTTTTTTATAAAAATATTTAATGGTGTGTTAGTTAAAAATAACAAACGGTCAGAAATAATATTAATGAAAAAGTTCTTCCAATCTGCACCAATAAATTTTAAATTTTTACAGTCGGACGAGAGATAATGCAGATTTTCATTACTTTTTTAACTTTTTTTTTAATTACTTTCACTAAAATTCAAATTAATTTTATTTTTTTGTTTTGCCATGTTACTTTTAGTCAAATAAATTATCTATTGATGATAAAATATAGTGTAAAGTGAAGAACTAAATTGAATGAAATTACAAAAAAATTTACACATTTTTTACATTTTACAATTTATTTGACTTAAAGTAGTATAGGAAAAAATTCGTTTGAATTTTAGTGAAAATAATATGGAAAAAGTTAAAACAATCCATAAAAATTCGCATTATCTTTGGTCCAACGGGAAAAATGTAAGATTTTTTGATGCAAAAGAACTTTATCATAACTCTTATTTCTGACCGTTTTTTTTTAACTACCATACCAGCCAATATTTTTCGTCGAAATATTTTGGGGATCATCATAACATACGCCATGGTTTATTTTGAAGAACCGGACTGAACAATTTTTTTCCTAAAGAGCGTGAGGCGACTGAATGTATATACGTGTGTGGGTATATATGTATATCACGTAAAGAGTTCGAAACCGCTAAGCCAATTTTTATACCAAAGCCTTGAGAGGGTTCCTGTGAAGTCTGGTGCCGATCGTAAAAGGCACCTTACATACACCTAAAATGTTCGATATCAAACAGTTTTGGAATTATAGGTCGCACAGCCTAGGAATTTAGTATTCGACCTCAATTTACACATGCCGTTCCACAGGTAACATATTATGGGTGTTGGGCGAGGGGCGCGGTCTTATTCCGCACCCAAAATTTTTGGTATAGCTTTCGAAATAAGTCACACATCAATGAAACTCGGTACGAAGTTACTATAAAAGCATGGCTTCACTGAAGCTACGCCCTCTTTTAGGGAATAAGCGCTGAGCGCAGCGAAGCGCGCCGGGTATAAGCTAGTAGGAATATAAAAAGCGATTATTGTGTTAATAGCACAGTAACGTTGCTTTAAATTAAAAACAATGTTGGAAATGTTTGAAAATTTGTTATTAATTAAAGCTTACATATTCCTTTTCTTATATTAATTTAGTAGTTTAATGAATCAAAACAAGCGTGTGTCAATGTATTTATTATTAAGCGACTAACCATCTATGGTCTTTGGAAGTAGTAAATGTGTTAAAAAAAGTTTCTCTCAATGATCTCATTTTAATTAAAAATTTTAGTTAAAAATCGTTAAATAAATAGGAAATCATTTACTGTTCATTTTATTTGCCAAATTGTCAAACTCCATCTCAAATATCTTACCACTCAAAGCCTTATCGTGTAAAATAACAGTTTAAGTATCTGTGATAAGGCTGTTCCTTATAATTTTGGCCAAAATCGGATCGATTTGTTTTGTTTAAGTTGATGGAACTAAAGACTCTTTCGCAGTTTTCTGATAAGTGCGGAAGAACAATGACTCTGTCAACAATGTCCAAAATCAATTGAAATTGCAAAGGTTCATCGATATTTGATAAATTGCGAACTTTTTCCCAAAATGTTTCGTCGGGTTCTGTTTCATCTTTAAACATACGTTTTTAGGCTTTGAATTCAATATGCATTTTTTCGACATCATAGCCAAAGACATGAGCAATTTTGGAAATATTCCTGGGGCCTTACTCTGTAATGCAATTCGAAAAGAAATGCTATTCAAAAGTTAAATGCATTCTGAAAGTGAAATATCACTCTCTAACTCGTTCAAATGTGTGTAAATGCGAAACTTAGTTTATTGAGTACCATTTATTCAAATGCGAGCAAATTGACTTTCAAATCGCATTACAAAGTAATGCCACTGCACCAAAAAAAAAAAAAAACAATAGCTTAATCACCTAAGTCGGCTTGGGTAAAGAGAATTGTATGGGAATTATAAACTTACTCTTATTCACGTAACCAATTTATAGTTTAATACATTGCTTTGAAAGCAAATACTTCGATACCTTGCCAAAAAAAAAAAATATTTGACCTAATATCACCTAAGCCCAAAATCCAAAAATACAAAATTAAAAACACTACCATGGATGGCTTAAGCATAGTATAGAGCTATTTTCTGCAAAAAGAAACACAGCTGCGTCATTAGACACAGGAGAGAAGGATAGATTTCATAATTTAATGGTTTTTTTTTGTAATAAAACCACTTTAAAATTCAAAAATAACATAAAGTAAATTAAAAAACACACGTTAATATTCACACCAGTAAATTTTATAACATTTCATCAACAAAAAGAAGAAAAAAAAGAAAACAAAAATTTCCTTGCCCGCCGTGCAGAATCGAACTCTGGAATTTTTGGTGCTAGTCCATCGCTCTATCCACTGATCCAAGCAGCCCTGCTACTACTTGCTGACATAAATGCAGATATGTTAACAGATGCAGTATGTCGCAGTATTCTGTTGATAGCCATACAACAAAAATCTTTTAATAGATTATTGTGTTACGCTGCAGCATAGCTTCAGTTGTAATTAATATTGAAAAAATCATACCGCGTAACGAAGGAGTTTGGCTCAATGCGTAGTGTAGTGACTTCATAGTCAGTGGTATCGGTTGGTTGTGGGTCCGAATGTTAACGGCATGCGAAGGCAAAATTTTTGTATTTGACATTTATAGCCTTATTCTGTTTATTGACAACTGTAAATTAATTGACAAGCTAGTCTTTTATGTGCTATTATTTGGTCCAAGGGGAAAACATTCAAAATGTTTCGCTTATTTATTTGTTCTGAATATTTTTTTTATGTTGCTAACAGTTTTGTAATGTTATTAGCTTTTGTTTATATTTAAGAATAAGACATTTTTACAGTTGTCAATAAATTTACAATTGTCAATCAACGGAATAGGGCTATTAATTTTATTTAATTTAATATTCTTGTTATAATAGACGTCAAGCAGCAAGAAAAAGCCGAGAGAATGTCATTAATTTCTAAGAAACAAACGGTGTTGATAAAAGAAAAATTTGTGTTGTTGCCGATTTCATTCAAGCAAATCATAGAACGAAGAGGGCGGCAGCTTCAAAAAAAAAAAAAGGAAAATTAAAAAAACCAAAACCCGAAAAAAGTTATCTTTTTGGAACTCAATTTTTTTTTAAAAGAAGCGTATAAAAGATTACCAAATACTTGGTTTATTTATCACCCAAATAAAAATTGGCAGTCAACATGTAAAAGTTAGGCGTTTTGATGAAGTATTTGGGAGTCTGAAAACTGCCAAAGCCATCTTATAAATTATACTAGGTTTTTCAATTCAACATAATCTTTTTTCTCGGTGTTGTCTTTATGAGATTTACTGTGTGAATAGATTCTAGTTGTCTCAGCATTTTTAACGCTGCATTCTTTAAATGGCTGCAATGACCTTATTATAAGATTTTTAATGAACGTAGAATAGAATTTTGAATTTACTTACTTTTTTACTTATTTTGTAAATTTTTCCTAACAATTAGAGTCGGAGCTGGTCATCATTGTTTTATTTTAAAAATCAAAATCAAAAAATCTTGTCAATCTTTGGCGGCAAGTTACTTAACATAGCTATAAGTGTAAAATAACGAACTACCGTCAGAAAGCAAGTAAGAAAATCAGAACGGTAAAATACAGTGTTGCTGTATCATTGACAAGAAACGTGATCAGTGTTGCTACTTGCATCTGGCATGCATGCATGTGGTGCACATTTGACGACGCATGCGCTTAAACGAAATGTTGCTCATGGCAAAATAAAAACGTTTTTTCTAAAATAAGACATAAAAGTGTTTGAATAAATGTTTAAATAAAAAAACATAACAAAAACCCGTAAAAAACCGCATTTCTCAAAAATCCGTATAAATTACGTAATCTTCATTTTTTACTTAAAAATTCTGTAGAATACGGATAAATCCGCATGTCTGGCAACACTGCTTTGCATATATCGCATTGAATGGTTAAACTAACTTTCCACGCTACAAGCCCCGCTTTATACCTAACCGCAATTTATTTTTAAAATATTCTTCTCCTGGTTTTCTGTTGAAACTCCTCACATTTATACCACTTTTTGGAGCTTTTCTGTATTCTTTGGCAATCTGTATAAATAAACATACGAGTATATTTTATACACTATCCATGTAGATACGCATGTAAAATTATTTGATTTGTTTGGGCTTTTTTTGTTTTTTTTTGTTTTTGTACAAAGTTTTTTTACGCACTACTTTTTTTTTTTTTTTATTTTATTGAATCAAGAAAAATGTTAACAGAAAGGTTTCGGCGCACTCCTGATTTTATTTTTTTTTATTTGAATATTAATTTCAGGTACATTCGCTCATATACCTTCTCGCTCATATAACAATGTATCTGTACTCTAATGTTGGGGAATGTACCTTGAGTATACTGGCAATATACAAGAATTACATATATGGTTTTTCCTATTTCTTTATTTTGATGCTGTGCAAGCAATAATTTATATGTCAAAAAACACAAAAGTCACTTTTAAATGACTGTCAAAAATTTACTTAAAAAATGTTAATGATAAAACTGGCACTTTGTTGTAGCTGGGTTAATTTTAATATGTTCAAAAAATATCAAGCTCGAAAAAATTAACAAGTCAAAATTACATTGGGAAAAAACGGTGCTGCCTCAGGGCATCCTTGCCTGTTAGAAGGTTAAATTTTAAATCGAAGTGTAGTAGACGGTTTCATTTTATTGACAATTTTAAGGGTGAGAAAAAGCTTTTGCTTGTTTTCCAACAAGCTATTTAATAAATAACTTTTTTGGTATTTTTAATAGATTTTTGCTTATATTTGCCTTGTTGCTTTCAAGTTATAAATTAAAAGGTATTACAACAATGAAGTGCTTTGTTATGGAAGCTCAGCAAAAGTTTGGACAACATCTTTGAATTCTTGCATACAATTTTAAATGCGCAGATTCCAGCACACAGCTACACATACCGAAACACAAACACACATACACACATACACTCACATGCGCATGCACAAAAGCTCCAAATTACTTAAGTGAAAATCACTTAAGCCCCACTTAAACTTTCAAAGTTGTGTTAATGTGCATGTATTTGTGTGCAGCAGCAGCAATGTTGTTGATATTTCGGACAAAGTTTGATAAAAGTCAAAAACTTAATTTTTTGACAGACACGAATGGACCGGTACTTGCCCATAGAAAATGTCGAAAACTGTAAGAAAAACAAAAACTTTGTAGTTTTGAAGTTTTCTTGAGAAAACATGGTAAGAATACAAAGCTTAACCTTTCAAAGCAGCAACAAACTAATTAAAGACGCATAAAACAAAAAGAAAAAAACTGAAAAAGGAAAAATTAAATTAGTTTTAGTTGGGCAGGTGCGTTAATGATCCTGTCTTCAGACTCATAAATGTATGCTACATAAATTGCTGCTGTATGCGTATTAATAAAGACACTGAGTATTTGTGTGGGAATAATTTTATCTGTTTGCTGGCCTTGGCTGTAGTGTAGTTCAAGTGGAAATGTTAATTAAGCTACAAGAAGCTATAAAGTATACAAAATACGTACCTACAACTTACCCTGTAGGAAAATCAACTAATTTAAAAGTAGTTAATAAAGTAGTTTTTTGTCAACCACAACTAGTTGAAATTCTGACTTTTTTCCATAGAACGAACTAACTTATTTTGTATGGTGATGTCCGCTAAATAAGTCAATTGACTTTCGTATGCATATATTTTCAACTACTTGTTAAATTAGTTACATTTAAATTATTTTTTAATTGCTTTTAAATAACCAATTGAAAACTATTACTGATGGCCTAAAGTTAATAATACTCGTATTTGATGAAATAACATGGTTAAATATATATAAACTTGTAATCTAATTTTATAAAAAATTTGCAATTAAAACATGTCAACATCAGAGTAGTTGCCGCCTTAATATAATTTAAAGTAGTTCATATACTGGTTTATTTTAAATTAGTTTTTTAATTAGTTGTTTTTAAAAACAAGTTAGTTTGTTCCTATAGGGTATGTACAATGCACTCACAAGCACACACTCACCAATTCATAGGCACACACAAGTCATCCAAAAACTGTTTAAGCTTCATAAACACGTTCTATTTGTCAGTCATTCGTTTGTAAAAATGAAACCATATATCTAATAACATCCTGTGTGAAAACAGGATACTTGCTGGTTCAGCCTACGTGCACAAGTGGAAAGTGACCAAATTCACATTGACCTGAGCATTAATTTTCTGAAGCACAAAAAAATATATTCATAAGTATATATATAAAACGACAATCAAGCACCCTCAACTATGTTGATAACTGTGAGCGCAAAGATATATATTTAGAAGACAAAAAAAAAAAAAAAAAAAAAATATAGAGATAACTACTGCAGACAAAAAGTTATATTAGTGTCCCATTGAGTGATTGAATGTGTGCGTCCTGATGATATGGTACGCCTTGATTGTAATGCATCAAATGGAAGTGAGTGTGTGATTGGAATTTTATTGCCATCGTAAATTAATGTATGTAGTCTTGGGGAGCAAAATAAATCAACATGTTTGTCCGGAAGCGGAAGATGAGCTTTTGGCACGTTGAAAAAATTTTATTTAGCAAATGTATGCATATGCTTGTAGTACTTCAAGTATATATTTATATATTTTTAAAAATTATATCTCTGTAAATGGGTGACCAATGTATACATATTCATAAAAAAACAAGTAATGTTTTAAAATTTCTTAACAAGTTTTTCTTAACGTAACAAGTTTATTGTTATTTTAACAAAAATGCTAATGTTATCATAAAAGGCCAACTTACTGTTGTAACTGCAATTTTTATTCTCTCAGTGTTTAATATAAAAATTGATGGCCTTTCCCATCTCAACTTCAAGGCAAGCTCTTTAAAAAACATGTGTAAATGGTGAATCCAAAAAGCTTACATTCATTCCCTTTTTCATAACACATTTGTGTATACATTTTTACATCTGAAAATATAGCCAATATATTGTTTCATATTTGGATTAAAAATAAAATAACACTAAGGCAACCGATTTCTACAACTCCATCAAGCAAACTGAAAATGGAAAAAATAAAAATTAAATAAGATATTAAAAAATCAATAGCTCCGGTCAAAAGATTTAACATGCTATCCAACAAGTAACTGAACAGTATTTTGAACGTTCAAACAATCCAACATGTGCGACCAAGATACAATTTCAAGGTAGTTGTGATAGTAAGCGTTGCCGTTTTGGCAGAATTTGACCAAATTTGGTAAATACTTTTTGACTTGGTAATATGCTAAATTTTTTATCGCTTTGGCAATTTTTTTAAAGCTTAAAAAAATTCAAGATACCTCAAAACTTTACGAAAATAATTGTTTTAAAATTTAGCAGTTATGTTTTAATTGCAGCATCACCCTCATCATTGTAAAAACTCTTTAAAATAACAAGAAACGTTTTATAATAGAATAATAGAAAATTAAAACCGATTGAAAGTAAGATTAATGATTAATTTCACTTTTTAAGTACCTACTTATCTTTAAAAAAAGAAAGAGACAAGCTATTTAAATACATAAAAAAAATAAAAATGTGAATATAATATTAATTTTATTATTATATGAATAACAAAGTCATATTAGCCTAATAAGTACGTATTAATAAAATGCGATTTTTAATATTTCGATGTCTTTTATAGTCTGTATATATTTGAGATTTTTATTTTGTTTTAACTTTTTTGTTTTTCTAAATAAAGTGAAAAAAGAGTTAATTAAAAATTAATAAAAAAATTATTTATTTATATGTTTGATAAATTTTTTAATTTTGGGTAATTTTTGGAGTTATTTGGTAAAAAAAAAACCATGGTGACAGTTGGCTTGGCGAACATAGCTTGTTGAAAATAATGTAAAATATGGAACGAAAATATTTAAAAGAATAATAAAAAGGTAAAATATGCATGCAAATGAAAATTTATGAAATACCCAACTGGCCAAAATGCTTAAGAATAATATTATAACAAGCTTAAAAAATAAGCATTAAGCTTGAAAAAATCTTGAGAAACTATTGAAAAAAACTATCTCTGCAATTGTAGAAAAATCGATACGGAACCCTCGTGATAATATTACTCATGCAAGAATTTTATAAGCATTTTCGAGAAATTGTAGAATAAGCTTAAAAAATAATATTATATTAACACTTGTATAGGAAACCTTACTATCCGCAATAATTTTACAAGCTTTTTCTGTGAGTTGCTTACAAAGCTTAAAAAACAATGATTACACGTACAACTATAGACAGATATTCAAAAACTCTTGACTTTTCTAATTTTTTAAGATTATTTTAATCAATAATGATTTATTCATTTTATTGAAATTCATTGATTGCATTAAACATTTTAACATTTTTACTTTAGATGTTCTTTCTTTGTAATTTGCGCAAACAATCAATTTTATTTGACAGAAAAAAGCTTGTTCTCAAGTACAATTGCGGTTCACTTTCTAGATGTGCAGCCTGCTGCCATTACTACCTTGATAATTGTATAATGTGTGCGACGACATCATTCCTTCTCGGATTTCAAGCAGAATATTTATATCGACTTCAGCAGAACTGGCAAAAAGTTTTAAATCCAAAACATACTTCATTTTAGATGAGGATGACGTTAAATGATGTGTATTGAAAAAAAATAAAGAAAAAAATAAATCAAAGCGCTAAGCCTACTTTAAATAAAAAAATTTTATAAATGATTATTTTTGAAGACAATACTTATGTGATGAGCCTTTTTCACCCTCATAGATACAGATAGATTGAAATGACCTTGATAAAATCATGATATTATGATACAAATTTGTTGAGGATTCACTAAAAACTAAATCACTTAAACATATAACGGAGACACCACAATAAAAAAAAAGTCGAATTTTGCTCTTAGAAGTCAATTTGGGCATTTATTTAAATACACTCTTATTGAATTTTTGAAAATTTTTGAATTGATTTCCAACATAATAAAAAAATTTCATATTTCCTTTAAAAAATCTTATTTGAAAGGTAAACGAGGGTACTGCATTGAGGTCAGTGAAGTCTGCTTTATGTCGAACTTCACGAAATCCATTGAAACATGTCATCCTGTGTAAATGCGTATGTACTACACTTGTGTTCACGAAAAAACAGAAAATTAAAGAAACACGTGATATTCGACTATGTCTTATGAAATGGACCAGGACAATAGGATACGGAAAACTTTTTTAAAGTAAAGTTTATTAATTTTTCTTCCGTTTTGTGGTGATTTTCGACACGTTCTGTACTTATGTTTGCTATGTATATGATATAGTCAATGTTTGTACTCTTACTTTCATATAAAAATTGCTACAAAAATGACTAAAATGTTTCTTTATCCGTGTTAATTGTCAACTTAATCGTATAAGAAGCTTTAAATAAAAAATTTTTATCATTTTTCAAAATTATACTTGCATTTCTTTACTACTGAAAATATTTTATGAAATGTTGCACTGTACCCCACCATGTTACATATTTTCATATTACTTATAAGGTTTCTTTTTAAACAAATTTTCCACCATGCTTTAGTAAGTATTCCTACGCACATTGTTAGGGAAAAAGTTGGATAAAATAACTTTTAGAAACTTGGCATTTTTGAAAAAGTAAAAATAATTTTGGTACAAACTAAGGCAGATGTAAAATTGGATATAAGTTTATAGAAATTTAGAAAATTAGTGGTGAAGGTTGAAACATACTTGGCACATTTGTGGTTGAATTGTATAATCTTCACAGAATGTAGATGTTTGTTTTGCTTCTTTTCGTGAATAAAACTCCATTCTTTTCTTTTGCTGTCTGATTATACCAAATACTAGACTTCAAACGCATTTTTTTCAAAATCGGTTACCCTTTCTTTCAAATGATGAAACTTGTCTCGACTTTGTTTTGATCGATCATTGATCAGTCACTAGCCTTTCTCTGAAATTTCAAATAGAAATGTTGGTTCCTGTTACATATTTGTAAAGTACCCAAGAGTTGTCAACTGAAACTCCCAGCAAACGTTTAATTCCTAGTTTCTGGTATCATTTTGCACCTTTTCTAAGAGTTGTGGCATATGAACCCTTTTGGTCCTACAAATTAATTCCAGATTTTCCTTTATTGTAAACAGGAATTGTTTTAAGCTTTTCAGCCGTCGTGGTACGGGGACCGCTGAGTGCTTGTAGTTTGAATTTATGATGTGAGTCTATTTGCAACAAGTAACAAAGTAGAAGCGTGTTTTGTTTAGAGCATGGGAACATCCCTGGTGTCCCATAATTTCAAAACAACGATTCCGTCCTCATCTTGCCGAGAAACAACTTTGCACTTTTTTCAGCTTTGCGAGTAGAACTTCATTCGATAGATTACTTTTGTTCGCTACAACATGTGAATTTTGTTTCAAAAAGGACTGCGCCAATTAATACATAATTGTTTTAAAATTTTCCAACAAAAGTTCACCTTCTTTCATTGTGGAGGCCTTCTGAAAGTTTGGTACGAACATTTTTGCCAGTCCAATTTCTAGTTTTCCAGTATCCGATTTTCTATGATAGAATATACTTTGTGTGCCCAGGTATATTCATCAGCGGAACATAGTTTGAAAAGTTTCATTCCATATCGATGGCTTTTGTTAGAAATTTACTCTCTAAATACTATACGACCTCTAAATGGTACTAAGCTTTCGTTAATAACAAAGTTCTTCTCAGGGTAAAAAAGAGTTTTCAGTTTAGACTGGATGATGATGTCCAGAAGATTGTCAATTTTGCGAAGACAATACATTTTGGCACTTCCTTCATTATCTTCAATAAGCACCATAGAAATCAAGGCCTGATTACGATTTATTGACATAACCAATTAAATAGCTATATTGTATATTCCTGTTGACTCCCAATAGTCCTTAAAACGTCCTAACTTCATATAAACCATCAGTCCAAAACATTTCTTCATTTTTTTACTATCTTTACATATCGACTGTGTTTGCATCTGTCTGAGAGAGATTGCTCTGAATCCAAGTTTTTTGGTAGTACTATACTTATTGGTGGTTAATATAAATTACTGAAATTGCTATTTTTTATCTATATGAGCCAATAACTCTATCGCCAACAAAGCGAGAATTCATATCCGCAGATGAAGCTTCATTCAAAATTTTGACTTGAGAAGACTATGCTGCCTAATGAGTCGAAATATTTCGTCTCCCAAATCATTGCGCTGCAGCTTATACAGCGCGACCTTTTTTGTGATGTAACTGGTAAATGATCACATTTGTTAATCAAATTTACGTTTACGTTTTGGTGGACGTCCGTATGATACCTTTCGTTTAGTTTGGCTTAGGGTCCTGCCAGTTTCGATCATGTCTTCGGCTAGTGGAACCAAAAAGCTGATTAAGTCGGTTTTTTTGTGATTTACTTCTTGGTGAACTATCCACGCGTTAACTAGCGCCATCATTAATATTTGGAAAAAAAAACTTTTTTCCACCATTTGTTGGACTTTTTATCCAAATCATAAACACCAACTTTTTGATCCGCTATGTCAACTCCACCCATTATAGCTACATATTTTATAATAGCATCAGGGCACTCAACATCAATTTTTTCGCTATTTTTTTGCTTGCGTTTAGTCTTGCTTGTGGTTGGCATGTGGCAATTAGACAGAAGTACGTATAATACGTCTTTTGAATCCTGCCATCGCCAAGCAATTGTTCCGAGGCAATTTACCATAAATTCACTCCCATTTCTGTTTAAATTTCCATTAAATTGCGGAACGTTTTTTCGAGTTCGTATCACAGTTCCAACTGCCGGATAGTCAGTAAAATTTATTAAACGAGTACTAGTAAAAAATCTATCGAAACTTATCATAACGTCAGGGTTGCGTATAGTACTACAAAGTTTTTCCACAACTCTTTCTCCTAAGGTAGATGCCACAGCGCTTTTTTCTCTTCCTCTATAAATATTTAGATCATATATAAACCCAGTTTTGGAGTCACATCTTAACCAAATTTTCATGCCGCGCTTTATTGGTTTTAGAGGTTGATATTGTTTTAATGATGGCCTTCCCTTAATTTTTGTCATTGATTCATCAATAGCTTGAAATGTTGCTTCCGTTCTAACACTAGGAAAAGTTTTTTTTACACAAGATAACAGTTCTTGAACATAATACACTTTTGAACATCCATCTGGTTTTTTTAGGATCATTGAAATACATTTTGGATATTATTAGCTGAAATCGGTCTCTTGATATTGCATTTTTTATGGCTAAGTTTCCAAGAGATGGATGTGTGCTCCAGTAATTTTGAATCCTTGGAACTTTGTTATAGCTCATGATTAGGCAACATCCTAGTACCATTAGAATCTCATGCTCATGAGTTTTTGAAATTTTTTTTTGTCTCTTTCCAACATTTGTAGTCTTTTATTTGTACTATCAGCAATAAATATTAAAAGCGATTACATCAGCCAAAATTATTGGTTATTTTTCGATTAGGATCTGCATTCTTGGTCGAATATTTGCGTCTGGTAGTGACCATAGGAATGGATTTACAAAGTTTTCGCTTGGATTATTTTCATCGATTAATTCGTCATTGCCTTCATCATTTTCTTCACTCGACTCTGATGATTCATTTTCCGGCTCAGAGTCACTTGGTTCAGTATAATCGGAATTATCGGCTTCTAAAAGCTCTTGAAGCTCTGCACTTAGTTGCGACATTTTTTCCTAAATATAATACGAATGGGATATATAAGACCAACGAAAACCCCGAATGGGACAATATGTCCCAAACCAACAAAAACTAACAACAATTTATACTTACAGAGAATAAACAAAGTTTTCATACGCAAATAATAAATTCAGCTGGTTCAAACAAATATATCAGTTTTGGTTGCAACACGGATACAGCTTCCTTCTTTAATTAGCAAATGAAGTTGCCTCTACGAGAGCTTCTCATCAACTGACGCTAAAATCTTATTGCAAACTCACTCAAAACTAAGTCCCGTTATTTATTTCATAAACTAAAACTCAAAAGTACGACTGGGACATTTTCAAATATGATTTGTTTACTTAAGACAACAAATAGGACTATTCAACATTCTTTGGGACGTATTATCCCAATAGGACCGAAAGGGTTAATGAGCTCAAAAGAAAATTGCTTGCTTAAAAAAATGATGATAAGAGGACATTTTTCAAATAACAAGCCACTTATGCCAATATGTATTCTTAGTATTTCAAAAAAGTAATGTAAATTAACCTTAACATTAAAAACCATAATAACAAATTGTTCTGAAATTAGTTTAAAGACATTAGTTTAAAACATTTTAAAAACCCAAATAAAAAAATCAAGCTATGCATATCTTATAATATTTTTATATAATCTTGAGCTTTAATTATTTTAATTAAAAAATATTAATTATAAATATTTGACAAAACCTTTAATAATTTCTTTTACAATTATGAAATTCATGAGAAATTCAAGTTCAAAACAGCAAAACATAACAAAAACAAAAAACGTTAAAAGCTATTTGAAAAAGTCTTTATATCATGATTATAATTACAAAACGCCTTCTAACTTTTATACTGTTCATCAAGTTTCAGCTTTACTGCGTGCCAGCTTCAGGCTTCTCAATGCTTTTTGTTTTTTTATTTGTTTTTTTTGTTTTTTGGTTACTTTCTTCAAAATGAATAATATTTTCTTCATAATAAGCTGTCGGCGCTTACAGTAGGTTGAAAATGTACAGAGAAATTATTACTTATTTTCCTCTCCTTCATCAAGTTACCCACTCATCTCTAATTTCATTAAGCAACATAAAAACAATTTACGACTTAAGGGCAGACTGCAGGATGAGATTCTGATATTATGAATGATTCGCTGATTTTGCTCTTTAGCTCAAGTTTCAGCATCTGGACATACAAATATAAAGATAGAAAACAAAAATCAAAATAACAAAAAAGTCAGACAAGTCAGATAATGTAACAAAGAAAAGAAAATAATAGCAAAAATAATAATAATACAAAATCAGGCACCTGTAGAGCAGACGGTCTTTTAGTACGTCTTTAGTTAAGCTATAGTAAAGCTTTAGTGTGGAGGCACAGTTATAACAACAGAAACAACAACAAGTGAATATTAATTAAAATATGAATAAAGGCAGTTGTTAAATGGTCAAAGACGGTATTTTATAGAGGTGGCAACAATGTAAATTAACAAAAGAGAACATAGCTAATGGGCTGATTAGCAAGCTGCTGGAAGAATAAGCGAGCAAGAATAAAGTAAAATTTTTACTAAACATTTGATATGCATTCTTAGGGACGCTGCTTCCGGAAGGCATTATGTAATGCAATTAAATAAAATTAAAGTTCGATAAACATACTCAAACATACTTAAGTCATATTATAGTAAAAGGTTTTTGAAATACTGCATAGCAATTATTTATTTATACAAAATTTTTAACAGTTTCTTAACTAACTAAAGTATGCAGTTATTTCAAACCTGAAATCAGTGTTTTCAAGTTGGCTCTAGTTTTTGAGATAGAGTGCGAGTAGGGGCTCATCAATTAGTTTAAACAAGCTTTAAAATGCAATATCTAGCGTTTCTCTATCAGTTCTAGTCCCTACGATTTGTGAGTAATATGTGAAGTGAAACTTCTTTGGCAACAATACATACAAAAGTGCTTTCAATAACAAACAACAACATCATTTCGACGCTCTACGAAGTATGTGTTTTGTGTGACTCACCTATTCGCGTATAAATGTAGGTGTTTTTTTCAAGAGGTATAGAGCTTTTTTTCAAATAAAACACAAACAAAATTAATGAAATGGCCATTATTTTGGCTTTATTAGTTCGCAAATTTTATGCCATTTAGTGTTTGAACACAATTTTGGGCATATAGCTACAACGACTGCGTCTTTTGAAGACCAGAATGTCGGTCCAATATCGCATTCCTTTTTCAAACATATCCGGATTCATATCGCCAATAACGCGCCGAATGTTGGTTTTCAACTGATCAGTCGTAGCTTATTTATCAGCATAGACCAGTGAACCGACGTGCCCTTACAAAAAGGAGTCTAACGGAGTCAAGTCACATGACCTATGCAATATGACAAATGTAATATAAGATCCCTACTTTTGGTAAAAGTCTCACTGTTATCGTGCATGGCGGCCACACACATACTTTTTTTATCTTAGTGCATGCTTATTCTATATATGGGCATTTCCAGAAAAAATTCTACCGTGACCCAAAAACTAAAAGTTATTAAAAACTTATTAGTTAATGGTATTATCTTAGAGAAACATAAAAATTTTATGGATTTAAGCAATTTGAACATTAACTCATTTACCATGATGATCAAGTCGTCTGCATTGTTTCACAAATGTAATTTTTTTTTTTAGTAAAGGTTTCGTAAGCGTTTTGGTTTTAGTAAAAATGAAAGGCATTTACTACAAATAATGAAAAATTGTTGAAGCAAGGAGAGGCAAAATATATAAAATTTGTTTTTATGGTAATAAATTACATAATACTCAACTCTCTAATTACTTAATTACACAATTAAATTACAATGAAAATTTAAAAAACGTAACGCCAGTAGGCTAAGGAAAACAGTTCAATACCATTTTCTCCTGTGTTTCTAAACCGATTGATGACTTTTTTTTTAAATGAATCCGAGTAGTGAGGAGCAACGACAAATTTTTTAAGAAAAATGCTATCTGGAATACCCGGCGTTACCCGGGGTGGTATGGCATTCAGCGTGTTTCTTAACCGATTTGGATGATTTTTTTTTTGTTAAATGAATCAGAGTAGGGAAAAAGAGTGCACCGAATAGTTTTTAAAGAAAAATGCTAGCTGGAATACCCGGCGTTGCTCGGGGTGGTATGGCGAAAAGGTCGAGTTTCGACCACTGCCATACTCTAGTAACAAAAAAAACGGGAAACGATTTTTAAATTTGATTACTTGGAAAACAAACTGATATTATTTAAAATCCTTCTAAAATAGGTTTTATACAAAAAGTCTTTCCCAATTCGCAGAGTTTTGCAAATGTTGTAATCAAGTCGAAAACTTCTGTTTATTGTATGGTCGATTGTTGTACTTTTTTTAACTTTATACAGTGTACATAATTACTACACAAATACGTATACACAAATAATTTAAAAATTTGACTTTTTCATTAAATTTTTTAATATTTTTTCGTACAAATCGCACGTAACGCCAGTTTGGAAATGCTCATATTCAAAACTTATACTGAAAGGCATTTATGATAGTGCTGATTACTTTGTATTAAAAATATTTATAATTGTAATTCACCTAGAAATAGAAAAAAAAACTTTATAATGCATAAAATTTTCTTAAATTTCTTCAAACTAAGTTTAAAAAAAAAGAAAAAAAAAACTTCAAAAATTTTTGGAAAAAAATAATTTTTAGACTGTGTGGACCAGTTTTATTAAAAAATGTAAAGTCCTGCATAGTAAGAAATCTTGGCGTAAAATTTAAAAGGAGAGAAGTATTTTACAGATTACTTATACAAAAAGTATTAAATTTAATATGTGCCTCTAAATGTATTACACAATTTTTAAATATATTTTTATTTCATTTTAATACAGTCTAAATAATACATTGACATTTTGTACTCTTCGAAATAATTCGAAACTATGATGAATATTAAATTTGGGTTTTAAGCCAAGCTGATGTATAATATTTCAATAGCTCAATTTTTAGTTTTAATTTTCAGATTCTTAAAACTCAAAAGTCTTATGATTCAGAGTAACTTTTTCGGTAAACAAAGGCTTATAATACAATTTGTGTGGACCATTTTTTTTTTTTTTATTACAGCGTACAATCAACGCTTACTGCTTTCATTTAAATGATGACATGAGTTCGAAGCCTACAATGGAAGATAATTTAAAAATTATAGTATAGTATAATAATACATACATATCGACTTTAATGCTCATCTATATACAATTCTATATGATACTTTAGTATGGAAAAAATTTAATATTTTATAATTTAAATTTAATTAAATTTAATTTAAATGAAATTAGCGTTATATTCAAGTACAATAACAGTGTTAACAATTAATACTAACTTAAGCATTAAATTTTAATAACAAATTAGTTTTTTAAATTAATACTGACTCAGAATTCAATTTTAAAACAAATGTATATTAAAAATTAGTTGTAATATTTGGCCATTCATTTATTTTTAATTATTTTAATATAAATCTGGTGTGGTCATATACAGTCAAACCTGTTTTTGTACGGTGTATAGGAACCGCATAAAAAAAAAAATACAGAACTTTGCAGTAGCTTTAAAAAATTGCTTTCGAGACAAAATAAAAAAGCATTATTTTCATGCGATGGATAGGGACCTCATTAAAAAGTCTCACATTTCAAAATAATTCAAGACCTGAGAATTTTGAAAATACACGTGCGAATATTTTTAAATATTTTATTTACATATGTACTTATTTTATGCATACAAATGTTTTCATCCATTTTTCTTCGTAGTCTGACACTACGCGAACTTTTTTGTGGTAAGCTCGTTAAAACTTAAAAAAAAACAATAACAAATTATGAGTCTAGTAATTGGCGGATTCAATCGATAAACTTAATGGCCGATAACTTCGTCAATTATCTTCATTTCCACAAACCACAAAAAAAAAAAATCGCATAAAAACAATCGCACAAATAAAAATATCTCATAAACACAATCGCACAAACAAAAAATCGCACAAAAAAAGACCACACAAAAACAGGTTTGACTATACATATGTTAGTGCAAATGCATTCAAATGTTTTTCCAGAATTTCTTACCGTGTACGCATATAATATCTATTATTTTTTTTGCAATTTTTTATATCATGAGTGGAATATTTAAAGCCAAGAAAATTGAATCTTATTTCCTTATTAGTCCTAAGGCAGTAATTGAAATTATCTTGCAATATTTAGTGTATCCAATTTTACGTCAATATGACTAGCTTAAGGATAGCTTTTAATACCTGGTTACGTGCGTACAATTCACCTAGAAGAAAAGACATACGAGTTTAAGTTATTTTGTTCTCGTAAGTATGTGTGCGTGTGTGCTTGTACAGATTATGAATGACTACAATTCATTAATTTCTTCCATCACATCGCACTGAAAATACAAAAGGTTCACAACTGAAAATTTTAAAACAGCCAAGAGAAGCAAAAACATTTCTTTTATTAAGGGACTTCAGAGTACAAAATTATGATAGTCAATGAAAATGATCATTACGAATAGTTTTACATTAATAACTCGAAAATTTTAATATTAAAAATTGTGATCCTTTTGTAGTAAATGTGCGACATGTGTGCGACATGTTGAATTTTCGTCTGCAATTTCGCACTATTTCCTCCTATACTCTATTTAAGGTCCTATTCTAGTGTTGCCATATTTTATGGTAGATGCTTAAGATGGATATAAATATTCCAGCAGCGTTTTACAGCATAGCTTTTAACATTAATTATGAATTCAATTTGAGTACCAAAACGTCAACATCACAAGATACATCACCAAACATACCTCTCCAAGAAACCTTTTTCAATTCACATTCTCCCCACATTCATTACCAAACCAATGGAAACTTAAGTGAAATGACCTTTTCTCCTTTTGCCATTTTTGCAAAAAAGACAAAAAATCTATTTGGTTTTCTTGCTTGAATATAAATATTTTCTCCGCAGGTGTCCAATGAATGCTTTATGTTTATTTTAACGGATTTATTTATGCCTCCAGTGTTTTGCCAACATAAAAGAAACCGAACGCTGCGAATGAAAGTGAAAGTCAGAGATGGAGTATCAATGAATAGATTGAGTTACTAACAGATGAATTCATGGAAATTGAATACTTGCAAAATTGTATAAGAAAAAAAAAAAAATAAAAACCTAAATTCACTTTGAAAATTGCAATTTATCTGATCTGGAAAGAATATATATAAATAATTGCAAAAATTCGTGGCTTAATTTAAGCAAAATAACGACCTGCTTGAACAACTAGAATCATATATGTTATTCTTACGTTTGAATTTTACGAGACTAGAGTTAAATATATTGCTGTTAAATATGTAATTGTAGGAAATTGAACAAGTATTTGAGGAGAAAAAAACGTTTTCTTTAGAGCTACCGCTCTAATGCACAGCGATAAGTTTTCAATTTGATCTAACTGAAAGCTGTTCTATCATTCTGCATACTAAAGAATTTAATATCTATATAATATTTAAGCTAAAATTGCTAGTTTCGAACTGATTCTTTGTGACATGATGATGAAGACAAAAAAATATTGATATTTCTTAACAAGAATTGAGTTTTTAATATTTGAAATATACAATTAAAAAATTTTGTGATATGAGATGCTATTTATGCCATATGGAGACTCGTGACTGCAGTCCAGTTTTTTTATTATTTTTCGAAGCAAGCCTTGGGTTAATTTTGAAACGTCACATATTGAAATATAAATGAATGCAACGTTGAATTAGGTTTTATTTTTAGCTCTGTGAATATCTATTTAAATACATACCAAACTCTTCATATAATTCACATGTAGTTTATAACTCATATTTATATCAAATTTAAAAAACTTTGAATGTTGTGGGTTTTGAACTCAGATTCTCTACGTCAGCATAATAAAACTGAAACAGAACCCTCTGTTTGGTAAAATATAGTATTCCGACATTGAACTTGTCAAAGCATTAGTAAATAGCATAATTTACCTGATTATGTTGGAGCATCTTCTATATACCATATGTATATATAACTAGCGTTGCCTGATGTCTTGTATTTAACGGGCGTATTGTTTTTTGTATTAAATTTTAAGTGTCCCCCAGGGGCAAGATTTGTCCCATATTTACAAAAATTTGATTTGCCTATGATTTTTGAAAAAGTATTCACATGATTTTCGAATGCTTTTAGAATATATTATATAAAATAAAATATGATGATTTTTAGAAAAATAGTGATACCATTTGTATAATTAAAAGTTGTCGAAAGAAATAATTGCATTGGTCAGTTTTTTCTTTGAAATAAAAGCATTTCTTGATTTTTTTTTTTTATTAGTCACTAAATTCAACAAAATCGAACAGTTTATTTAAATATTGTTAGGCTTACAACTATAAAAAAACGTTATTAATACAACCGCAACCGCAAAAAAAAAATAGGCGTGAACGCACTCTAACTATGCCCAGTTTTCAGAATTCATTATAATTCCTGAGTGATATATGCTTATGTAGTGAAACTTAATGCATAGGTGCTATGAGTCCAAGTGGCGGTCACTATCTATGTATGTAAATGTTGCATCTAATATATAAAGTCATTTTGTATGGGAGGTAGACGTAGTTTTCATCCGATTTGGCCCATTTTCGAACTTGATCTTCCTTTTTTAAAAATAAACTTATATTTTGAATTTCATCGCGATAGCTTTAAAATTGCGGCTGTAATCGTGTCGACAGACGGACAGACAGACGGACACACAGACGGACACACAGACGGACACACGGAAATCGACTCAGAAGATGATGTTGATCAAAAATATATATATTTTTCTATACCTGCCACGCCTCTTTCTTGGCGTTACAAACGGAATGACACAGTTAATATACCCCTTAAGCAGTACGCGTTGGGGTATAAAAATGCAAATGTGAAGTATCCCATTTTTTTTATTTTCCAAAACGTTTTACCAAATTTTCAGTTTTTAAGCATATATATCCTTATCAGGTCCGTAGCCAAGAGGGAAGCTTAGGTGTTCAAGCCCCCCCATAGGGTCCAGAAAGTATAATAAAAAAACCACAAATGAGACTATTAAATTCAAATTTTTTTTTTAAGATAAGCTGAGATAATGATGTTAATTTACTTGAAGATGCAAAAGTTTCAACACGTTCAAAACCAATTTCAAAAACTTCGTTTAATAAATGAAAAATCTTTATGGCCAAGTGAACGATTAACTTTGCTTATAAAAGTCATAATAATTTTATTGAAATTTAACTGCAAGGAGTTTATATATTAAAGAACCAATTTCAATTGGGGATATTGATGCTCGAAAAGTCCCTGTTATCCTTAAAAATATATATATTTGCAAGTATACTTATAATACAGTACCAATATCAAAGCTTGTTTGACCCAAACGCTTTGAGAAAGTATTCGTTTGAATGGATTATTTAAAATTTTTAAAAACTGTATAAAGCAAAAAATATGATGCATGAACCACGAAATTTAACGCATTATATGGTATTCCGATTCTACTTTGTTGCTTTTCTTGGTTTATAAGACATTTAAAATCTCTGACTTGCCACAAAAATTTAGCCCTGTGCGAAGTTTTTTCCACATTACAGGTTTCGGAAAATCACCTTAAAATCTAAATATGCTTCTTTCGAAAAAAAAATCTCAATAAAAAATATATATATATAATTTTATACAGTCCAATTCTATGAGGTTTTGAAGATTTTTTTAATCATGTCACCAAATTCTCATAAGAAAACTGACATTTTTTAAACTTCGGCATTTTTAAAATAATTTTTTGTTGTTAAGAAATAAAAAACAATTTTTAATTTGAAAAATTTTATTTTTAATTTTTTTTAGTTTTTTAATTTGCAAACAATATAAATTTAAAAAAACGACTGATTAAATTCTTAAATATCCAAAAAAAAGTAACTGTTTAATTCTTTTTATAAAAATTTATCCAGCTGAGTAATGATTTTCAAAGAAAGTCTTATTTTGATGAGATAACTTAGATAAGATATTGGGTGCAAAAACCAGTTGTCGAATTACGGATTTTGAGAAATAATTTGAAATTTAAATATGCCTTTTATCGAAGTCTCAATATAAATTTTGATAAAAAAATGCTCTCTTATGGTCATTTAAAAACAGGCATATTCACGAATGTTCGTAGAAGAAAACGGATTTGTTTAGAAACATTTCCATATCCTTGCTTATAGTTTTTTATTGGTATTTACTTAAAGATTTTTTTATCAAAAAACATAGGTAATTCCTGGCTACGGGCATGATCCTGATTTACTGTTTTATAGCACCAAGATTTTAAAAGATATATTATTGAATTTATTTTATTTTAAAAGAACATATCTAATTTATGAATCCTGCCAATTTTCAACTCTTTTGGATGTTGAGAAATATTCCAAACATATAGTTAAGTATAACTAGAAAACTCATTAACTAAAATTGCAAAAATATCAGTTTTTGGGCCAGCATTCAACAATTTTAGTATTTTTTCTAGAAAGCGGAGGTAAGTAAAATTTTTTATTCTGACATCAGTGGATATTTCTTAAGAGTTCTAAATGTTCAGAATTAAGAAATTAGATTTCGAATTTTTTTTGTCTAGCATGCCCTTTCGCATTACTGTGCGACGCCAGGTATTCCAGCTAGTTAGCAAAATAATTTAAATTTTACTTGGTTTTATTTATTACACATGAGAATGACAATATGTAATATGATGAAATTAAAAAATTTTAATTGCAACGTGTTGAAAATCGATAATTAATAAGTAGTTTTAATCTATCACAAATAAACTATTCATTCTGGTGGTTCAACATAGTGTAAGGTATTAAAAAATGAAATTTTCGATATCAAAAAATATAAAATTAATTAAAATCTTACACGTAATTACATTAATAACATATTATATATATCGATAAGTAAAAAACTGACTGTAAATGAAGCGGCACACAATTAAAACTTCAATATGAATAAAAAAATAAAAGAAATGTACTTATATAGTCGATGAATGTTAAATGGCGAAATCATTGCAATCTTTACACAAATCAATTTGCATTTGAAGAGGCGCTAATATATGCTTTATTATGATGTGCCTTTTAATAATTTAATGGCAGTCCAACGCGACTCGATGAAGCACGTTCGAGTGACCTGAATTAATTGCCACTCTTATATTTGCATTGCATTTATTTAAAAGTGTTGCAGCTGCACGTTGTGTACTTTTGGCCATGCAATATCTGTAATCTTTATGCGTTTGCTGCACTCTGGCACTGCCACACATAAGACATTAAAAAAGTTTAATATTACACGCAATTTGCTGATACCTGCAAAGTTTCGTATAGCGGGAGTTAAAATATTTTTTCACTGAAAATAAGAGCATTAAGTTAAGCAAATTTATTGGTGTATAAACAACAACAACAAAAAATATCCAACATATAACATTTACTATTGACAATGCTACTTGTCACTGAGACTGTCACTTTTGCTGTCGTTAGTGGCAAAAACGATGACATCAATGGCAGCGAATGACAAAGCTTAATGGAAATGCTTTTCACCAACCTGGCCGTCATTAATAGTAGGCAAAATAAAGTAAAATGAAGTCAAATCCGATTATATCAGAAAACATTAAAAATGTAGCAAAGAGCATTGTGATTTATCTCAGCGTTCATTCTTATATTGTTTGGTTTATTTATGTTATACACGTTTCTGAACAACTCAATGATATTGTCAAAATTCATGATACAATTCGTGATGGACTACGTCCACACTACTAATCATGAGCTTTCATCACAAAACAAGAGAGGGAGAGAAAGAACAAAAAAAAAAAAAAAAGAAAAGAAAGAAAAAAAATCTAAAAATTTAACCGTTAGAATAAGGAAATACTGTAACGTTTTAAATAAGAAACAAAACCTAGCTTGGTAAATAAAAAATATATAAGCTTATAATAATAAGCTAGAGGGCCGTAGCTAGCGAAATATCAGTCGCAAGACTTACAAATTTTTTTCAAAATTAGAAAACACTAAAATAATAATAAAAATTGAAACTTCGAACAAAATTTTTTTTAAAAATTATTTTTGTGATCATTCAACAAAAATTATGTCTATTAAACTCATCGTAAAATCATAAAAAAAAATTTGTCGACATTCGGGAAAGCATATTTATCAATAATTTGTCAATTTGAAGCAAAACGCATCGTCGAAATTATTTATAAAAAAAATTTTTTTTTGATATTTTTAAAATTACCCAAAATCACCCCTAAAAATAATTTTAGAAAAAAATTTAACTCAAACCCCCCCTAAAAGTTTTCATTTTTATTATTATTTCACCGTTTTCTAAATTTGAAAAAAATTTGTTAGTTCTAGGAGCAAAATTTTTCTAGCTACGGCCCTGATAAGCTAGGCCTACTTCAAAATGGCTGCGCAAACAACAAATTTACCAACAAAACAGCTGTGAGGCTCTTAAATGTAAAAGATAAAGGCAATTGCAACAATTAGAAAACTAAAATTCGTACAGATGACTTTGACATACAGCTCCATTTCTATTATATTCTGAGCCTGTCTTATAACTCGGCCATGGTCACCATTAAGAAAATAAGACGTCAGCAGTTTTGCCAGTGTCATTTAGTTGGGAGCATCCTTTTGGTCCTTACAGTTAATGTTCCAGTTCTAACTGGAAGTATGGCGTTTTGATAGTTCTAATTTAAGATGAAGGAAAATGTACAAATATGATGTTAAAAACAAATCAATTTTCAATTTTGTCAACTTTGAAGTCAAATTTGAAGCCATTCCATACGCAATATAAGAAAAAATAAAGAGAAAAGCTTCTACGTTAACAAATACACTCAGTTTAAATATAATTTTCAATAATATAAAAAATGGCTCAAAATATCACACCCAAATAATATAAGACTTAACCCCTTTGCTGCGGTCAGTGCGAGTGACAAGTCACAGCAAGGCTTCTTACACACACACACACACAAGCACACTGACGAAGTGTAACACAAAATGATTTTGTTGCCAGGGAAAAGTTTTTGGCCAAAAATAACAGAAAATGTTTAGAGAAAACAAAAAGGAAAAAAACATTTTAAATTTGTTATTTTTGTGCAGCTAACTGATGACAAAACATTGAATGAAGTATGGATTTGTATGCAAAAACAACAAAAACTATACTACAACAACAGCACACGCATGAATGTGACAGCAAGATAGAAAAGTTTTTTTTTTGTCAATGCAATGCCAACGACCACCTACCGAATGACGCCCACCAGCCGATTGTCTCGTCAAAGTGGCGCCTAAAAAGCTGCAAGCACTTTATTGAAGTTGCTAAATTCATTGCAAGTCGTTGCAGCAGCAGCTAAGCAATCAACAGAAAGAGAAAAAAAACATGTGTCGGCGTTAGCTAGTTTCTGCTGCGAGAAAGAAAGAGAGCATCACACAATATTTTCCAGGAAGTTTTCGGGTAAAAGTTCTTTAAAATTTCCAAAAAACAAGGCAAAGAGGAAGTAAAAGCAGAATAACGGATAGAAGAGCAAAGAGCAATATAAAAGCAATAAAAGTAAGCTTAAAAAAACAAATAGGAAAAAGAACGAATATGCAGACGCTTTAGGAAGCAGCGTTTCGGGCAATAAATTAATGGCAATAATTTTATGTTAAGGAAGGATATAAAAATAGTTGTGGTATATTTTTAGGATATCTGATCTGATGCTGTGCATTTATGAACAGCCGATGGAAAAAAAATAACATTAAGCTAGGCGAAAAGCAAATTATTAATACAAGAAAAAAAACAAAACCAACAAACATCAGAAACCTAATAAGACAAATAAAAACTAAATTTATGACGCTTATCAGAGATAAAAACAAGAAATAGAACTATGGAAAATTATGTTATTACGCCTTCTAATAAGTTTTCGAAAAATAAATCCTAATGATACAAATTAAATGAAAAAGATTTTTATCGCCAACTCGTAAATAAGTATTTTAATCACCTATTAGAACACCTGCTATCACTCACGTGTAATGTCTTAACTCATTATGTTTTCCTTTTATTTTCAAACGTTAAAGCGCCATCTAACGTTTCCAATGGTTTAAAGCACTATAAATGGCAATATAAGCTTTGCAAAGCAGAAGTTATTACAAATATCTTAAGTTATTCACATAAGGTTTATTATTGAAAAATGCTTGATCCTCAGCATATTGCACTCTATCTAAAAAGCAGGCACGACTCAAAATTTACAATCAACTGTCCATCAACTGTCAAAACTGTTTACTCAGTTTTTACTCTTTATTAAAAAAAAAAAAATCTTTTTTTTTTGAATTTGAAAAAAATGGTATTTTGCTTCTACTGAAATTGTTAAAATTTTTAGTATTTTGTATTTGTATTTGTATTACTTACTAAGATGGCGCCTACAACCGTAATTCGGTTTCCGCCTGTTGTAAGAAATTGCGCCAGCCATTTCTGTTTAGCGCTTGCTGGCGCCAGTTGGAAGCTCCAAGTTTCGTCAGGTTGTCCTCGACTTGGTCCCTCCAACAGAGCGTTGTCTGCCGCTGGGTACCGAATCGAATATTTTCTTCGCTGGAGTGTCGTCTTCCATTCGCTCAACATGACCGAAGCCGCTCGATTTTTATGCTCTTTACTATGTCGATGTCGGAGTATAGCTCATACAGCTCATCGTTCCATCGTATTCGGTACTCGCCATTGACGCAGATTGGTCGAAGGATCTTTCTCTCGAACGCTCCTAAAATCTTTTCATCAGAGCAGCTAAACGTCCAGGTTTGTGCTGCATATAACAGGACGGGCATGATTAGTGACTTATAGAGCGTGACTTTTGTTCGTCGAGAGAGGGCTCTGCTTCTCAATTGCCTACTGAGCCCAAAGTAACACCTGTTGGTAAGAGTTATCCTTCGTTTTATCTCTCTACTGATATCGTTGGTGGAGTTTATGCTGGAACCGAGGTAGACGAAGTCCTTCACAACCTCGAAAGAGGTGTTGTCAACAGTGACGTGGGTGCCAATACGCTGGGACTGTTTGTTTGTTGACACCAGATATTTCGTCTTATCTGCGTTTACTGCAAGACCCATGCGACTCGACTCTTTTTCTAATTTGGAGAATGCTGCACTGACTTCGCGTGTGTTATGGCCAATGATATCATTATCATCGGCATACGCTAGCAGCATAACACTCTTATAGAATATTGTGCCGCTTTGTCTCAGATTAGCAGCTCTAATGATCTTCTCCATAATTAGGTTAAAAAAGTGGCACGATAAAGAATCACCTTGTCTGAAACCTCGTTTGGTAACAAATGGGGGGGAGAGGTCCTTCCCGATTTTTACTGCACTGCTGGTGTTGCTCAGTGTCATCCTGCATAGACGGATTAATTTTGCAGGTATACCAAATTCAGACATGGTGGAGTATAGGTGATTCCTTATTGGACTGTCGAAAGCGGCTTTCTAATCGACAAAAAGATGGTTGGTGTCGATTTGCTTCTCTATGGTCTTTTCCAAGATTTGTCGTAGGGTGAATATCTGGTTGGTGGTAGATTTTCCAGGTCTGAATCCACACTGATAAGGCCCAATCAGTTGGTTTACGATGGGTTTCAGTCTTTCACATAATACGCTAGACAGAATCTTATAGGCGATATTTAGGAGGCTTATTCCACGGTAGTTGTCGCAAATAGTGGGATTGCCTTTCTTGTGGATTGGGCAGAGTACACTGAGGTTCCAATCGTTTGGAATGCATTCTTCCAGCCATATTCTGCATAGAAGCTCGTGAATGCATTTAAATAGAGCTTCGCCTCCGTTCTTAAACAGCTCAGCAGGTGGACCATCGGCTCCCATGGTCTTCATTTACATAAGAATACTCATAATAAAAACAGCACATAAATAAGAAAAATACATAATGTTTCTACGAATACAAACAACTTTCATAAGAAAATCTATACATATAACCCTAGTAGCGAAAATAGTCTGGTGGCTGATGGTTTGCTGGACAATAAGGGGGGTCATCAAAATAAATATGGATTGTCAGCCATTAGAATTATAGCTTACTTTGAGAGTATTCCAGAACCATAATTTTTTTTATGTCCCAAAAAAACAGCCAAAATGGATTTCTTTGCTTAGCTTTGGCAGTTTTGGTTCGTTCGTGCAGTGCGATATATCGTTGGTCCCAAAAGTCATATTCAAGAAAATATTTCAAAATTAAATTTTTTTTTGCACTGAGGACCCGACAACTTTGATTTTAAAGTATTATCATATCAAAGTTCACTAAGAAATAAGGTGTAATTCTGAAGGAATTAATTGATTAAATTCGTTAGCAAAAAAGTTACAGAGGTTCAAAATTTCAGTACATGATCCGTTAAGGCCGGCAGTGCATTTAGAGGCATCACAGAATCAACATTTTTTTTTCCTTTTAAATTACTTAACAACATCTCAAAAATATTTAAAAATAAGTTATCAGCTTGAAAAAATACCCACCCAATACCCAAAATATCCAATAATATAAAAATCAAGTTACTATAGCTGCTATTTTATTATATCACTTATTTTATCTGCTCAAAGCGGTATATCTGAGAAGGAGGGGAACATTCCAAAGAATGTTGACAATAATTCTTTTGTGTGTATATATAGAGATTTAATTAAGTTTTGAACACTAACGACTTCATATTATTTGTTTCGTATAACTTAAAAGTCGTTTTTCTGAAAACTACGTTTTTCATAACTGCGGGCAACCTATAGGTCAAAAACTAAACCGATCCTAACAATATTTGGAAGCACATTTTTTAATAACATTTTAATCAATTTGAATAAAACTGATTTAAAAAATAGCCTTTTAAAATCGTTTCATTTAAAGTTTAAAACGAAATATAAGTAAAAAATGCAATGCAAATTTTTTATTCCAAGTACGTATAAATTTTTAAAAAAGACTTTTTTAAAAATTTTGTCTCATTCAGATGGGAGATATTTCATTACGTTTTAAAATATTAAAATTATTTTTTCGGGTCAAGCTAGGAGCCAGCAGAATGTGTCCCCAGTGTGACAAGAGGTATTTTACAACAATCGTTGTAGCCAGCACCATCTTTGTTTTTGAAAAAACAAAACAGTATTTTTTAAATATAAATGTATACTTTACCAAATTTGAAAATTTTTAAACTCTAAACAAATTTCTTCCAATAAAAACAATCACCTCAATGTCACTCTTTTTATTCTCCTTTAAATGTATTGCCGGCTTTAAAAAAAATTAAAAAAAAACACAGGTGCGTCGTTGGACACACGAGAGAAGCGAAGCTTTTTCGCAGTTACATAGATTTGATAGCTTAATAATTTTTTCTTTTAAATAAATTAACTTTTAAATTCAAAAATTTAAAATAACATAAAATAAATTACATATATACAGAAAACATATTTACTGCTTATTTTTTAATTTTTGAATGTCAAATTTCCACGCGAATTACATATACGGGCATATAATGCCAGCGACTCTCCATTTTAAATCTCCACACATGGTTTTGAACTTGGCTGCACTGACTCATGCATGCGTTTGTTAATTCCATATTTATTGATATAATCTATTTTTGGACACTTAAAAACGCACTTGTCAACGCACTTCCCTATAGGAACAAACTAACTTGTTTTTAAAAACAACTAGTTAAAAAACTAGTTTAAAATGAACTAGTGTATGAAGTACTTTGAATTATATTAAGGCGGCATTCACTTCAATTCTGAAAAGCTTTTATTGCATTATATGTTAACAGAGGTTAACAGAGTTTTTTTTCTTCATATTTTTAGGTAAAATAACTCTGTAAACACATGCCAGAGATTTAGCAGAGTTGATGCAATCTCTAGATAATAATTTACACTCTATGCCAACAGCACCAAAAACGCATTCACAATACAAACAAACCGATGCTGAAGACACCTTGTGGCAAATAAAAGCAAACTTTTGATAGTTGTAGCATAGCAAATACACAATCCTCTCTCTATTGATAGATGGTGACGATCTACTGCAGCATAGCTTCTGTTATAATTAGTATTGAATTAACAACTCTTTCTAACATGTCTTTGTGGTCTACTGGATAGTGTGTTGGACTCTCGTTTAAGAGGACGTGGGTTCGATCCCCACGGGCAGGCAACAAAATATTTTTAGTATTTAATATTAAAGTATAAAACTTTCTTGTTGTAATAAGCACTAACAACAAAGAAACCATCAAATTTCCAAGAAAAAAATATGTCGAAAATTTTTCAGATTTCATTCCAAGCAAATCACAGAACGAGGAGTAAAAAGCTTCTCTTCAAAAATAAATATGAAATAAATACTAAAGGGCTGCACAAGCATGCTTGTTAGAGCGAACAAGACATTCGCTTTGATTTCACTGATTGCGTTGTCTTGCTGTGCACACGCAAATCGTGTTCTAGTCTTGTAAGCAACCGAAGTTGTGCTTTACACGAAGTGCTTGATCGTTTGTTCCATTAACAAACACTGTCACAGCAAGCACTGTTCCCATTTGCGCGCATGTCTTGCAAGCACTAGTACAATGCAGCGAGTACTTAGAGCCACATTCGCTCATTGCGTGCTGTTGCTCTGATGTTTCATGCATAGTATTTTCTGTACATTATTATATAATTGCAGAATAAACATGAATTTTAAAACTTACTATGAGATTTGGCCATTGCAAATAATAGAGTTTTTTTTTAATAAAAATCAAGGAATAAAAATAAAAGAAAAACTAGTAAGGAATAGAGCTTCGGCAGGGTACCGAAGCTAAAATTCCCCCGCGGATGTACTGAAGTATATTTGAAGTTTTTAGACGTCTATAAAATTTTTCTGTATAATCTGCAAAAATGTTTCGCTTAATTTAATTTTACCCTTGGCTGCCACAAAAAGAGTAATTTTTAAACAAAGTAAAATGCCGCACCCACTTTTCTAGTATAAAGACTCAACATTTTACAGTAGAATATATGTATGGGTTGGATTTTTTATTTAAAAGACACTTTGCTTGGCAGGTAGGCGTGGTTTTCATCCGATTTTTCCAAATTTCATAGCCAGGACTTAGATTAAAGATCAAAGCTTACACGCCAAATTTCAAGGTATTTCTTTAATTTTTGTGGATTTTAAAAACATTTTACGGTTGAAATAAAGTCACTTTGTATGGGAGGTAGGCGTGGTTTTCATCCGATTTCGCCGATTTTTGAACTTGATCTTCCTTTTTTAGAAATAAACTTTTATTTTGAATCTCATCGCGATTGCTTTAAAATTACGGCTGTAATCGTGTCGACAGACGGACAGACAGACGGACACATGGAAATTGATTCTGGTGGTGATGCTGATCAAAAATATATATTTTTCTATACCTGCCTGTACACCTGGAATGACAAAGTTAATAACCCCTTACGCAGTACGCGTTGGGTATAAATATAAAATTTAAATGCGATTATAAATTGTGCATATAAAATACATTAAAAACAATAAAAACACAATAACATAACATTAAACTTATTAAAAGAGATCGCAATTAATTTACAAAAAAAAAAAAAAATACTTGCTTTTATAAATTTGCACAAGAATTTATTTTACTTGCCACAGTTTTTTGACTTATTAACCTGGCAAGAAACCATTATTTAACTACTACATTTTTACACTATAAAACTACGCAATGAAACACTGAAACATACCCTTTTTATCCAACATCACAAAACACTGTTGGCAGATTGTCAAAATACTTTTGATTGTCAAATTAAGCATACGACAAAAAATACGAATAACCTTATATTATTCAATCATGAGCAAAACATTTTCTGTTACTTTGCTGATCTCGTTAAAATTCGCAAGCATCATGCATGGCTTGCTTGATCCAGCATAGAAACATGTTTTTGTTTGAAAATGTTTTGAAGTGCTTGCAAGACATTGTACTCATTGCAAAGTGTTTTGCAAGCATAGAACAATTCTTAGTGTGCTGTACTGTAGGGAATATTTCAAATACATTTGTGCAGCTGTTTAATACATACAAATTGTTACCCCCCAGAATGATAGCTTATCTTAAGAGTATTCTAGCACCATAAAAAAAATGTTGTTTTGGGTTTCCCAAAATGAGTGCTACCAAATGTGCTAAATTTATTTTGCGCTAAGGACCCCATAACTTTGATTTCGTATTATTATCACATCTCGCACATTTTTGATCGTGAAATTATTTGTAACGGAACTTAGAAGTCAGAAAAAGCATAATCGCTAGTTAGCTTAACATTTATCGTGTGTCACAATTTTTAAAAATACGGTTTTTCTGTTTAAAACGTTAAGAGTTTTGAACGTGAAACAGTGGCAGGTCTACATACGTGCTGAAGGGCTTTAGCCCCTTGGATAATTTTTTTATGGGAAAATAATTAAAACATGCCTTAAAAATCGTTTCAGCCCCCCTTCTCCCCTTGGGCTACAACACTAATAAATTCAGTCGCAGCAATTATTTTCCAAAGTTCGATAAAGAAATTCAAACATTAAATATATATGTCTTATATCTAATCTAAAGTAAAAGAGTACGAAAAACACGTAAGAAATGAGTGAAGGCTGCGATTTGAATAAACTAGCAAGAAATTTCGTTTCAAACTACTAAGTTAACTTGACGCATGCAAATAAATAAAATTTTCGATTGTTACGCGATTCAGTAAATTCTAAAGCTGCGATTTTAACTGAATAGGAGCGATTTTTAATAAAAATGTTTCGTCTGCGGCGCTCATTTTGTATGATATCGCTTGCTCATTAAAAAATTTAATTTAAAATTATCGCGATTTTTAATAAAAGTCTTTCGAGTGCGGCGTTCATTCTCTATATCAACAGTTCAACAAAAAATTATATTAAAAATCGCAGGGATTTTCAATATAATTTTTTCGCCTGCGACGCTCATTATTTTTTATTTTCATAAATAACTTTTGTGAAAATTAACATATTTGCTTATATCATTTCAAAATGGCGCAATTGTTAAAACAAAAACACTCAAATTTTAAAAATGTTTGTTCTTGGTGCATTTTGAACTTTTTCATTATAAAACACTTTCATTTTATTAAAGAATCAAAGTAAAATCCTCATTTGCTAAAATTTTAATTAACCTTTGTCCGGCGAAAGAGGCACAATTCCACCTTTTCCGTTTTTGAATAAAATACTAAATACTCTTCAATAAAATACTAATGCGAGTCTACAATATTTAAATGTATGATGTAAGTCCATAATTATCTTGAAATGAAAAAGCGTTCACTTTGTTTTGTTACTCGTATACCCACTGGGGATCAGCAATCTCTGTTAATTATTTTACTGTCAATATATTTGCTTATTGTAGCTAGATAGATAACAAATAAATAAAAAAAAAAAAAAAATATGAAAAATTGTATCAGCTGGCTATTGTTATCCACTTTAACTCCTCCTTCTCCACACTTAAATTTAGCTTTCACACAATGACAACTATTTACGAGTATATTCCAATTTGAAATTATTTTTGAATTATTGTTATTACACAAATAAACTCTGCTCAGTAGCACTCAGTTAAACCAATTATATCAGGTCAAAATGCAAAGCTAAGTTTATGCAACAAATAAGATGAAAAGAAGAGGAAGAAAAATTGCATGAAGTATAAACAAATGCTTGACAAAATAGTTCAACATACTTTAAGAGTTTTAAAAGAACATTGTAAGCATGCTTATAAATTATAATAGTTTGTAACGAGTTTTTCAGCTGAAGCTGCTTAGCTGCAATCCAATTTCTTTTTGGCATCACAAAGTCTGAAGTTGTTTTGCGTGGGAAACTTTTGTGCTTATGTACAGCATATATCATTGCTTTTCATGTTGTTGTTTGCGTTGCGTTGTTGGCGTTGTAGTTGTTTCTGTTGTTGTTGATGTTGTTGCTTATGTTATTGGCATTGCTGTCATTGCTGTCATTGCTGTTGCTGTCCGCTTGCTTGCCAGTTTACACACTCATACATATACAAACTCATCACTTACGTTGTTGCAACAGCAGCTTTCAAAATATTTGTGTCACTTTTCGAGTTCCTTGACAGTTTTTCTTTTGCATGCAGTTGTTTTTGTTGTGCTTGCAACCCACATAATGTCCTTTGAACTTTGCCTGTTCTACAGGTCACATGCAACTATTTTACTTTCATGCATGTATACCTGCAGCTTAAGGATGAATGTTATCATAATAGTATTTTTAATGAAAAAAAAAAAACGTTGCATATTATCAAACAAATCTAAAGAAAAACAGTTAAAAGATTGTGATTTTTTTAATATTTTTGGACCACATTTTTGCTTGTTAGTGCCACCCTGTTTTTTCGATATTTACAAAAAAAATAAAATAATAATTTCAGCTGCAGGTGACCTAGATTCTAGTTTTATTTTCTAATGCACATGCAGACGAAGGACGTTATAATATCTTTCGCATGGTTATTGAACTTTGAAGGATATTCATAGAGTGTTGCTTTAAAAATTTTATTTTTATATAAATGTAATTTCTACGAAATTTCAATTTTGACATAATCCAAGAATAAACAAGCTTTTGCTTCTCTGCATTCATTCCTATAAACTGTACTCTCATTTAAAACATATAACTAGGTTGTCTTTACCCTATAGAAACAAACTAACTTGTTTTTAAAAACAACTAGTTTAAAATAAACTAGTAAAGAAACAACTTTGGATTATTTTAAGGCGGCATCCACTTCAATTCTAAAATGTTTTAAATGCACTATTTATGAAGTAATTAAAATACTACTTAAAAACAAGTGGTTGATAAACTACTTTGAATTATATTAAGGCGGCAACTACTCTGATTTTGGCATGTTTTAATTGAAAATTTTTATTAGATTACAAGTATATATGTATTTAACCATGTTATTTCATCAAATATTATTAACTTTAGGCTTCACTAACATTTTGTTTCAAAAAGACATATTTTTTCTTTACGACATTGAGTTGCAAGATAGACGTGGTAAACACACTTTAAAACTGATAGACTGCCTCAAAACCCTGTGAAACGATTAAAAATTCTTTATTATTTAAGATATTCAAATTACAAACTGGTAGTGCTTAGCAAACATTGCACAATTTGGACTCTGTACGGAAATTGATGCATTGCTTAACCATTCAGAAAACACCTCATCACTTCAGTAATAAAGACGCACGCCTTTCCCTACGCAGCGTCGAGTCTGCTCCATCACTTCATTGCGATTGACACTTAAAATAAGCACTAAGAAAAATATCGGTGTGTCCATCGACCATGATTGATGGTTTACCTCATATTTTGAAATGAAGCATCAAAATGCTGTCTTGTGTTAAATAATAGGCGTAGTATCCATACAATTCCGATCAATTGGATCGGCACTTTCGCTCATGTACCCAGGCGGTGGCGTGCCGGTTTTTGGAAACTGCTTCCGTAAACTGCATTCACGTAATGAATTTATGTATATATTTTTAATATATACACAGCCAAATAAATTATCTCTTTGATGTATAGAAATTTAAAATTTTTGTGCTTTTATATTCATCTTCAGTAAGTGAAATATTAACTAGTTTTCAATTGGTTATTTTAAAGTAGTTAAAAAATAATTAAAATTTTAACTAATTTCACAAGTAGTTGAAAATATATGCAGACGAAAGTCAATTGACTTATTTAGACTTTAAAAAAGTCAGAATTTCAACTAGTTGTGGTTGACAAAAAACTACTTTTTCAACTACTTTTAAATTAGTTGATTTTCCTACAGAGTGGTTTCAAAACAGCTGAACATTTTTTCTAAATTTTAATTAATAAATTTCTATCAAAATAGAATAGAACAACTTCATTTTTTTTATTCTTCAACCTTCTTATGATTAATTGTGTTGTGTGTCCTTTAACAGTTGTCCAAGTGTGTCGAAACAGTTATAAATCAACTCCAAACGTCCAATATAATGTTTTTCCTCTTAAGACGCTTTACATCAGCGCTGCCCAGCGCCTAAGGGCGCGTTTATAGTAAATGTTTATGCCGAAGATTATTGTTGAAACTGAAAAATGCTTCATGTATAATCTTATTTTGAACTTTAAGCGACTTAATACACTCAGAAAAAAATTTGTAAATCAAAAATCACCAGTAAATCAAAAATCCGTAGTTATATTTAAATGTATATTTAAAACAAAAATATTTTTTCTTTGTCCTAAGAAACTAAGCAGTTTAATTTAAAAATTAAATTTTGTTTAAAAAATATATTTTTCGAGTACGAGAGAAAAAGCTAGTTTGACTTATTTATTCTTTGCTTGTTTGTCGACAACAGTTATATAGCCTACATCATAGGACGCCAGACCATCGACATTATCGGTCGTGAGTTCGAGCCTCGTGGTGGAAGATTTTTTTTCTTTTTTTTTGCTGTTTTTTTTTTAATTTAAATAGAAAAAAACAACCCCTTACTCGTCGATGATGAGTGCAGTCGCAAACTGATTGTCAAAGTAGTTTTTTTTCAGTCAATTTCGCCACTGTTCGATAATAACTGCGCTGATGCGTAGGAATACGTATCGATATACGCGATCGGCCAAAGTTCAATTCCCGCGCTGATAACTTTCAAATTGAATATAAATAAGAATAATTAAATTAAACTCTTTGTTAGCTAAATTTTCACAAATATGTTTAATTTACAGAAGCACAATAGCTTTAGCATAAGCATTATGAAGCATTAGCATTAGCTTAAATGAAGTTTTTTGATATATTCAATTTTTAAGTAAATTTTCTTTGATTTTAGGATGATTTTTGTCTGAGTGCAAGAGGTTTTCGGCACTTATATCTCTTTCTCGCTTGCTCTCACAGTTTGCATTTTTGTTTCATTTTAGGGGCTGTTCATAAATTACCCAGTGAACCAAAACTACCGTTTTTGAATTCATTTATGAACCTTTTCGGGTAGAAACGTTCATTTCTGGCACTCATAAATGAACCCTTTTTGTATCATTCGTCGGACTAAAATGCCTCTCAAAAACGAATCTTATTTTGTTAGCAAATGAGTTTAAAAAATAACCATAAATTATCCTTTTTTTGTTCGGAAATGAGTTAAAAAAAGAAAAATAAAAAGTTATTTTTCGGCACTCGAAAATGAGCCCTTTTGGTATCAACCTTTGGACTGAATTGCCTCTCAAAAACAAACCTTTTTTTGTTCAGTAATGAGTTGAAAAAAGAACCTTTTTGAATTATAAATTTTATTATTGCATAATACTATTTGCTATTACATATCGATATTTTGTTAATGAAGAAATGATTATTGCTAAAATTAGAGATCATATTAATCATTGGGTTAATAGAATTAATATACCTGGGCTGGAATTCACGCATTGTGTTTTTCATGATATTGATGTTTCAAACTTTGAAGTAGTCAAGGAGTTCGTTTACCTTGTCACAGCCATTAATACCAAAAACGAAATCAGCCTGGAGATAAAGCGAAGAACAATAATTGCTAATAGGTGCTACTACGGGCTCAGTAAGCAACTAAGTTCCAGAGCCCTCTCTCGATCGACAAAACTAACACTCTACAAGACGCTCGTTCTACCTGTGCTGCTTTATGGCGCTGAGGCATGGGTAGTTTCGCAAACTGGCGCAGCCGCTCTGGGGGTGTTCGAGAGAAAAGTTCTTCGCAAAATCTTCGGTCCTGTTCGAGTCGGCGATGACTCTCGCATCCGAATGAACCACGAGCTGTATGAGCTCTACAAAGACATTGACGTAGTTCGGCGCATAACTGTGCAGCGACTACGCTGGCTGGGTCATGTCCATCGTATGAACGACGAAGCTCTAGCGAAAAATGTGCTCGAGGCGAGGGTCGCTGGTCAACGACGACGAGGGAGACCATTCCTCCGATGGTTGGACCAGGCTGAGGAAGCCCTAACCGCACTTGGTGTATCCAATTGGAGAAGGCGCGCGTAAAGCAGAGGCGCCTGGCGAGAGCTGATGAGGTCGGTTGAAACCCGGACACGGGTTGTTACGACCACCTAAGTAAGTAGATGTGTCAAAGGGGAAAAGGCGTGATTGTTTTCCAATTTGACAAACTTCCAAATTATATATGAAATATCAAAATAGTTAAGTTATTAATTGGGGAATTTATTTGATTACATTTTTGCATGGAATGTTTTCGTGGTTTTCATTCTATTTGGGCTTGATTTTAATTTTTGATAAAAATGTTGAAAATTTTCATACGTGTAGCAGTATATCCATCTCGCACTGGTAAAAAAGTTCATATGACGTTTGTACGAAGGTTAGCATTTTCATTTTAAGTTCCTTTATTTACCTGATTTTAGAATATAAAAAGTATCACTTATGATTCATTTGTGAACTCATTTATGAACAAAAGATGGTTCGTTTATGAGAAATTGTTTCCTACTGATATGATAAAAAAAATTATTCTTTTTTGAACTCATTTCAGAATGCAAAAAAGAAATATAAATGATTCATTTCCGAACTCATTTATGAACAAAAAATGGTTAATTTACAAGGAAGTCTTACCTACTGAAATGATACAAAAATGATTCATTTTCGACTCAAAATAAGTTTTTAATGAATTTCGCAAAATATGTACAATTTTTCTTTATGGGAAAAGTTTTCACGAATTTAATCTTTTATAGCGTAAAAAAAATCAAAAAAAAAAAATTTGAAAAAAAAAAATTCTAACCAAAAACGTTCGCAAAACTCTCACCTTACTCAAAACCTTCGCTTATGGTTCAGTGGGTAGGTGTTTGTGGCCAATTTTTTAATGGGGATTTATTTTCGTAAAAATACTCAAACTCGATATTTTCAAATAGGTACAATTCTATCAAAAATATTCATAACGACCAGGTTATTCAACATTATTACACAATTTTTTGCATCTGCATTAGGTATAGTTTGAGAAAATATTTCCACAAGATTTCATTTAAATTCATTCAAATTTGGATTTTTTTTGATTTTTTTAATACAACAAGAACAAAAAGCAGTTTTTTTTCGAAAAGTAAAAAATTACAATTATTATAGTTTTCGTCCAATTTTAATGTGTAAAAGATTAACTGAAAGATATATTAACCAAAAAACGAGCTGTGAACCAGCTTTCTGAAAATGTATACCTATACAAAAGTTATTTGGGTTTTTTGAAAAAATTAAATTTTTCCCATATCGCCAAGAACTGACATGATTCGATGAAAGTTGGCCCTAGGTGCACGAAATTTTATTTACATTTATTTTAGCATCACAAGAAGAAATTGAGAGAGTAAGCCATAACAAATCCAACTTTTAAGGGACACCTTTTTAAGTTTGCAGTGAACGCTACCAGCACTTGTGTTTTTGCTTTTATGAGTTCTTCGTCGTCAGAAATCTAAAAGTTTGTGATCTGTTGCTTTTTGTTGTTGTTGTTGTTGCGCTCTTCAAATAATTTTCGTGGGCATTGTGACGATTGTACACAAAATATTTCTTCTATGTAAACAAATTACTACCTTAACTGGGGACTTTTCAATTAAAACGAAACATATAAAAAAAAATTTACAAAATAAATTTAGGAAACAGGTGAAAAATGAAAATTTATTAAAATGTTAGAATTTTGGGATATAATCTTGGGGAAATATTTTGAATTTAATTATTTTAGTAATTTATATATTAATTCATATACCATGATGGTCAAATCGCCCGCAGTGTATTGCAAATGTAGTTTTTTTTTTTAGCAAATGATTAGTAAGTGTTTCGTTAATGTTTTTGTTTTATTAAAAATGGAAGATATTGGCTGAAGATAATAATGAAACGATTAAGCCAAGGAAAAAACAACATATTAAATTTGTTTCTTAATTATTTAAGTATTTAATTACTTAGTTACTTAATTAACTAATATAACTACTATGGAAAAATATGCAACGTCCCACTCGAAACGTCCAAACAAATAGAAGAATATACTCTGACCTCACTATACCCTTAATAAGGGCGACATATGGCTTTTCTGAAAGCTTGTTAAATTCATGAAAAATAGTGTCTTCTGAGTTTTTTTTTATACGGTTCATAAATTCGCAGATCTAGGCATAGATAGTTTCAAAGTGGACTCCGTTTTGTGAAACGTTCGAACGTTTGTTTATAATAAAAGTTTTGTTATAAATTTGAGTTGAATAAAAATTGTTTTATATTTTTTTACTAAGCCAATGATAGCTTTTCGATAATATACACCTATCCCAAATATATCTCTGTATATATTATTATTATTATTTATTATATATTTTGGCGTATATAAGACTGAGTCTTTTATAGTACAGCAAGAGACATAATCAAAGGTATTAAAAACTTCAAACTCACATTGAATTGAAGTTATTATAATCGAAAATCAGATGTTAAATTGCATAAATAAAGTTGGTCACAGATAAATAAATAAGTTTTAATTGAAGCAAAATGAAAACTTAACAAATTAAATTAAAATTAAAATTAGCAAAAGAACTATTTTCGCAAATAAATATCATAATGACTATAAACTAATATATAAAAGATATTAGAGCCCTGCATGAATATATTCATCAAGTGAATATACCCTGATTCTCTGCTGTAGTAGTCACTTCAAGCAAAGCTGCAAACGAATAAATGTAAACAACAGATCGTGTAGCAACAGGTCGTGTAGCGCAAGAGAATAATTTTTCATACACTTTTGCATTGAGGTGAGCTTGCGATCTACGCGTTGTTTCAGTTATTTCTCTGAGTACTTAATAAACTACACGAATACTCTGGAATCTGCTGCAGTGACCTGAATAAGAATCGGGTATGTTTGTTTTTCCCCGCAATAAGCTTAATATTATTCTTAATGCATAGTCAGTTTGATGTTGGATAGAGGACATTAGACATTTATATTAATAAGAAATATTTCATTCCAAATGGATATTGATAAAGTGAGTAACATTAAAAAATGTGTTATAAAATATTACATTTTATAACTTTATTATTTATTTTATTTTATTATTATATTTCATTATAATATTATATTATATTATTATATTATATTTTATTTATTTATTTTATTTTAACTTTATTATTTAAAAAACTTTAGTCTTTAAATGAACTAACTGGAAGTGACATTGAATTAGGCAACAATTTAGTGACTGCAAAATTGTCCAATTGCGAGTTCGTATCGAAAGACGTTTAAAAAAAGAGTAAAGTTTGGGAATTTTTTTCTAAATTAGTCAACCAGAGTGGAGAAGAAATCCAAAATTTTGTTAGCAAATATTGCAAGAAAATTTTAAAATATAGTAATAAGTCAACGTCTAACTTGTGTATAGTTTATATCGGCCGTAGCTGGACTCCTAGAGGGGTCAAATGTATGAGTTGGTCCTATTATTTTTTGCTCCTCAACATTTCTCCCGAACACACTTACCCCCTATCAACCACCCTTCTTTGATTCCCAATACAAAAAACATTCTTTCCGTTCTACGAACGAACGAATAAAAATATATTCGCTAAATATTCAGTGTATGAACACTGATATTTTTGTTATTTTTTAATGCTTTATTTGCTACCTGCTGTTGTTATGCCCGTATGATACTTAATTTTTTTTGGGCAATTTTAAAATCTGATAACAAGTGGCGCGTGGGCAGGACAGACATATTTTGTTAGAAAGGGATAAACGTTGATACTTTTTTATATCTGGTGTTTTTAAGAGCAGCTGCATTAAATAAATTAATATTATCTACACACATCACTTCCAATTCACCATATATTTGTATTTGTAAATAGTTTTGTTTACTCTAAAAATGTCAAATTAATTATTATCAGCACTGTTAAAATTTGATCGAAACTTAACGAAGAACGAATTAAAAGAAACGGCAAAAAAAAAATACAGTCCGTCCTACAAATTTTTCTCCAATTTGTACCATATGCGTACTCACTCACACCAATTGAATCCATGCAGTCGTGCTATTTGAACTGCTCTAGTTATAATTTTCAATGATCAATTTAATTAAGTATCATACAGGCTTTAGTAAAGCATCGTGCTCTTATTTTCTTCGTTTCTTATATCTGAATAAAACAAAGAGAGTGTAAGATCAGGTATGAGCTAAGCAGAAAAGGGATAGAGGATATTTTTTATTCTATAGCAAGAGAATATATTCAGGGAGGCGAAAAAGCATACTCATGCAGGCCTCTAATAGATATCAGTGAGTTACGCAATGCATTCCAAAGTCTAACGGTGCTGATGAAGAAGAATCTGCTACTGTTAAGGTAGTTATATCTAGGAACAATTAGGTTAGTTGATCGTTGTAACTGAAAATATTGCATTTTTCAAAGAGATAATGAGGTCTTTGGGAATGCATAAGTGGTGTAGGACTAATATGTTGCGGATATTTAAATACTCAAATAAGCCACAGCTCAAGATGCTTTTACTTATTTGAGAAATATGATAAAAGCGACATATGAAAAATTTTTAAAGGAAACATCCGAATGAAACATCCGTCCAAACTTAATTCAACCAAAAAAAATGATAAGTTAGTAGTATGTGATGCATTTTTTCAACGGAAACTGTTATAAAATAAAAAAAATTATGTGCTTCAGCCCTTTTATATGCCTGTAATGCAGGCGCGGATCTAGGGAGAACAGATGTTAACAATTTTTGTGCAACAAAAAAGTCGTACAACAAGTTTATTATAAATGTGAAGTTTTATTTTTGCTTAAAAACGTGAAAGTTACTTTGACTTTGAAAAAAAAAACCGAGAACATGCAATTTTGATGAATGATAATATGATATTAGTACCTATATATATGTGCTCTTTTTGTCGCTGATTACGTTTTTTATATTAACAAATGCAGTTTTACAACTGTGAGCTGTCAGACCAACTGTCAAGTCGCTCAATGCACAATAAATACAAAAAACTGCCAAAATAACTACCAGCACATGAATATTGTTAGAAAAATATAATTTAACCATACTGGATAGGTTTTTCTGTTCGCTGATTACAATTTTGATGTCAAAAATATAATTTTTAAACTGTCACCTATCAAATCAACTCTTACTTCAAATATATTTTGAAATTATTGAAATAACATTTGACACAAATCACTTTTTTAACTAATAGGAATGCTTCAAATCGCTCACCAAAAATAACCAACACACGCCTTTATTAAATACAACTTAATGAAATAATGGAGCATCCTTATACGCCATTTATATTATTACTTTTTTGTTTTGCTTTGAAATCGCGTTTATTTTAGAAATATAAACACTAAAAACTGATCATAGAAAAAGGTCACCAACACGCTTCAATGTATGCTATGTTATGAATTGAAGTATAGAATCAACAATGTTATGACTGAAATAAATTGAACAATAAACAAGTCATAAACTAGCAAAAATAGAATCATAGCACCAAATTAAAAATTGGTGTACAAGACATACAAAAAAAAAAACAGAAGAAGCTAGAGCACATTTTAAAAATTCTTGCTATCTTACACTATAAAAAAATACCTTCAAAATCAAACCATAAAAAATGTAAACATAAACATCGAGCCAAAACAAGAATTGAAGGAACACAAAATAAAAGCATAAAAAAATAAATCAACTACTAAGCCAAAGGCGCCAACATGTCCTACAAGTGATTTATTTTTATGTATTTGTGTTAAAGTTTTTGTTGTTATTGTTCTTGTTGCTACTACTGCTTTTGTAAGAATAGTTATGAAAAGCCAGACCCAAATGCTAAAGAAAAAACTTGCCACTATTTATCTATAACGTGCAATGCCTGCTCATAGACACAAACACTCACCCTCATATGTGGCTACACTCCACTCACACTCAAACACGCACTCACACATACATAGCGCATGCATGCTTCACTAATACACACTCAAACATTAAAGCAACTAAACGCTCAAGTCAATAATAGCAAAATAAAAACAAAAAACTTGAAAAAAATAACACTAAATATAAAAAAAAAAAATATGAAAAGTTGGCAGTACTGCATACGTTGATCCGGTTTACTTGCATTTTTTGCTCTTTTTTTTTTTAAAAAAAAAGAGTTTCTAACATTAGGATTTCATGTTTCAGCGGTTACGACTGACGGCGATTTATGCTTTTTAGTCTAGTTGTTGTTGTTAGTGTTTTTGTTGTCATTGCTGCACAATCACCTGGTGTCGTTGTTTTTGCTGTTGTTTATGGGCGCGCCTGCATGCATAGCTGCCACAGCGGCGTCAATCGTTGACACATCCAGGGTGGGTGGAAATCATAAAATTCCAGCACATATAAAAAGTTTCAAATTTCAATGCTGTTTCATACTTTTTTCGTCAGTTTGATTTTCCGTTTTTGCTATTTGTGTGTGTGTGCGCGTTTTCAGATTTAAGTGCAATTTGCAATTTTCAGCTTTAAGGCACGTACGCGCTTTCATGTTTGTTTTCGTGTCATATTAAAAGTAAATCGAACATATGATAAAAAACTCTCGACTCACTCTCATCGAACAACTTGTTATTCGATTACATTTTTTCCACTATACATTGAAACGTTGCATCGCTTTAAATCGACGCACAGTGGGGCAGGTTACCAAGATTTGCTTTATCGCTAAATTAAAAAAGTATATAAAAGTAGCCTACACATTTTTTTTGTACGTACTAAAAAAATACAATATTCACCGAAGACTCCAAAGACTCAAAAAAATTATTCGGTTTCGATACACAACATTTTTTTGTGATCATTACAACGTCAACTACAGTTGTTAGAGCTCTTACAGGGTTCTTGCAATTAACTTTCGGTAAAGGCAACTTCATTTCGTATATAATAACTTTCTAATTAAAGCCTTAACTTTTCCATGGTCGTATACGAAATTTAATAATTCCCTGAGTGTAGGCCACTGGCCTTTGGCATTATGGTTGCAACTGTGATATAACGATTTAAAAATGAAAATACTAAATTTTATGTAACTCAAATAATACAAGAAATAAAAAACTCAACAATTCTTAGTTTTAAAGGCAATTAATCGTAATGATAATTAAAAATTATAATTTTTCGCGTGCTTCCGAAATTAAAACAAAAACAAAAATGTGTATGTAATAAAAAATTCGCGTTATTCTAACGAATAGTTTTAGCCAAAGCTTTATTGTTGATAACAACCCGAGTAGAAATTTCCATAAGGAACTAACTTTAAATGTACCGCACTTTTTGATATTCATCCCGATCAGATAATATATGATCTTTTTTAATAACCAGATCAAAACATGATAAGAAGATCTTAAGTACAGATAGATTGATTAAACACTGATTAGATATTGATAAGGTTTCCTTAAAAGTGCTATCCATATCATATTCGGATCATATCAGTACCTATATAAGGTTTTCCTTAACTGATTTTCACTCTGGATATTAAACATTAATTTATAGGAATGAAAAAGTAAAATTTTAAGTGCATTTACACGAATATGTGTTATTGCCCTGCAGTGTAGCGAACTAGTTGAAATACTAGTAAATGTACTAGGTCAAAAAATACCAGCACAAGTTCAGCCCAAATGGTTCTTGCATTGCGCAAACTGGTTATTTTCCTGTGTTGATGTCATAGAAAAAGACAATTGTTCTATTCTCGATATGATTTGAGGTTGTATTTTTACTGGCATTATATTAACTAGTTGTGATAATAGTATCTTTTAAGCCAGTAAAATACTAGAATAATTAAAAGTAGGATTTTTACTGGTATGATTTTGGCCACCTGTGTACTGGTATATTTTACCCAGTCAAATACTCGCTTTATATCGACTGATACAATTTTATACTAGTATTATTTTCATCAGTTCAATGGTAGTAGTTTTACTTATCGTTTACCTATGTTTTATCTATTAACTGTGCGTGAGAGTTTTATTGTAACCCTTAAATACTCAGGTCCGACTTTAGAAGGCGTTCATGCCGATTCATATAAAACCAATTGCTGTTGAAAAATTTTCAAATTGTTTTCTTTGGAGTGTAAGCGAGTACATTAAAGTCACATTTCAGTTTTTACCCCTTGGCGCTTGCATGATCCGTTTGACAACTATTCCAATTTAAATCGAAATGTCATCATATTTTAACGAAATTAATTAATTTTTAAAAAAAATTAAAAAAAAAACACATTAATTGAAGTGAAATAGAATTAAAAAAAATACTGGTGAATAGAAAATTGTTCATTTCATAAATAAATGTTTTACTTTTAAAAACCTAAATCGCACCTTTCTACTAATTTTTTGTATTTATGCCCAAGCCCGCCTCTAAGAGGAGTCGACTTTTTCAGCTGTAATAAATTAACGAGTAGTCAAAATGAAAAACGGGCTTCTGATTAGTTTTTCTCTTCAACAAATAAGTCTAATCAGACTTTTGAAGCTTAAACAAAAAATATGACATAAGAGGGTTAATTTACATAAATGCATACATTTTTACCGCATTTTTAAAACTTAAAACTACATTTTTTTTATGTTTGGAAGCAGGACAAGCGGGCTTGCAACTAGCAAAGGCACTACTAAAATTATGATTACTTAGTTATGAGCTAGAAAAATAGCTGGTATTTTTTTACATAGTTCAAAAGCGACTCTCTTGATGACTATAAAATAAAGCAACTAGTTCTTTTTATACTAGTAAGACACTCGGTATTTTTGAACTAGCTGCATTAAAGATAGTAACTTGTCTGGTAACTCTTTGTCTAGTAAGTTATGACTAGTTAATTGTTTAGTATTTTTTGACTAGTTTTATTTTAACTAGTGAGTTAACTAGTTGAATTCATGGCTAGTATGATTTTCCACTGCAGGGTGTGTATTAATAAATGCATCTTCAGGTAAAACTGCTGGACATCTAAGCCACTACTCGCTTTTGGAACTGTATATTTTCAACAGCAATTAATTGACAAGAATTAAAATGTTTTCATGTACCTACATATTTTTGAAATTAATTTAAATTTTTTTTTTCAGAATTTCATTTTAAAAGAGAAAATTGAACAATATCTTCAAAATAAAATTTATGAAGTAAAAGAAGCATTCGTATTCATATATTAAAATCCAAAATATTTTTGTTTTTATAGTTTTCAATTCAGTTATCATAAAATACCCAGTTAAAGTTCAAAAAACTTTTAAATTTCTGAGTATATCAAATGCATTCTTAATTTTTTGCCTTGCATTTCTAAATTAAGATTAGTGAAAAATTGTTAAATGTACTTCAGAAAATCAAAATATAATTTTGTTGTTGGTTCTCGAAAATTTTTATTGATTAATTGATTTGTCAGGTTTATTGAGAACTCTGCTTGTCTTCGGAAATAGTATTGAAATGCTTTCCATTGGCTATTTATCTCTGTTATTGGTTAAAAAAAAAGTTCTTTGATTTAAATAACTTTTTTTAACTCGTACTCCCAAAGTACGAGTTCATTCATTTCAATGTATTTACATTAGTTTAAAGAATCAGTTCTTTCAAAGTAACAACTATTTCCTTGTTATAAGGAATCAATTGTTTGGCTATAAAAAAAATTCAATACATAAAAAACAGAGATTTATTCAAAAAACAACCTCGTATATGGGAACAAAAAATTTTTCCTTGAGTTTATGTTACCTTAACCCATTGAACGTCGGTGTTGCTTTAAAGCAACGCTTACTTTAAAAAAAATCTCAAAAATCAACGCATTAAGCTTCTGACTTGAAATTTTGGGAAGACAAATTTAAACAAAGATGCTATTTAGCAAATTTTGACAGGAATGTTAGACCAAAAGATCAAAATAAAAGTTCAAAAATAACCTCGTACATGGGAACAAACAATTTCTTCCTTGATTTTATGTACGTTTTTGGTTCAATGTTATTGGAATACGTTAACCCATTAAACGCCGGTGTTGCCTTAAAGGAATGCTAACTTTAAAAAAAAAAAATCTCAAAAATCAACGCATTAAGCTTTTGAAATTTTAGGAAGACAAAGTTTATTATATTGGGTTTCAATGAGAGGGGTTTCAATGGGTTTCAATGCAGTGTATGTATCTTAAGAGTGTATGAGAGTGAGTGTATGAAAAAATCACATGTTTTGGACATTTTTTTGGAAAATCACATGTTTTGGACAGGAATGTAAGATCAAAAGATCAAAATAAAAGCTCAACAAATAAAAGATCCAAAAGCGCCCAACGTTGCTTTAAAGCAACACCCATTTTCCAGGAAACCAGATTTTCGGTTTTTTTTTTTAAACTCAGAATTTGGAAGCTAGGCATCAAAATAAGCAATTCCTGAAAAAAACATCGAAAACGGCTGACAGAATCCCACCGCGGCCTTTAATGAGTTAAAAAAAATAACCTTACTTTTCTACGGTTAAGAACATGTAAAAACCGTAATTTATTGTTAATGTTACCTATTCTATATGTATTTTTATAGCACAATTCACATAAATTTGCTATACTTGGGAGCGCAAAAGTACTGTGTTTAGTTGGTCAATTTTACTCTGTGTTCTATGAAAAATATCTAAAATAAAAAAAATGTTCTATTCTAAAATATCTTGAGTAAAAGTTTTTTTACTCACCAAGTATGATATTCTTAAAAAATAAAAATAATAATCAATTAAACAACAAATTCGTATAACTTGCCCTACTGTGCGATGCAGCTTAAGTTAGATTTAATAGTCAGTAGCGGTTCGTTGAAACTGAGCTTTAGTGAATCTTAATTGAAAGCAAATTGTTACTAAGTTTTTATGTTTTTTTTTTTATTCACTGTTCCTACCACACATGTGATGTTACGCACACGTTGTGTGCTGCATGTAGTGATTTCTATCAAATAAATTTCAAAAAGTGAATTAAATCACAATGAAAAAAACTCTTTAGTTTACTTTATCTTTGCTTCATGCATGGACAATTTAAATTAATTACTGCTATTGATTTCAAAGTATTACATTTTTTCATTTAAACTCCATTTAAACTTCCATTTAAACTTTAGAAAAAACAGCTTTATATTAAATAATTGTGCGGACATAGAGATTGTTCTTGCTGTACCTTCCAAAATATTCGAAAACTTGAATTGATATTTTATTGAGGCAACCTATATCATTCTATATGTCTACCCAGAAAGTAAAACTTACTTAGTTTTGATTCGTATATAATCGAAAATATTCACACAGATATCGGTGTTTCCATGTCAAGTCGAACGCTTTTGTCTAAAAACTGATTTTAACAATTCCAATTTTTTTCAAAATTTGCACTTCAATAATACTTTAAAAAATAAAAATAGATATTTGTCTCTTTTTTTATACACTATGAAAAATTAAAAAAAAAAAAATTCAAAATAGTCATTTAGACATGTAGTAAAAACACTATATCTTCGAAACCGTTAGTCCTACAATAAATGTTTGGCACATATTTTAAAGACCATGAATTGATTTTTTTTGTGGTGTAATTTTTTACCAACGCTTTCAAGAAAGATTTTATTTTATTTGCCCGCTAAAATCTTCGTTTACATTTTTCAAAGTCAGCACCACTATTTTTGGCGTTTTGAAAATATTGTCGTCTGAGTCATTCATACTTAATGCATTCTCAAAATTTCATGTTGTAAAATCAATGCGTGCTATTTGAATGAATTTTTCAAAAAGTGCCTACACAGTTTTTACATACAAAATACTATAATTTTTGATTAGAAATGGGATGTCAAGTATTTTTTGTAATTCTTACGATATTTTATATTTTTTCAGCTAGTAATATACCTTCGAGAGCTTTGAAAGAAAACATTCGTTTCAATGGATTTTTATACCCCAACGCGTATTGCGTCAAGGGTATATTAACTTTGGCATATGTTTTCGATCAACATCACCACCTGTGTCGATTTACGTGTGTATGTCAGTCTGTCCGTCTGTCTGTCTGTCCGTCTGTATGTCTGTCCGTCTGTTCGTCTATGATCAGGATTATAGCCGTAATTTTAAAGTTATCGTGAAGAAATTCAAAATATAAGCTTCTTACTAAAAAATTAAGTTCAAATTCGAAAATGGGCCAAATCGGATGAAAACGACGCCTACCTCCCATTCAAATTAACTGTATTTTAACCGTAAATCTCTTAAAAATTCACAAAAATTTATAAAATGCCTTTTAATTTTGCATGTAAGCTTTGATCTTCAATATTAGTCCTAACTATAAAATTTGGAAAATTCGGAAAAACACCACGCCTACTACCCCTACAACGTGGCTTTATATTAACCCTAAAATCCCTTAAAATTGTGCTCAAATTACATAAATGCCTTGGAATCGTGCATATAGGCTTTGATATACAATATATACCATCACTATGTTATTTGGCAAAATTGGATGAAAACCACGCTTCTCTCATACCTCTCATACAAAGTGACGTCATCAAAATAGAAAAACTCTCGTAAATATATAAAGCTGAATGACATCGTGTCTGTATATACCCAGATTCCGCCCACATCGTTTATCCAACCCATACATATATTCTTCGGTAAAATGTGGAGTCTTTAGACTAGAAAAGTGGGTGTGGCATTTCACTTTCAATCGAACTTCTGTTACACCGTGTTTCTGACTTCAACCAAGTTTTGCACACATAATCCTTGGTAATTTAAGCAATCTTAAGTTTATAAAATTAGGCATTACAAGACAGGTGGCGTGGCAATAATTTTTAAACTTGCTCCATCTACACCATTTGTCCGATTTCAACTAAATATTCTTTAGTATAATAAGAAGTTTTAAGCCTACAAAAGTGAGTGTGATAAGTTAAGAGGCGTACCAATTTAATTCTTATCGATCACCCTCTACACCGTTTGTCCGTCTTAAACCAAATTTTGCATACATATTATTTGGCATAAAGATCAGCCTGTAGTTTAAAAAAGTGTATGGTACTAGACAGGGGGCCTGACACTTAATTTTTATTCTATTTCCATCTATACCGTTCCTCCGATTTCAACCAAATTTCGCACATATCGGACTCCATCTACAAAACAGGCATAACTCAAAATTTACAAATGGTTAAACTAGTCGTAGTGATTACCTCCATCAACTATCAAACTCCTTGTTCACTCCTCTTCTTACTCTTTAATAAAAAAAAAAACAATAATTTTATCTCGTTGTTTTGTATGGAGTCCGTTGAAAAAAAAAATGGTTTTTTGCTTCTCCTGAAAATTTTAAAATTTTGAGTTGTGTCTCTTTTGTAGATAGTGTGCGATATGCTCTTTAGTATAATGAGAAGATTCAAACCTAGAAAAGTGGGTGGGATTGGACAAGGGGCATGTCAATTTAGTTCTATTCGAACACCTTTTACACCTCTTTTAGTCTAAAAAATTAGTCTAAAAAATTGGGTGAAATTAGACAGGGGCGTGCCATTTTAATTTAAATCGAACTCTTTCTATACCGTTTGTCCGACTTCTTCCAAATTTACCATATTCTTTGGAATTATGAGCTGTCAGTAGTCTAGGAAATTTCAACGGAATTGAACGGGGGGCCTGGCAATTTTATTTTGAACGAAATTATTTTACATCGTTGGCATGAATTTGCACATACCAATCAAATTTTGCACATATCGCACACTAAATACGAAACTGTCACAACTCAAAATTTTCAAATTTTTACTTTTTTATGCAAAACTATTCATAGTTTTAAATAAGAGATGATTCCTTTGACTGTCAAAATTTTGTACACATGTTCTTTCTCTATAATTAAAAAAAAAAACGTTTTGTCTCATTGTTTTGTATGGAGCATGATATAATAATTTACAAGGTAGCCTTTACAACTACATATTTTCTCAGAGCGTCGACCAACACTTGTCAAAATCAATACATAGTATAATTTTTCATCTGTTTTGATGCTTATTCGTTTTCTATTTTTCTTTATGAGTTTTTGACAAATGCTAGTCGACAAAAAAGCTGTCACTCCTACCTTGCAAATTATTATATACTTTTTTTCTTCTCCTAGAAGTTTAAAAATTTTCATTTGTGACTGTTTTGTATTTAGTGTGCGATATTTTTTTTAGCATAATGAGCAGTCTACAAATTACTCTATGTGGCAGCTAAGGGTAAAATAAAATTAAGCGTATGACACAAATATTTTTGCGGATTATACATAAACATTTTATAGACGGCTAAAGAAATCGAATATACTTCAATACGGCCGCGTGGGGTATTTTAGCTACCCTGCCAAAGCTTCATTCTTTATCCCTTTTGTGGTTTACGAAAAAAAACAGTGTTGCGTTTCGTAATTTGAAGATTTCGATGTTGATTTAGATGAAACCTCTTAGCTTACAAGGTTGTGATTTATATGCGAAATTCTTGAGGTTAGTAAGCGGTTTCAGTACTTAAACTTATTTTTACACTTAATCCCCAAATTTGGCTGCAATGTAAACGTAGTATCACTGACTACCTTCAGCGTTTTTAGAATTTTTTAAAATAAAGTTTTTGCACTCTATTTTTCTCCACACCAATTCAAAGATTAACAAATACGTGTTGGCACTCTTTATTGATAAAGAGAAAATATCCAATGTGGCCTGTTGACCAATGTGGCCTGCTAGTAAATGCACATTAGAGTGGACCTCATTTTAAAAAGAGCACCCCAAGGGATCAAACTGTTTTAATTGATGAAAAAAAATGCATAAAGGAAAATTTTTTTTAATTTTTAATATTTTTATTTGCAATTCCGTTTGGAATAAGCAAACAAATAAGATTTTTTTTTTGTTTTTTCCAAACATTTTTCTGTTTAATAAGGGTATTCACCTCAAAGCACTTGAATAACTCAGAGGGACAAAATAATTATTTTTGGAATTTCCCAGCAATATTAATATTATTTTCAACTAATCCTGGTGCGCTGGTTTCAGAACTCTTATTATTTTTTTTTTTCTAGCACCACCAGTTTTTGATAATAATTGCAACTTTAAGATTTCAAAGAAGCTTATCTCAAAAACTGGTGGTGATAAAAAAAAATAATAATAGTTGTAAAATCAGCGCTCCAGGATTAGTAGAAAATAATACTTATATTGTTGGGAAATTCCAAAAATAATTATTTTGTTCCTCTGAGTTATTTAAGTTATTTGAGGTGAATACCCTTATTAAACAGAAACATTTTTGGAAAAAACAAGAAAATCTTATCTATTTCCTTATTACAAATGGAATTGCAAATTAAAATAATAAAAAAAAAATTTTTTTCTTTCATGCACTTCTGCAAACTTTAAGCCCGGTGCGCACGGGCTTATATGTATCCGATCTTGCTAAAATTGTACACGAATTTTTTCTTTTATGAATTAGAACAGTTTGAGCCCTTGGGGTGCTCCAAAAAGTGCTTAAAAAGTTTCCCCATGCAAATAAGGTCCACTCTAATGTACATGTACACTTATAACTTTTTTATTATTCAAGATATTAATCTGAAGAAAAAAATTATTTCCTAAAGAATTAAAATAAGAATAAAAAAATAATTTTTACTTTTATTTATTTAATTTAATTTTAAACTTTTACCAACAACACAATTTGAAAATTATTTTTTTTTTGTTCCAGCTTAGATCTTTTTCTTGTGTATGTTTCTTAAGCCAGCCACTGTACCTTTTAATTCTTCTTAAATAACATACATTTTTATTCATACATACTTTATTGGATTACCATTAAAAGAAATGTAATCACCTTCTTCATTTTGCAGAATGTCCCACAGCCATGGATGGCATGGAGCGCTTTGCATGTCCGACACCTGATCTGCAAGGACGCTATCGATGCATAGATGATCATGTGCTCTGCGACGGCTTCATTGATTGTCCCGAGGGTGAGGACGAGGATCGAAGGTCCTGTATGTTCTATAAAACGGTGAGTTTTGAATGAAGAAAACTATACTGGAAGTGCAAAACTATATTAGTATAACTTATTGTATATTTCCAACTTTAAATTTGTATAGGTAGATACAAAAATTCTTACATATTCGTAAATATTTGATTATGATATCTGACAATAACAATGTAATATAATATTAAGTTTTTAAAATACTTTATTTCTGTATCCAAAAGACTTTTTATTAAAATTTAATTATTTGCTTTCTTCTATTTTTTTCGTTTTCTTTTATATCTTTTTATAGACAAAAGCGCACTTGGATGTGTTGGCCGATGCGTTGCTGCGATGGGCGCGAGGTCGTTAAACTCATCTAGAACGCCCACACACTAAGACACACTCTCCCACACATACACACACACACACACACACACACATAACCACCTCAACAGCCACGCCCACTATTAACTACTAGCAACTAAGCTGACGTAAATCAACTAAAATCAACTGAATATTAAAACAAAAGAAAAAAAAACGATCGAAAAAAAGCAGAAAGCACGAAGAAGCATGTATAAAGTAAATGACATAACGAGAAATAAAAATGAAAAAGGTGTTAAAAGAAGTATGTAGAAATAACTAAAATTTAAATTTACACATAAATATATTATATATATATATATATATATAAAAATTAATTATTATATACATTATTATTAATTTATTGATTATTATTATATGATTGTAATTATTATTATTATTGTTCTTAACTAACGTAATTATTAATTTTATTTAAATATTCTTGTTAACCGTTTTGAACAACAGAAAAAACGGTTAATAGACTAAAAATAATATGGCAGTAACAGGCAAAATTTGAATGTATACAAAAGAGAATAAAAAAAAGATATATATATTTAAATTATAAAAATTCTATGTAAAAAGTTAATCAGAATTAAAAAAAAATTTTTAACTATGCAAAATTTTATGTTAAAACATAAAGATTTAAAGACTTAAAGTAAAAGTAAAAAATAGATACTAAAAAAATAAAAAAAAAATATATAAAAATGTTGATACTTTATTAAAATTGTTTTGCTTACATTGAATTTGAATTAATTCATAATATGTAAAATATGGTTATAGTAAAAAAGAACAACATAAAAAAAAATTGCCATAAAGTTTTTCAAGTGTTTAAACAAAAATTGTTTGAATACAAAAGCTATTCTTTTCAAAATTAAATGTAAATTTTTTTAAATAGTATCTTTAACTTTTCTGTAATAAAGACACAGGCAAAAATAAAATAAAAAATAAACTAAGGACTGGTTCTATAGCAAAATACTACGAAAGTAAAATTTATTTATTTTTATTTTATTTTCAAAAATAATTGCTTACACACACAATTTTGTTTTTCAACTTTTCATTTGGAGATTTTGGTTTCTTTTTGGATTCAACGAGTTAGTGTCACATGTTTCAAGTATAACGAGTAAATTATTTTACTGTCAGTTCTTATAATAAATTCAATATAAATTTGAATAAATGTGCAGATACACATGCACTTAAACAACAACAAATAAGATATTGCAGCCAAAATTTTGGAAACATTGGATAATTGACTTGAATAGTTTTCAAGATCAAGTTAAACCAACGAGTCAACATAAATTAGCTAGTTTCTGTTTATCTTAATTTCTGTCAACCAATTTAAGGTCTAAAAAAACTGAGAATTACATATAAAACCTGTTTAGTTTCAATTGTTTAAAGTAAAGAATGGTAAGATGAAGAGAGGAAGGAAGGAAGGAAGGAAGGAAGGAAGGAAGGAAGGAAGGAAGGAAGGAAGGAAGGAAGGAAGGAAGGAAGGAAGGAAGGAAGGAAGGAAGGAAGGAAGGAAGGAAGGAAGGAAGGAAGGAAGGAAGGAAGGAAGGAAGGAAGGAAGAAAGTAAGGAAAGAAGAAAGGAAGGATGGACGGAAGGAAAGAAGGAAAGAAGGAAAGAAGGAAGGAAGGAAGGAAGGAAGGAAGGAAGGAAGGAAGGAAAGAAAGAAGAAAACTTTCATATAGAACACCTTATCTTTAGTTCACAGTAGATTGATAGTGAAAGATAAACAAATATAATATGAGCTGCAAATATAACTCACTAAAAACCTAAAACATGTTTAGAATTAAAAATTTAAAGAGAATGTCTCAAAATATTTGAAGGCTGATTGAACATTAAAATCAAGTTCTTCTGCACAGCACTATTTCAATTCAATTCAATTTCTAATCAAGTCCAATCGACCCAATAATTCGCTTTAAATCTGCCTCATGATCATTATTTTCTTCTGCCAATATGGATTATTTCTTGAAGTTGGCTACGACCTGTCGTCCTTTGTTGCAGATTCTCATTGAAATATCCATTGTTTTGACTGTCGCTTGGTCTTTGGTTTACAATTATGTATCCAAATTTCATCAACGGTGGAGACTTGACACAAAAATTCCTAAACTGACGTATCTGGTTCTTTCCACCGTTAGCAGTCACAACAATCAGCAGGTCGAAACTTTTCCACACTTTTTGTAAAACAAGCAGTTTTACGACCACGTTTAAATTCGTTGAACTAATATCTCAAGCTTGTCACAGATAAAAGGATCTCCATAGACAGCATACAACTTCGCTTTCTGAAATTTTTGAAGCAAAAACAACGATAATGTTAACCTGTTCGCGCTGCAAATTAAGCCAAGTTTATCCTTTAGCTACAGGTTGCCAACATTTTACTTGTTATTGTTGCGCTTTATTTATATATGTTGCTTTTAATATCTAAAGAATTTTCAGAGTACTTTTAAACAGATTGAAGCTTACCTATAATAAATTTAATACATATACATTTTTTGACTTATGTGTTGTAAAGCCTAATTCATTAAAATATAAACAAATTTCTGATATTAATCAAACAACCTGTTAGTTATTATAAACTCACTGTCTTCCTTTCAGGACTTACCTATAGTCATATTTGCCGCATATTTTAACAACATTCTTCAATCAATATTACTAGTTATTTAGATCAAAGTATGTTCACATATAACTGTTATGTTATTTAGCATTTGAAACATATCCAACATTTCAAAACTTAACTAAATTCTTAATATTTTTATTTATATACTCGTTGTATCATTGATTCGCTGAAATATTTTCGTTTCTTTTTTACATTCCCAATCAAATGTTAACTTTAAGTTTGTACTTCTACAAATTACAATAAAATATACTCTCTTTTAATTTGTCAATATTTCTTTAAAATTAACTTTTCCAAAAAAATCTCTTTAATCCAATAAAGAAGTAAAAGCTTCAATTACTCAGGACAGAAGTTAAAAAAAATTAACGAGTAAGTTTCAAATCAAGGATTCTTCTGATTGACTCTGAAAAGCTGTCTAGAATTTATAATTAATACGTTTATGTGTCTTTTTAAGATATTAAAAAAAAAAATTACTCGTTACATTTTGATTGACATTAATTTAATTAAACGGTATTGTTTTCTTTTGGAATAAGTTTTATCTTTTGATTTAATACAGATTTTCTTAAAAATATTGTATACATAAACAAAGCAAAAAAAAAAAACTTTAAAAAACACACAAAACTAAATAAAAAATAATAAATGGAAACAATTCTCATGGAAGAGGCAGCTATTGTAGATAAGTTGAAATATTAAATAAATTATTTAAGTAATTAAATATAAATGTATTAATTAAAAAGCTATAAATCTTAAATTCCAAATAAACTCAAGATATGTAAAAATAAACTAATGGTATTATACTAAACGCTAAATATTTACAAATAAAAAGAAATCAATCAAATGAAATTAATGAGAAAGAGTTTTAACTGATGCAAAAGTAAAAAAAAAACGGAGAAAACAAAAAGAATTAACGATCTGCAACTGTTATTTAGCATACATTAATTCTCAAGTTATGCTAATGACTAAATTAAAAATAAAAAAAAAATTCAAAAATTGTTGTATACTTTGAAACTATCATATTGTTGACACAAAATTTTTTTTCTTCAAGTAAAAATTTTGGTTTTTCAAAATAGTTTTCCATTTTCAAAACTGTTTTTCAAATAATAACGAGTTGATGAAAAATTTAAAACAAAATCAGCCTCTTTTATATGATTTAAATGATACGATTCTGGCTTTTCCATTTAATAACAACCTAAATTTTGCCCTAATATTTGCCATAGTCACATAGTTCTTGTATTATAAAATAGTTAATTATTGATTATAATTTTTTTTTTGTGCTTAAGTTTTGAATTTTAAATCTAATGTAAAATACATTTCTGTGATTTATTTTTAATGTTTATTACAACAAGAATTAATTAAACATTAAAATATGTGTATTTATCTATATTAATATAAAAATATTTGATAACATATAATTAATATATATTATATACATATATATAAATATGAAATTTTATTTGGCTTCAAATTAATGCTATATACAAAAATATACAATTAAATCATATTAATTGACAAAAAAGAGGAGTAAACAAACAAAAAAAAAAAAACAAAAAAATAAAATAGATGGCGCAAAATAAGTGAACTGAAAAAATACATATAAAATTAGATAAAGAAAACAAAAACCTAAAATGAACACAAAAAAAAAATTAACCAAAAAAGCATCAGCAACCGTTAGTGAATGATTAAAAAAAAAAATGGTGCAGCAGCGCCTTATTGTATGCTACAGTATTTATGAGCAGTTTTTAAAACCTTGACAACAGTTGAAAAACAATCAAATAAGTAACAATCATTCAAACGAACATCTGGTTATTCGGTTGTGGACTCGATTTTAGTTTCTATTTTGCTTTGTTTTTTCTTCTACATTAAAAATATGATTATTTCATTACTTTTCATTTTTTGGTTGATGTATTAAAAACAATACAATGAAATGTTGCCAATGAAAATATTTTACTCGTTGCAGTCTTTTCTAAAATTCAATTCTGCAGCTTTATATTGTTATTGTTATTTACTGAACATGTTTGTGAAAACAATTGACTAATAAAATTGATTTTATAAGTTCGACGAGTATTAGTTTGAAACTGAAACAAGGAACCGGAAAACAATCATAAAACTCTTTTTAAGTTGATCAGTGGAAAAAAATTTTTTATTTTATAACATGGCAGTAAGCTCGTTTATCAATAAAGAAACGATTATTTTCATATTTCATATAGATTTTTGCAATAGCTTCAGAAGCGAACATTATCAGTTTTAGCATTTTACAATTTTATAAATAATTTTTTTTTTAATTTTTTATTATTGTTACTCGTTACGTACTCGATGTTTTTAAATTTAAAAAATTTAAAAATATATATATTTCAATCTAATTATCTTACACACATCATAATAATGCTTAATATTGTTTAATTTTTAATATTATATTATTTCAATATGATTTTAAATATTATATTATTTGCGAAAGTATTTAATATCTTAATTCAAATTTTTTTGAATATTATATATAAAAAAATTTAAATTCATTAATTAAAAACAAAAAATATATTATAAATGTTTTTTTAAATAGATTGCATGTAGTATACTAAATTGAAATAACAATCCATTATTTCGGAATATAAACTTGTTTATTCGTTGTATTTTTATTTTTAAAAAATAAATTGCTCTTCAGTTTGAGTTTTAAAAACTTCTTTCATAAATATTTTTAATTTTAAATATATTAATTTTAATTTTTTTATTAAAACATTTTTTAAAGGATATATAAGTAAACCTTCAGAATTAATATTATGTTCATTATTTTTAAGTTTAGTAAAATTTTGATTACAATTAAAAGATAAATTAATGATAGCAAGAAATTTTTTTATTTTAATAATTTAATGTTATTAATTAGTTTCAAATATTCAAATTGTTTGGATTGAAATAGTAACAAATTATTTTTAAATTCTATACTAGTAATCATTCTTTTACCATATACTAGTTATCATATACAACTAATTTATAATAAATATTGAGCTTTTTTGAATTTTGGTAATAAATGATTTTTTTTTTATTTTATTTTCTATTCTATTCTATTCTATTCTATTCTATTCTATTCTATTCTATTCTATTCTATTCTATTCTATTCTATTCTATTCTATTCTATTCTATTCTATTCTATTCTATTCTATTCTATTCTATTCTATTCTATTCTATTCTATTCTATTCTATTCTATTCTATTCTATTCTATTCTATTCTATTCTATTCTATTCTATTCTATCTATCTATGTTTGTTTAAATATGTTTATAAACATTTTTGTATTGTAGAATTGAAAAAGGTTTTTCTATTTTAAAATAAATTACGAATTAGTTTTGGATTTAAAATACATAACGGCATTTATTTCATCAAATAATTGGGGATATACTTTATTTTTAAACTGAAATATTTAAATTAAATTTTAAATCTGACCCGCTTCATCTTAATTTTTAATTTTTAACTCGTAAACTTTGTTAGTTTTAAAAAGCAACGCGTCACTTTTATTCCTAATTAACAACGTAGTTTTTTAATTTAATGTGACAAAACGAGTAAAAGAACATATCTAAAAAGTAACGAATAAATTTGCAACAAACTCATCGAGATTCAGACTTAAGACTATGAAATTTATTTAAATTTTACAAACAATAAAGTATTTAGTTTTTTATTTTTTATAAATTTTAAACGGTTAACTGAGAAACTTTAAGCTTATGTTTTAACTTGTTAGCTAGAAATAGTAAATTATGATTTAAAGTTTTATACAGTTACGTCACATTTTCAGTAAAATATTAAATAACTAATGAGTTATTCAAAATTTTCCAAAAAGTTCCACAAAGTTTCAAAATTTTTACGACCCAAACTTTACACACAGTTTTAAAAACTAAAAAAGTTGAAAAAGTAACGAGTAATGAAAATAAACTAACGAAGGCAGTGTTTGTTATCAACCAATTTTTCTTTATTTTTCTTCTCTTAAAAATTAACGATCTTCGTTGCATCTTCATTTTCATTTCACAAAAACATAACGAATAAATAAAAAGAACTTCGTTTCTAGATTTTGTTGATAAATTTGTGAGATTTTTTTTCCAAACAAAAAAAAAACACACACACACACACATTAGAAATATGAATAAATGAAAAGAAACCCACCTTAAAACTAAACTTATTAACTAACAACAAAGTAACGAGTAGCAACTTAAGAAATTTATTAATATAAAACTTGCGAAAAATGCACATATGTAAAACTCATAACAAGAAAATTATTATTCAAATTTACTCTAAGCATTATAAAAGTATCTAAAATGGTTAATTGTGAAAAAAAACTGACAGTTATTTGATTAGAAAATCAAAAAAAGCAATGAGAAAAGCTAAAATTAAAAAAAAGCGTAAAAATAGTGAAGATATATATTTTTGGCCTATTTTTATAACAAAACAATAGAAAATATTTTTTTGAAACAAACAAGGAAGAAATTCAAATGCATTTTTCACACACACACACACACACACACACACACACACACACACAAACTAACTAGTAAAATTAACGAGCAGCTTTGTAGGCAATCGTTATTAGGGCAAAAAATATTTAAAAAGAACAAGCAGACAGCGTGTATATAAACAAATTTGGTGGCAAATTTTTGGAAAAGTAGAAATATAATTCACTGTATGAACGAAAGTGTTGCTACAGGACAGAAAAAAAAAACAGAGAATATTTTCACATTGTTCTGTTTCAAACGAAGATCGTTTATTTTTCTTTAAATTTTGTTTTTTTTTTTTATTTATTTGTTTATTATTAAAACATATAAAAAATTATTTTAAATTATGTTTTATATTTAATTACAAATTATTTGATATATGTAAAAATTGTATATATTCTGCTAGATTTTAGTTGTTTTCTACAATTTTCTATAATCTCAAAAAAACTGCAATTATTTTTAGCCTTACTAATTTATAAAAATAAAAAAAAAATATACGAAAAATACCGAAATTAAAATCAAAATTTCAAATATTATATGAGAAAATAAAACTGCTTAAATTTATAAAATAAATAAATGCTAAATTTTGCAAAAATTAAACCCAAAACATATAAAAAACAAAAAACTAAATGGTTAATTGTTTAACCAAAGTATAGCAGCAGACACACAAAAGAAAACACACTCACACACATACACATACACATAGGCCAACACCAATAAACTGGAAAAATTCAATACATTAAGTCCGTCATCCAACGACAACATCAACAAAAACAACAACAGCATACAACTAACTATATTTATATGTATTTGTATATTGTATAGCATATATTTAGGCGCGCAAGGGCTAACCAGCAAAGTATTCAGCAGAGGCAAGTCGTTAACAAAATTTTTATACTATATCTTAAAATTTCAATATTTTTATATTCTTTTTTTTTTTGTTTCTCTATAAATTTTAATTTTCATACTTTTTCAAAAAATTCACCGAATTTTTCAGCCATTGCGCGCCTTTGAAGTACATTTTAAATATTTAAAATATTACTAGGCAAAATTAAGTATATTTAAACTAAAACTAAACACACACAATTATACACGAGAATACAAAAAGAAAACAAAAAATACAAAAAAAAAAAAATAAACAAATACTAAAAACTCTTTTCTTATTAAAAAAAAAACAACAACAACAACTCTCTTTGACTTTTCAGTTTCTATTTAATACATACAAGCTTACATACATCTTTTCATTGTTGGCTTTGGTTGGAAATCTCTCCTGGAACATGAATGTCGCTGTGAATATTTTCATTTTCACTCACTCAACAACTTTTATTAGTTTGTTTTTCAGTGTACTTTATAAGTTTGTTTTTTTTTTTTTATATATCTTCGCTTTTTTCGTTTATATAAGCGGAAACTTCTATAATTTCAGCTTCTAAACTAGGCAAAAGTTTAAAGTATCATGCATTAAAACTCCAATGTAGAAACTTGTTTGGATATTTCAAGCTATAATGCGGTGGAAATTTCATACAAGTAATGTATTATAACACTCAAACATTGCAGTCACCAGCTACTAACCGTAGTTAAAAAATATTTCAGTTTCAAGTTCATTAAATTTACTCAACTTAAAGAATAGCATTCTGCTTAGGAGAATTTAGTTTAAAACTTGAAATCTTTATTTTGTGAAATAATAAAACTGTGTTACAAAAATGTCCTCTGAACCATAAATACTTTTTCGGAAAGGGGAGAAAAAATAAAAATTCACGTATATGGTAGTTTTTCAGGTACACGTCAGAATTTTTTCAATGTTTTAAGTTCTGTGGCGCACCACAAGGAGATGGCTCCAAACATTTGTTGGGAAAAATAGAAGGAGTTGTTGCAATTTGATAAGACTTAATTTTTAAAGCATAATAGCACGCTGGTTCCAGAACTGATATCGGTTTTTTTACCGGTTTCGGTTTGTTAAAAACCCGATTTTTATTTTTTATTGAGTAATTTTGTTCATATCTAAATTTTTCAGGTATTTCAATACTTAGGTGGTGATTTCAGTAACGCTTCAGTGCTTTTTGTCTTCTGTTTTCTTCTAAACCAGTTGAATACCAATAAGTTTATGTACTAGTCAACTCAGTAGAAGTCAATTATAAAGTAGTGAATTCACTAGAAAATTTCGTGTCTTCTCTGAACCGTTAACCTGAAAAGCATACATAAAATAAAATAAAATCGTCTATACAGGGTGTCCCGCAATTGAGAGCAACTATTTACGGAGTCAGAATGACAGAAACATTATCAGCCGTTTGTGGTAAAGTTTCCTTGGATGGTTTTATAAAGGCCAAAATTGTATCGAAACAAACTCCGACTATAACTCATGCCTTTAAATATTTCACACGCCCACACAACGCTCATTTTCTGCTTATCATTGTATTCTACGCAGCATCATTTGCTTAACACAAAGCGCATGTCCTGTTTATTATCCTCACATCGAACGGAAGCGTCTTTATAGTTACAATAGTCTCCATTATACAAACTGTAAATTTTACATCAGCTTAATAAAACGTTGACGAACACTTGCGCCTATAGCCGTCAAAGTGAAGTTCAATAGTGTCATGTTTTGGAAACATATAGTGTCAATTTTCGAACATTACTTATTCCTACTGTCCGTCAATATGTTAAAAGAGCTGGACTCGCACAATTTTTTACAAAACTTTTTACAATTGCATACGAACATACAAATAAAAACAGATTAGAATTCACTCTATCTTAAAGGTCTAATGTAAGGTTGTTACCATTAGCCAAAATTTTTTAACAATTATTCAAATATGGCTAAGGGCACGGGATTTTTTTTAATTTTAATTTATATGTTTCTCATATATTTGGAATCACATATTTAGAATCAGCGATCATAAATCTATTGAAATTAACTACAAATTGAAAATAATGATGTAAAGGGATATTTTGGAATAGGATCAATCGAGACCAAAATTTGTATAGATGATATCTACATTATATTTATTGGTTGTTCTCATGATTAATTTGTTGAGAAATTTGTTATTTTAAAGGACCGTCTGTAGGTGGATAATGGGAACAAATCGTAATAAAAGTTTTTATAATACATCAGCTACCGATATTGCTCTATTCCACTTACTAGAATATTTTTTAAAATTGTTTAAAAAATATGCTGTTTTTGGCGCAAAACTAGGGAATGAAGATTAAGTCCTATACACTCGAAATTTTGACATACTAATGTATGGTATCATATCTTTCGATCCCCTGAGCATCGAACAGGCACGGGTACTTTTAATGTTTCTTATAAAATCGCTCCGGCCTAATATATGTATATGCAGGGGCACAAAAGAAGTCAACTAATTTCAAGACTAATTTCAATTTTGTTATTATGTTATATATTTTGTTATATATGTTAAAAATTATAATTCTTATCAGTTTACATCAATACGGTTAATGCAATAGAGGGTTCTATTTTTTTAAAAAATATAGACGCGTTTGATCATTACATAAATAAGTTTCTCTACTAAGTCATTTAATATGTTATGATTTTGTACACTCAAAGGTTTTTTTCCCGACAACTTATAGCCTAATGTCTTAAATACTATACATGGATTTGTCTTTTTAAAATTTGGATTTTATGATTTAGTGAAATAATATCCGAAATTTCCTAAAAGCTAATCGGCTAATCCTTCCTTATAAGCGTTAAAAATATTTCCTTGCTCTTATTTCGACGTTGCTTCTGTATAGCCGCTTTTTCAATTTCAGTTAATCGTTTCATCCGCTCCTGGACGTTCCAGTGATCATTGCAGTCAAAGTTCTTTGTATTAATTTTATTTCATTGTTGAAATGAATTGCATGATTTTCATTTAAATCCAAGATATTTTGAATGCATTTATTTGAGTGGCCCTTGAGTTGTTGGCACCTGGTATAAATTTATTTGTAATTAGCCATATCTTCGCTTCGTTTTGTCATGACAAAAATACGTTCAAAGTTGATGTTTTCGAAATTACAGCATTAACTGGTCTGTTTATTTTTCTTTTTATAGTTAAATCGTGGCGGCAGTGGCATATTGGATGAGTTGCGTGGCTTGTTTGCGATAAGTGCCAGGTTCAAATCTCATCTGACACAAAATGTTTTTTGAATTGAATTAGTTCAGCCGCTTGAGAGCATAGCTTTCGCAGTTGCTATAAAACTTGTAGGTCCAGTTCTCGATCATTTTGTCTTCATAAGAACTAATCATGAGAAGCTCGATCGAAGTCCTTCCAAGGGCTCAAATGACCATTCCAGTTTTTTTTTTTAGCTGAAATTAATGCTTCCTTATATAATTTATTTTAATGAATCTTGAGGATAAACAAATAAATAAATTTTTCCTCTATAAAACTAAATCGAAACTTTTCAGTTCTTCTGTTTTCATGCAATCAAAAACGGCTTGAATTATTTTATTAAGATCGCGATGATCTTTATAAATTGCTTTCTAAGTTCATCATCACTGCAAATGGTCTGAAGAGTGTTTACGTCGTTATATGCGTTCTAAAACTCATTGACGAAATGCAAAATTGTATTCCGAAGTTGTAAAATCTGCCTGGCAAGATCGGATAGAAACATACATAAATCTATGTCCTGCTAGGTGCCCAATACTTTTTGGATGTAGATTTACATTTTTCAATTGAAAATTTTGAAAATAATAAGGTTTTGGGTGGTATACTGCATTTTTAAATTTAATGTTTTGACTATATATTTTATTTGATGAATAAAATTTGAATTTTTATTGAAAATTTCAATTATGTCGTTTGGTATATTGTTCGTAGCATGAACAAAGTAAACTTTTAAAATTAAATCGGTAAGGGATTCCACGTCATTTGCATTTGAATATTTTGTTCTCTCTGTCTGAAGACCTTTGTTGAAAGCCAAAGAAGCCAGCTAGGCAAAAACATTTTTTTTCCTCTCAAGTAAATCATCCAATACTTCTTGTTGATATTTTGTGACTTTCCTTGGAACTTTTTGAACTGCAACGACAACTGAGTGGACCTCAGTATGCATTATTTCCATATTAATTAATCCGTATAACTTGTTTAGGCTCATTATGACGTCATCATGGTGTAAAGTAAAATCTTGCCCATTTTTTAGCAATCTATCGAGTACTTGAGCAGTTGATAGTTCTTTTAATTAATATCACCTCAAAATTTTAATTTGTCTTACGTGTTACTAGATTAAGTGAGCTCTGAAACTTCAATTTCGTTGTCTGATAGTTCATAAAAATATTATATATATATTTTTTTTTTTTACTCAGATATATTTTTCATATTAGAGTGGACCTTATATGTATGGAGAAAAACTCGGCGCGATTAATTAAGCATTACTCTGGGCTAGGAAGTTGCAATTGATGAACAAAAATGGTGTTTCAAACCTTAGCCCAATAAAATAAAGTGCCATTTAGAATTTACCAGTAATAGTTCACCAATTAAAATTCGAACGAATGTGATTTATTTTTTTCTTCTAAAACTTTCAGTGCTCATATTTTACAGGACAATCGAAGTCCCGAAATTTTTTTTTCTTCTAAAACTTTCAGTGCTCATATTTTACAGGACAATCGAAGTCCCGAAATTGCTTTTCAGATTGTGGGGTTCAAAATTTATTAAGATTAAGTGAAAATAAGTTATATCCAAATGTATACTGAAGAAATTGGTTTTTAGTTATTTTTGTTTTAATACTAATTTTTTTCATCCAATAAGCAAAGAATAACCTTGATAAGATATCAATTTATTAAAGGACAATTTAGTTGTATGATAAAATTTTGAAGCGATTAATTGAGCAAAAATATTTTATTACATTTTAAGTTTCATTTTTTAAACTCAATCATTTCTTGACTTATCTCAATGATTTTGTTGTCATTGAATGCGTAATTCAATTTTTTGGTATACTTGTGCAACTGATATGCTTTTGAACTTCTAAATACGCGGAATTGTTCCTTGATTCGAAGCGCCTCAAAAAAAGTTTAACAATTTTTATCGTTGAATATCAAGCATGAAACAAAAATTGTAAGAAAAAAAAAAATGCTGCTGGTCTCATCATAGTTACGGATAGTGAAAAAAAAAAAAAAAAAATAAAAAATTTATAAAAAAAAATTTCGATACACTTGTGGAAACTTAAACTCGCGTGCGGCGGCAGACTTAAATGTATCCGATTTCGCAAAATTTTCACATGAGCTTTTTTCACCAATTAGAGCCGTTTGTAGGTCTAATCTTATGTCACACAATTTTATGCGGTTTTTCTTTTTAAGATAAACGTTTTCTTAAGAAAATAATAGAAAAATTTATTAATAGAAAAATAAAAAAACCGATTTTTAAAAGAATCAACTCCTTGCTCTAATTTAAAAACTCGACTTATTTTTAAGCAAATCTTCTTTTGATCGAAATTTGTTCAATTTACAAAATAATTGATTTTAATTGTAATGTTTTTTTTTATATAGTTAATAATAAAGAGCACGAAAAACTGGCCTTTTTAGTTGTAGAAGTTAGTTTGAACAGTTAGTTTATGCTTCGACCTAATTTAACCAGCGCACTGCTCAAACAGCTCCACAGTTCAATTTCAATAATATAATTATTATGATAATTATAAAAAATAATATAATTTACATATATTTTGAAGTTCAGCCCATGTTTGAGTGTTTTTATTTAGCAAATTAGACTGGCATGCAAAAAATATTTAGGCTTCTGGACATCTTTCAGATTCACACCATTTCTGATTGTAACAAAGAAAACATTAATTCAAATTCAGAAATGAACAATTGAAATTCAAAAATCCATTTGAAATTCAAAAAAGTTCAATTGAAATTCAGAAATTCCATTTGAAATTCAGAATTCCATTTGAAATTCAGAAAATATAAATTGAAATTCAGAAAACTTCAAACGAAATTTAAAATTTTCACTTGAAATTCTCAAAAGATCAATTGAAATTCAAAAAAACATCAATCCAATTCAGAAAAGATCAAACAAAATAAATTTACAAATTCAAATTTACCTTTCATCTCAAGGGTAACCATTATCATACCATTACCATTATGACCATTCTAATAAGTGGTCTTGCAACAAAATTATTCTCGTAGAATACAACATATTATGATGTATCTTAGATTTTACTGATAACAAGATTTCCTTAAAGTTAATGATTATGAAAAAATTATGAAACCTTAAAAATATAAGTATAAAATTAACATAAATTAATAAGAGAATTAGGAAATTTTTAAAATTTTTAATTCAATTTCTTTTTTCCACCCATGTTTTTTAACAAAGTCTATGACAAAACTTGCTTTATTCTGAAAGTTACTTATGACCTTATTCTGGTGATTGAAAATTTTAAATTTATTTATAGTATTTTATATACTGTTTTTTTAACATTCAAGTTCAAAAAGAATTTATATATATAATTATTTCTTGTCTAGAACTTTTCTGTCAACAGTTTTGTTAAGTAATGAATCTTTTGATATCATTTTAGACTAAAAAATCTTTTTAATTGTTCATAAATATATGCTTGTGGATCAAATAAGTGCTCTAATTTTAAAACAACAAGCTTTTTGAATCGGATGAGATTCAATCGAAAAATATTGTTAAAACGCAAATTAGCTTTAAGCTCAGTGGTTTCATAATGTATGACGAGAATCGTTGAACGATATCGCCGTGACGATGTTTTAATATCACGATACTTTCAAACTTTCAGAATCCATATGGGGCCTAGGGCACACATTTTTTGGTTGCCCCCTACCCCTGTAAAAAGAATTATTATATATGGATATATTTTTTTAATATTATTTATTATTAAAAATGGTTCAATGTTAGATAGAACATTATTTTCGTACTGCTTTTCGAGCTTTTTATTGTGATAACGCATCTTTTTTAGCTAAAAAGTTTCATTTTTTGCTATATCCGATTTTATAATCAGTAAGGAAAAGCCATTTAAACGATTTTGGGTTTTTCTTTAAGACACGTAGTTAAGATGCAAATGCAAATTCTCCCGGCTGCTGATACAAAGATTTATTCGTACTTCCATTTTTCGGCAGCTGAAATCCAGTTGTGAGCTTTATTTTTTTGAAACACAAGCAGTCTTCCTTCTTGGCATCCTGATAAATCAGCATAGTGCACTGAACTAAAAAATCAAAGGATTGATCTATGAAATAACTCTTTAATTCAATGAATCTCTGTTCATTGGTCCAAAGAAAAAGTTCTTTGATTTAATTAACTTTTTCTTACTCCCAAAGAACGTATTCTTTAAATAAATGTACGAGTTTATTGATTTCAAAGTTTTTACAGTTTAATGAGTAGTTTCTTTGAAAGTAGGAACTATTACCTTGATTTAAAGAATCGATTCTTTAGCTGTAAGAAAATAGCAAAGCTCAGGTTGGACGCCATCAAGCTTAACCATGACGAAGGTGCGTTCCTGGTTTCCATTCAGCGCCATTGTGCACGAAAATTTTGTGAAAAATTATAAAGAAATATTTTTTAATTTTACTTGGCTTTTGGCATTTGGCAAACGATGATCTATGCGATAAATAACATGATCGAGAAGTGTTTATGTGAATCAAACTTCTGACGTTAGCGTTTAATGAGTATTATTGAAATGACTTATTGTATATTGATTTAAAATTATCGTATTATTGATTTAAAAAAATTTTTAAAATGAACAAATTCTGCAGGAAAAATCTAATTATTCTTCACTGCCTAAACAATTTTTTTTACTGATCTCTCTCAATAATTTCAGTTATTGGGATATTGTGAAACAATACCTTAGATACTTAACTTTCCAAAACACTTTTTATGAAATCAACTTTATAAAAAACAATTCAAAAATTCTATCAAAATTCATCAACAAACAAACACCTGAGGTTTTTTAGCATAAAAACTTATATGAGCTATTATTAACTTAAAAGAGTATCTGCAAATTTGGTGCATGTTTATTCTTCAATGACTTTTAATAGTGACATCAAAATAAAATTAGTTTCTTAATTTCAATCACAATTTTTTCTTGTCGATTCTAAATCATATTTTCAAATTTAGTTCAAAGACTTTACACTAGTTCTAGACTCAAGACTCTAGGCCCTTAAAAAGTCTGCTGTTTTTCGCACGCAAGCAAATTTACCATAATTGATCGAACTACGAGTAAGTTATCGATATTACATTACACAAGCATCTTTCAATAGTTTGTAAAATTCTAACAAAATATTGCATTTTCAAAAAGAGTTTACTGTTCGAATTACCAAAATATTACCAAAATTCAAATGAATGCTTTTACTAAAATATGTCCTCAAATCATGCTTCAAATAGTATGAACAAGTTACATGAGCATTTCGTAAACGGACCATTTAAACAGTACATTTAGAAAAACTAAAATGCCCTTTCATACTAGAGCACTCTTCTCTAAACAACAAGAAAAAATTTTAAAATATCATGCGACAAAGTTGAAACATACACTTTCGTGCGAGAAAATCTAAGATTAGGAAGAGTGCAATATGAGCTTCAGACTACAAAAAATGTTTGCAACATTGAAGTTGCAAGAAAGGAAATAAAAACTTTTCTACTGCAATCTATCATCAAAAATTTTAATAATGTTTTCTACTGGTAATGTGAGAATAGTTTCAGAATACATAGCACGCGAGATAAAATCATATATTTTTGCAATTTTTTTTGACAAACTGACAATGCTTTTGGAATCATGTCAGAAAATGGAAGTGTATTACTATGAAGTGACTATACAAGAACTTTTTTCGTTTATTTGAAATTTATAATTCAACTCAAATAAAAACTGAAAATTTGTTATTAAGAACAAAGTTGTATAAAAGGCTTTCAAGGTATTTTACCCTGGCACTGGGTACAAAATTTCAGCTATAACTTTCTTAATCTCAGATTAAAAAAGAGAAAACCGCCAAAAAACTGTATCGAATCTTATTTCAAATTAAAGTCTTAGGCGATTATTAATCTTACAATGTTTTTAAAATTTGACCTACATACAAAAGCATAAAGTTAAAATGTTTGAAAAATAAAAATTTAGAAACTCACATTTGTGTTAACAAGATAACATCCAATAACAATTTTGCTTTACATTTTGTATCTCTTGGAATATGCAACTCTTTTAATATTTTCATTAATGAAGGAAAACGATTTTAAACACGAAAATCATGCAAAAGAAAACTGAAGCTCTTTATTTCGTAGGCCTAATAATAAAAAAAAAAATTTGTAGAATTGTAAGTAAGAACAAAAAAAAAAAATAAAATTTAAATTGGAAACAACTTAGTTCAGTGGGAAATGTCTATTTTTTATGTCTGAATGTTTAAAGAAAACTAAAACAAGAACTTTAAATAGCAAAAAAAAAAAAAAAAAATAAATATTAGACGAGTCAAAAATGACGTTTATTGCAAAACAATAAAGTAAATTCAATACTTAAAAAAAAAACATTTTTGAAGCTGTGCAAACACAAGCTTGTCAAAAACAACATTTGTAGAAAGAAAGTAGTACACAGTGTAGTAGAAAAAAGTGTAGTAAAAAACGTAGTAAAAGTTATGGCAGTCGTGAGTAACCTTAAACATTAGAAGACAGACTTGCTAAAGTATAAGCAGAAAAAAGTAGCATAGAACATTTAAGGAAAAAAGTAGCATTGCTTTTTTTAGTCGATGTAACAAAAAAAAAAAAAAAAAAAAAAAATAAAAATTAAAAAAGCAACCAAAATATATTATATGTCAATAATTTTTTTTTGCACTTATTTAAATAAATAAAACCAACTATCTAACAAATCAAATAATATATTTTTGCAGAACTAAATGTTTCACAAAGTAACATGAATATTTATAAAAATAAAAAACCAAAATAAAAATTCCAACACAATTGATGTACATGAAAATGATTTTTGAATTTTATTAGCATATAAAAAAAAAATTAAGTAAATTTTCAATGTTTTAACAACCTTAAACAAAAAAGCTATTAATATTTAAAATACATTTATTGCATGAGAGCAAAAGTTGAACACTAAAGTAAAATAAAGTAAGAGCACACAAAAACAACCACAAAAATTTAAAAAAAAACCATCAAATTTTGTGGTACACATGTACACTCAAAAAGCTGTGTAAAAGCCGAGCTTTACAAGTAATGAGTTTTCTTTTGCATAATTTTACGTGTTACAGGCTATAGAATAAAAATAAAATAAAAACAAATTTTTGCACACTACAAGCAATGAAAGGATTTACATCAAACTTTTATAAACTACAATCATTGTAATCATATCTATTAGTAGAAGCAAACTTTTACGTGTTTAAGCTTTTAAAAGCACAACAATTGAATTGGAAGTGGCTACTTTATACCAGTAGCTTGCCTGGTTATTAAGCAAGTTAATGCTGTTATGTGCAAAACTTTTTACAGCTCTTGTAATTTAGCAAATTTGTTGTTTTTGCATAAGTTTAGACTTTAATTAAGTGCGCCAGAAATTCAGACAAACAATGGAGGCTGAATGTAAAGTTGCACTCAACTTACACACGCACAAATTTAAAACAAAAAGTCAACACTTTAAGCTGTATTGAGCGAAAGCTACCTTGAGTTAAAGCAGGAGATGTGGAAGTTTCAATTGCAACTTTTTCTAAAACAAAGCTTGCAACTTATTCACTGACATTGGAAAAAAATAGATATAATAAACTAAATTTAAAAAAAAAATTGCAGATTTACAAACATAGAAAATTTTAAAATCAAATAAAGCTGCTTTCGAACTTGACATCCGGAGCCACTGCTTTAATTTAATTTAACTTTAATAAAAAAAAAATTAACTATAAAATTTAAACAAAATGCTTATAAAGTTTCTCATGCAGCTTTTAATGTTTTCTTTTTAAAAAACAAAAACGCACACACACAGACAACACGTTTACTATTCAAAACATAAAAGTAAACATGAAAGAAATAATACGTTTAGAAGTTGAGGCTAGCTTACATTCATTTTGTTTGTGAATTTGTTGATCACTTTTACACTTCTTATAGTATATTTTTAAGTAAAGTAAGATTAATTGAAGACGCCTGCATAAAATCGTTAGTTTTTGAAATGTGAAAATATTTCCAAAAGAGTTTTAACATAAGCCCCTTAATTTTTTTAGTTAAAGCAATAGATTCTTTGTATAGAAGATAGTATTTCTTTATATGTCTTGCCTAGTCTTTTTGAATGAGATTTTTGAATGAGAGACGCAGTCATGAGCATGAGAGCGAGAGAGAGAGAGCGAGAGAGAGAGAGAGCGCTAGTTAAGAGACAATAACAGAGAATTGACGCCAAGTATTGATCATTGTAAAACAGCAGGAATAATATATGTATATACAAATTACACCTTGCGCATGTCAGTGATTGTTGTGACGTCAGCTGTGATAGTCAAACTCAAAGAGAAAACAAACAAACAAAAAAAAAATGATTTGAGCAGGCGTATTATATCTTATATTAATTAGGGGAAATCAGTCAAACTATTATCTTTAAGTAACAAAGGAGGCATGAATTTGATTCGTATACATAAAATTAAAGAGTTCCTTTACATAAAATATATATATTGCCGAAGTGACAAAAAATGTGCCAAATTTAAGCTAAAAATAATGAAATATTTCTCTGTGTAGAATGCAGTGATTGAATTTATTACCGTTTTTTCTATAATAGATTTCCTGAATTTATCTTTACCCTTTATTCAGAAAGATAGAAATAACAAGATTTTATTATGAAAATTTTGGTTTTAGCGAAATTTTTGTACGAGGAATAAGAATCTGCCTGGTGCAAAAGGTGAAAGCAGGGGCAAAACTAGAAAGGGCGAAAAAGCATGAAAGTCAGCCGTACCATTTTTTGCCCAAACACGGGTTGTTATGGCCACCTAAGCAAGTAAGTTAAATCTAATGTGGAACAGATTCCCCAGAATTCAAAATTAATGGAGGGCCAGAGCCTATGACTTTCAGTCTGGCTCAATGTATGACACAATTTATGTCTTCTATGCAAAATATGCTCCAAGGCCTGATCCAAGCCCAAATCAGATGCTGCAAATTCTTTTTGCTCAAAAATGAGTATTTTAAGGATTTGCTTATGGAATGCAAATGGTGTAAGTCAACATAAACAAGAAATAACAAATTACCTATCTGTAGAAGATATTGATGTTATGCTCAGGCTATACATTCTACAACACATACCATCGTGACAGTAAGGCTCATGAATGAACAGGCATCCTCGTCAGAAGCCGAATTGAACACCACGCCCTTTTAAACGTTTTCAAAGAACTATTTGCAAGCTACTTCATATCGCTTAGAGTGTCGTGGATAGAATATCACTCTTATCGGCTGTTTACTGCCCGCCACGTTTTCCAGTAAAAGAGAAGCAATTCAATGAATTATTTGATACCCCAAGAGTCAGATTTCTAGCTGATGGTGACTGATGGTGACTCTCGTCTTGTAAATCCCAAAGATTGACAGCTATATAATACAATTTTAAATTGTCAGAACAACCTTGATATCTCATCCAGGCCAGCCCACACACTGGCCATATGACAATAGAAAAAAAACCAGATCTCATAGACTTCGCTGTTAATAAAATCATAAGCAGAAACCGTATAACTGCTAAAACGAGCTTCGACCTATCTTCTGATCACTTCCCTGTGACTTTAATCCTACTAAAGGAGCTAAAGCTAACCGAATATCCGAATATCCCCTCCAACTGACCAATCCTTAAACGGACTGGCTAAAATATAGAAAATACATAAGTTGTCACATCCACACTAATCCAACATTTGATTATGAGAGGGACATCGTAGAATACGACATCGAAGAATACGATTTTTAATGAAATATTGACTTCTGCGGCAGAGTACTTCACCCCTTGGGATTTTATCTCTACCAATAATATAAAAGTAGTAAAAAACAGCTACATAGAACAACTCGTAACTGAAAAGCGCCGCCTAAGAAGGGAATATCAAGTACGTAGATTTCCCTCCTCAAGGCAAAGACTCGCAGATGCTACAAGAAAATTAAGGGAGGCTCTCAACCTAGATGAAGAACGTCAACATAGTCACTTTGGTGGTAAATTATTCCCTACGTATGCAACAAAATACTCACTTTGAAAGGCTACTAAGCGAATCAAACTGCCAGTAGAAGGTGAAACACCGATCAAAGCACCAGATGGAAACTGGGCACTCTTGATAAAGAAAATATATAAATATTAAATATACCCTTACGAAGAAGTGACGCCGATTACATTATATGGTATAAGAGTCAGGTCAGTTATATTATACAAAAAGAATTTAAGATCAAAAAGAGTTCCGGACATGATTTTATTACCCCAAAAATGCTGAAAGAACTGCAAAATGTAGCCTCACAAAATTACTCAACGCGATTCTAAGAACTGCCTATTTTCCACTGGTATGGAAAAAATCATTAAAAACGATGATTTCTAAGCCAAGAAAAGAAGAAACCCAACCGTCCTCCTACAGACATATATGTTTGCTTCCGTGCCTGTCAAAATTATTTGATAAACTACTATTGCTGAAACTCTCTCCTTACCTTAGTGAAGAAAACATTATACCATCGCATCAATTTGGATTACGGAAAAAACCATGGAACTAAGAGAGACCTTTGAGCTCCGAGAATATTGCACTGTTATATTTCTTGATGTTACCCAGGCTTTTGACAGAGTGTGGCACGAGGGTCAAATATACAAAATCAAGTATTTACTACCTCCTAACTCTCACATGATTCTAGAATAATACCTCACAAATCGTTTATTCGAAGTAAGGCACAAATAATTCGTGACAGATGATTATTCAATTGACGCATCCAATATGTCTTGTTCACCTCTGACATGCCAACAAATAGTAGGCTAGTCACATCAATTTTTGCACAGCACTGCTATCCAGAGCTATAATAAGTGCCCAAACAAGGCATAAGACTTATGTTAGAAGAGCACTTGAAACTTGTTGAAAGACGGCTGTCGAAATGACGCGGAAAAGTCAACCTGAAAAAGTGCAAACAAGTCACTTTTACGCTAAACAAGAGCCCAAGCTCCACAGTTACCTTTAATAACACTCCCATCGCACTGTCCAATGAAGTTATTTATCTTGGCATCCACCTAAATAGACGTTTAACATGGCGAAAACACATCGAAGCATTAATACCATATCTAAAGCATGCAGTCTACATTGGCTTGTCAATTATCGATCCGCCTTGAGCCTGGATAATAAAGTACACCTGTATAAAAGCATATTAAAACCAATATGGATATATGGCATTCAATTATGGTGTAATGCAAGTAAATCTAACAACGAACTTCTACAGAGGGCTTAGTCGAAAATGCTAAGAACAATAAATGCTGAAACAAGGATAAATGCTGAAACCTTGGTATGTAAGAAACAAAAATATACGTAGAAATATTAATATACCTATGATAAAAGGCGAAGCTACACACATCAGACAAAGCTATCTGGAAAAACTACGTTATCACCCTAACACTTTAGCAAGAACTCTAATTCACACAGCTGCTAAATCCCATCTAAGAAGAAACGACTTTCCAGCCCTTTAATTATTTATGAGAACCGCTTAACTAGCATTACTTCTAACACAATTGGAGTAGTTTAGTTTTAAATTGGTAATAAGATTTGAATACTTATTGTTAGACTCTTAAGAGTAGATTCAATAAATAATGAAGTATAAAAAAAAAAAAATACTCAAGCCAACTTCAGTCGGCCAATTTGTCAAATTTGCTTCTAAACGTGCTCAAAACCAACTGCAATCAGTCACAAGATCCAAATGCAGTAACAGTTTCATTTTTAATCGGTCATTTCTTTAGCAATGCGATTTATTTTAGTCGTACCATTCGTTCAGTCTCGTTTAAGCTTGTTTATTTATAATTGATGCGAATATTTTCCCATTTTTTTCCTTCAAGAATTAATATAAATTCAAGATTGTCAACCAAAAATAGCAAAAATTAAAAAATGTATTGTTCCCACAGCAAAAATTAATAAATCACACGTGTATTATTATTGCCATGTTAACAACGACGAATGAAAATGGCAATTTTAGCCCATGAAAGGACTTTGACATATAGCTTCTTATAATCAATTGTGTTATGCGTGTTGTGAAAGCCGTGCGGCTTCTGTTCTAAAGATGCTTTACATGGCAGGTTTTAATCTCTAAGGTTTGCCATTGCCTGCAGAGAGGTGACGACCGAACAGAAAAATTTAAAGAAACTTTTTTGTCGGATGGGACTCGAACCTGGGTTCTTTCGCATGCCAGTCACGCAACTTAACGAATATTCCAAGGCCGCCGTATATGTAAGCACACTCATAAAAATACTTATATAAGGAAAACTTATGAATTAATTCCTCATGTGATGGTGTTTAAACTAGTATTAAGCTTCCGAAACGTATACTTAAATACTTATAATGTTTGGTAAGAAAAGTGTGCTTATATGTTTTTGAAAGAATTTGCACGACTTTTTTCATCCCCATTTCACCGGATAATCTTTTATTTTACCATAAGTACCGCTAGAAGATGCTCTAGAAGATCCCATGAATGGTGGACAGCAAACGCGTCCTTTTTCAACAGAAACACAGGATTTGCAAACGACATATTTTTTGTTATCACAGATATATTACTAATTCTTCAGCGGCCTTTGTAGTGCAAATGTTAGCGCGCTTGACTTAAACTCAAGATAACTGTGCTCGAGTCCCGGCCAAGCCATGGAAGCTTTTACCTTTCTTAATTTTTTTTCCTTGAGTCTAATCAATTCAAATTAAGGTTCTTCAATATTTACAACCTAACAGTAATAGTTGGTGGTAGAGAAGTTTTGGATAAGGACCCCTTAGAACTTGTATTGATTAAGGTAAAGGCATAATACTTGTCTTATCTTCAAATTCACATGTTTCTGTAGCTTTTTGTCTCACATATTAATATCATACACGTATTTAAACTGTTTTCCATTTTATTCCCACTTTTCTACTATTCCAGTTTGAATATAGGTAGACTTGATTGAATAAATGAAATAGATGAGATCTGAATCTGATCTGAGATCTGATCTGAGTAAAGATGAGATCTGAATTTCATATGAAAAGCAAAAAAAAAAAATTCTTTCTCTGATACAAAGCCCAGAAGAGGGTGAGAAATCTTGATTGCAATATTGATTTTTTTTATATGCAGTGCACTACGACCCATATACGAGTATATCAAATCAACCTCTACGAGGTGAAAATTATATTCACGAATTATTTGTAGGTCGAATCAACTTCAATTGCGACCGTGGCATACCGGTTAAGGTCACTTCTCTGCAGACAATAGCAAACCTCAGATAGTAAAAACTGCCATGTAAAGCTTCTTGAGGACATAAGCCGTTTGGAGTCGCCATAAGATTTGTAGGTCCAGTTCTTGACCATTTGTGTTCAAACATTTCACAAAACTTATAACACGGTCAAAGTGCTTTTAAGGGCTAAAATGTACAATTCTTATTTTTTTTTTTTTTTTTGTTGTCAACTTTAATATATTTTTTTCGGCATTGTTCCACTTTGCCATCAGTGGGAATGAATCATCTATTCTATTCTTTCCACACTCATTGAAGAAAACTTGAATTTTTTATGTTTGCTCTATTCTCGTTGACTACTTTGTAATTTTTCTTCCATTTTGTGATAGAAAAAGAAAAAATCATAAAAATACCTTTGCTGTCAACAAAAAACACTTATGTTGCAGGCAAATAAAAGATCAAGTAACATGGCAAATAACACCAATGAAAAACAATTTTATGAATAACGTTTGGGATATCTATCTTAACTAGATTAATTCCATTCATAAATTTGCGTTTAAGGAATTAAATTTAATTTCAATTGCATTTTCTTCCAGCAATCATAATATTAAAATAATAGAAAAAACAAAATACTCAAAAGTTAAAAAGAAAGCAAAGATTCAAGCTTTCAAAAGTCCAAAAGCAGGGAAAAAATAAACTTCTCAAAAAAAAAAAAAAAGCTCAAAGCTTTAATTTTCAACAGAACGCAATTTATAAATTTTGTACTTTTGTATAAATTTTTTTGCAAAAGTAGTTTTTTCATTAAAATTTTTAAGTTCGAAGAAGCATCAGTTGCAGTACTTGATTTATTTTGAGATAAATTCAAAAAATGTTATTTGAAATGAAAAGTGTTTTAAATATCATAAAAAGTTGAATTAAAATACTCCTGAATTAAAAGACTATTCGGAATAAATAATAGCTAAAATTAAAAATATTCAAATAAATTTCACCAAAAAACTACTCAGAGTATTTGTACAATTCCAAGCCCATCTAAGCTTTAAGCATCTAAATAAAGCTTACTTTGTAAGAAACTTTCAGTGTTAGCGTTAAGCTTGTAATAATGCTTTGTACTACGATTCAGTTTATCGAGAGCCCATTAAAGCCTTTATGTATTTTGTTCAGAAAGGCTCTTCAAATAAAACATTATTTTTAGTTGAAAAACATATTATTCAGGAAACCAAGCTTTCAAATTTAGATCGCTTTATTTAATTGCATTTCTACGTTTCACGGAACGAATGTTGAACGTCGTGCGACACGATAAGCCATAAATTTATTCATATCAAAACATATTGTTGCTCATTTCTTTCATCATGACATTCATTGTTCGTTTCCTTGTGCATTAAAGGCCAGTTTTTCAGTACGAGTTTAAACTTTAGTTAAATTAAACCGAGCTTAACTCACCAAAATTGGACACATATTAAAACCTTTTGCCTTCAAGCATAAAATGGTCTTCATTTTTCATAAAATCTTTTATTCCAGATTTAAACTAATATCAAAAGCTACTAAAAGCTCAATAAATAAAAATCATTTTCAACAACTGACAAATTTCAAATAGTAAAAAAGAAGGTACTAATATGAAAAGAACATGTTTAGTATACAAACTTTTTTTGGTGCATAAAAAATTGTAAGCTTCTACATGAATGCTTTTTATTTTTCAAAATAGTAATTTTTCAAAATAGTTTCCATTTCAGATAAATTTATCAAATGCTTTTAACAGCTTTCAGAAGCTTTCATTAAAAATAAAGTTCTAATAAAGCTTTCATAGTACACTGAGCTCTAATGCTCTAAAAGCTTTTGCTCTAAAACAATAACGCAGTATAAAAAAAAAATACTCAGCTGCAATGCAAATCTGTAAAGCAATGTCCAAATTAATCTTGAAAACTTTTATGTTTCATTTCTTTTACCCATATAAAGTTTGACAAAGTTAGCTCTGTATACAGCACGCCTGTCATCCATTTACCAAACAGAATTATGACGCTTTGCTGCAGTCAAACTTTAAAACAACGCTTAAATGTACGGGTTTTTTTGCAAAAAACAAAAAAAAAAAATAAAGAAAAGAGAAATCAGTGATGCCAACTTTTTCCCCATTGAAAAACATTTATTATGTGCAACTCTAGCTGCTTTCACTGTGTTGCAGAGAGAAGGAGGAATAGGTTGTTGCCACGCATCACACTCAAGCGTAAGCTTTGTGGGCGTAAAAATAGAATTTTGTTCTTGCTACGGAAAGTTTTCAAATTGTGCACCATGCGGGTAATTAATTTCCAGCTGCATTGCTAAAGTTTTAATACTTTTTTCCCATCAAGCAACAAACAAAAAGAATTTAAAAAATAAAAATAATATCGTAGATATCGAATGAAACTTATCGAGTATTTCAAACTATTTCTATAAGAAATTTATTATAAAAAAAAAAATCAACGATAACGCACGAATGGCAAAAGCTTCGCAAGAAGAATTCTCTAACTCCAAAAGAAGAAGTTATTGTTTCTCACAGAATTATACAGGATTATACAAAATCCAAACTTTATATTTATACATCTTAGTTCAGAAGCTACTTAGTTATATTTACGTGATTTTCACGTAGCTCACTTTTTTTTTTATCGAAAAAACCGTCAGCATTCGGACGATTTTATTGAGTCAAAAGTAGCCAAGCATTATATGGTAACTTCTTCGCATATTTAAATTGTTCTTTAATAAAACCATCAAATCGATCGAAACTGTTCATACTACGAGTATAAAAAAATATATGCATGACATGCATACATATTTCAACGATAAATAACAAAAAAAAAAAAAAAATATTTAAACGACTAGAAAAAGTTGTGTCAACGAAATCGATAACAAAAAATTTGAACTAATTTTTCAGAGCTTACCACGAATCGAAATATTTTAAACCTTGCTTTATAGTTTTTTTTTCCTTTTCATTCCATACGCTTAAATATAAAAATTTGATCTTATGTAAAAATTTATCAGAACTTTCAGAAAATTGCATATTCATGTGATAAGTTTCATATTCGTAATGTTCAGATATTTTTAAATAATGTTGATCGTTTTTCGAAAATGGATGGAAAAAATATATGGATGTCTGTTTTAAATGATAAACATTTTGTACTTAGGATAGAGAGAGGTCAATGTTCAATACGAAAACTTATGAAGATATTGGAGTACCGACTTGGAGAAAGAGTTTTAATCATTCAAAACAGTGGTTTCAGATAAAGACAAAAGTTCCGATAGTTGCAAGCATTTAAAATCAAAATGTAACAATTTATTTGAAAAGGAGTCATTATATGGATATACATATAATAATTTTGGTTTAACCTTTATATGCTCGGTAGTCTACATTTGTAGCATTTTCGCTGAAAAAGTTGAGAAGAAACAAAAATACACATCAAGAGTGTCCGAGGTTTTCAGTAGCTTCCTAAAAATTTATTTCAAGCAGTTTTGGTCACTATCGACATAAAAAAAAAAACATAGTCACCCCTTTTCAAAATGAACCTACTGACCGGTTGTCTACAAATGTAGACACCAAATAAAATGTATGAAAAGTTACATCACTTTCTTACTCAACTCAACATTTTTTGATTTGAGCTTGTTGAAACATGCCTTTTTGTCAATTTTATTATTCTTTGCTTTCTTATGAACGTATGTGTGTATGTGTGCTTGCATATATCACTTTATTAAGTACTTTGCAATAAAAGGAAAGAAGTTAAGGGAATTTGATATGGTTTTCCATACAAATAAAGAGAGTTTTTTTAGAGGTATAGAATTTTCAACAATGATATCTGTCAGAGCAGTTTCAGAGTTGGAGCGTATATTTGACATATAAATGCAAGATACATTGGAAAACTAGTACCAATCATCTAGAAGACAAATTTTCCAGCAGGACGACGCAACATACCGAAGAGAAGGCCAAGCCATCACTTTATTATGATAAACATTTTGTGATCAAATCATCTGAAGAAGTGACCTAGTCAATAGGTTGCTTAGGTCAATTAATTGGACTCCATGGGACTTTTTTTGTGGGGATACGTCAAGTCACACATCAATGCTTAAAAATCAGTTACAGTTGACGACTTAGAAGCGAACTTTTCATGCTTGCTACAAAAGTAGACATCCGAACGTCTACGCAAGCATACAGTCCCGAGCACATGAAGGTTAAGCTGGGCTAAAATTTAGAATTCCTCCTTTTGATCACGTTACAAGACGCAAATATATAAAAACAACTTACAATTTATTGAAAGTTTCTTAATATGAAGATTTAGGTAAGCCATTTAAACGTTTTATTTGTTTTCCCCTTAAAACTGAGCAAGAAGCCATGACCAAATTCGCATTACTAAGAAAAGTGAGTCCGTTTCGAATCAGGGAAAAAGATACCAACATGGATTTGTATATGAAGTCCGTTTCGAGCTCGAGGCAAATCCGAAAAAGGAGAAAAAGCTATTAGCATTGTTGAAAGAAATTTCATACGAAAACGTATCAGTTTTGGATCTGGAATGCAACTCGTTTCGTATAAAATATACGAAGAAGTAGGTCCATCTCGATTTCTAAACGGATCCGTATGACACACTGGAAAATAAAAATATTTCAGTTATTTTTAATATTTATGTAGCGAAAAAAATTTATTGATACTTTTTGCTTTAAGGGAGAAGATTTTGTTAAAGAATAAGAATAATAAGCCGCAATAAGTAGATATTGTTTTATTTTTACTATTTTGAATTTTAGAAAAACTTGCAAAAACATATCATCAGCGATACTGCAATACTGATTAAGAAATAATTATATCTATGCCTATTTTTATACTTGGACAAATACTTGGACAATTTCTAAAATTTAATATACCGAGATCTCCACAAGGACGATCAATAGTTCTATAGAATGACAGTTGATATAATTTCTGCAATAAAAATCACTTGTGTAAAGAGATGGTATTGAATGAAACATCATAACTATGCCGTTTATTTTTCGAATTTTGAATTGTTGACATGAAAATATTTGTGTGAGAAATTCAGAATCAGTTTTGCTATTGAGTGTGGTTAGACGATTGAACATATTGCTGCTATCACTGCATAGCAGCTATACTGTAATTTTATTTCAGATTTGGTATGAGTGAGGAATGAATTTGAATTAAATGATCCTCAATATCTCCTGCAAAAAACTTTTTTTGTTTTTTATAAGCAAGATAGTTTAATTCTAACACAGTCAATCATAAAAATGCAGTAATGTTTGCTTAGTATTTCTTTTCAATTTCTGGCTTAATGTGCGGTCATGTGGACAATGGATGAAAACATATAATTTGTATTTATTTATATAAAAATTTAAAAATGAATATTGTCACTACGAATTTTTAAAAACTTTGACTTAATGCGCATCAAATCTAGATTTCCTTAATTTTCCTTAGATTTCATTTCCTTAAAGTTTCTGTGTCAATATATTTAGAAAAATTCTGTTCTTTAACGATGATATTTGTACGAAAACACGAAATCGAAAAGCTTGGTAACAGCGAATATTTCAAGCAAGAGTGTTTCTGATCCCAAACTGCTTGAAAATATAAAAAAAAAAAATATTATACTCATCTTATTTAAAACATTAAGATATTAGAGAGTTAATTCGAGTTTCTAGAAATTTATTTATTATTCACTATATTTCCCTGTGAGTTCGAATACTTATTATACATTTTTGAAATGAAGACTAAGTTGATGAAACCAAGACAATTTATTTATTATTCCTTAAACTAAGAAATAATATTTTATTAACTATTGCTCCCAAAAGAGTTTAAATTAATGCTGAAACCTGGAATTTTAAAGAATTTTGTGAGAACATCTTATAAGTACAGGGTGGCGCATATGTCTTGAAGGGGTTTGAATAGTCCATAACTTTTTTTATTTTCTTAATCAATTTAATTTTTTTTTTTAATTTACACTGAATGGAAATTTTCTTAGTCTAATCGCGAAAAATAATATCGCGCAAATGGTGCCCATTTTGAGCTACGCAGAGTCGCGCACTTTTTAAGGCATTTTCCATAACTTTCTTAAAATTTTTTTGTCTGAAGTGAAGTCTCGGGCTTATTGATATAAACACGTTCTTTCAGATATCCCGAAAGGAAAAAATCAGGAGGGGTCAAATCCGCCGAACGCGGCGGCCAAATTGAAATTAGGATTTTCATCGGCTCTTTGCCTACAATAAATCGCAATATTAAGTCGTTACTTGTAGTCTATGAGTCTTAGCTCTTAAACAAGCAGCATTTTATAAAGGAACATCTCCAATTTGCTAAGAATGTGCTGAATTGATCTTCGCGACAACATAAATTGCGCTGAACGTCTCCTTGTTGACGTTGTTGGATTATCTGCCACACTCTTCTGCACGCACCGAAAATTTTCTTCAACGACAACCGCTTGTAGTCTTTAAGTTCGAGGAAGATCATGAGCCATGAAGGCAGAGCCATGTTGTCGAACATTTGCAATAATTCGGTTTATCGTTGCCTCTGATGGTCCATATCTAATATTAAAAAACGGCGATATGCTCGTTGCGTTTCAGCAACTGACCGTCCGTGCTTAAAATAAATTTCTATAACTTTCGATCGTTGGATCTGGCTGTAACTTTCCATTCTAAGTTTCCCAAGTGTATTAACAAGTATCTGAAAAAAAAAACAAAAACAAAAAATATTAAAATAAAGATGTTAAAAATCATTCAAACGCTTTCGTGACATATGCGTCACCCTGTATATTTAGAAAAATCTTCACATTAAAAAATCTTGAAAATTCCTGATAATCATTAAATAAAAATATAGAAAATACACATATTTCTGTTAAAATTCAACCTGTGACGTTTTAAATTTATCTTTAAAGCTAAATACTTAGTTCTCACTATGTCATTTTTAATGGTCAGTTGTTGTCAATCAAATAAAAAAAATACAACACGTTGGCATTTTTTCTACCTTTAACATTGTTGAAAAATTAAAAACAACGAATAATAGTTTGTTCGAGGTGTTACGAGTATTTAAGTTAATTAAGTTTTATGTCGTCATAAAAACGACATAGTGAAAACTAGGCTTTAGTGTTAATGTTGAATTTGCTGTAAAATACCGGAATGCAGACAAATGCTTGTTTTAAAAACAGTATCACTTTGAAACACCTTTTAAGCTCTTTAATCGCATTAATTTCATCCTTGCATTATTTTATTTATATAATGAGTTATTTTAATAAAAGAACAAAGAAGAGACTTAAAAAGATTTTAATTCGGTCAAAACGGTTGAATTCACATAAAAGAATACGATTCTTATACAAATCCGCCCTTACACTAGAAATTTTTATTTTTGAATAGATTTTAGTCATGATTTCTGATTCAGAACTATTTTGAACTTATTAAAATTTTCTTTAATCTTTGATTTATATATTTTCTCAAGACCTTAGATCAGGAACTGAAAATAATTGTTGTTCAACATTTAACTGCACTTGAGACTTGTATTTATTACGGATAACTTTTTTTTTTTATTTGTTAAGATTTAAACATTATGTACTTGAATTTGTCCTTCACAAAATTGCATCGTAGGTCACTCAGATCAAGTCTTAGAGCTGGAAAAGCGCGTTCAACCATTACTTGCTAGTACTGCTTGAATAATGCAAGCAAGTTTCTATAACATGGGTGGCGAATATTTTTGCATCCTCCAATGATCAATTAGGTCAATGTTGATATCGATACGGGTAAATTTTGATTCGTTATGTCATCCAAATCGTCATTCGAAGACTCGTCAACTTCTAGTTTTCTCAAAGATTCCTTGAGAGATAATCAGATGCTTTGGCTCGTGGATTCGCCGATTACGAAACTTGAAGTAGAAATTTCTTGGCGAGGAAGTGGTGGAGAATCCACTATGTTGGTGTAATTTATCCAAAATAGAAATGGACAATAATGAACAATATAATGAACAAAGATAACAGTTTAACGTTTTCTACGTTTGCTGAAGTCATAAAATAAGTACAAAACGTGCGCATTTTATTTTATTATAAACTCCCTCGATATTTGGTGTATTTGTGAATTTCCAAAAAAAATGGATTTCAGGAAATAACAATTATTAGTCAACCTAACAAGGATTTTCGTCAAAAATTAAAGTTGCGCGGCAACCTAAGCAAAATTAAAGTTATCCACAACTAAAATAAATTGCCATTAATATCAAAAATAATTATCAACAAATTTTATAACAGCCCATAACGCTTATTTCCCTGGTTCAGATTGCATAATGTTTAAATTTTTAAACTTTGAAATTTTTAAAGATATATAATCTTTTTATATATTTTTTTTACATATACTTTTTTATATGTACCAGTTTTAAGGAAAGTTTTTCTTACATATTACTTTATTTGTTTTCACCTATGTAGATACTATTAACTCGGTTATTTTTTAGAAGAATGTTTATTTTTACTGGGGTGGTTGAGTCACCAGTTTTGGCACCAAAATGAATGTAAAACAATTCGCACTATCGACAGACTAGCTGCAACCTCCCAGGTACATCCGATTTAAGAAAACAAAACAAAACACGTCTTGAAGCTGCGACATGTGGTTAAGCATCCTATTATTCTTTTTAAAGATTTGACGAGGTTTTCGAATTTTTTTCGGCCCATTCTGCTTTAATGTTGTTATTAAAAGGATTTCTGTAAGTGTTTGAGTAAATGTTTCGAAAAATTGAAAAATGTCGAATAGTTATTAAATTATAAAGATTAAAAGTAAACGCTATTTCCAATTTTTAATATTATTTTTTTTTTTTTGTATTATAAAAAAATTTTTGTTTTTCTTTGATATTGCTTTAAATTTCTATTCTTATGATATATATCTTTTAACTTCAACTTCAAATCTTTTGCGATATTAAATTTTTCGTTTTTATAAAACTTTAAGATATATTTAAGTGAATTTTATACACTTTTTATGCAAATATATGAATCTATAAAATGTTTTATGTATTTTTATCTATAAATGTTAATAAATTAAAATTCTCATTAAAATTTTTTGATTTTATAAGTTTTATTTTTGAAATTTTTACGTACTTATGTATTTAAAATATATGTATATATTTTATGTTTTAGTAATTTATTAGAATTTTCATTAAAATCTTTTGTTTTTAGAAGTTTTATTTTACTTTTGTTTTCTAAATTTAGTTTTTGTCTTTAAAATATTAAACAGACATAGAAACTTTCTTTAAACGTCATTCAAAGATAATTAAGGGTTATTTTTTCTTTTTGTTTACTGTCAGTAAATATTTATGACTTAAATTTTATTTTGAATTTTAAAACTTGCACCTATATCGTAATATATTTTATATACAAAATGTTTATCTCTCTCTCTCTCTTTTTCTGTATTTTTTGACTTTCCTACTTTTTCACAAAACTATGTCCACTCATACTCACTCACCCAGAGCGATTTCGTACTTAAAATTAAATTTAACACAATTTCAATTTATTTTTAACAACAACAAACAACAGGAAACCAGTTAAATTTTAACAATGCAACAACAATGCAATTAAATATAAGCTTATAAAAATTTTAAAACTTTTCCTTTCGTACGAAAGCTTTTGAATTGAAATTATTTTCTTAAACTGCAATTTAAAGAAAAACAAATATTAAAACTTACGAATTTCTTAAAAATCCTAAACTTAAGCAATTTTATGCAGTCAATTTTTTTCAAAACAAAGTTATGAACTAATATATGAACAAAATTTTTTCAAAATTTAATATTCAGATAATCAAATCAAAGCAATAAGAATTGCAGTTTTCGTAAAAATTTCTTTGCTATTTTAAATAATGTTTATGTCTACGGTTTTTTATTTCTCAAAAAAAAAAAAAAAAAAAAAAGAAAAAAAAAGACAAACATAAAGTATTAAAATATTTAAAATTTTATATATATATATATATTATATACTTACAGCGATCTTATCAGTTTCGAGCACTTTTTGCACCCAATGTGATAAAAACTCCCGAAATATATTTCTTAATGCACTCATAGATTTGTATATTTAGAAAATAATCTATAGATTTTAGTAAAGTTATATGCACTGAATATTAAAATGTTGTACGTTTTTGCACAATTTTTTTTTTTTAATTTTTTTGATATGTATAAGTCAGCAAAATTTTAAAAGATAGTATATTAAAAGACTAAGTACATACAGTATTTAAAATCTATTAAAAAAAAAATATTTATTAAACCAAGCCTCCATTCCGTAATTAAAATTCAGCACATGTTACTTGTTACAGATAAAATCAAGCAAAAAAGAAAATAATTAAGGAATTCAATGGAAATGCTGTTAAGTTTTCTCAGAAGCACTCACAGAAGATAAAAACGTTTAAAGTAGCTTTTGAGTTGAAATACTTGAAAATTCTATGCTTCTAAGAAGAACTTAAAATAGACACAAAAAGCAACATAAAATCATAAACAACAAGTTTTTGAAGCTTTTTAAAGGACTCAGTAGAATGAGTATATGAGTAAAATTCTCTGGTATATATATACTCATTGTATATACTCATTGCTCAGTAGCTACTTTTTTTAACAGAGAGGCTATAAAATATTTTTATAAAAAATATTATTAATTCTGTGAAGAACTGTGAAGAACTGTGAACTGTCATGAGTGAGACATTTATTCAAATTACTCAAGCTTTATTAAGATTGTTATTACTCATCGAATTTGTTTCAAACTCTCTTAGAGCTTTGCTTCTAATGCAGTCGCTTTATTGTGAGAACTTTTTTGCAAAGTATATTTCTAATAAATTTGAATTTCATATAAATATAGCAATACTAACAACAACAAAAATATTTCAATCAAAAAATTTTTATAGACATGAAAAAAGCAGTCACATGTACCTTAAATTAAGCAAACTCAAGCAAAACTTAATGAAAAATCAATTTGACGATTCGGCATAGTAATAACAGTAAAAGGTAATTACAAATATTTTTCGAATGAGTTTTTTCAACACTAAAGTATCTCTACTTATTTTCCGTAAAAAAGATTTATTTGAATGTTTCAAGGCTCAAAACGAGCTGAATAAAATGATGAGAAACGAAACAAAGAAAAATCACATTTTAAAACAATTCAACTAATCCGTCCTAACTACTAAAAATAAACTAATAAAACTGTTAATTGTTGTGAGAAGTGAGCGAAATGCACGGAACAAAAACTAAATATATACGCAATAAAAGCTTATCTTAGAGGCATATATAGAGTAGTGCAATTTTTTGAGAGAGAAAATTTGATAAGGAAAAGTGCATGTATATAGTGATAGAGATAGATATTTTTATTCCAGAGATTTATACGATAAAAAAGCGTGCTGATAACTAAATGGGTGACATGTTTCTATTTTCATACACTACTTTTCACCTATTTTGACATCATTAAACCCTTTCTATGGAGTTTGAAAACAAATATTTCGACTGGATATTTTGCACAAAATTGTTGGAAAATTGTTTTTCGCCAGAAGGAGGGGAAAATTTTGGTTTTTTTTTTTAATTAAACATTGAAATAGTTCTTAAAAATAAAACTTAATTTTGAATAACATTCAACAGAAAATTTTCCATAACAATACAATATCGGCAAGAACACACGATATCGATACACAGGCGAATGAAAATAAACTGTTGCTTTAACAATGAACACACACTAACAAAACGTTAACAAACAGATTTGTGTCATATCCCGCTTACATTTCTGCATTACATTAGATTCACTGACATCTTCTGGTTGTAATATTTTTTTTTTTTCATTAAAAAACCCATCGTATTCTCAATAATTTCTTAAAGCTTTCAAGCTTTTTCTTGTCACCCAAGCTCTACGCTCTCTATCAAACAATGCTCTTATCTATCAAAATCAACTTGTTTCGTTCAACTTTTCATCGAAAAAGCTCATTTGTTAACTTGAATTGACAGTTTTAAACAAAAACTTTCATCCTAAAACACAACAAAACTAACAAAAGGAATTCCCTGAAACGCTTTTTAATACCGCCTTCGAAAGCCTAAGAAAGAAAAAGAATGGAAAAAAAACATGATTTTTAAAAAAAATCTAAATAATATAATTATATTTAAACAGCAAAATAAAAAAAAAAATCAAAGCAGTTTTAAGGCATTTTTAACCTAAGAAGCTTATAAAGCAGTTGAAAATGTGTTATGTGCCGAAATTATATAATTTATATACTCGTATATATAAATATATTTATACAAACGTTTTAAACAAAAGCTATAAATTTAACTATATAGCTGCTTAAACCTAATATATAAGTATGAAAAATGCACTTTAAGAAAATCTCTAGTAATTGTTGTGATTTTTGCACACCCCAAAAACATGCACTTATTTTAAATAGCACTAGCAACTAAATATATATATATTATTATATAAGCACAGCTCTCATAACCAACACGCCTGTATGTATGTAAATGAATATAAATGCACAATTTTGGATTAAAAATATATTATTATTATTTTTTGAATAAGATATTATACAAAATGCACAATTAAACAACAACAAATAAATTTTGAACTTATAGAGCCCAAAATTAAATTTTTAAAATATAACAAAAAAAAATTTTTGCACTCTATATAATTGAATGTTGTTAAATTTATAAAAAAAAAAAAAAAAAATGCTTCAGGCAGCTATTTTTTGTGTGTTCACAATATTTAACTTATAAAAAAAAAAAAATATTTTAAGTGTTGGCGATTTTTATAGCTGATATTTTAGGTACGAGATAGCATTTTAAGATTCGAGCTAAACAAAGGACTAGGAGAGATTTTCACATTTTATTAAGAGTTTTTAGTTTTAATGTTGTAAATTCTATTTTTATTGTGTTTTTAAATGTATATAAAGTTAGTTTTGATTATCTGAGGAATACGGATATCAAGTTTATTGATAAATTAGATAAATAAAAAAATCTTTGAAATTTAGAAAATTTAAATATATTAAAAATAATAATTGAAATAAATTTAAAAATTGATCGCTCTTTCATATTTTTGAGAATTCTAGATTTTTAATTTAGAAATTTTTTTTTATTTTTAACCTTTTTCCTGTAACGTGGGGTCACGCGTGGCCAGGTGATTTCTTGTAAGGTGAATATCCCGTGAACGCGTGGCGCTAGCGACATTTACCTTACACCAAATTAATTACCGTGAGCACATTAATCATCGAGTACAAACACCAATCATCATGTGAAAATTTTGTTACGTTTCAACGAACGTAACAAAAAAACCACGTTACAGGTTAAAGGTTAATTTCCTTGACTTTGTGAGTCTCTTTGAAATTAAAAACTTTTATTAATGATTTTATGAAATTTCCAAGTTCTTGGCAAATATTTTATTTGAATTATTTTTTTAATTGGGACTTGTTTTCAATGAATATTTTCATTAGATTTTTCAAGAAGGTTTTATCCACTTTTTTTTTAACTTAAAATGTTTTTGAGGACTAAAATATCATTGCAATTAGTTTCTTTACGACTTCTTCTTTTTTTGGCACTAGATTTGCTTATCATGATTAAAATTTATTATTATGTAGTTGTTGTTGATGTTTTTGGGTATGAATTTTGAGAGACTTAAATTGTAACAATAGTTCAAACAATTATTTAAATCTGATCATGATTCTAAGAAAAGTTTTTATTTGAAATTTATATAAAAAAAAATCTAATATTATCACAGTAAATATAAAGTTCGGATAAAGGCCCATCACATAAAGCTTTTATTAAAGTTTTTATTAAGATTTTGTTTATATAGTATTTTTTCAAAAAAAAATAAAAATTATTTAATTTAAAATCTTAAAGCTTATAACATATTTAATTTTGACTTCTTTTTATATATGTATGTATTAGAAACTGATCTGGTTTGAAATTTCCTTTCAACTGATCTTTTCGTTTTGATTTTCATTTAAAAATTTCCATAGTTCAACCAAATAGGGGAGATGAAAAAGAGTTCCAAAAAAATAACTCTAGTAAAATTCTTGAAAAAAAAAAATTAAACTAAACATTTAAGCAAATCAAAAAAATTTTTTTTTTCAATGTACATCCTTTTGTCTAACTCAAAAATTTATTCCAGTAATTTTCTTCAAACTGAAATAAAAGATTGTTTATGCCATAAACATTTAAAATATAAACATTTTGTTTCGAGTTTAAAAATTTTACATAAACTGCAAAAAATAGTCTAAAGATCTTACATAAATCAAAAAATTTTGTTTTAACTACAGTTTAACATAAACTACAAAAATTAGAAATACCTTTATATTAATATTTTTTTATGATATTTTAATGATGATATTTAATTTAATTTACCTTTTTTTAATTTTAAATTAAATATATTTATGAAAACCTTATGAAAAATAATTAGAAGTTTTTCTAAACAGTCGTACATGTGTTTTGTTAATCCTTAATGATTAAAATATAGTATGTATATTACCAGTATAGTATGGTACAGCAAATACGAAAGAAATTGTTATTATTTATGTGACAGCAGCAACATGAAATTATTAAATATACTATATTATATAAATATATATATATACATATTTAACAAATTTACTATAGAAATAAAAAGCATAAACAAATAACAAACTATAAATCTATATATATATATATATTATTTAAATAATAAATAATAATATATAATATTATTATTATTATAAAAATACTATATACAACAATGGAAAAACAAAAAGAAAAGAAGTAAAATTATGAAAATTCCATAAAAAAAAGAAGTAAAAAAAATGTATGAGAACTATATATGTAAGGAGAAGAAAACGAAAAAGAAATAATCTAAATAAAAATGCCTCAGTCAGTATAAAAATAAAAAAAAAAAAAATGAAAATTATCTTTTACTTGCAACTAAAATTATTGAACTTCACAGGATCGTATTTTGCAATTTTTGCTCGTTATCATATTCTCTATCGATTTTGTTATCATCAAAGATATCTGCAATTTTTAACTTCATTTTTGAATTAACCATTGTTAGTTTATTCTCGTATTTGCAATCTATCTAATCTGCAGATCGATATGAATTTAATGGTGTCGTATATCATTCTTCAGAATAATAGATATATAGATATATAAAATGCTGCATGGTAAGTATAGTTCGAAGAAAATATGAAAAAAAATTCATGTCGTGTACTCCAAAGCTCTCCAATACATCATTATTGGGTAAATGTTTTAATAATATGAGAGCCGTTTGATAATTCAGTGAAAAATTAAATTTTCCGCTTTCCCGCACGCACCGTAATAATTTGCGGGAAATGCGGAAAGTGCCCAATTACAACACGATTGTTCGTTAATGTGTATGACTACAAAAAAGCTTGTTATTCGGTGCGAAATCGCTGCGGTTTCGGCAAGTCAGATTTTTTATTAGAAACACTTTATTGAGATTAAGATTATTCAAAAATAAATATAAAAAACTCGAAATTTCATCTTTTTTCAAGTATTTTCCGTACGATATTGCAAGCAAAATTAAGCAAGTTTGATTTTTAAACAATGCTTTCGATGCGGGGACGCACAGTGGTTTAATCCCATACAATGTTTGGAAAAAAATAGAAGGAGTCGTCGTAGAGCAATAAAATTTGGTACATAAGTTGGAATTATCTCTATTTGAAGTTATACATTTTTGAAATCCGACCACAAATACGCCTACTTCTGATATAACTCAAAATTTTAAAAAGCTATATTTTTTTCGTATTGAAGTTATATCAAAACAACTCGCTCAAGGATTTGAAATATATATGTAGATTAAAAAAAAATGTGCCACGCCCACCTTCCATACTTTTAATACGATATTTGCATTGTATTAAGATGGAGTAGTCGTATACCAATAAAATTTGGTATATGCATAAGTTGAAATGAACTGTATAAGAGCACTTACAAAAAATTTTTCAAATCCGCCTACAAACACGCCCACCTCCCATATAGCACAAAAATTGAAAACGATATTTTTCTTTATATTGAAGCTATATCAAAGCAACTCAATGAAGAATATAAAATATATGTGTAAATTTAAAAAAAAATTGCCACGCCCTAAATCTAAAACTAATCTAAACTCAGGATCTAAAACTCAGGAACGACTCGTTGTAGATCGATTAAATTTTCTATATAAGTTGCATTTAGCCCTATGAGAGCACATGTTAAAATATTTTTTGTTGAACCTATATTTTACTAAAGCTATGAAATTATTCCTCCTTGAAATGCTAAGTGCCCTTAAACTAAATCATGACCACATTTTTGACCAAAACCTCACGTCAAACATTATAGAAACTATTTTAAAAACAAATGCTTTTAATTCAATAATAAATCCAATTCATCATCGTGATTATCTTATAATACATCTTTTGGATTAGTTCTATACTTATTAATAAATGGGTCAGAAGAAGCCATAAGAAGGTTCATTACATATTCATCTGTGGATTTTCTACTACATTTCCTTGAGTGGCTAAGACGATATTGACGCTAGTCTTTCATTCAAGCCTCCTCCTGTGCTTCCTCTGTAAGCATTCCTATTGTAAGAACTGCAGATGATATGATTGAACCATCATGCAATTAAACTTTATGTACAGTAACTGGCATATTATACCAATTATATAATTTAACATATAATTCTGCAGTTTCTATACAATAACATTGAAATTTTTCCGGATCAACTGATGCACAACTATTTATAGTGTTTAGTATAAATTTAAATCGATGGATTAAGTCAAGATGTCGATCCTACAATATCCGCTGTGACATCAGGGTTCTGAAAAAATGTTCGATCAGTATTGCCATCATTCGTTCTCCCGGTTCCTAAGTAATAAAATAATATAACTATATAAAAAAATAAAGAAGCTGCCAATCATACCCTGCCTAACAATGTCAAATCCTTTTTGAATTTTTGTTGAATATTTTTTTTCGTTTCATCTTTTATTGCTTTCGTTTCTTTATTGGTCCGCCATGACTGACAGTTTTTATTGTACGCAATGTGTAAAATAAATTCCAAAAGTTTTAATCTTGCGTGTAATAAAGAAATTCCAATTTGGAGAGATACTTCTGCTACTGATTTCGTTTTCAATAATTCTAAATTGTTCATTTCACTAGGTTTGGCTTTGCAAATATAGCATACTGATATTGCCGATGTTTCAGTAACGTTATTCGCTACTTTACCATCAATCATTGTGAAGGCTAGAATGCGATATATTTTAAATGTTCTATCTTAACAGATATGTCTAGTTTTGCAATTTCAGTTTTTACTCGTTCAACTTCTTTTCTTGTTACTTCATCCGTTTCTTTGACAAATTCGAATTGCACGGGTCTGCAAAATCTTTTAGATGATGGTTTTGTATTCTTCCAAAAGTCTAAGGAAGGGTTGCCTTTCGGAGTTAAGGAAAGTGGAACGAATGATGTAGGAAACATACTTGCATACGTAATATTTTCATCGGCACAAATCTGCTTATATTCATTATGACCAGATAAATTAGATTCCAGGAGGTTTGATCCAGCAAATCTTGTAATGGGACCATCGAATAATTTTCTTCGGTTCGTATATTTTTTGGATAACATTCTTTTTTTTAAAGCAATATAAGAAGACGGAAAATGTCGAATCCGATCCGATCGTCCAGACCTAGGGTAATAGTTCATGAAACAGACAACCAGAATTTTGTGCTGTACCACAACACGGACCCGTTTATGTTTTAAAACTAGTAAAACATACGGGGCATCCGGTGTGGCAACACGAACATGATAGCTGTTTCACAAACACAAAGCATCACCCAGTGCCCTGCTGATTAGGAGCATTATGTAATAAATTACATACTGCCCGTAATTTCCACTTGTGGAAAATCGAAAGAACGGTTTTTGGCTAAAATCTCAGGCTTTTAATGGAGATATTGTGTTTAAAATTTACAAGGAAATGCAACATATTTCGTGCTCGTGCTCGTGCTCGAAAATAATCTGAAATCAGCCCAGTAGTAAATTTTCATAATTTCTGAAAAGTGGACGTATATATATTTTGACCACACCCAATTTTGGTGCATTTGCCGACAGGAACTATACAAACTGAATTACTAAAATTACGACCAGCATCGTCTGAAATATAGCATTTTTATTGCTTTGTAAAAATTTATACTTGTTGGCAAAAGAAAGGTCTGCAAGGTCTACAAATACATACAGAAATAATCTTGTATAGCTAGCTTGTTCTAAACACAACATTGTGCGACGCTTAGTTTGTGTTTGACAGCCATTGACAGCAGGCGATCTTGTAAATTTGGGAAAAAATGGAAAAAAGTAAATTTCGTGTGCTTATCAAGCACTATTTTTTGCGCAAAAAAAACCATCAGCCAAACGAAGGAAAGGCTTGATAAATACTCTGGCGACTCTGCACCATCCATTGGAATGATTCCCAAATGGTTTGCTTAATTCCGATGCGGTCATACAAGCAGAAGTGACGCCGAACGTTCTGAACGCCCAAATGAGGTCACTACACCAGAAGTGGTCACTAAAATTCACAATATCGTGCTGGCCGATCGCAGATCGCTTAATAAGCAAAATATGGTGTATATCCTTTAAAAATGTCTTTCTAAGAAAAGCGGGAAAAACTGAATTAATTTTTTGGTTCTTAATATAAATAAACAGCTAAGCACTATAAATGCCATATACGTCAACATATGACATAACTTTGACAATAACAGCCAAAGTCAAGACAACAGTCAAGACGATCACAGTCACTTTGACAGATAAAAAGCCACTTTCTTTTTGAGCAATCCAATATTCCATGTTTTAAACACGTTTCATGTTTTTTCATTCCCGTATTATTTCATTAAATATGTATTATTTATTTTAAAATTTTTTTGCTTTTAAAAATGAATATTCAATTCATTGTCTTGTCAATATTTTGGTTTGATTTTTATTGGGCGAAAACAATTTTTTTCCTTATTTTGCTCCATTAATACTTGGGGCCCATGTAATACTTTTTAATCATGTAAAAAATCCTCAAAAAATAAAGTTATCGTTATCAGATAACGGCTGTTTTCCAAAATTGGCTTTTGCGAAAAGTCTGCGTGTTTTTTCTTTGAATTCGTGCTAAGGAGATTCACCAAAACTGCGCAACTAGGTTTTTATTTTTAACTACGCTTTAATTGCGCAATTTTGGTGAATCTACTTAGCACCAGTTTAAGGAAAAAAACACACTTATGCTTTGTATAAGCTCATTTAGGAACTTTGCCAGCTTTATAAACTTATTCCTGCACTGCAAAACTATTATTTTAAACGATTTATAAACAATACTTGCTTACTTTTCATCATTTTCCCTTTTACCTCATAAAATCACAAAAAAAAAAAACAAACCGCAGGGAACTGTTTATAAAGTAATTTCATGTGATATAAATGATATAAAAATTCTATGAAAACGAGGTGATGCAAAATTTTCCAAGAATTAAAACAACAGCATTTTTCTAATGCGGCATGCAATATAAACGAAGTATACTTTGGGGATCACTAAATAAGTCGTTTTGAGGAATTTCCATGCTAGGTGCTGCATTTAATTAAAGCACCAAAATCATGTTAATAAAAATTAAAATAAATAAAACCTTGACTAGTCGTTAAACAGACCCAAACGAATATAAACGCCCACAAATACATACATGTGATACGCATACATTCTACGAAATAAGCAAAATTATTGCGGTTCATTCATTAAAATTTCCACGAATTAAGCATGACGAAAGAAGACACAATAGAGCAGAATAAAAGGGAATTAAATAAAATTTATTCATATAAACAAAAACACTAAAGAAAAGACAATAACAATAAAGCGTTAGTAATTAAGCACTAACATGGAACAGACGATAAATATACAAGGCCACATACACAAGCACACATATACGCACTAGGGTGGTGCTTATTCCTAAGAACAAATTTTTTTTTCTTTTAATTTCTCGGTGCAACTGTGTATATATACACAATTTGAATATATACTATAAAAAACTAGTATTTTTTTTTTTTTATTTTTAAGTAATATTTAGGGGTCGCTACCACGGCACGTTGGTACAAATGGCAGGGAAAAGTGGCCAAAAGTATAACACCACCTCGTATCTACATGAAATCAGTTACCTATAGGTTTTTGGGATTGTTAAACACGAATCTGGAGTTAAAAATTTAAAATTCAAAATAGCGGCTCCAATGTAGAGGCTCCAAGCCCGTGTCAGTTTTTCGGCCGACCTCATCAGCTCTCGCCAGGCGCCTATGCTTTGCGCGCGCCTTCTTCAAACGGATACACCAAGTGCGGTTAGGGCTTCCTCAGCCTGATCCATCCATCGGAGGCATGGTCTCCCTCGTCGTCGTTGACCAGCGACCCTCGCCTCGAGCACCTTTTTCGCTGGAGCTTCGACGTCCATACGATGGACATGACCCAGCCAGCGTAGTCGCTGCACAGTTATACGCCGAACTACGTCAATGTCTTCGTAGAGCTCATACAGCTCGTGGTTCATTCGGATGCGATAGTCATCGCCGACTCGAACAGGACCGAAGATTTTGCGAAGAACTCTTCTCTCGAACACCCCCAGAGTGGCTGCGTCAGTTTGCGAAACTACCCATGCCTCAGCGCCATAAAGCAGCACAGGAAGAACGAGCGTCTTGTAGAGTGTTAGTTTTGTCGATCGAGAGAGGGCTCTGGAACTTAGTTGCTTACTGAGCCCGTAGTAGCACCTATTAGCAATTATTGTTCTTCGCTTTATCTCCAGGCTGATTTCGTTTTTGGTATTAATGGCGGTGCCAAGGTAATCGAACTCCTTGACTACTTCAAAGTTATAGCTGCCGGATGAAACGTGGGAGTCTAAACGCCACGCTCCCTTGTTTCTAGACAGCATATACTTTGTTTTACCCTCATTTATCGTCAAACCTACTTTGGCTGATTCCTTTTCGATAGTGGCGAAAGCAGCGGTAACATCTCTATTGGTTCTGCCGACAATATCAATATCATCAGCGTACGCAAGAAGCTGAACACCTTTATAGAAAATGGTGCCATTACGATGCACACCGGCCTTTCGTTCGATCCCCTCCATAATGATGTTGAAGAGAACGCAAGACAGTGGATCGCCTTGCCTGAAACCTCTTTCGGTATTGAAAGTTTCGGAGAGGTCATTTCCTACCTTGACGGAGCTGCGTGTGTTGCTCAGCGTCAACTTTGCAGGTATACGGAACTCAGACATTGTTGCGTATAGGCAATCCCTTCTCGGGCAATCGAACGCAGCTTTAAAATCGACAAAGAGATGGTGTGTGTCAATTTGATTTTCGTGGGTTTTCTCCAGGATTTGTCGTAGCGTGAAAATCTGGTCTATGGTGAACTTACCAGGTCGACAGCCACACTGATTGGACAAGTGTTTTTGTAATCGGCTTTAATCTTTCACACAGTACGCTTGACAGAACCTTATAAGCGATGGAAATAAGACTGATACCTCTTTAACTTGCGCAGATTGTTGGGTCTCCTTTCTTAAGTATAGGGCACAGTACGCTGAGGTTCCAATCGTCGGGCATGCTTTCTTCTAGCCATATTTGGCTGATGAGCTGATGCATGCGCCTTATCAATTCATCGCCGCCGGTTTTAAACAATTCAGCTGACAGGCCGTCAGCACCCGCTGCTTAATTGTTTTTGAGTCGTCGGATAGCAACTGGAACCTCTTGATGGCTAGGTGGTGGTACTTCCACTCTGTGATCGTTGATTGGTGGCTCTGACCTGCACTCTCCATAGGCGGCATTGGTGGAATCGTCGCCAGTAACTAAATTGGAGAAGTGCTGTCTCCACAATCTCAGCACACACTGCGTATCCGTATTCAGATCTCCATTTTCGTCTCTACAAGTAGATGCTCCGGGCTTGAAACCTTGGGTTAGACGCTTAACCTGTTGATAGCATTTTCGTGCATCCTTCTTGCACTAATATACCTCTAGTTCCTCACGCTCATGCTTTTCCTGCTCTTTTTTCTTGCGTCTGAAAATGCGCCTCTCTTCCTTCCTCTTTTCGCGGTAGTTTTCTCGCACGGCTCGCGTTGCAGCAGACTGCAGCGTTTTTCTGTATGCGGCGTTTTTTACTGCAGTCGCGATGCGACACCCCTGATCATACCATTGGTTCCGAGGTTGCGGGCGCCGGAAACCAATGACAATGCCGGCGTCGTCGGGTCCAGAGGTTGGTTGGTTGGTTGAGCTTAACCGAGAGTTGAACGGAGTAGGCTTCGGCAGTCCGTTGTAATTGTAGCTTAGTGACATCTAGCTTTCGTTGCATTCCTGTGCGTATGCTCTTCGCATTGCATAATTGCATGCGGATCTTGGCTGCAACAAGATAATGATCGGAGTCAATATTGACCCCCCGAAATGTACGCACATCTAAAACACTAGAGGCGTGCCTTCCGTCGATTACAACATGATCAATTTGGTTTCGCGTTTTTTGATCCGGAGACAGCCAGGTGGCCTTGTGGATGTCGAGGTGCTTAAGTCTGATGCTACTAACTACCATGTTCGCGCCGCGGCGAAGTCGATCAGTCTTAGACCGTTGTTCGTGGAGGTCTCATGAAGACTGAACTGACCAACAGTGGGGCCAAAGATGCCTTCCCTTCCGACTTTCGCATTAAAATCGCCGAGGACTATTTTCACGTCATGGACCGGAAGGTGGTCATATACGTCCTCAAGACTACCTTAGAAAGCGTCCTTGACGGCTTCGTCCTTTTCCTCCGTCGGGGCGTGCGCGCAAATAAGGCTAATGTAGAATAATTTTGCCTTGATGCGGATCTTGGCCAATCTTTCGTTCACAGGTGTGAACCGGGAAACAAGGTGGCGTAGTTTCCGGCTAACAACGAATCCACATCCAAAGTCGCGCCTCTCCACATGGCAGCTGTAGTAGATATCACAGTGTGCTTGTTTAGAGCAGCCTTGCCCTTTCCATCGCATTTCCTAGAAGGCGGTGATGCCAGCCTTTATTGTCTTGAGGGCTTCCGCCAGTTGGATAATGGCACCTTCCCTATAAAGGGTTCGGACATTCCAGGTGCATATCCGTAAATCATTGTCCGTGTTTCGTTTGCGGTGGTGGTCAACGTAATTGGGGTTCTGATCCGAGGCTGGTTTAGTTTTCATTGTGCAGTAGTAATGTGTTGGGACCCAAACCCTGCGCACATTCCATTTTTAAGATCTATGGAGCGACCCGCCGCTCAAATTAGCCGTCAAACTGGCGGATGCCAGTTTGCCGTTGCCCAGGGAACACCACGTGGTGGTTTGAGTCGACTTGAGACGATTTCGACATGGATAATGCTGGCCTCGCCATGTTGAGGCGGTCAGACACGTTGTCATGTGAAGGTTCGCCCCCTGTTCCCCGCGGACTTGCAAAAAAAAAGGCACTTATGTCAAATTTTCGAACGCCATTTTATATCTTTAAACCTGATTTTCCGCACCTATAAAAAATATACTTTAGCACCTTAGATTAGATTTTTATAGTAAGTGTACCTTAGATTTTTATCCTGTATCACAGCGTTCTTCAAACTGTGTTCCACGGAAACCTAGGGTTCCAAATCGAGTGTAGTAAACCAAATCATGCAAAAATTTCAAAGCCAACTCAAACAGCTTAATTTACTTGTTGCTTATTTTTAAAATCGTTTGATTTCTTGGAATTTATGCCATCATAGGTATATCCACTAATGGTGCTAAGGCCATGGATGGAGTTACAAAGGGCGTTATAGCATGCAAAGAGTTTCAGACATCAAAATTAGCTATTGTAGTCTTAATCGTAATGCTCTTGCTGTTAAACAGATATCACAAGCACTTCAAAAAGTTCTCAATTAAACTGTTAAGATTGTAAATTTCATCAAAATCAGACCCCTAAATGCTAGGATATTTACCCTATTGTGCGATGATATAGGAAGCTTACATAAAAAAGTTGCTTCTTCACACAAAAGTAAGATGCTTATCCAAGGGAAAGATTCTGACCAGGTTCTTTGAATTACACGGTGAATTTCGAATATTTTTGTCAGCACATGAACATGATTTTCCAGCAAACCTAAAAACGATAGTTGGCTTCAAAATCTAGCCTATCTTTTCGTTATATATTCGCATCTAAACGATTTTCGTACGTAAATGAATTTAGCCTAACTTTTTGATTTATTTTCGTACCTAAACGATGTAAATCTTTTACTTCAAGGGCCAAATACTACAACTTTAAAGTTCAGAAGTAAAGTCAACTCAATTTAATTAAAGTAAGAGCTTTAAGTGGAATGTATAAATAAAAACAATACAGTTTTTAATTAAATTAAATGATATTTTGGCAGTCGCATCCCACCAGAATGTCAAAAATAATATTTTGACACATTTAACTGGTTTAAAAAAAAAATTTTTGGAATATTTTCCTTTTATTTATACTTACATACGGGCACCGCATTAAAATTGTGTTGTGTGTCGGTAAATTGTGTTCTAATAAGCAATTCCATCAAAGTAATTAGCTTTTTTAAATGTGTATTTTATTTTGAGTGTATTTTATGAAACATAATATCAGATCTGTGAAAGATTCTAAATATTCGTAGCTGCATTCTTTTAAATCGTAATTAATTATAGGATTATAGAATAAGACTTCAGAAAAAATAAGTTACTAATCATTTTGAATGTTTTCGAACTATTAATCATTTTATGGAAACATTACTTGATTTCATTGTCACCATTCCCAATCAATTGTGATTTGACTTTGAACGGATTTTAAAGTTTTTACGCAATATACTTAAGCAAAATTTTGTGCTCTTTCTGAATCCGGCTTCTGTTTCGTTTCACCACGTCCACTTTTCAGATATTCACTTAAATATGGAAGCGATAAAGAACTTTGCAAAATTTTGTCAAGTTGTACAATAAAAGATTTTTACACTTAATCTAAATGTTCCATACTTAATAAAAGTGTAAGTTTATTGTATAAATTAATTGTATTATATTGAATTTGTTCTCTAAGTGAAAATGAAATAAAAAAATAAACACACAAAAAAAAAACATTATGAACAATGAATTAAAAAAAAAAAATTTCAATCAAGGCATTTGAAGTACCAGCTGATTTCAAGTAACTTGAATGCAATCAATTGCCACATAAATGAATGGGAGAGTGCAATCAAATTAATACAAACGATTGCTAATCTCACAGGTTGAAGTCAGAAGTACCGAAAAGGAATTATGTATTGTAATGAATTTGAACAAGATCAAAAGACTTGAAAAGTAAATTATCCATGTCGAAATCATCTCAAGTCGACTCAAACCTCCACGTGGTGTTCCCTGGGCAACGGCAAACTGGCATCCGTCAGTTTGACGGCTAATTTGAGTGGTGGGTCGCTCCATAGACCTTAAACATGGAAAGTGCGCAGGGCTTTGGTCCCGCCACATTACTACTGCCCAATGAAAACTAAACCAGCCTCGGATAAGAACCCCAATTACGTCGACGATGATTTACGGATATGCATCTGGAATGTCCGGACCCTTTATAGGGAAGGTACCATTATCCAACTGGCGGAAGCCCTCAAAAAAATAAAATCTGACATCACCGCCATCCAGGAAATGCGAAGGAAAGGGCAATGCTGCTCTAAACAAACACACTGCGATATCTACTACAGCTACCATGCGGAGAAGCGTGAATTCGGATGTGGATTCGTCGTGAGCCGGAAACTATGCCACCTTTTTTCCCGGTTCACACCTGTGAACGAAAGATTGGCCAAGATCCGCATCAAGGCAAAATTTTTCTCCATCAGCCTTATTTGCCCGCACGCCCCGACGGAGGAAAAGGACGAAGCCGTCATGGACGCTTTCTACGCTAGCCATGAGGACGTATACGACCACCTTCCGGTCCATGACGTGAAAATAGTCCTCGGCGATTTTAATGCAAACGTCGGAAAGGAAGGCATCTTTGGCCCCACTGTCGGTCAGTTCAGTCTTCATGAGACCTCCACGAACAACGGTCTAAGACTGATCGACTTCACCGCGGCACGAAACATGGTAGTAAGTAGCACCAGATTTAAGCACCTCGACATCCACAAGGCCACCTGGCTGTCCCCGGATCAAAAAACGCGAAACCAAATTGATCATGTTGTAATCGACGGAAGGCATGCCTCTAGTGTTCTAGATGTGCGTACATTTCGGGGGGTCAACATTGACTCCGACCATTATTTTGTTGCAGCCAAGATCCGCATGCGATTATGCAATGCGAAGAACATACGCACAGGAATGCAACGAAAGCTAGATGTCGCTAAGCTGCAATTACAACGGACTGCCGAAGCCTATTCCGCTCAACTCTCGGTTAAGCTCAACCAACCAATCTCTGGACCCGACGACACCGGCGGACTTTGGGCGCATACATCCCACTCCATGCGCGCTGCCTCTGAAGAAGTCATTGGTTTCCAGCGCCCGCAACCTCGGAACTAATGGTACGAACAGGAGTGTCGCATCGTGACTGCTGTAAAAAACGCCGCATACAAAAAAACGCTGCAGTCAGCTGCAACGCGAGCCGTGCGAGAAAACTATCGCGAAAAGAGGAAGGAAGAGGGGCGCCTTTTCAGACGCAAGAAAAGAGAGCAGGAAAAGCGTGAGCGTGAGGAACTAGAGGTATACCAGGGCAAGAAGGATGCACGAAAATTCTATCAACAGGTTAAGCGTCTAACCCAAGGTTTCAAGCCCGGAGCATCCACTTGTAGAGACGAAAATGGAGATCTGAATACGGATACGCAGTGTGTGCTGAGATTGTGGAGACGGCACTTCTCCAATTTACTTACTGGCGACGATTCCACCAATGCCGCCCATAGAGAGCACAGTTCGGTGCCACCAATCAACGATGACGGAGTGGAAGTACCACCACCTAGCCATGAAGAGGTTCGAGTTGCTATCCAACGACTCAAAAACAATAAAGCAGCGGGTGCTGACGGCCTGTCAGCTGAATTGTTTAAAACCGGCGGGTTTTTTTTGTTTAAAACATGCCCGACGATTGGAACCTTAGCGTACTGTGCCCTATACTTAAGAAAGGAGACCCAATAATCTGCTCATGTTATAGAGGTATCAGTCTGATTTCCATCGCATATAAGCTTCTCTCAAGCGTACTGTGTGAAAGATTAAAGCCGATTACAAAAACACTGATTGGGCCTTATCAGTGTGGCTTTCGACCTGAAAAGTCCACCATTGATCAAATTTTCACGCTACGACAAGTCCTGGAGAAAACCCACGAAAATCAAATTGACACATACCATCTCTTTGTCGGTTTTAAAGCGGCGTTCGATAGAATGGATTGCCAATACGCAACAATGTCTGAGTTCGGTATACCTGCAAAGTTGATTAGACTTTGCAGAATGACGTTGAGCAACACACACAGCTCCGTCAAGGTAGGAAATGACCTCTCCGAAACTTTCAATACCGAAAGAGGTTTCAGGCAAGGCGATCCACTGTCTTGCGTTCTCTTCAACATCATCATGGAGGGGATCAAACGAAAGGCCGGTGTGCATCGTAATGGCACCATTTTCTATAAAGGTGTTTAGCTCCTTGCGTACGCTGATGATATTGATATTGTCGGCAGAACCAAGAGAGATGTTACCGCTACTTTCGCCGCTATCGAAAAGGAATCAGCCAAAGTGGGTTTGACGATAAATGAGGGTAAAACAAAGTATATGCTGTCTACAAACAAGGGAGCGCGGCGTTTAGACTCCCACGTATCATCCGGCAGCTACAACTTTGAAGTATTCAAGGAGTTTGTATACCTTGGCACCGCCATTAACACAAACAACGAAATCAGCCTGGAGATAAAGCGAAGAACAATAATTGCTAATAGGTGCTAATACGGGCTCAGTAAGCAACTAAGTTCCAGAGCCCTCTCTCGATCGACAAAACTAACACTCTACAAGACGCTCGTTCTACCTGTACTGCTTTATGGCGCTGAGGCATGGGTAGTTTCGCAAACTGACGCTGCCGCTCTGGGGGTGTTCGAGAGAAAGTTCTTCGCAAAATCTTCGGTCCTGTTCGAGTCGGCGATGACTATTGCATCCGAATGAACCATGAGCTGTACGAGTATGAGCTCTACGAAGACATTGACGTAGTTCGTTGTATAACTGTGACGACAAATCTCCAGCGAAAAAGGTGCTCGAGGCGAGGGTCGCTGTTCAACGACGACGAGGAAGACCATGCCTCCGATGGATAGACCAGGCTGAGGAAGCCCTAACCGCACTTGGTGTATCCGATTGGAGAAGGTGCGCGCAAAGATGAGGCGCCTGGCGAGAGCTGATGATGTCGGCCGAAACCCGGACACGGGTTGTTATGGCCACCTAAGTAAGTAAGTAAGGAGATAATGCTTTAAAAGATTTTTTGTTCTTGTGATCTTAAAAAAAAATTGACGATGAATGCAAATATTTGTGTTACAATTTTTTAAAAATTTCTTTAAAATTGTTAAAAATACGAAAAATTCCCTTTTTTAATTCCGTGCGAAATTCTATTCACAATAGGGCTGAAAATGGAAGGATTACGTAGACTGAGGGTACTTATTCTATACAATAAAGTAGAAACATTACTATACTGCCACCATTGGGAAAAGTGCAGCATCTACATTTTTAAAAATTGTGAGCAAAAGCCTTACAAAAAATTCAGTATTGCATGAACAAGTGGTGAAATAATTATAAAAATAAGTTTTGCTTCTTTGTTCTTCAAATTCAGACAATTAAAAACATTAAAGCTAAGCCGTGTATACCCAGCTTGTTCAACAAGCTCCTAGGATGGAAGCAAACTCCTTCATTTTATTTCTTGAAATGCTTTTTATTATTCAATAAGTTCTCTCAGAAGCTCAATGCACTTGTTCACACGGTCCTCTAATTGATGGATCCCATCGCTATAGTGGCCTTTCTTTAAAATAAACTTCTGTCACTGTTGTGTGGCGGTCTTGGCATACTATTTATGTTGCATGGCTGGTATGTGATAGAACCCAGGTTTGGGACCCATCTGACACAGAAATTTTTCAATAGAATTGGTTTTTCTGGCCAGCCGTCACCTCTCTGTAGACAATGGCAAGCCTCAGAGATTAAAAACTTTCAAGTACGCTTCTTGAGAACATAAGCCGTTCGGAGTCGGCATAATGCTTGTAGGTCCAGTTATCGATCATTTGTGGTCAAACATTTCACAACACGCACGACACAATTGATCATAAGAAGCTCGGTCGAAGTCCTTTCTAGGGCGGAAATGGTTATTTCTTTTTTTATTTTTTTATTTATTAACGCTCTTTTTTCATCAACTGACAATAAGTAACCTTCACTTAAAAATATACAATGATTTCAGTAATAATAGAGAATAGCCTTTATTCACCCCCTTTTATAACTCAAATTCCAAGGTAATCGATCGCAGATGTCACACTTTTTTTTTTGGTCAGTAAAATATTTTTTAAAAGTAAAGACTTTATTTAGTCTTTCTTTTTTCAGTTAACAGCAAAAAAAAAACCTTAACAAGAAATGTCAAATAAGTGCAAAATTTTTCAGTTTGAAATACAATTTATTAACATAACAATAGAATTAAAAAAATATCGTATACACATGTGTAATCATAACAGCATAATAATACAATTTTACAAACAAAATGTGAATGCTGAAAAGTCCCACCAAAATCCAGTCACAAGCATCACCTTTGTGTAGCTCTTGAAAAAAAAGCATTTATTAACATGAAATCTGCATAATATTTTAGCATTCAAATGGCTTGTAAAGGACATGTTTTTTTATGTCAACACGGTTATTGCATTTGTATTATTCGTGATATATTTTTTGGGCTTAAATTTCTTTTTTACATTCCTTCATTGCTTTTGTTGTTATTTAAATGCTTTTGTTACTCTATCAAACAACTGTGAAATTTTGTGTTGATGGTGGGTTAAAATATTATTTATTACCTTGATTGTTTCGCATCAATGTACCTTGTTTTATATGAAAATTTATTCAAGTTATCAGGAATATTGTGCCTTAAAAATCAATTAATTGTTTTTCAACAACTATTTGGGAGAGCAAAAAAAAAGTGATTTATTAAAAATTTTTGTGGTTAAAACTAAAACAAATAAATGTACACCATGCTTCTTACTTACTTAGGTGAAGCTTACAGCCGTTCTGGCCTGGTGTAAGCATTTTTATCTGCCATTTCTATTTTATGCTTGCTGGCGCCAGTTGGAAGCTCCCAGTTTCATCAGCTTGTCCTCTACGTGGTCCTTTCAACGGAGATGTGGTCGTCCTCTTCTGCGTTGAACCCCACTTGGTACCGAATCGAATATTTTCTTCGCTGGAGCATCGCTTTACATCAGCTCAACATGACCTATCCAGCGTAGCCGCTCGATTCTTATGCGCTTAACATAATATAATATAAGCTTGTATAGCTTATACAAGGCTCTGCTTCTCAATTGCCTACTGAGCCCAAAGTAACACCTATTGACAAGAGTTATACTTCGTCTTATCTCTCTACTGATGTCATTGGTAGAGTTAATGCTGGATCTCAGGCAGACGAAGTCCTTCCCAAGCTCGAAATAGGTGTTGTCAACAATGACGTGGAAGAGACTGAAAGCTCTAAAGTTAAGCTGGCTACTTAACAGAAGTTCAAAGCACCAATTGAAACATAAAGTAACAGGTCATTCAATAAGTCCGTAGGATAAGAAAAAAAAAAACCAAATTTTGATAAAACTCGATTATATTATTCAACATAGTTGCCTTCGAGAGCGATAGAACGAGTATAGCGATTTTCCAAATTTTAGATACCACTTTTATAGTACGATTTCTCTTTCTCGTCAAAATAGGCCTCAGTTTCAGCGAGTACTTGATCCAACAAGCATTCTCTTGTGATCTAAATACAGGAAAAAGCCGCTGGGGGCTACATCTGGAGAATACGGTGGGTGGGTAAGCAATTCGAAGCCCAATTCATTAAATTTTGACATCGTTTCCTCGATTTGTGATACGGTGCATTGTCTTGGTGAAACAACACATTTTTCTTTTGTAAATGTGGCCGTTTCTTGGCGATTTCAGCCTTCAATCGATCCAAAAGTGCACAGTAATAGTCGCTGTTGATAGCGGTTCCTTTTTGCAGATAGTCGAAGAATATTATTCCTTTCGCATCCCAAAATACAGACGCCATCACCTTACAAGCCGACTGTTGGGTCTTTGCTTGCTTTGGATTCGGCTCGTCGACTGCTGTCCACTCAGCTGACTGTCTTTTGGATTCTGGTGTGTAATAGTGAAGCCATGTTTCATCCATTGTCACATATCGACGGTAGAATTCGATTTTATTGCAGTTTAACAGCGCCAAACACTACTCTGAAGCATCAATTCGTTGTTGTTTTTGGTCGACTGTGAGGGTGTCGACGCGGCACCCACATTGCACAGAGCTTTCGCATACCCAAATGTTCGTGTAAAATGGTAAAAACACTACCATTTGATATCTTTACAATGTCAGCTTACTCGTGCACCTTCAATTTGCGATCGTTCATAACCAATTTGTGGATTTTTTTGATGTTTTGTGGAATAACAGTCTGATTTGGGTGTCCACTGCGCTCTGCATCATTTGTGCTGGTACGACCACGTTTAAATTCAGCAATCCACTTTTCTACCATTTGTCTCGACGAAGCAGAGTCCAGATAATGTTTATCAAACCATTTTTTTCTTTCATCAAAAATCAATGCTTTTTCAAAACTCGAAATTCAGTTATTTTTCAATAGGTCTGTTCGCGTACTTTTACAGTATTTAATATATACAGTAATTAATATATTTATGATAATAAAATAAACAAGAAAAATATTAAAATAATAAGATATCATGTGCAATAATATGTTTAGATAAATTATTAAATGTTATTGTTATTTCAATAACAAAAGTTGCACACAAAATGCTATAATTCACGAATCAATTGTCAGATTGTTGTGAATCAATTGTAAAATTTTTAAACGTATCGTTTGAAGGTTGGTACTAAATAAAAATCATATGGAAACATCTAGTAACGCCATCCATGTGTCATCCCATGGACTTTTTGAACGTACTGTATTAACAGTTAACTTTTATTAAAAAACAGGCTACTTATGACGCTTATTTTATTGGTCACAAATAACAGTTAATTTGTGCCTTTTATTTTTTCGGCAAATATTAGGCAATTTGTAATTTTTTAAAGGTCGCTTGACAGACTAAAAAAAACTATTGATACCATTATTTTCGTCTTATTAGAGCGCATATTAATAAATAGTTATGAAATAGCTGAAACGAAAATAAAGGTATAAATAGTTTTTTAGTCAGTAAAGTGCATTTGAGAAAATTAAAATTGCCTGATATTTTTGACCGAAAAAATAAAAGGCATAAAATAACTGTTATTTTTGACGTATAAAATAAAAGTCAAAAAGAACAGTTATTATCGCCCGAAATAATAAAACGCACAACATAATAGTTAAATTTAATTTTTATAGTAAAAGTCGAAAATTGAAAACTCGTTTAATATTCGTGAAGAGCTGCGGCCATTCGGATCATAAGGGGCTGTCGGTCGAACGTTACTTCTGAATTCAGTTTTCAAAATTAAAAATTTCATTAATATTTAATTTAATTGTATGTTTTAATCGAGCTAAGGTATACAAGACACCTTCAACAAGTGCTTCAAAAAACAGTTTTTTTTTTTTTTTGATGAACTGAAGTGTGAATTCTTACTCTAAGGCAGTCATCAAAAATAGCTTTATAACTTCATGTTCAAAAGGAACATCAAAGAGTTACAAAAAACTTAAATAAAAATTTTCCCATTGAAGTTTGTCGAACATTGAAGTTATAACGTATCGCCACTTGTTGGTGGTGTTGTTAACGTCAGAAAAGCTATATCTGTGTTTAGTTTGTTCACATGGTTCACATTGTTGGTCAAACACTATAAGAAAACGCGAAATTTCCATGTAATATTTCCATAATAATAAAACTTATAATAAATAAAACGTGTTCTATGCTTTTTTTCATAACAAACTGTTAAATTGTAGAAAAAAACATAAAAAAAAATCAAAAAATTTAAGTAACGCAACGTTACATTGCGGGAAGGGGGCGTCAAGACTTTGCGAAAAACTGAGACAAAGGAGGGAGGGGAGAAGGTCAAAAGTTGGCCAAAAATATTTAACATAATTTATGAACAGTCCCTTATGGTATATTTGAAAAAGTCCATTGGCAGCATTTTCGTTATGTCTTCTTCATTTAATAATTGTAAAATAAGTTAATTTCCAAATATCTATTGCATACCTGAATTCAGTTGATTTGTATATAAAAAATAAAAACAGTAAATATTTTTTGGACAGTTTTTATTTAAACGAAGTCTAATAATTAATTTGATATGGCAACAGTCAGCTAAGTTACGGTAACAAACAGTATTTGAACAAATATAAATAAAAAAGAATTTTGATTGAATATTTAAACTGGTTCCTTTTCTTGAGGCTGTTTTGTAGAGGACTTGTAGGGAATAGGGACTTTATTTTTTAAATTTGGGAATTACTTCCAAGGTTTTCGGTGAGTTTAAAAAATTACTATCGGCATCGCTGACAAGCCGCCACTGGCTTCAATACTTGTTTTAGTCCCACATACTGTTTATATTTTATATTACAACCTATAACCTTTCGTATTCAAAATTCATCTGGTGCTGATATACAAATATTGCTGTTATATTGCGTAATTAAAATTGGGTCGTAGTTTTTGTTTTTGTGAATTGTATTTTGGGTTTTTATAAACACTGATTTACTATATTAAAAATTAACATCAGTTCAAAGAGACGAAAATTATAAAATAAAAGTATTATTTAGCACAATACGCCAGCTTAATCCCTTCACCTAAGCGTTCAAGCATTACATTTAATTAATTCCAGGAACCGACAACATGAGCAAATATGAGGTATAACGAAGCCATAATTAAGTTGCCAATCATGATGGGAAATCCTACCTTGAAATATTGCCAGAAATGTAGCCTGTAGCCATGTTGTTCAGCAATGCCACTACTGACAATATTACCAGGTGAACCAATGATGGTGCCATTACAACCAACGCATGTACCAAAAGCCAAAGCAAAGACCATTGGAGACCACGGTAAATTCAAATCCTTATTAGTGGCTATCGATATGGTACTTATCGTCAATTTCTCAGCTAATGGAGTGCTGTGCAAAACAGATGCTGCCAGACCCGAAACCCAGAGTATGGTTAAAATAGCTACCAAATTACGATATTCCGGTGCAACGGACAAAATTATCTTCTCCGTACCTTCGCATATACTGTCTATAAAACCTAACTGAATTAAACAATGCGACAGCACATAAAAGACTGCAACAAAAATCATTGTGCACCACTGAACTCGAGCCAAGATCGAATCCATTTCCTCCATGTCCGACAACAGCAGCACTAAAATAGCGCCCATCAAGGCAACCCAGCCCACTGACATCGTAACAAGCTTTGGTACAGAGTTCAACACGAACATGACAAGAACGAATGCAAGCGCAATGATAGCCTTGACCAGTAGCCATTTGTCGCGTATTCGGTACTTAACCTTAAGCTCACTCAATGTCTTCTGAAAGTCTTCAGGCGGTTTACTGATCATAGCCATAGCATTCAACTTGGCACGCATTTTTGTCACCTTTTCTATAATTGCCGCACGCACCGTTTGCTCATCTTTCGAAGCTGGTAAAATTCCCATGGCAGTACGATTCCATGTGGATATAACACGGCGCAGTCGCGTTACCTCTGGCGAGTACAGAAACTGTATTTTGCGAATTTTACGAAAGGCTAAACGTAGCTGTAGATACGTCTGCAGAGAGATCAGCAGTATACCCGGCAACATGTGCAGTACAAAGTTAAAATACGTGATCCCTTTGGTCTCATAGTATGGAACCGAGGCTATTTTCAAATTGGGATATTCTGACATTGGTGTCAACGAGGAGACTGTATTGGCAAATATCATCATGAGAGTCAGTACTGGCACCGGATGCACGTTCATTACCTCACACAATCGTATGCAAATCGGCGTGACGATTATCATAACTGCAGCATTGTCAATGAATGTCGCAAACAGACTGGTGATCAGCAGCAATACATTGATTGTTGGCCAGATATGACCGTTGAAAACTTCGTAGGACAACACTGCCAAATAGTCGAATACGCCCGTTTCCATCATGATGGCCATCAGAATTGTCATGCCGAATAGCAACAGCATAAACTCCTCATCAATCCATGTCATAATTATTAAGCTTATAGAAGGACGTTCATTGATGGCGGAGAGAATTGCTACACCCATGGTGGCCACCAGCATAACGGCAAATGTGCGATGACAAATTTCGAAACTAATTAGCACAAGGAAAAGAATAAGTAGCAGCGCACCGTAGATGGTGCCCTCGTGTTGCGGTACCGGCTTCAAATCGCAGTTTATTTTTAATCCCACCGGATTTGTTGTCACCGTTGAGGTAAAGACCAAGACCAATTCACTATCTGCACTCTTTTCTGGTTTGCTTTTCAGCGTAAATACCTTTTCACGTATGATGCCTGTTAATAAATCAAAATAAGCCGGATTCGCAAGAATAAGTTCCCAACTTTCGGATACATCCTTCTCCTCTATCACATTTACATGATCATCATCGTAACGATAGTGTTTTATTACCACTGTCAGCTTGAAAGATTCATCACCAACGGGAGCCTGTTTATATTCCTGACGCAAATCAACATCCAGATACTTAAAAGGACCGCTCAAGGTTACACCAATAAGTTGATTGTATGGCATTCGCTCCAATTTAAAGATGGCAGGCTTCTTGGGTACCACAGAAAGCATGCCATCCAAGTGTTCACAACCTTCCGTCACCATTAACATAATGGTAAAGATAGTCCAAATAACCATAAGAAAACCTGTTTTGATCAAAGTCTTAATGCGTTTTACTTTTGTGTTTTCCAATTGCCGCACTTCTTCTATAGCTTCGTCGAATTCCGCGGACCCCTGGAGCTCAAAGTTATCTGTACGTGCATTCAATGAGGCGGAGTCACCAACTTCTGCCCCACCAAACAGGCGCTGCTTTTGCACTTTTGGCACTTTCCGTTGGCGACAACTTGAATTCGGCAATGAACTGTTTAATGTATTGTTTGAAGCAGCCTGACTAACATTGCTCAGGGACATGATGCCTTTAAGTGAAAGTCAACACTAGAAAGAAAAAAATTGAAAAGTTGTAATTCAACACCAAATGTGAGGATCCTGACTTGAGAGTTAATTATCTATATTTTATAACGAATATTTTTAACCTTTGAATCTTGTGAATGAGTACTGATATATTTTGACACTATTTTATAAGTTAAAGTTTTATACATATTTAAAGGTTCTCATTCCGAGATGACAGTAAGGAAAAATTAAAATTAAATCATATTCAGCTTTTAATCCTTTAATCTTAAATAAGGGTTCAAATGTTCGAGAGAAAAGTTCTTCGCAACATCTTCGGTCCTGTTCGAGTCGGCGATGACTATCGCATCCGAATGAACACGAGCTGTATGAGCTCTACGAAGACATTGGTTTGGCGTATAACCGTGCAGCGACTACGCTGGCTGAGACATGTCCATCGTATGGACGACGAAGCTCCAACGAAGAAAGGGCTCGAGGCGAGGGTCGAGGCCGAGGAAGCCCTAACCGCACTTGGTATATGCGATTGGAGAAGGCGCTTGCAAAGCAAAGGCGCCTGGCGAGAGCTGATGAGGTCGGCCAAAACCCGAACACAGGTTGTTACGGCCACCTAAGTAAGTAAGTAAGTATGGGTTCAAATTAAGAGTCTTATACAGTCGCACCAGAACAGGGGAAAATTATATTTTATATATTTTAGATTAAGACAATAGCTGCATTCATGTGGCACTGGATCAGATCAAATCCCAGTGGAACAGTTTTAGTTCAACTTTATTACAATTTGGCACCACTCGCGATGAAGTGTCAAAATACGAGTGCGAGCAGTAAGACGAAAACTCGTCGAAGAGTACTTTAGATTTGCCAACTATGTGCGTTTTGATTTCTAATTTTTCTAATTTCTAATTTTTGTTTTTGCATTGTGAATAAAATAGAGCCACGCTCTTGATCAACAACGACGGAAATGCAGCTAATAAAATTAACATTCTGTTTGAGATTCAAAAGTTTATACATTTTTTTAAGAAAAAAAAGGCTTCGTGCCATACTTTGCCGAATACTTGGGCAACATCCAAGAAAATTGCAGAGCAGTATTTCGTTTCTTCAAAAGCTTTCCGTATTTCTGACGTAAATACAAAGAGTACTTGTTCTAACGTGCTGTTTTTCAGTGAAGTAAAATTGGTGATGTAAATCCCAAATGGTGGTATAACATTTTTAGAGTTTAGTATGGAGTACAAACCTGCATAAAAAGGAGTTTTTCAAACAGCTAGGAGAGGTTAGTGGAAAGTTGCATCTTTACCGGGTTCTTAACATGGTAATTTAGGATAGCTTCCAGTCTCTTGGGGAATATTCAGTGTTAAGGATTGGGTTCAAAATGTATAATAAGAGTTTCTAGCGACATTTTTTAGTTTTATCGATACCTGGGGCCCTACTCTGTAACTGTGGAAAAAACAGTGTACACTTAAAATTTAAGTGAATTGTACCTTATACAGCATTATAAGGCAAGGCCGAGAATGTTATTGAGCTCACGCATCAACAAAGAGTGCATATTGAAAATGTCGGCTAGTTGTCAACACGACGAAGTTCGTGTGAATGTCAAATGAAATAAAAATTTATGTTTTCAATTTGTAAGCAGAGCGGTCTGTGTGTTAAATTTGTGATAATTTAAGTGAAAATATTATAAAAACTCTGTAATAAAACATTAAAATGTGGAAGATGTGTTCAATTTGCAACAACACCTGTAACAATTTTAACCTTAAGGCCGGCAATACATTTAGAGAAATTTAAAAAAGAGGTGATGGTTTTATTAAAAGAAAATTAGAAGATAAAAAATGTTATTTTTTTCAAAAACAAAGATGGTGCTGGCTACAACGATTGCTGTAAAAGACCTCTTTTCGCACTGCGGGCACTCTGCTGGCACCTAGGTTGACCCGGAAAGAATTTTTTAATTTTAAAATGTAATGAAAATCTCTCCCATCTAAATGAAACAGAATTTTAAAAAAGTCTTTTTTAAAAATTTTACGTTTGTGGACAAAAAATTGCATTTTTTACTTATATTTTTTTTTTAATTTTGAATAAAACGATTTTAAAAACCTGTTTAAAAAATCAGTTTCATTCAGATTGGTTAAAATTTTATTTTAAAATGTCCTTCCAAATAGTGCAAGAATGGGTCAAGTAGTTTTTGAGCTAGGTTGTCCGCAGTTTTGAAAAACGTAGTTTCGAGAAAAACGATTTTAACGCTATACGAAACAAATAATAAGACGTTAGTTTTCAAAACTTATTTAAATCATACAGTACACACAATATAATTATTGTTAACATTCTTTGGAATGTTCCCCTTCTCAAATATACCTGTTTGAGCAGATAAAATATGTAATATAATAAAATACCAGCTGTAGTAACTTCATTTTTATATTATATCGAACTCACGCGCGGGTCTTTTTCGAGCTTATAACTTTCTAAATATTCAAGATATCTTTATAAAATTTTTTTACATATTTTTGAGATGTTTTTAAAACCTGCGTTACATTTAGAGGTATTCCAGAATCAAATTATAGTTATTATTAATAATTATAACTTTATACAATTAATATAATTTATAAATTATAAATTCATATATAAATATTAAGAATTATTTTTTTTTTTATGATTTTAAGTTTTTTAATCTCAAAAAGCAAGTGAGTTCTATATAGTATAAAAATCAAGTTACTACAGCTGCTATTTTATTATATCATTTATTTTATTTGTTCAAACCGGTATATTTGAGAAAGGGAAAATTTGTGTATACATTGTGATTTAATTAAGTTTTGAGCACTAATGTCTTCGTATTATTTGTTTCGTATAACTTTCGTTTTCTCATAGTTTCTACGGGCAACCTAGCGCAAAAACTACTTGAACGATCCTTACAATATTTGGAATGACACTTTTTTCATAACATTTTAACCCTCTTATGCCCAGGACCGCCTCTAGGCGGGGTTGACGCCAATCTGTATAAAACCGTAATCTGTGGAAAAATTTTAAAAATGTTTTCTTTGGAGTGTAGACGAATGTGCAAGTTGCATTTCAGTTTTTACCGCTTGGTGCTGGCATGCTCCGTTTGACAATTATTTCAATTTGAAATTCAATTTCATCATGTCTTAACGAATTTAATTAAATAAAATAAAAAACATTAATTAAAGCGATATCGAATTGAAAAAATACTGGTGAGTAGGAGATTGTTCACTTCATAAATACCTGTTTTACTATTAAAAATCAAAATCACACTTCTCTGCTTATTTTTTAGGCTTATTCCCAAGTGTGCTCCTAGGCGGAGTCGACATTTTCACCTGTAACAAACGAACAAAGTATCAAAACGAAAAACGAAACTCAGATTCGTTTTTCTCTTCAACAAATTAGTCTAATCTGATTTTTGGAGCTCGAACAAAAAATGTGGCATTAGAGGGTTAACCAATCTGAATGAAACTGATTTTTAATGTAGCCTTTTAAAATCGTTTTATTCTAAATTTAAAACAAAAAAAAATGTAAAAATTGCAATCTTTTTTTTCGAGTACTTATACATTTTTAAAAAGGGCTTTTTTAAAATTCTGTCTCATTCAAGGAGAAGATATTTTCATTACGTATTAAAATTTTAAAATTATTTTTTCGGGTCAACCTAGCAGGCAGCAGAGTGCCCGCAAAGCGAAAATAGATCTTTTACTGCAATCGTTGTAGCCGGCGCCATCTTTGTTTAAAAAAATAACATCTTTTTTTAACATAAATGTATATTGTACCAAATTTGAAAATTTTAAAGCTTTAAACAAATTCTTTCTAATAAGAACTGTCACCTCAATTTCACTCTTTTTTACTCTCTTGTAAATGTATTGATGGCTTTAAGGGGGGATATGACATTGGCAGTTTTTCGAAATTTACTTTTTTTTAATAATTTTGTATTTCAGTAAATATTCTTAAGATTCTAAGAAAAAATTTCATGGAAAAATTCTTACGGGTTCAAAAGTTACAGCCGGATTAGTGAGAGCGCATTTTTAATTTTTGCGCTACCTACGTACGGCAGCTGGTATATACTTGTTTTACTTGCTACCTGACTTTTGGTGGTTGTTATTTCGTACCTACTTGAAGGGTGGGCTTAGTTATTTGCAAATGTTTCAACTACTTGGTATCACCATAGGAGCTACAGCATTGATTTTTTCCGAAGGAAATGATGCAAATCGTTTGAAATGCGCCAGAGTGAAGGCTTGATATGAAGCTTCAAAAGAAGCCCGAATTGCTAAACGATTGCAAAAAACTATAAGAAACAGCACAACACAAGATAACGAAGGCATACGGTACGAAGCAGGCATGGCAGATTGAAGGTAACCATTTTTTCTTTGTTCACAAACTTTGAACGCGTTTATCTCGAAACCATGTTTTTCGTACTGGTTGCGGCACTAGCGGGTTCACTTTTTGACGAATTTTTTTTTTTTGTATTTTTTTAAACTTGATTCGCTATCATATGACACGAGCTGTTATTTAATTTTTTTTTTCGATTTTTTATGAATTTTTAAAGTCACTATTTTTTTCGAAAAAATACACTTTCAAATTTGGAACATCACCAAAAATTGAAAAAAAAAAATTTAAAAAAAAAAAACTCGTGTCATACGATAACCAATTTTGTTAAGAATTAAAAGAGTAATTTTTTTCCCAGATCGGACAATTTTTGCAACTCCCAGCGCTGCAACCACGAGGCCCCGTTTTTTCTCTGCCGCCAGTTTGGAGCTCTATAATACCATGTTGGAGTGAAAAAAATATTTTATTTAATTTTTTTTCTTGTAATTTGTTTTTGGAAAAATTTTGGAAAAATGTTTGTTTTTGACTGAGTTATGAATTTTTAAAAAAAGGTCTGTTTTCTCTGCCGCGAATGTCGTGTCCCTCCTTAAGTCACTTTAAATGAAAAAAAAAATTTCGATTCTGGAATGCCACTAAATGTATTGCCGGTCTTAAGGGCATGGTACTGTTTTAAACTCGAAAAAATAAATGTTTTCATGATTTTTTTTGAGAAATAAATAATGTTGGTGTATTTAGTTCATATATGTTACATGGTATAGTTTGTTATAGTTTGATATTTGGTAAAAAAAAAATGATCGATAAATAAATCCGTGGCAGCGATTCTCCGGAGGCGCCTCGAAAAAAAGTTGTTTTGCGGTGAACATGATTAGAGGTTAGCAGATCATCTGAAAAAAAATTCAAAATTAGTTTAAAAGTTAATATGTTTCACGAGGTAAAACATAAACCGAAGGGTTTTTTTTAAATGTTTTTTTTTTTTTTTTTTGGTAGCGTTTTGAAGTAAAAACGCAATTTTCGCTGAAAAATTGGGTTACTTTATTATTTAAAAATAGGGGGGAAAATAGGGGGAAGCTTCAGCAATACCTGTTTATAGCTTAAAAATTTCAAAACGATCGGTCAAGTAGATTTTGCGGCATTGTGTGTTCACAGACTTTAAAAATGTTGTTTTCCAGAATATCGATTTAAAGTTTCGATATTAAGTCGATTTTAAGTGATGTCCGCTCACATGAAACGCTGTATCTTCGTTAGTTTTACCACTATTTTCTAGAAATTTTTACAAGATACTTTTGAAATGTACATTCAGAAAAAAAAAACACTACCATGTCCCCAAAACACTACCATCCCCTTAAGCCAACTGCAAAATGTGAACATTTAGAAATTCGAGATGAACAGCTGATTTGGAGAACTAACCGCATTTTTTCTACTTTTCTCCTCTCTGAGTCTGCCATGTACATAATCAACAAATTTTATTCACTGACATTCTTTCTATTATTGTGATATACCCAGCGTAGTTTGGTATTCAATTTCTAAGAATATTTTCGTCAGTTAAGGAATAAATAATTTTGTTCATACAAACATACATTATAGTTGTTGTTGTGATGTTTATTTATGTTTACCATTGAATTTATTTTTTCAAAAACTCGACTTAGTGCATCACTCTTTTGAAATTGACAGCCACAAATTTTTATTCAGCAATTTTATTTTTTATTCAGCATGTTAGTGTACTCTTCAGTTTACAGAAACACTTTGCATAGAAATTGCATAGAAAGAAATGCTCAAAACACTATTTCTTTAAAAATTTTTTGTGGAAAATGTTTAATTTTTTCTTCTCTAGTGGCTATTCATGAGTTACGTAACATGGTTTTGGCCAATTTTAAGCCCCATCCCCCGGCTGCACTTTTTCCTCTCACCCCTTCCCCACCCCCCGACGTAACGTCACACTTTTAGTTTTTTACGAAAAAGCGTAGAACATGTTATATTTATTATAGTTTTTATTACTATGGAAATTTCACGTTGTTCTATTTTGTTTGACCAACAATTTTCAAAAGATTTGACTATGTGAACAGAGCTAAACACACATTAAGGCTTTTCTGACATTAACCGTAACACAAACCAGTGGCGATATGTTATAACTTTGGTGTTCGACAATTGTGAAAATTGTTATGTTTGTTTTACTTTTTTCATAACACTTCGTTTATACACTTCGATGTTCGTTTTGAACGTGAAGTTATAACAGTGGTTTTCGATGACTGCTTTAGAGTAATGCGAGCCATACACAATGCTATTTAAGTGTTAGTTGAGATTTTCAATTTAATTGGATCTCGGCCTGTATAAACTGTATTGGTAGATTTTCTTTATCAATGTCGTTTTTGTCTTTAATTTTTAAAATTAAAAGAAATTTGAAAGCAACTTCCAAAAATCGAAATCTTTTGATTTTTCATCAACCAACTAGACAACCGCCAAACTGATCAATTTACAAAGCCATATACGCTTTAATTTGAGCAACAACCGATTGAGTTAACGATTGGATGTATTGTGTATGACTCGCATAAGAATTCCTATTTCAGTGCAGCAAAAAAACCATTACTTTAGCTCCGTTTGCTGCTCTTATTTGCTCTTGATCTTTGGTTTTTGAAGTGAGGTGTTTCAAATAATGCATTTTATGAGTTTGCTCGATTCAAACATAGTTTTAGATGTCTTTTTTCAGTTTGCAATCCGTTCGTTTTAGCAGGTGCGTTCTTTTATTGATATAAAATGAAAGCAATATTTACAATAAAATTATATTTTTTATAAAACATGTCTGATCTGCCTCACCCCCATGCCACACTTTGTCGCAAATGCTCGAGCAACCAACTTCCGTTTTTTTTAATCACTTCATATGGACTAACTCTGAGTGCATTATACCTTCGCTTTACCTTCACGTATACCTTCATTTTTAATACGGGCTCTGAATTTTTACTTGGCAAAATCTAATTAAAAGTTCCTCTACCTTCCATACAAATTGATGTCATCAAAGTAAAAACCCCTCTGAAAATATCACAAAAATGAATGTATTGACTTGATACTTTATACATAAGCTGTGATTAACCCTTGGCTGCCAGACCCCACACCAGTAATATAGATGCCACGTTGGGGTAAATCTGTTCTGATGGTTCATTATTCCTACTAGTAACATAACATTTTAAAAAAAAAAAAAGAAACAAAGCCTAAAAATTTAAAAAAGTTTAATTCACTCAAAAGCTAGCGAATAACGAGATAAGGTTATAGACCCCTAAAGACTTCGAATTTACATGTGTCATCTCAAGGAGCTATTTTTACTTGGACCCTTTTAAAATATTAAAAAATTTTCAATTAAAAAAGACTTCGGGATTTTTTTAGAAAATTATAACTTATCCGGTCAGGCCAATTGCATTTAAATTCCTGACACTATATTTATGTAATTTTGTGTGTAAATGATAAATTACTGGGCTTGATTAGATTTTGTAAATTTGTAACGAATAAATTCGTTAGTGTTTGTTATTTGAAAATTCCAAGCAGTAAGCTAATAAAATAAGCAAAACAAAAATTTTCAAATTTAACAAAATAAAAACAACGTCATTGAGAACAAACAAACAAAGTAGCACAAGCAATAAATGTGACCAACAAAGTTGTAGGTGTACATTTGTACCTACTCTAATGTAAACTACAACAAAAATTATGCAAATTTAATGAAGTCAAATTTTCAGCAACCTAGCTTGATGCTAATCCAAAAATGCAATCAGAGTGGAACCTGTGGTAAGAGTGGTAAGCACTGTGAACAATGTTTTGGCAATATGCTGCAGCATGTACTCGTAGCAGCAACAAACAAGAAAGAGTAAAAAACTAAATAATAATATTCAAAAACTTATGACCACAACTCAAGCAGTGAAATAAACATAGAAATATAAAATTATTCATGCGTCGGCAGATGTCAAGAGGACAGAAATCGTGCAGATCAGACTAAAAAAATAAAGTAAGGAGTAAAAAAAAGGTTATAATGAAAAAAATATAATTATATAGTTTTTGAATAAAACTTGCACATAAATTTAAGGTTGAGTTCTGTCCACACTTTAATGTGCTATAAAATTTTAATAAATCTCTTCGACTTCCAAAGTTCTGACAAAACTGCTGCAAGCATGACATTTGATGGTTGACACCTGACCAAAAACTTAAAGCTATTCACTATTCTGCTACTGCAATAAACTTGTGCATGTGGTAATGGTCAAGTGGCTGTGGTAGGTCGGTTAAACGGTGCAAAGTTGATGCTTGGGAAAATTAAAAATTTTACGCCCGGAAACGGAAGCATGTATGAGGATGCAGAGACGAATGTAAGAGCGTGTTTGGCACACTCTGAAGTGTTGCCGTAAAACATTATTGAAGAGTTTTTTTGGTGATTTTTTCATGCTAGACTACTTTTCTCGTTTATTACCAAAGTTCATATTTCAAAAAGAAGTGGTTAAAAAACATGTTCAATAAACTTAAATTTTAGATTTGAGCAGACCTCTTAACAAAAAGCTAAGATATGAGCATTTTAAGTTACTTAGCTGAGTTCTATATATAGATATTAAGTTTATTTGGAAAGTTTTCCTTAAAAACGTCTTAAGTATATCGGGCGCAGAGCAGTGCGTGAAAGATGAAAAAATACCAAATTTCATGAACTTTTTTGGTGCATTTATTTGTTAACGTTGTTTAAGAATCCGGTTTAAGTCCACTTTAATAAAACTTCTTGAATTTCAAAAAGTTGTTTAAGCTGAAGTATGGAGGGTACACGGAGACAACTTTGAGCTGAAAAGCCCTTCCCCTTTTTCATCAAAAAAGGAAATATGCTCGTTTGTGCCGCATTAAAAACGAATGTGCCCATTCGTGCCCAATCTAAGTAGAAAATTTGGGGTTGTTTATCAAAAAGGAAACCTGGCCATTTGTGGCCAGGGTATGTTATTTTTAGATTGTTTATCAAACATTAATATGACCATTTGTGCATATTAATATGCCAAAATACAAAAATAAAAAAAATACAAGAAAAATCAGTATAGTGTGAGTACAGTAAAAAAAAGGCACTTCTTCTCTGTATACACTCTTTCTCTTCTAGAATAAGAAAGATATTAGTGTAGAAAACCAAAAAAAAAAACAAAATTCTATAACAATTGACCAAGCATGAGGACCCCCTGATTTCGAATCTGATGTCAGAGTGTTAAAATTCCAGATGGCAGATAAAGTTGACACCTAGGTAAAAACGACCACAAGGTAAAAACAACCACTAGGTAAAAACGAGGCGCTAAGTCCGATTCCGTGGCCAGAATTTTAAAATTATGTAATTTGCTTACCATAGCATTACCACCTAATAATATAATGTTTTACGAGCTTAAAACATTATCCATCAGTTTAGGGGGGGTCACTGATTTCAAATATGATGTCAAAATTGTAAAACTAAAGATGGCGGATAGGGTTGTCAGCAACGTTTTTTTGTATTTTTACAAATCCGGTGCTGGAGCGAACACTATACGCAGAGAATAAATAAGTTTATATATGTTTTGTTTCAAAAACTAAATATTCAGAGGGAACCACCTAATGATAAAGATTTTTCCTTCAATAGCATTATTTTTCGATATAAGAAGATATTAGTTGTGTCTTGCCTTAGCTAAAAAACTAACGTCTACATTAATATGCTTGTGACAAAATAGAATTGTATAAAAATATATTTGCATCACTGCTAAACTCAAAAAGAACAGAACTCTGCAAATTTAAAACAAACGGAACTCCTTTCTTTTATGTGCTTCGCCTAGACATACATATATCTGTTTCTTTTGCACTTGCACGAAAAATAGCGGAAATCTTGTTACTTTATGCGCTTGCTTTTAACAGTTGCCAAGTCTTGGCGTCATTTTAAGTTTCAAGCAGCCGCGCCAAACGTGTTGAAAAGTTTAGCTCTCGTGAAAAGTATTTCTGAAAATGTATGTTTAAATTAAAAGTGTTTGTGTTTTCAAATTAATAAAATAAAAACAAAATATTAGAAAAATAAGGCGGTTCAGCAGTAAAAATAGATGAGTCTTGAAGCAACTTTGCTGATAAAGCGGTGTGTGTTTATAAAGTGTGCTTATAAAAAATATTTTAATGTCGCTTAAACGTAATATGGTTACTTCTCAACATAATAAAATCCGAGCAAAACTGATTTACTGTTTTCTAAACATATTTTGTTTGCTTCAAACCAGCAATTAATTCCAAGCAAATATTTTGTAATCACAGTGAAAAACTTTTGGCATTTCTTTTGCTAAAATATGTTTCCATGTAAATATAGTGTAATCATCGGTAAATATATTATGCTGCTCTTAATAATCGTTTTGAAAATAATTGTTTGACTGCAATTAAATTATGTATTCTCCAATTAATATATATTTTTCCGTGAATATTTAATGTTATTCTTGACTAAATTATATTTCCAAGCAAACAAATAGTAATAGACTAAAAGTGTTCTCAGTCCATTTATAATTACAATATATATATATAAGGAAACATATTTTCTTTAAAACTAGTTATATTGTTTTTAAATTCAAACGACAAGCGCTAAGGTATAATTAAATAATGTTAAGATGCAAATATATATATAAAGAAAAATTGCATTAATTAATCATATTATATGTGGAACCAATTATGATTACTTGTTTCCAAGAAACATGCAGAAACATATTATACTTCCTGCAAATTATGTTTGGGAAGGCCTATTATTTTTCAGGGTGTAAGGTAAAAATTCTTAAGAATATATATATATTTTATATATATATGTATATTGAATATATAATCTAAAATGCCATATCCCTGTATAATACCGCCAACTTTTATAGGCTGTCATTTGCTCATTATACCAAAGAATGTACCTTAAAACTGAATTGTTGGCAAAATAATGACCCAATTTTTAAATATTTTGTTTCTGTTAATAAACTATATGAAATTGTCCACAATCGTGTGTTCTAATTTTTGGCAGAAGTTGAGGTACGGTCAAGATTAATAAAAAAAAAAAAAAAAAAAATTTAAAACTCTTGAACAGATATGGGTTTTAAGATCAAAGGTTATTTGTATGAAAAATCCATTGGCATATTTGAATTTAGCAAGCAATTCTACATAAAAGTATTTTTTAGTAGACTTTTTTTTTTTTTACGGGAGTCTAATGAAAATTTTACAAAAGCGTCAGTTGCGCTTATGCATGCTCTCAAGGGTCAGCACCTTTTCAAACCATCTTTAACAAGAACAGATATATGTAAACGCAATAAAAAGCAACCCTCACTCGATGATGCTGATGTTGATAGCATTGGTACTAGGGCTGTGACGGAGCTCCGCATCCGCATCCGCGGAACATCCGCAAAAATCGACATCCGTACCCCCATTTCTCACTTTTTCATATCCGCATTCATATCCGCACCCGCAACAAAAATCCTCATTCATAAAAATTTTTATTATCGACACAAAAACGTAATTAAAAAAATACATTTTCATTATGCTTCATTATGAGCTTCGAAATCGGTTAAGAAGCAATAAAGCATCAATATTTCTGTTTATAAAATACAATTTACCGTTGGTTGATTTTGATCTTAAAGTTCTAATTATAGTTTGACTAGTCAAGCTGATCTCTTTAATAATTAAGCAAAAAACTAATTTATTTATGCTTTTCTTTTCAATGAAATGTTTGAAACTTTGTTTTCTTCGTTTAGATACGAGTACTCGTACGTATACATGAAAAATTTTCAAGATTTTTGTTTTGTATGGGAAAGTGAAAAATCGTGCGCCACGTTTTTATTTTACTCAATATCTTTAAGAAATATCAGAAAATTTGTTATTTTGGTTTTTTTCCCATGTTTTGGTTATTTGCGAAAAATCAATGTTTTCGAGATTTCCAGAAGTGATGGGGAATCGTGAGCCACCGCCTTAATTTAGTAAAAAACTGAACAATTACGATGCAAAAATATATTAAATAACTGGAAATGACAAATAAAGTAATTTTAATTGAAAAATGAGAAAGACAGTTATGCACGATTAATCAGATAAGCAGTTTGGGAACGTGAAAAAATTAATCTTTCTATCTTGATTTGCATAATAACGTGGCTTTGTGGCCGAAAATTAACAAAAAACCGAAAAATTTAATAAATATATTTGTTTATTTATAAAGATATTGTGGCGGCAATGGCGCATTGGGTAGAGTGTGTGGCCCCTATGCCAGAGAACCCTGGTTCGAATCCCACCTGACACAGAAAGTTTTTTCAATTAAATTAATTTTTCTGTTCGGCCGTAACCTCTCTGCTGACAATGGTAAACCTCAGAGAGTAAAAACTGCCATGAAAAGGTTCTTGAGAACATAAGCCGTTCGGAGTCGGTATAAAACACGTAGGTCCAGTTCTCGATCACACATTCACAACACACACAACACAATTGATCATAAAAAGATCGGTCAAAGTCCTTTCAAGGGCTGAAGTGGCCATTTCGTTTTTTTTTTTACTTGTTTACTTATTCACAGCCTTCATTTTACATAAAAACACCATGAACACACTCCCCACACAACTCCCCACCAAAAGTGGCTCATGATTCCCCACAAGCTATGGCTTGCAACATGGCGGTATTTAAGTGACTTGTTGAAATGTCATGCAAAACTCCGTTTGTATGTTGAAAGGCCAAGGTCCAACGATAATAATTAGCACATTAACCTATACTGAAAGATGACAGTGTCTCACGATTCTCCATGTCTCACGACTTCCCACTTTCCCCTACGTTTATGTTAAAATAAATTTTATTTAGTTAAAAAAACTATTTTTTTTAATTAATTCAAAATATCTGCATCCGCGAATATTAATTTAAGTTATCCGCGTCTACATCCGCATTGTCCATTTTTTGGTATCTGCATCCGCATCCGCAAAAAGACATCCGTCACATCCCTAATCGCTACAGTATGCAATAGCTAAGGCCGCGTTTATATTGCACGCTTACCGCTAAGCTGAGCCGAAAAACACATAAGGGTAAAGAGATGCCTAACTTGCTTGCTTTATTACTCAAATGTGTTCTTCGGCTCAGTTCAGCAATAAGCGTTCACTATAAACGTGTTTTGTGTTTTTATTGAAGCGTTAGCTCAATATGCAATAATCAAGGTAGTAGTGAGAATTCTTTTAGCGGACATAGTATACCCCAACGCGTACTCCGTAAGGGGTATATTAACTTTACCATTCCGTTTGTAACGTGGCAGGTATGGAAAAGTATATATACTTTTGATCATCATCACCTCCTGAGTCGAATTCCGTGTGTCCGTCTGTCTGTCGACACGATTACAGCAGTAATTTTAAAGCTATCGCAATGAAATTCAAAATATAAGCTTCTTTTTAAAAAAAGAAGATCAAGTTCGAGAATGAGCCAAATCGGATGAAAACCACGCCTACCTCCGATACAAAGTGACTTTATTTTAATAGTAAAATCTCTTCAAAATTCACAAACATTAATGAAATGCCTTGAAATTTTGCATATAAGCTTTGGTCTTCAATATAAATCCCGACAATGAAATTTGGAGAAATCGTATGAAAACCACTCCTATCTCCTATACAAAGTGGCTTTATTTTAAAAGTAAAATCTCTTAATCTGCTCAAATTGCTGAAATGTCTTGGAATTTTGCACATAGGCTTTTATATATAATATATCGCTATGATATTTGTAAAAATCGGATGAAAACCACGCCTACCTCACATACAAAGTGGCTTTATTGAAAACGTTAAATCGCTTAAAAATCTGCAAAAATTACAGAAATGTTTTGAAATTTTGCATACAAACTTTGATATTTAACATAAGCCACTCTTTATTATTTGGCAAAATCGGATGAAAACCACACCTACCCTCAATACAAAGTGACGTCATCAAAATTGAAAAACTTTCGTAAATATATAAAACTGAATGACATCGCGTCTTTATGTACCCAAGTTCCGCCCATTTATCCAACCCATGCATATATTCTTCGGTAAAATGTGGAGCCTTTATACTAGAAAATTGGGTGTGGCATTTTACTTTGTTTACAATATACTCTATGTGGCAGCTTAGGGTCAAATTAAATTAAGCGTGTGACACAAATATTTTTGCAGCTTATTCATACAAATTTTATAGACGTCAAAAGAATTCGGATATACTTCAGTACGGCCGCGGGGGGTATTTTAGCTTCGGTACCCTGCCGAAGCTCCATTTCTTGCTAGTTTTTTTTAAGTTTATTAATGAAATGTTATGTCTTATGTACAGTGAAGGACAAAGTATACATACAGCATCAAATTTTTGATTTCCGCAAAACATACGAATTTTTACGAAAGGTTTAAATATACAGTTTAATTAGAGATGACTTTTAGGTAAAATAATAACTCAACTCATTTCTTACTCTTAATCAATTCAAGAAGAAATTTGCAATAATGAGAAAAATTACACTAGGCAGTGTGTTAAACTTTTCAAAGCAAACTTGAAAAAAAGAATTCGGATTATTAACTCTCATTAGAATACGGATTATCAACTCTCATTACGTTGTGTTTAAAAATTGTTTTCATCGGCAGCACTCCCCTTTAAACCCCTAAGCGAATTATTATGCGAAAATGTAAAAATTTCATAGAGAATCCTTTAACAAAATTACACAATAAGTAAACTTTAGTCGAACCGGAGTATATACGAGCACTTTTATAAAACAATTTAAGCGACTCAAAACTCATTGCAATCGAAACACGCTACGCGTTTATTTTTTCAATTAATATTATACATATAATATATATAATTTTATATAATAATTTGTATAATTTTTGTAAAATGTATATAATTTTACATCTAATGCCAAACTATGACCTTTTCGCGAAAAAGGAATAATTTTATTTTTGATTTTAAGATAAAAGATACTGCCTTAAGTCGTGTAGATACTGTCAAAGACCTAGGCATGTGCATTGATTCTAAGTTATCTTTTAACATTCACAGTGATTATATTTGTAAAAGAGCATCTTCAATGCTTGGATTTATAAAACGCTGGGCCAAAGAATTTAATAGCATGATTACAACTACAACGTTGTATTATGCAATCGTGCGTCCTCACTTAGAGTATGCAAGTCAAGTTTGGTCCCCAAGTTACAATGTGCATGTTGATCGCATAGAAAGAATCCAAAAACATTTTGTTCGGCTTGCTCTAAGGGGCTTAAGTGGGACGGACATATTAGACTTTCCTCCTTACGAGGATCGTTTAAAACTATTAAAAATGCAGTCTTTAAGTGAACGAAGGTAGTCTGCAGATATCGTCTATTTACACCAACTCATAACAGGTGTATTCGATTCTCCAGTACTTCTTTTTCACATAAATTTTAGCACTAACCGTAGAAGCAGTAGAAACGCTAACAACTTAATTTATTTACCATTTAGTAGAACAAATTATATGTCTACTGCTCCTTTTAACCGCATGAGTTCCTTTGTTAACAATTGTAGCTTTTTTGATGTTAATTTGTCAAAAGGTTAATTCAAAAGTAGATTAAAAATAGTTGTGTAATTAGATCTATGTATACGCATGGTTAGATGTTATGTCTTGTGTTGTTCCTGAGCCCAACCCGTTCATTGGTGGGTAAATTTTTCCCACATTAACTTGCATGTGGTCACTTGTATCCATAGTATTGATATTTTTCAATTATTACTGGGTCGTGGCTTTAGATGGGTTAATGGTGAGGAAGTGCGAAAAAATGTAGTAGCTGAACTCTATTGTTATTGCATGTAAGAAATAACAAAAGAAGCTAACGCTTCCGTCGGCAGTCCTGACGTCTGCACCCTATTTTTGAATCGCTTAAATGGTTATAAAAATGTAAATATAAGACGTTGGAAATTTATTTTATACGCGTTGAATTTTTGTAAGAATCACATGACTTGGAAGAGAGAATGCCAGTACGTAGATTTCTCCGTCGAAAAGAAATTCAATTTTGATGGGTCGGTTGGTTATAACTAATACTTTCATGATTTATGAAAATAGGAACTTTTTTTAACTTGTCATCATAGCTTTGAGGGAGGTGTAATGGTTTGGGGGGCTATAACAAACTTTGAAACCATTGAGCTGGAGTTTCCAATTTGCAGAATGACGGGAAATAGCGTATAGAGCGATGCTAGAACAAGCTTTCCCAAAGTTTCAGAATATTTTTGGACCCCTGGAATGGATTTACCAACAGGATAACGCTCTTATTTATACGGCACGTATCGTTACAAGTTACAAGCTGGATTAGTGGAAAAATGTTCAACTGTTGTCATTGCATCCATACTCACCGGACCTAAAGATTATTGAAAATGTATGGGGTTGGTTATTTCGGAAAGTGTATGACTCCAGTCGACAATTTGAATTAAAAGAGTCGCTCATTTCTGCCATTAAAATGGCTTGGAGTAAAATTTCTTTGAAATACTTGAAGCAACTCTATGATTCCATTGCAAATCGGATTTATGAAGCTATTTTAAATAAAGAAGGTAGCACTCATTATTAAAAATGTGTTAAATAAAATAAAAATAAATAAATTAAGTTAAAAACAAAATATTTTCGATTCCATTTCTTCAAATTAATGGGATGAACCCATTCTAGTGACGCACCAAAAAGTGCATATTTTTGTAATGCCAAGGCTAAAAGAACAACAAAAAATTAACGGTGCCTTTATTTACAATTTCTGTTTACCTAATTTTTTATAAAAAAACACAACAACAAAAAGTTTTCCCCAACGCTCACTATAAAAGAAAAAATGGTTTGCACTTCATTGAATCAGTGAACCTAATCTGCTGACGCGGAGTGTATGACATCCATGATTAATATTCTGCCGTGCAGGGAGGTTCTGAAGACTTAAATATAATGAATCCATCTAGTTGGCATGATTCTTTTCCGAACAAGCCCATTTTCATTTTGGATAATAATTACGCGAGATAATAGAAGCATGTTACCAAAATTGCAGTTCGGTACAAAGCTTTAAGCTATATATGACCGCCTATATTCTAGGTCGGAACAACTTTGCATTCGGAAGTTTCAGTATTCTTTCTAATATAGAGCTTATGATATGGTGCTCTTAGTATTTGTAGTTACAGTATCTATTTCCCCGAGAAAGTAGTTATTCCTCTCAGTTTTCATTTTGTACTTCACTACTTAAAAACTAGCCTCTGTGCAAGCTTTAAAGTCATTTTTGAAGAATTTAAGTTGGTTAATCCTTTTTTATTTGTGCTAAAACCAGTTTTACCCGTGAATTCTTCCTGAATACTATTAAAAAAAATTACTTGCTTAATTTAATTTTATCTAAAAGAGCATTCCATCAATCATAATTAAATGCTGTGGCTTGAGATAGTTTAAAAATACGACTTTAATTTGTAAATCTCATAGCGCCTATGGCTGATTATTGAGCTCTCAAAAAAAAAAAAAAAAGCAGAAACGCTGCCAACTTAACATACCACTTCACTGCACTGAACTTAAAAAAGACGCAAAAAATAAAAGCTTATTGCGAAAAAAGTGACTCAAGTTGTTCAATTATGCCAACTGAGCGATTTAGCCTAACGGCTATTTCTGGTGTTCAGTTCATTTAAGCTTTACGTACTTTTCATACAGCACATTTCTTTCGGCAGTTTTGTTTTTTTTTTTTTTGTTCCCATTCTACCACCCAAGTGTTTCAGCTATTTTACTTGAGCCTCTTTTTGATATGTTGATTTTCCTTTGAACCACAATTCGGTTAGTCTTTTGTTTTTCTTTCTATTTTTTTTTTGTTTTTTTAGTGGGTTGTTGTTTTGGTGAATCACTCTATACTGCCATATAATTCGATTTGTGTCCACTTCCGGTTCGTTAAGAGCTAATTTGACGTACAAACAACGACACCAAGCATGCCGATAGTCGCACAGTGAACTGAAGCTTTGTTTTTAGTCAATAAAATAAGTATGTTATGGATAAGTTAAAAACTCCTTAAAAAGGACGTTAAGCTTTTAGTATTTTCCTCCATAGTTAAAAAATCATGTGCTGTTTTAAACTTTCAAATATTGTGCATCTTTAGAAACTCAACGCATGCATAATATAATCACAAAATATTTTCATATTTCGTACATATAATATACATTCAAAAAAAGTTTGAATCCGTCAGCTTTCTTTGGGTTTTACATTAAGATCTTTGATTGACTTCAATAATTTAAATTTATTCCAGTTTTCTGAAATCTGTTGTTATTCAATTTAAGTTTTCAACGTCATCAGTACTTTTTTATTCTAATGTCGCACTATCTCTTAAAGCAAAAACCATAAAACTGTAGATACTGATATAAAAAAAGCATAAGAGTTTGACATTTTGGTTGGTCATGAAATATTTTTCTAACGTTTGAAAACAGAAACTTTTTCAGTTTGTTCACTTTACTAAAAGAGAATTTTTCAATTTCGACCTATTGTACATTGAATGAACTGAAAGCAAGTTGTTGTTTGTTTTATTGGCCACATTTGACCTTTGTTGCAAACAAGTTCTGTTCATTTCACTTGAACTCTTTTTTTGTTTTCATTTTCTCTTGTTATTGCATGTATACATTTTGTGTAAACAGTTATTATTTTTAATGATATGCAAATTTAAATTAATGTTTATTAGGATTTCTTCAAAGCACAGTGTTCCTAAAGTATAAGGTCACTTTATAATAGACAACCTTTTCTCAGTGAAAATTATTTTTCAACTACTTATACATGTTTTCATCAAATTTTTACTTCTTATTCTTATTCTATAAAAAAATTATTTATTATTTTTCAACCAACAATTTATTTGATTTCCTATTTTAATAAAAATAACCACAAAATTACGCAAAGGCAAATTTCCACAAGATTGAACTCAACTTTTGTTACACATTTTTTTAGAAATTAACCTTTATATAAATATGAAATTGTAAAAAAAAATCTGCAATAGACAAAGCCGGCCCGGCCCGTCTACACTCAAAGCCATCAAATTCCTATAATCAAATTGGCTAGAAAAAAACCTATCAAGTGGATTAACTAGAATTCTCAAACTTTTTAAATTTTAAACAGCTCTCTACTGCTCGTCGAATTTTCTGCTAACATAAACGAGCCATATAAACCTCGTTTTTCAAAACACAACATAGAAAATTTTATGCATGGGCCAATTCCTCAACTTCCTTATAATAATTTGATCTTCTTAACAACTTGCAATGCTCCGACTTTAAAGCAATCGGCACATATTAGTTTTTATAACTCACTGCTACATTAATAAATTACATATAATAATTCAGTTTATTCGGGAATCCCTGTATATATCTGTGCTTAAATCCAGTTTCTTGTATTAAACGTACTTTTTTCTGAACAAAAAATGAACAAAATAAAATTAATAATTTTTTGGAGCATCTTTGTGCAAGTTATGACAAAAATATAGGTGGCCGAACTATTCTGACGAGGGGTAGTATTTAAACATGTTTAAACTGAATTTGTTCTGCGGTGTAGTTTTTCACTTTGTTTTAATTGGTAATTGGTACGACACTCACAATATTGAAAAAGTAAACAAAAAAGAATTTCACAAACTGACCTACAAGTTCAATCAATCACTGCAGCTTCCAGAAAGCAATTGGCGAAAATATATTTTACGGAATTCATGGCAACAAATCAAGTTAAGTAAAAACATAAATAAGAATAACCTTCAAGGAGCTACTAAAGTTTTTCAAGCGAAAAAAGACCCGGTACTAAAAGTTTTATTTTTAAGCTACTGTTCGTTCATTTTAGATAAATTTTGTAGTAGTTTTACCTGGAAAGTTTTCCAGGAGTTATGAAAATAGGTACTTTTTAAAGATTTCGATGTGTTCTTTCCGAATTTCAAGTTTGAAATGAAACTAGAGAAATTCCCTACAATTCAAGTTAATTTCATTTTTTTCTGTAAAATCATTAGTTTTGGTGTACCGCCAAAATGGAGCGCCGCACAGTATGGAAATATTCAAATTTCAAATTTCAATTAAATAAAAGTATTTCAAATAAAATAAAAGCTTTTTATATTAAAAATATATATATTGCATAAGACTGCTTTAGATTTGTATTTAAAATGCTCAAATATTTGGGATCCGGCGTGCCCCCGGAATTGTAAACAATGGCTGCGAATGAAATAATTTGAGCTATTAAAAGTTAAAAAACTGTTGAAACTCGCCCGGTTTTGCTCGAAAATCCGCTTTATTTTTCATATGATGTTTTTAAAATAAGCAATTATGCATTTGAGATTTGCGGAAAAAAACACAAACCATCAATATCAATGTTAAATTTAGTGAAGAATCTGATTCTGGACTTCGGAATTACCTAATAGTTTAGTCCGGTGCCATCAAACTCACTTAAAAATTGAGATTTTTCAATTATTTCCATACTATTTTTTTTCATGCTTTCTCATTAGGTTGATCCTGATAAATTTTCAAAAACTTTTTTATATTTGTAACTAATATAAAAAGTTTTTGGAAAATCATCAGGATCGACCTAATGAGTATAAAAAGAATACTATGAAAATAATAATAAGCTATAAAAATCTCGGTCTACATTATTTGGTAATTCCAAGTGCAGAATCAGATTCTTCACCATCACAATATATGGTTTGTGTTTTCCAATATCAAAATATATGGTTTGTGTTTTTTTTCTTGAATTTTTATACATGCATTTTTTTTTCAACCTGTATTTGAATTTAAAAATTTCGGCGTAAAAGAAATGAGGTTTGGTGCCTGGTGTATTTTTGGAACTCTTTTTTTAAATTTCGGTGGCACCAAATGTGTCTTAGCTTAAAAACATACACTTGAGTGTATGAGTACATTGAGGCAAGTATATTGACTACTCTTCGGACGATTGTGCTTATTACTACACCAATTTTTATTTAATTTCCCCAAAACTTTCTGAGAATATTTTTAAGATGCTATACATTCGAAAAATGTAAAAAAAAGTGCTGCGGTAGGGGGACCCCGGTCAGGAACGAAGTTTCTTACGCTTTTTCTTCAACCTGAATGTAATTCGAAATAAAAGTTTTTTATTTATTTGAACGAATGATCGAATTAAATCAAAGTGTTTCATTTAAATTTAAAAAAAAAATATTTATTTACTGAAATTTTATATACGTACAAACACTTTGATGTGTTTATTTTCGCTTTCGTCCTCTTTTAGACGCTGAACATGTGATTTCCCTATTCTCTCTATAATGTTAGTAATAGTAAATAGTAAATAAATAAGAAGAACAATAAACGAATGTAAACAGTAAATAGTTGTTTTAAGTTATACAGTTTTGTTATTATTATTATTAGCTTATTAACTTAATTTTCTAAATCTGTATTGCACACATTTGCTGCAGTTTTCATTTTGTAAAACTTTATTGCAATAAAGCAATAATTAACTTACGCATGATTTAACCGTTGTGTCAACAGCTGTTGGGTTTTATCCACATCGACAGTAGATGTACCCGGGTACTTCATACGTTTTGTATGGCAGATAGTTGCTTTTGATATACAAATATTAACTACTACCTGGATTCTTGTAATTTTCTGGTTTTTTTTTTTTTATTTATTGGAAATATTGTCTAGTTAACAAAACTTTTATCATAATTTGGGAAAAAAAAAATTTGGTACCTAAATAATCCATTTTTACCAAAAATGGGAATTGCCAAAATCCATAAAAATTTAACAATTTCCAAATTCTTTTTTAATCCTTGTAATTTGATCCCTTTTTACCAAGAAAAATAATTAACATTGAATTTTCATTCGCAAAATTCCGTTATATTTGAACTGAAAATCAACCCCTCTTGCTCATAGTGCTATTTTTAGTACCTGCGCAGAATAATTATAACTCATAAAATATTTGTTCAATGTAAACATTTTTTTTTTGGAATGTGTAGGAAAACACGTCTACTAACAGGAACAAAAGGGTATTTGGGAATATCTTGCCTACCTACCCTTGCACAACCAGTTTTGCAGGCAGAAACATGATTTTTTGCGCAGGTTTCGTTTTGAGTAGTTTTGTATGCATAAGTCAGTTTATGTGCGATTTTTGAAGTGCAAAGACCTAAAAATTTATTTTGTGCGGCAAATATATAAAAAGTGAAAATAAAATGGATGGTGCAATTTGTAATAAGCCTGTGTGCGCAGAGCACTCGAAGGATCATCCACAATGCCTCAGATGCTGCTAAAATTCATAAAATATATTTTTTACTTTCATTATAATGATTTTCTATAAATAAATAAACAAATTTCCATAAAATAAACTAAATATTTCCATTTATTTGTATATATTTGTATGAATTTTCATAGAACATCAGCTGTTGACGCTAGGTCATTTTCTAGTAACTGGGTTATATTTTCCAAACGGTTGGTCCAATTGACCTGAAATTTCACACCAATATCAATTACATATTTCCAAGCTATGATACGAAGTTTCATCAAGATTGGACCAGCCGCTTGGAAGATATAGCAATATAAAGTGAACTTTGCCATTTATTTCTATATATTTGTATGAATTTTCATACAAGTACCCGGGTACATCAGCAGTCGACGCCATTCCACTAACTTGAATTTGGGCTGTATCGACTGAACTGCTGCTCCAATCTTGATGAAACTTTTCCACATGATGCAAAAGTGTATGGTTGAGGATATCATGAAATTTCAGGTCAATCGGACTAACCGTTTGGAAGATACAGGAAAATTAAAGTTGCAAATGTACCCGTGGGCTCTACGATCAACACAACGGTTAAAACAGAAACACAAATAATAGTAACAAATGAGTTTAGCGAAACTTCTACTTGGCTGAGCATAAAAAGATAAGAGAAGAGAAGAGAAGAGAAGAGAAGAGAAGAGAAGAGAAGAGAAGAGAAGAGAAGAGAAGAGAAGAGAAGAGAAGAGAAGAGACCAACATGGCGTTTATTAAAACTCTCTCAACACAAATAAAATACGCAAGCATGAAAAGAAAACGATCAAGCAATCCATGGCTTCGAGGATGGTTTCGTAAAACACTTTACATATTAATTAAATATATTTATTATTAAATTTTCGAAATGATAATTCATCTTTGCTGTGCTGTTGCACAAATATCATATTTCAAAACTTATTTCATAAAAATCGGCCCATTACTTTCGGAGCTTTATAAAAATCTACACTTCAATTTTATAAAATAGTATAGATTGCTGCTGTGTGTATATGTATTTTTTTTGTATTTCTTCACTGTTGGCATATTTCGTTATGTAACGATTTCTACCAAATCACTTCACCCGCAAGCCGCGTTAAAGAACTTCGTTCCAAAAAAAAATTGAGTTTTTGTCGCCGAAAAACTTTAGTAGGCCCTTAAGTTACCATGTGTCTAACAGAAGCGATGAAACAGTGACTGAAACAGAAAAAACGTTCTCCAAAAAAATTTTAAAAATGTGAGTTTCAATATTTTGTTGCTTCAGCGACGATATGACACCTAAATGACCAAAAAACTTGTACAACTTCTGATATATGTAAATTTAAGTAAAGTTTGAACATGTCTTTCGAAATGATGGCTCAAAGACTTAGAAAATGTCTGTTATTCACCAACTTATGCTTGAAATTCGAAAAACCTGAGTTTTAGGGAAAATCCGATTAGCTCGACCTCTAAACCTCTTCCAAAAAATCTGAATAAATCTCAAAAAAGTTTACCATATAAGCTTTTAAAAAAGCTTGAGCAAAAAAAATATTGGTTATTAGAACTGATTTGTGACAATGAGAAGATGTTAAATCTTGTCAAAATACTATTTTGTCATATTGGTGATTCTTATGAATAAACTATATAAGCACCGGTGGCCTTCTTTCTGGACAAGTCTGCAAACTGATTCTCTGATTTCACGCTCGCCAATGGATTACCACAGCGAAATTTGTTGCAGGAAATTCACCTGATGTATAAATTAATCCTTATCTGTTGCTTTAACATTAGGAGACTCATAGTAATATTTTTACTGCTATTCACTGCCTTCGACGGTAAATTACGACTCGTCATCCATCACACAAATATACTAGAGCTAGCAGCAAAAAAATTTTTTGGAAAGATTGCGTTGTTTTGTTTTAATGACTGTAAGTTGTTTTTCTGTAATTTCTGGTGCAAAATTTTTTTTAACGTTTAACGTTCACTAATTCTGAGTAGTTTTTCATTGTACTTTTTGCAACATTGTTTTTATTTTTTTTTTTTTTTTTGCCAATTGTCTTTAAGTTGAAACCTAAATTATTTCATAGATCAATTGTCATCTTTGTTCTTCTCAAATTTGGATCGAAGATGGTTTAAAAACTTTGGTTTTTTGAAAATAAATCCCGAGTTTTACTTTTGATAATTTTAAACATAGAAAACTGTAGATTTTTATGTTTTAAGGAATAATTTTCGCTTGATATAAAAGCAAATTTTCGTCAAGCTACATACAGTTAAAGGAATTTTCTGTATATATACATAGCAAACGTTGCTTCATTTCGTTCCACATACTGTAGTCTCTCCTATTTTAAAGCGAGCAGAAATAAATTAAATAGAATAAATTTTTTACTCATTTTAGGATCAAACGGGTTCAGTTAACTTTAAAAAAAATATATATTAAATAATTCAACAAAATTAAACCAAAATAATGATTAAACCAAAATAATGATATAAATGTTAATTGAATTCCATTAAAATATCTTAGCCATATACTTTTGAAATGGTAAAAATGCACCTAAAATGGTTACTGTATTTTTTTCTGAAAGGCTTCGATGAAAAGTAAAAAATTAATTTTACTTTTATGTAATTTGAATAGCATAATCCCTTAATAAAAAAATTTATTCCAACTCAACTTGAAAAGTCTTATTATAATAGATTATTTTTTTATAACTTTACTTGCAAAAGACTTGAGTATTAAATAATTTTCTTATATAATTCCTTAAATAAAGCTTTATTCACTAAGGTGTTTTAAGGAGATTTTCAAAAAGATTATATCTCACTAGGGGTTCCAATCCCGGAGCATATTTGCAATCCCGGGATTTCGGGATTTGAATAAGCTAATCCCGGGATCCCGGGACTAGTCCCGAAAATATTAATACATACATTTTTAAAAAAGAGAAAGTTATTTTATTTAACTAAAATTATTAAAGCCAACTTTTATAATTATGAAAGGAGACATAAATTTAATAAACTCATTTTAAGCTTTTTAAAAAGCATTTCTAAAAAAATATTTAAAAGTATAAATATATTGAAATTATATATTACTGAAGTGTGAGCGCAAAAATAGTAGAGTATCTAACGTGTCGTCTGCCAAACTAGAACGAATTTTATTACAAATATATCCAGCGGATGAAAAACAACGTTCCGATTCTACGCTTGTCGGAGGCACAGTTAATAAAAAATTGTATGCCAGTTGAAGACTCCGGCCGCGATTCCCACCATTAATAAATAGTTCTAATTCCTGTGAGAGAATTTCGGATAAACGAGATACATTTGTGTTTGGAAGATGTTGTTCAACACAGTCTTCAAGGACACGCTGCAATTTTAGTTTCAATGGGATCCTTTCTTCTTCTCGTGCAAATTCTGCGATGGGAATACCTTCATCACTATTGCTGTCTTCAACTACTTTATTACCAGATAATCTTATTAAAAGACATTCTAACTCGTGTTTGATAATAGAAATGCTGGGACTTTTAAAACATCCATCGAAACCATTATACGATTCATTGGAATTGTTAAGAAAATTAAGAAGTCCTGAATAAATTGTTCTTCGTTGCTTTATGCGTAAAACTAGTGCATCACACAGATTCACTCCTAAAACAGAGCTTGATTTTCGGATATCTTTAAGAATGAACTTTAACGCTGCATCCGCTTTTATTAAATTCATATCGCGCTGACATAACGCTTCGACAGTCATTTTTATTGGTTGTAAAAGATTGACAATATCTTTTATGACCATGAATTCACAGTCCAACAAAGGTGTCATATTTATATCAATCATTGCCTTCTGGATAGAGTTCTGTAAAAACAAAAAACGCTCAAGCATGTCAAAAAGACTACTCCATCGGGTTTTACAGTCTAATATAAGTTTATATTCTTTTCGTAAATCACTCTTTATATATTTTTGTAAATTGTCATTCTTCGTTGGTGATTTCCGAAATGTTCGAACGATTGTTCTTACCTTTGATACAATTTTTTGAATATCGTTGTTTTCAGTTAATTTTGAAAACTCATTGCTTTGACAGACTTCAAAACTGTCAATTTCAAAACTTTCATCACTGTCACTATCGTGTTGATTACTGCCAATACTTGTGGGTTTAACAAATGGAACAGCAGCTTGTTTTTGATAGAGTACATCGATCACAGCTAATTGTATACCGTGAGCCATACATAGTTGCTGTTTTGGCGTAATAAGTTTACCAACTTTAACCATTGTACTCGCTCCATCAGTTGTTACAGCTACGATGTCCGTCGACAAATACAATTTAAATTCTTAGAGCCGCGTTTCTAATACACTAACGCACACTTCAGCTGTCAGTGAACACTTGTATCTAACTAAGCCCAAATTCCAGAACTTATTCTGGCCGTGAACGTTTATATTAATGTAGTGTTTGTTTGACGTAGAAGTCCACTCGTCAAAAATCAAGCAAAACTTTTCGTCCTTCGATTTCAGCAGCTCAAGCTCATTAATGCAGTTTTCGCGAATTTTTTGATAGTATTTCATGACATGATTCTTAATGGTCTCTTGAGACTTTGGAAGTTTTAGTCCATTAGCTTCCAATGATTGCCTCAGATCTTTAGATTTAATAAAAACTTTAAATGGAAAGCCATCAACAGCGGTCATTCGTGCTAAAACTGCATCCAAACATTTGTCATCTTTTGCGTAGTAATATTCTAAGCTTTTTTGTTGGTTTGCAATTGGGATTTTATTAGTGGTAGAACCTTGTCCTCCTTGTCGGCTTAAGGCGATGTTATGCACTTGTAGGTGAGTAAGAAGACCCTTGGTGGAGCCGCCTTTGGTTTTTAATACTGCTTTACATTGCTTGCAAAGAGCAGTCTCTCCTAACCCGCTTTCCTTTAAAAAATAAAACCAGACAGAATTTCGATCACGTCCTTTCTTTTCATGTGCAATATATTTTGAGCTTATCGCTGATGTGGACATCATTCCAGATAAATTGGAGCAAGTTGCTGAAATTTAAAATTCGCGTAATTTTAAATTAAAGTATTTAAGTCATGTTGGTTTTTACCTTGTGGCGCAGAATCCATAATTAAAAAAATTGGTAACTACACGTCCGTTTTACATTTATTGAAAATAAATTCGCAAAATTTTCAGTTTAAATACAATAAGTTAAATCGTCTTCGAAATGCAACGACTACTAAGCAAAACAGTGGTGCCAAATTCGTGTTTTTAAATTTTCGCAATTATGTACGCAGGGTTGCATACTGTTTTTCGATTTACTAGTTTTTCACAGATAGAAAATTTTACGTAAATAAATAATTTATTTTTCGGGGTTTTCGGGACTATGTGCTTGCAATCCCGGGATTTCGGGATCGGTAAAATGACCAGGATCCCGAGATCCCGAAATTTCGGGATCCCGGGATTGGAACCCCTATATCTCACGTATAAATTTCTTATATAAGGCTTTATTCAATGCTGCATGTTTAGAAAGTACTTCAGAAGATTTTTACTCAAGTATAACTATGAGATTTTACTCAAGGAAATTTAAGGAAAATAGTTATTATATGGCAAAGTTATTTAAACAAGTTCCTGAATAAACGAATGGACAGTGTCCCCTGCTGCTGTATGTACTGTGTCCTCATACAAAAGTTCCGAGTTCAATCCATGCTGGATGGCTATGGCAAATATGTAAAAATTTTTAAAAAGTGCAAATTTTCTTTTCTATAATAATATTAAATGTACCAACTTATAGAAATATACATAATAATAATAATAACAAATGATCCCGTGTGGCGTTAAAATGCCAAAATAAAAAATATCTTGTGATAGGTAATTTTGGTATTATATTAAGGACTATTTTTGTCTTTGAACCAAGGATTTCATAGAAACTTTCTATGTTTCTGTTAAATTGTTAAGCAGCCCAGTTATTACTTATAGCATTATAATTAAAATCGATCACATACTTTTGGGATCACAAAGAAATTTGGTTGTTTTCATAGAAAATTGTTTCAGCTCTTTTATAAAATACACCATATTTAAGAAAAAATTAGACCTTATTGCACATCTGCAGAGCAAGACCTTTCAAGTGCTGCCCTGTTTATCAAAATCGCGTCTACAGTATAGATTTGATAGTCATCACAAAAAATGCGCTTGTGTTATAAGAATATATATAGATAGATAGATGGGTATATAAAAAAAATATATGAATTTTTCACAGCTTGCGAGTTCAGCCATATTCAGCTTATTCAGCCTTTGCAAAACTTTATTCATGAATTTACATAAAACATATATAAGACTTTATATAAGTTCTTACATATAGAAATTCATTTCATACGACTTTCTCTTTTTATAGACTTTGTATAAAACTTATTTCAAGGGCATTTAAGGAAGTTTACATTTCTCTTTTCTGCATAAAGTTTCTATTAAAAGCTTTACTCAAGGCTTAGTTAGGTGCAATTTTTATATGCGATAAAGCCTATGAAAAATAATTTTCGCTGAGAAATATTCTGATCTTTTACTTTTGAAACTAAGTGTACTGGGAGACACTCTGCATAATAGCGCAATCAATGACTATATGGTAAATTGATCAAAGCTGGGTAGCTAAGAATTAGCATTTTTTTTTTTAAGAAAATTCTATTTTTTAACATTTAAAGAATGTGCTACAGTTTAACAAAAATCTTAATCAGAACATAAATTGCGTTCTTTTAGCGTAAATAAGCCTCTAAAACAGAAGGTATTATTATGTACTTTGAAGGATTTTACATACCAAAATTTTAAGCTTATTTTCCTTCAATCTTTACTTTGATGATTTATTTATTAAGTACAAAAGCCATTATGAGCTTATCTGCGATGAAAATATCAAAAGAAAACTAAAAAAAAAGATTTTCTTCTGATGCTAGTTTTAGCTAAAAACAAAAAAGCAAGTAATCTCAGCATATAAATTCTTAAATCCATTAATTTGATTAATATTGACATATTTGCCACTTTGATTTGAATGAAATCCCTGATAGTGATTTAAGACACTATTTCTTAAGTTATACTTCTTTAAACGCGTTGAGGGTAGAATTTTACGGGAAATGCAATTTGTTAAGGAAATGAGACAGAGGAGTGAAATTAGTAAAGAATAAAAACTTTCAAATGCTGCCAAATTTATAAAATTTTATAGGAATCAGTTAATTACTTTAAAAATGGGCATCAACAGGATTATCTATAGGGTAAAGTAGACTAGATAAGTAGTGTTTATGAAGTAAAAATTCTCCATGAAAAATTAATATACCTTTTTTTTAATATAATCATATATTAAAGAAGTAGTTTATTTATATATAAGCTTAAATTAGGAATGAAATTGCCTGGGTTTTTTCCAATTCCGCGATTTTCAGGACCAAAGAAAGAAATCTCTGGAATCCCGAACTTATTACGAGATTTTGCCTTTTTTCTTCATGGTTAGAAATTTTGGAATCTATCTTAATATGATACAAGTGGGCTTGCATATATGAACACATCATAATATTACTAAATTAAAGTAAATTTTAATACTTGCCGAATATTATATTTAATTTCTAATAAAAATATTTATTAAAATTTAATGCTCAGTTCGTATTTCATTTGAATAGTGGTTTTGGTATAAGTTTCTCTGTTAAAATGTTAAACAGTTAGCATTCAATTTTATTAAATATTAGAGTTATACTTTTATACTATAAAGCAGTGAAGGGCAGCTTTGCACGCCTATACTCTCTCATCTTGAGTATATGGTATATTGATGAGCGCTTTAAAGCTCTTACTGAAAACAAAGTAGTGCTAAAGCGCTTTATGCAGAAATCTTATGAGCCATAGGGTGATGTTTTTTTTTTGTGCTTTGATTTATATTGCAAAATTTAATTAGATGTGAAATGGACGGACTATTAACAACAAACAGACCAACAGACGGATAATGAGAAAATATGATTGCATAATGTGAATATAATGTAAAGTACAAAAAGTACATGTGGACGAACATGCACAAGAGCAGGTGAATAGAAAAAAGTGCCAATTATTTTTTTATCAAAATTACTATTATGTGAACAAGCCGCTTTTAAATAATTAATTAATTTCTTTCTCGCATCCCTACAATTACTTTAAATTGACCATGCAAACTATTATGTCTTTTAATGCATTATATTCTCCACTTTACCTCTTTATGATACACCATGGTGCCATGCCGTTATTTTCTGAAAATAAAAATTTTGCTCATACATACTTCCAAACATAAAATTTTATCCAGTGTAAGATCTCGCAACTTTTCGTCATGTAATCAAAGAACCCTCAAGCGTAGATGTTACCTGTTCCACATTCGCTAGAACACTGAAGCTTTGATCGTTCTGTACCTGAGATGAATACATATTTTACTGCACTAACCCAATCTCAAGTGTGCAAAGCTGCCCGTCACTGCTATAAAGTATAAAAGCCCGTCTTACGACGGTTTGGAAGCATTAACACTAAACTGTGATTATTTTTTGCCATTATTGCAGTGCTTTTACAACATACAGTTCTGAAAAATGTTCAGCCTAAAAGTATGCATGTCACTGATAAGTATCAAAAAATTTTCTGTGCATACTTTCGTGCTGATCGCAAAAATAATTACAGTTTGAACGATATTGGGTGCAGAGCAATGTGCTTGCCTTTTATATATTAGGATTTTAAAATTATCTTTTATTGTAGGTTTCAAACTCACGTCATTACTGAAATGAAAGTAAACGTTGCTTTTGCGCCATAACCAAATAAAAAGGTGTTTAAAAACGTATTATTATAAAGTTTCGTTAACAAAAAAAAAACAATGAATCATAAGACATTTGGACCTTAAGAATTTTAAAATTAAGTCGGATGGTATTGAAGTATAATACAGCATGGCTTATAGTTAAAATTTAATATAGCATAAGGTGCTTATCAAAACTATACGACACCAAACAAATTTTATTAAACATTCTCGTCAAATCTATGTTGATTACAGTTAGAAGAAAGCTCAAACACAGAATGAGAAAACAAACTGTAATACTTCAAACAAAGTATCTTTATCAGCTCTAATCACTGATTTGAAGGAATACCGTTAGTTAGCGTTGAAAAGCACTCATTTCTGCTTAACAGCAATCATATCAAAACTATACGCAATCATATAAAAGATTATCAATAGAGAGGTCGTGTCATTGTCAGTCTGAATATATACATCAATTGTGATTTCCAGAACTTGCTGATTAAAATTTCGTGCGGGACTTCGTGCTATCCAAAGAAGAACGGATCAACATTTTAGCATATAATTACCAGGTGCTAAGTTTTTCACAAATTTAAGAAAAAATAGGTCGTATACGTTGTGTTATTGCCTCTTTTTTAAAAACCAGAAAATGTATGTCAAAAAATTCAAAAAAGGTCGAAAAGCTAAACTGTCAGAGCGTGATAAGTGAGTAATTATTAAGACACCCAGAAATTCAACCTTACCTTGTGCCTAACTTGCAAGCAATCAGTTTTGAAAATGACGGTTTGGCGAATCTTAAACAGTTCCGAAACAATTGTTAGATCCATAACGAAGAAAGCTCCTACTTTACTTGTCCACCATAAGACGGTACGGCTTCAATTTGCATCAAATAATTTGGATACCACCTGGGTCTCGGTATATAATAATAGTTATCCTCCTAACACGTACCATTGTAACAATTCTTTTCGTAAAAAGTCGTCTTTTTAGACGAAAAAAGTTTAACTTGGATGATCTAGATGGAAACCGATACTGCTGGAGGGGTTTAAGAAGGGATCCAATTATATTTTCCGAAAGAAATTGTTGGTGGTTGTTCCGTCATGGTGTGGGATGCCATTCACAAGTCGTTTGAGGATGATAAGTATTATTATATACCGAGTCCCAGTTCGTATCCAAATTATAATGCGGCGCTTATGAACTTTCTTCATTATGGGTCTAACAATTGCTTTGGGACTGTTTAAGACTCGACAAGCAGAAATTTTTTAAACTTATTGCTTATAAGTTGGGCACAAGATATGCTTGAATTTCTGGGTTCCTTAATAATCATTCGCTTATCACGCTCCAAGAGATTTGCTTTACGACCCGTTTTGTATGTTTTGTCATTAATTTTCGGGTTTTGTAAAAATTAGGTAATAACACAATAAATACGACCAATTTTTTCTTAAATTTGTGAAAAATTTAGCACATAGTCATAATATGCTAAATTTTTCCCCTTTCTTCTTTGGGTAGCAAAGTTCCGCACGGTATTTTAATCAACAATTGCTGGGAATCATAATTGATGTTTATATTCACACTGACAACAACACGACCTTTCTACTGATGATGTTTTAAATGGCTGTCGTATAGTTTTGATACGATTGCAGTTAAGCAGAAATTAGTGCTTTTTAACGCTTACTAACGGTACTCTTTCAAATCAGTAATTAGAGCGAATAAAGATACTTTGTTTAAAGCATGATACAATGATAAGGTAGGGCCGCTTCGCTGAGTGCTCTCACGCGTTAACGAAGAGTGGATGATGAGAAGGAAGATATATATCAAAACGACGAATTTTGTAGAAATTGCAACTGAAGAAAATATTTAATGTTTCCAAGTTGCAAACAGTGCGGTCGCGGGTGTTAAATTTGTGCTAATTTGAGTGAAAATATTATAAAAAAAGTGTAATAAAAACTATAAAATGTGAAAGAAATCTTAAAATTGCAAAAACAACCTGTAACAGTTTTAACCTAAAAACAACTGCGAAACGTGAGCATAAAGAAATTCGCGATGAACAGCTGATTTTGACATCTATCTCGCTTTATTCTGCTTTCTACTCCATTCCCCTCCGAGTCGACCTTACCTTATAATTCTACCATGGTTTAAAGTAGTACAGTTTGTTCTCTGATTCTGTGATTGAACTTTCTTCTGACTGTTATCAGCACAGATTTGCCGAGAGTCCATAGTAAAATTTCTTTTGTGTCGTATAGTTTTGATAAGCACCTTAGTATTGAACAACCATAGTATCGAATTTATTCCGATGGTATAAAATATCGTTGTTATATTTTAACTGTACTAAAATGTACTATTAGATATATGTAAACATTTTGTTATCTATTGAAAAGTATTAAAATTTATCCTTTTTGTATTCAAAATAGTGTCAGACTTCGCTTGTATTAGAATTCATTACAGAATTGATAGCCATGTAATTAGAAGAACCCCAATGCAAAAATTTCGCATTGTATGTAACTAGATGTCCCAAATATAATCCAACAATCAAATTACAAATTAAACAACATTTATGATACACAATTTTTAATTTTGCGTAACTTTTATTAGTTTAAAATACAGGTCTTGATAAAGAAAAACATCAAGTGAAAATTTTTGGTTTTTAGATTACATTTTTTTTTATCATATAAAATTTTTGTAAAAAAAAGCTTCTTTGGAAATTTATTTAAAAGTTCAATTCTCCGTAATATCTTATTTTTTGCAATTTAGATTTACCATAATATTTTGCTTTAAGAATATGTATTTATTTAAATTAATGTTTGTTTTGTACAAAATATATTTGTTTTTTTTTATAAATTTTTTTTGAAACAAACTAAGTCTTATACAAAAATGTTAGCCAACTGGGAAATACAATATTGTGAAATAAATTTGTCGTACCCTTATGAATGGGAATACGTATATCGCACCTGCAGACGAACATCCGATTAATCCCAAGCTGGCGTTGCGTTTGGATAATGCACAGCTATAATGTTCCCGTTTTCTGATGACTCCATGGTAAAAGATGAAACAATTTTTAATTCCCGGCACAGACTAACGCTTTACAGGTTATATGTCATAGAACATGTGGTAATAACGGGTAAGTTCAATTCTCCTATTAGAATGGGTGTGTTCAATGTTGGTAGCAGTATCCTGAGATTTTTGGGACTTAATAAAGTGCGAGATCCCGGGATTGCTAGAATTAGGTTAGAGCGATTGTCCATTGTTAATGCATTATCAGAATGCATGTTCCAAAGTACTACACTAAGCAAATATTTCAAATATTTTAAAAAGACGCCGAAATTAATTTCCAAAAATAAATTCTCTGTTTACACAGACAATAAATTGAAAATCTTAATTTTTGAACAAAAATCTTCATGTCATCATACACGCAGAGAAAAAATATTTTTATATATGTTTGGTTTCAAAAACAAAATATTCAAAGGAAACCACCTAATGATTAAGAACTTTCCTTCAATAGCATTATTTTTCGATATAAGAAGATATTAATTGTGTCCAACATTAATATAATTGCCTTAGCTACAAAACTAACGACTACTTTAATATGCTTGTGACAAAATGGAATTGTGTGTTTCTACTCAATAAAAATATATTTGCATCACTGTTAAATTCAAAAAGTACAGAACTCTGCAAATTTAAAACAAACAGAACTCCTTTCTTTTATGTGTTTCGCCTAGACATACATATATCTGTTTCTTTTGCACTTGCACGAAAAATAGCGGAAACCTTGTTGCTTTAAGCGCTTGCTTTCAACAGTTGCCAAGTCTTGGCGTCATTTTAAGTTTCAAGTTTTGTGAAAAGTGTTTCTGAAAATATTTGTTTAAATTAAAAGTGTTTGTGTTTTCAAATGAATAAAATAAAAAACAAAATAAAAGAAAAATAAGGCGGTCCAGCAGTAAAAATATACGTAGGTGAGTTTTGAAGCAACTTTGCTGATAAAGCGGGTGCTTCACTGGCAAAGTGGGTGCTCCGCTAACAAAGCCTACTTCTTAACATAATTAAATCCGAGAAAATCTTATTTATTGTTTTCTAAACATATTTTGTTTGCTTCAAACCAGCAATTACTTCTAAGCAAATATTTTGTAATCACAGTGAAAAACTTTTGGCATTTTTTTTGCTAAAATATGTTTCCAAGTAAAAATAGTGTAATCATCGGTAAATATATTATGTTGTTCTTAATAATCGTTTTGAAAATAATTGCTTGACTGCAATTAAATTATGTATTCTTCAATTAATATATATTTGTCCGTGAATATTTTCAGGGACAACACTGTTATGAAATTTTTTTCGATTTTTGATCGCCCTATAGGACAAAAAAACACAGGTGCGTCGTTGGACACACGAGAGAAGCGACGCAGTTACATAAATTTGATAGCTTAATAATTTTTTCTTTTTAATAAATTAACTTTTAAATTCAAAAATTTTAAATAACATAAAATATATTACATATATACAGAAAACATATTATTATTTTTTATTGTTGAATGTCACATTTCCACGCCAATTACATAAACGGGCATATAATGCCAGCGACTCTCCATTTTAACTCTCCACATATGGTTGTGAACTTGGCTGCACTGAACAAATTTTTTCCTTCAACAGCGTAGCGAAAAATCTGTCGAAAATTTTTCAGATTTCACTCCAAGCAAATCACAGAACGAGGATTAAAAAACTTCGCTTCAAAAATATATATTAAAGAACGCACACGAAACAAAATTTAACAAACATTTTAGATACCTTGCCGATTTCATGCATGCGTTTGTTTATTCCATATTTATTGATATCATCTATTTTTTTGACGCTTAAACATAGAGTGTAATTTATTATCTAGAGATTGCATCAACTCTGCTAACAGTGTTAACAGAGTTATTTCACTTAAAAACATGAAGAAAAAAAACTCTGTTAACCTCTGTTAACACATGCCAGAGATTTAGCAGAGTTGATGCAATCTCTACATAATAATTTATACTCTATGCCAACAACACCACAAACGCATTCACAATACAAACACACCTATGTTGGAGACACCTTGTGGCAAAAAGCAAATTTTTGTAGCATAGCAAATACACAATCTATCTATTGATAGATGGTGACGATCTACTACAGCATAGCTTCTGTTATAACTAAGATTAAATTAACAATCTTTTCCCACAGGTCTTTGTGGCCTAGTGGGTAGTGTGCTGTGTTATCGTTAAAAAGGGCACGGGTTCGATCCCCACGGGAACCAAAACATATTTTTAGTATTTAATATTAAAGTATTAAATTTTCTTGTTGTAATTAGTGCTAGCAACAAAGAAACCATCAAAATTCCAAGAAAAAATCTGTCGAAAATTTTTCAGATTTCACTCTAAGCAAATCACAGAACGAGGAGTAAAAAGCTTCGCTTCAATAGGAAATTTTTCTTCGATAAAAGTTCATTGCAAGCAAACATCTAAATGCATCTAAAATTATACGAATTGTTAGCTGCTTCATATCGTTTGTACTACGTGTATATATTTCGAAACAAATAAATATAAACAGCTTAGTGGATCACTGCGATCATGCAAGGCTACTGATGAGTTGGTGTAGCGGCCAACAAAACAGTATGTCTAGTCTGCTGTGTGATTACTATACAAACTGTATTGTTGTTGTTGTTGGTTGTGTCCATTAGAATGCAACATCGACCTTGAGCTCGAAAATATAACTCTTAATAATTGAAAAATTATTAGTTATAAAAACACATAATATAAAACTTATGAAAAGTGGTCGTAGCTAATAAGTTAAGGTCGTATAAAAACTCGAAATTCACTTTTTTTCATTTTGTTTTTTTTTGCAATAACAATAGTTGCTCACAAAATGCTATAACTCACGAATCAATTGTCAGATAGTTGTCAAATTTTTATACGTATCGTTTGAAAGTAGGTACTAAACAGAAATAATATCGAAAAAATCTAGTAACGCCATCTATGTGTCATCCTATGGACTTTTTGAACATACTGTTATATTAAAATTGTATATAAATAAGAAAATAGGAATGCAGACTCATGAGTTAAAAAGAAAATGATAAGGATATGCTATGATTTTTATTAACAAATTGATCACATCACTATACTTTTTTTATCGCTAGTCTAAAGGTTTTAAAAGAAGAAACTCGTTTATATTGTAAAATAAAAAAGTTTTATACATTGTATATTTTATATTGACTTAACTTGAGGAAAATGAAGAGCTTAATTTACTATTTTTCTTCCTTCGAAAAGTTGTAGAACTTATATTGGTGTGAAATCAAACTGTTTTCGTTGAGAATATCAAAACTTTAAGCAAAACTGCCACTATTGATCATAAATGCCATGTTATGCATCCCGATATTAAGATGATTTTCTGACCTCCTTTTCTGACCGTGGGAGAGAGAGGCGAAGGCGGTAGAAATAAGGAAATCACTGAACGAGCGATGCTGCCATGATTTCTTAAAAAGTTGAGTTAAATCGTTGCAATATCGCCATGCATTAAATGGCACTAAGCAGATGTTGAATTACTTTTTCTTCTAATTGATTTTAAGTATATTACTATTTATTTATCTCAAGAAAGTCAACCATTTTTCATAAGTATTAGTTTTAAGTCTTCTCATTAAACTCAAAATAACAGTTGACGATAGATAAGCACGATAGATTTTTACACCTTTCTAATTTTTATGGCTAAATAGTCATTAGTTTCGTCTGGATTTTTTAACAGTTTTCAAAATACCAAAGGCTAACGCTAAAAAATTCAAAAATATTTTGTAATTGAAGATTCAAGCAGAAATTCAATAATTAACAATAACCGGACTACTTCGGCAACACGATGCTAGTACTACCATTGATGCTGTGTTTGCGTGTTATGTGAAAGATGTTATTCGAAGACATTTATCTCCTAGTATAGTTTTCACCAATCTATAGTTACACTTGTACCATATCAAGAATAATTATAAATTCTTTCACAAAATCAGAGTTTCATCAACTATATTTATTATCTCCCTGCACATCCTATTACTCAATTGAATTACATATCCAACAAGAATGCAAATATATATAAATATTATTATAAAAATCACTCAAAAGAAGCATAACTTCTAATTCGCGTACTGAGGTCACGCAACCTTCTTTTTTTGAATTTTCACTTATACGACTTTTTTTACCTTTACTATTGTCATATGTGATTACTTGTTGCTTTCATGAAATATTTATGATATTCGTATGTCAATTCCAAGAAATTCATTGAGCTGGAACAATCATCTTTAAATAACCTTATTTCAAATAAAACGAACCGTAATAAAAGCTCTCCTTTGACATATCTAGGTTGTTGTTGTGTGACAAACAAAACCATACAAATTCAATATACATAATAACTTCTTCTTAATCGAAATTATTTTTTTATATACATGGTTAACTTTTCATGGGCCTTAAATGTAAAATTGAAGTAAAAGTCAAAACTTTTATGCTGCCAGGTTCGATTTAAATTAAAATAATTTTTATTCAAGATATAATGTTTATTCAAGTAAGATTATCTCATTTATTATTTTTTACAAACATTACATGTAGTGTCCGATTATCGAAGCTGTGATTAAAATTGAATGTGCTAAAGATAACAAATGTTACAACTGTACGTTGACAGATATTAAATTCTACAAGTATGTTGCATTCGTTTGTCGAAAATATCAATCATGTCGTTTGACATTTAACAATGTGGCCGATTTTGAAAGCATTTATACAGTAAAAAAGCCAACCCATGTCACATTTCTATGGAATGGTGACACATTTCTTTTATTTATATAATCTGAAAAAAAAAATATTCAAATAATTTAAGTTACACGGTTAAAAATCTTGGACTTAATTTTAGTAAATCCTGTACTGTATATATGACGACACCAAAATTGTATTAAAATTTAAACCACGTCAAATACTAAAACTAAGTTTTAGTCCCACATGGGCTTAAATTTCAATACCTGATGTGGATTAAAAACCTTCTTACAAGTTGTATTCGATTTTAAACCATAGCGTACAAAAAAACAAAACTGGTTTTGCTTACACAATTTATTTCTTTGTTTTTCTTTTACACTTTAATATTTTTATATTTTTAAACTAACTCCTAAAATCCGAATAACAATAAACACCGAAAAAGTAAATCTGAATCATAAGACTTCTGAATCTTAACAATCTGAAAACTAAGACGGAAAGTATTGAAATACATGTATAGCATGGATAAAAATGTAAAACATGTTTCATTAAATCTAATATCATGGCTATATTAATTTAAAATCTATTCCAATCGTACTAGTTTTTGAAACCGATTGTAATTTATTTACTTTTAATTTATTTTTATTGAATTTTAAACCATAGGTACTAACGTTCTAATTTTATTCCAACTTTATTAAATTTGAGTACAACTTTGCCAAAAAAATTTTTATTAATTTGAAAAGTATTAATTCTAATAAAAAATGGTTCAAAAAATACATTATTCCAACCATTGGTTTAAAAATTACTCCAAGATTTTTAACCGTGTATTTAATAATGTCTCACATTTAGTGCTTACTTAAATAAAAATATATAAATGATTATTATTTAAGTGAGTCACTAAAGGTAACCAAAGTTTTTTATTGGTGCTAAAATCATCTTCATTATTGTGCCAGATATTGACAAAAACACAAAGATAAACACAGCTACTAAAAGCCGATGTCATTGCTTGAATCCAAGGTAGCATAAAATCGAAATGTTCAGAAAAGTTGAAGGCTGTTTGGGCCAGTATTTTAATCTGATAATGCAAATCATGCAGTTATTAATAATTCGGAGAAAAATACAACATTAAAACTTACTGCAAAGCCAACAACTAGAAAGATGTCTACTAGAATAATCTGCACCAAGCTAAAAATACGTATTTTGAATTTTCTGACAATGTGTGCCAACGAACAAAGAAATGAGGTTGAAATAAACGAGTTGATTACTTATGGACAATATATTGAAGAAAGAATAGCCCATTTCTTAATGGACGCTGTTGTGACACAATATTTTATTAACTTAAAGCAGCAAAATATATATGAACAAAACTGGAACACAGATGATCGTTTGTGGTTTTTGCATACTTTTTTTGGGAAATTTTTATTATATCCTTTAATCTTGAGATTATATATAGCACATTTTATTTTCTTCTATATTTCAACAGATCATAATAAAACAATTAATGCGCTTTTTTATACACATATTTAAGTTTGATGGCTACTGAAATATTTTTTGACGTGATAGTTCAAAATAATATTTGAGATGGTTAGAGTTTTATTTTATAAAAATTTTTATTCTCGCTTATTTGATCTCACAAGAGAAAACTTGTGTTAACAGAAGCTCATGATTAACACTTATTTACAAGACAAGATACTGTCCTTATCACTTTCACTATTACTTTCAATATCACTATCTTTATTGCTATTACTATCATTATTACTATAACTATCAATATCACTTCCTCTAACACACTGTAATTATCACATCACAATCACTATCACTATTACTATTACTATTACTATTACTATTTTTTTTTTTTTTTTTTTAAAATTACATGCAATAACAATAGAGTTCAGCTACTACAGCTTTATCGCACTTCCTCAGCATTAACCCATCTAAAGCCACTACCCCGTAATCATTGAAAAAAAATATCAATGTTATGGATACCCGTGACCACAAACAAGTTAATGTGGAAAAAATTTACCCACCAATAAATGGGTTGGGCTCAGGGATAACACAAGACGTAACAACTAACCATGCGTATACATTGATCTAATTACACAACTAATTTTAATCTACTTTTGAGTTGACCTTTTGACAAATTAACATCAAAAACGCTACAATTGCTAACAAAGGAACTCATGCGACTTAAAGGAGCAGTAGCCATATAATTTGTTCTACTAAATGACAAATAAATTAAGTTGTTAGCGTTTCTACTGCTTCTACGGTTAGTGTTAAAATTTATGTGAGAAAGAAGTTCTGGAGAATCGAATACACCTGTAATGAGCTGGTGTAAATATACGATATCTGCCGATTTCCATCGATCACCTAAAGACTGCATTTTTAATAGTTTTAAACGATCCTCATAAGGAGGAAGGTCTAATATGTCAGTTCCACTTAAGCCCCTTAGAGCAAACTGAACAAAACGTTTTTGGATTCTTTCTATTTGATCAACATTCACATTGTAAGTTGGGGACCAAACTTGACTTGCATACTCTAAGTGAGGACGCACGATTGCATAATACAACGTTGTAGTTGTAATCATGCTATTAAATTCTTTGGCCCAGCGTTTTATAAAACCAAGCATTGAAGATGCTTTTTTAAAAATATTATCAATATGAATGTTAAACGACAGCTTAGAATCCATGCAAATACCTAGGTCTTTGACGGTGTCTACACGACTCAAGGCAGTATCTTTAATCTTATAATCAAAAATAAAATTATTCCTTTTTCGCGAAAATGTCGTAGTTTGTCATTTATCTGGATTTAAAAACCCTTTTTAAAAATAGGACTTATAAATGATTTTTTTCCAAAAAAGTGGAAAATAACTTTCGTTAATAGATTTATTGAATAATAAAGAAAGTGGTTGACTTAAAACGGAACCGCATTGTGTTAACACTGCGGCAGGAACTCCGTCAGGTCCAGCACCAAACTCCTCATCGATCGATCTCATATACATTAAAATATCCTCTTGAGTGAAGGATATATGTTCCAAAGATACTCTGGGTTCGGAATTCATATATTCAAAGTACTCTCCATCAGGATTAAAAGAATCTGAACAGAATGATTCCTTAAAAAGATTTGCGAATAGGCCACAAATTTTGACGGGATTGTCAGTAATTCCCTCAGGAGTTCTAAATGAAGAAGGAAATCTATCAGATTTCTTCTTTGTGTTTACGAATCCCCAAAATTTCTTTGGATCTGTCAATATTCTCAACTTAACATTATCTAAATATTCGTGATATAATGTAGCTGAGCGATTTTCAAATTCCAGAAACAAACGTTTGTAAGTTTCTAGGTCGTTTGAGCCTAAACTACAGATGTATTTCTTCAATGCCCTATTCCTGTTGTTGCGAAGAGTCTTTAAATCCTTTGTGTACCAAGGGTACGTAGAATTCCTCGCAAATTTGAGACTATAAAGTACGGATTGAGAAAACACAACAAAGAGTTCCATATAAAAAAAATGTATGGAGTCATCAAGGCAATTTCCATTTATGTATTCTAAAATTGCATTAAGTTTACCATGAAGCAACTGATTCAACTTCAAAAAGTCAGCTTTTTTAAAATTGAATTCATAAAGCTTATATGCTGAATTAGAATTTACTATATTTGCAATGTCGGATTTGTACCAAATACTCAATGGTGGATGATATTCATCAACAGTAATTACTATTACTATTACTATTACTATTACTATTACTTTTACTATTACTATTACTATTACTATTACTATTACTATTACTATTACTATTACTATTACTATTACTATTACTATTACTATTACTATTACTATTACTATTACTATTACTATTACTATTACTATTACTATTACTATTACTATTACTATTACTATTACTATTACTATTACTATTACTATTACTATTACTATTACTATTACTATTACTATTACTATTACTATTACTATTACTATTACTATTACTATTACTATTACTATTACTATTACTATTACTATTACTATTACTATTACTATTACTATTACTATTACTATTACTATTACTATTACTATTACTATTACTATTACTATTACTATTACTATTACTATTACTATTACTATTACTATTACTATTACTATTACTATTACTATTACTATTACTATTACTATTACTATTACTATTACTATTACTATTACTATTACTATTACTATTACTATTACTATTACTATTACTATTACTATTACTATTACTATTACTATTACTATTACTATTACTATTACTATTACTATTACTATTACTATTACTATTACTATTACTATTACTATTACTATTACTATTACTATTACTATTACTATTACTATTACTATTACTATTACTATTACTATTACTATTACTATTACTATTACTATTACTATTATTACTATTACTATTACTATTACTATTACTATTACTATTACTATTACTATTACTATTACTATTACTATTACTATTACTATTACTATTACTATTACTATTACTATTACTATTACTATTACTATTACTATTACTATTACTATTACTATTACTATTACTATTACTATTACTATTACTATTACTATTACTATTACTATTACTATTACTATTACTATTACTATTACTATTACTATTACTATTACTATTACTATTACTATTACTATTACTATTACTATTACTATTACTATTACTATTACTATTACTATTACTATTACTATTACTATTACTATTACTATTACTATTACTATTACTATTACTATTACTATTACTATTACTATTACTATTACTATTACTATTACTATTACTATTACTATTACTATTACTATTACTATATTACTATTACTATTACTATTACTATTACTATTACTATTACTATTACTATTACTATTACTATTACTATTACTATTACTATTACTATTACTATTACTATTACTATTACTATTACTATTACTATTACTATTACTATTACTATTACTATTACTATTACTATTACTATTACTATTACTATTACTATTACTATTACTATTACTATTACTATTACTATTACTATTACTATTACTATTACTATTACTATTACTATTACTATTACTATTACTATTACTATTACTATTACTATTACTATTACTATTACTATTACTATTACTATTACTATTACTATTACTATTACTATTACTATTACTATTACTATTACTATTACTATTACTATTACTATTACTATTACTATTACTATTACTATTACTATTACTATTACTATTACTATTACTATTACTATTACTATTACTATTACTATTACTATTACTATTACTATTACTATTACTATTACTATTACTATTACTATTACTATTACTATTACTATTACTATTACTATTACTATTACTATTACTATTACTATTACTATTACTATTACTATTACTATTACTATTACTATTACTATTACTATTACTATTACTATTACTATTACTATTACTATTACTATTACTATTACTATTACTATTACTATTACTATTACTATTACTATTACTATTACTATTACTATTACTATTACTATTACTATTACTATTACTATTACTATTACTATTACTATTACTATTACTATTACTATTACTATTACTATTACTATTACTATTACTATTACTATTACTATTACTATTACTATTACTATTACTATTACTATTACTATTACTATTACTATTACTATTACTATTACTATTACTATTACTATTACTATTACTATTACTATTACTATTACTATTACTATTACTATTACTATTACTATTACTATTACTATTACTATTACTATTACTATTACTATTACTATTACTATTACTATTACTATTACTATTACTATTACTATTACTATTACTATTACTATTACTATTACTATTACTATTACTATTACTATTACTATTACTATTACTATTACTATTACTATTACTATTACTATTACTATTACTATTACTATTACTATTACTATTACTATTACTATTACTATTACTATTACTATTACTATTACTATTACTATTACTATTACTATTACTATTACTATTACTATTACTATTACTATTACTATTACTATTACTATTACTATTACTATTACTATTACTATTACTATTACTATTACTATTACTATTACTATTACTATTACTATTACTATTACTATTACTATTACTATTACTATTACTATTACTATTACTATTACTATTACTATTACTATTACTATTACTATTACTATTACTATTACTATTACTATTACTATTACTATTACTATTACTATTACTATTACTATTACTATTACTATTACTATTACTATTACTATTACTATTACTATTACTATTACTATTACTATTACTATTACTATTACTATTACTATTACTATTACTATTACTATTACTATTACTATTACTATTACTATTACTATTACTATTACTATTACTATTACTATTACTATTACTATTACTATTACTATTACTATTACTATTACTATTACTATTACTATTACTATTACTATTACTATTACTATTACTATTACTATTACTATTACTATTACTATTACTATTACTATTACTATTACTATTACTATTACTATTACTATTACTATTACTATTACTATTACTATTACTATTACTATTACTATTACTATTACTATTACTATTACTATTACTATTACTATTACTATTACTATTACTATTACTATTACTATTACTATTACTATTACTATTACTATTACTATTACTATTACTATTACTATTACTATTACTATTACTATTACTATTACTATTACTATTACTATTACTATTACTATTACTATTACTATTACTATTACTATTACTATTACTATTACTATTACTATTACTATTACTATTACTATTACTATCTACTATCACTATCACTATCACTATCACTATCACTATCACTATCACTATCACTATCACTATCACTATCACTATCACTATCACTATCACTATCACTATCACTATCACTATCACTATCACTATCACTATCACTATCACTATCACTATCACTATCACTATCACTATCACTATCACTATCACTATCACTATCACTATCACTATCACTATCACTATCACTATCACTATCACTATCACTATCACTATCACTATCACTATCACTATCACTATCACTATCACTATCACTATCACTATCACTATCACTATCACTATCACTATCACTATCACTATCACTATCACTATCACTATCACTATCACTATCACTATCACTATCACTATCACTATCACTATCACTATCACTATCACTATCACTATCACTATCACTATCACTATCACTATCACTATCACTATCACTATCACTATCACTATCACTATCACTATCACTATCACTATCACTATCACTATCACTATCACTATCACTATCACTATCACTATCACTATCACTATCACTATCACTATCACTATCACTATCACTATCACTATCACTATCACTATCACTATCACTATCACTATCACTATCACTATCACTATCACTATCACTATCACTATCACTATCACTATCACTATCACTATCACTATCACTATCACTATCACTATCACTATCACTATCACTATCACTATCACTATCACTATCACTATCACTATCACTATCACTATCACTATCACTATCACTATCACTATCACTATCAGTACCATTCTATTTATCACTATTACTATCAGTACCATTCTATTTATCACTATCGCCATCACTATCACTACCACTTTCACTGCCAATACCACTTTCAAAACATGTGTTGTATATATATGCCGCCGGCTGCTGCAAACATCAACGCAGCAAGCGTCGGAAAAACAAGCTTCTGAAAAACAACAAACCTGCTCTATATTGGTCAAACACAATGTAAAAACACAGAGTTACAGCAACAACAATCAAAATCAACACCATTAAAAATTGCTATAAATTATTGCAACAACAATAACCACACTACAACGACAACATAACCAACGTATAACTCTTCTCTTTGCTGCACGTTCGCAGCTGTTTATATTAATTATTCTGTGTAAATATATTTTTCTTTATATTGAAAATTATACCAACATTTTTAAATGCCAAAAATAAATCAAATAATAAAAAAAAAATTAATTATAACATATGAGATAAAAGCAAAATGTTAAATTGCTTTTCTTGTTGTTCAAACTAGCAGACGTAGTCAAGTTATAAAATTAAATTAACTGAATCTAATGTTTATTTTAAAAAGGGGGCGGGAAACATTTTGAAATTTATTCAAGTCAAGAATTTTTGAAACAGACGTCCAGTCAATTTAAATTTTGTGTTTTATTGTTTTTAACTTTTGTCAGATATGACAAAGAAAATATATAATTTTTGTATATGAAATCAGCCAACAGCAAAGATGCCTATAATAAACAAAATAAAATTATATGTCATAACATCTATATGTTTTACATTCTATATGCACACTTACACTGTTGCACAGGTGTTAATAAAATCTTACAAATCAAAGACACAAAAAATTGTTAAAAACACTATTTGAAAAAATTTTAAATTCTCGTTACAATATTTAAATGGTTTTGTTTCATTTTGTGGGTTCAACATCCAATTGGAAAAATTAAATTATATAAAGAAGGTTTGAATTGTGCACAAATCTTTAAAAAGATGTTTTTAAGCAAAAAAAAACAACAGTATTTTTAGGCGTATTTGATATTATAATATCGGTTTTTCATCCATGTGGCTTAAACCAATTGCCATTCCGTTTGTAATGCCAATAAGGAAGCGTGGCAGGTATAGAAAAATATATATATATATCTCTGATAATCATCACCATTTGTGTCGATTTTCGTCAATCCGTCTGTTCGTCTATCGTGTTCAAACTCCAAATATAAGCTTATTTTTAAAAAATGACGAAAACCACGTCTACTTCCCATACAAGGTGGCTTTATTTTGAAAGAAAAATCTCTAAAAAATTTGCAAAAGTTAAATAAATGTCTGTAAATTTTACAAATAAGCTTTCATATTTAATATAAACCCTCCTCTTAAATTTGGCAAGATCTAACAAAAACCCTCCCTTCCTTTCATACAAGGTGACATCATAAAAATTGAAAAACCTTCGTAAATATATAAAACTGAATGTCATCGTGGCTGTATGTACCCAAACTACACCGACATCGTTTGCTCGACTTATTCAAAATTTTTCAAATATATTCTTCGGTATATTGTGAAGTCCTTAGACTACAAAAGGGAGCGTGGCATTTTACTTTTAATCGAAGTTCTTCTACACTTAAAACAAATTTTGCACATGTAATCTTTGAGCAGTCCTTAGTTTATAAAAATGGGCTGTTCGAAACAGGGGCCGTGGTATTTTATTTTTAATGAAACTCCACCTACACTGTTTAGGTGCAATTCACACACATATTCTTTAGTATAATGAGCACTTTTAGTCACCAAAAGTGGGTGGGATTAGACAAGGGGCCTGCCAATTTAATTGTAATCGAGCTCTTTCTACAGTTCGCAGTTTCTAAAAGTGGGTGGAATTGTACAGACGGCGTGCCACTTAATTTAGCACGAGCTTCTTCTATAGTGTTTGTTTAACTTCAATCAAATTTTCAACATTTATTCTTTGGAATAATGAGCGGTGATTAGTCAAGAAAATTGGGCGGAATTGGTCAGGGGGCGTGGCACTTTCGACCTCTTTCTACACAAGTTTTCTGACTTCAACCAAATTTTGCAAATACATTATCTACATCAAAAAAAAAGCAATAGGCACATCACCTAAGCCGGCTTGGGTAAAGAGAATTGTATGGCAATTATAAACTTATGCTTATTCCCCTAAGGAATTTATTGTTTAATACATTGCTTTGAAAGCACATAAGCCCAAAATCCAAAAATACAAAATTAAAAACAACTACCATGGATGTCTTAAGCATAGTTTCAAGTTATTTTCTGCAAAAAAAAACATAGCTGCGTCATTAGACTCACGAGAGAAGTATAGATTTGATAATTTAATGGTTGTTTTTTTTTAATAAAACCACTTTTAAATTCAAAAATTACATAAAGTAAATTACAAAACACACGTTAATATTCACATCAGTAAATTTTATTACATTTCATCCACAAAAAGAAAAGAAAAAAAAAAAAATTTCTTTGACCGCCGTGCGGAATCGAACCCTGTAACTTTAGGTGCCAGTTTATCGCTATACCAACTGATCCAAGCAACCTTTCTGCTGCTTTTTGACATAGTAAAATTTTTGACATAGCTGCAGTTATGTCAGCAAATGCTGTATTAACAGATGCAGTATGTCGCAATATTCTGTTGATAGCCATACAACAAAAAGCTTTTAATTGATTATCAGCAACATAGCTTCAATTGTAATTCACTACTCCGCGTAACGAAGGAGTTTGGTTCAATGCGTAGTGTAGTGACTTCATACACAGTGGTTTCGGTTGGATGTGGTTTGGGTTCGAATCTTCAATGGCATGCGAAGGTAAAATTTTTGTTTTTATTATTAATGTTTTTATTAATTGAATGTTCTTGTTATAATAAACGTCAAGCAGCAAGAAAAGCCGAGAAGCCATGAAGTTCTAAGAAAAAACGTTGTAATAAAAGTAAATTTGTATTATTGCCGATTTCAGCCAAGCAAATCACAGAACGAGAGGCGGCAGCTTAAAAAAAAAAGGAAAATAAAAAACCAAAACCCGAAAAAAAGTTATATTTTTGAATTTCAATTTTTTTTTTAAAGTAGTAGTAAAATATTACCAAATACTTGGTTAATTTATCACCCAAATAAAAATTGGCAAGTCAACATGTAAGACTAGGCGTTTTGATAAATTACTTGGATGGCTGAAAACCATCTTAGAAATTATTATACTTGATTTTTTTTGCAATTTAACATAAGCTTTTTGTAGCTCGGTGTAGTGTAGTAAGTAGACCACAGTCTGGAAATTTCTTCGAAACTAGACAAGGACGTGGCACTTTAATTTTAAGTGAATTTTTACTAAAGCCTCTGTCTAACTTCAACCACATTTTCCACACATATTCTTTGGAATAATGAGCAGTCAGAAGTATTCAAAATTGGGCGAGACTTAAAAAGGGGGTATGCCAAAAAGGTTTGATTTTAAACGAAATTCTTTTACACTGTTAGAATAAATTCAACCAAATTTTACACATATATTTTTTAGCAAAATGAGCAGTCATGAGTTTAGAAAAGTAGTTGTGATTAGACAGAGGGGTGTGGCACTTTAATGTTAATCTAACACCTACACCGATTTTCGACTTCAACCAAATTTTACACTTAAATTTTTCTGGCATAATGAGTAGTCTGTATTCTACAAAATTGTGCAAGACCAGACAAGGGCGTGCCACTTTAATTTTAAACAAACTTCTATAGGGCTTGACAGACGACTTCTAATTTTTCACTTATATTTTTTGGAATAATGTGCAGTCCGTAGTCCAGAAAAGAAGGCGGGATCAGACATGGGGTGTGGCATTTTACTTTAATCGAACTTCTACAACATTTTCCCGACTTCAAGCAAATTTACACCGTTTGTTTGACTTTCACCAATTTACATATATTCTTTGGAAAATTAAGTAGTCAGTAGTCTAGAAAAGTGAGTGGGAATACAAAAGTGGGCGTGTAACTTTAGTTTAAATACTTTATCTCAGTAAACATCTACACCCTGAAATTAATATTTGGTATAGGAGTTGGTAGGATCTGTTGCAAGCAATATGCAAGCCGTGGGTGAGTCTAGGAAAGGGTAGTAGAAATGTTGTTTAAAAATAACAGACCTTTTCTGGCAAATTAACAATAGTAAATCAGTATTTTTCATATTTCTATGTGATTGTTGTAATTTTTTGATTTCAAAACAAAATTTGAAGCTCAAAAATAAAAATTTTCGATAAAATTTGTCAGCTGCTTTTCACATATTGACAATTTCACTGTCAAATTTTGTTTTTTGAGCTTAAAATATTGTTTTGAAATCAAAAAATTACAACAAACACAAAGAAATATGAAAAATACTGGTTTATTATTGTCAATTTGCCAGAATAGCTCTGTAAATCTCAGATGTAAAATTCTTAATTCCACTATGACCCCACAGCTAAAAAGTTTCAGGTGGGAAATTTGCTTCTTACAGCTCTATTCTGTTAACTTAACAAGGAATTGTTAAGGAGCTCTTGTTTATATTATTGTTATGTAATGTAAATGTTCATATTCTAAAAAATCATTAACAATCTGAAAGCTCTAAAAAGCTTAAAAGTTCACCATGCGTGGTGAGAAAGTGAAACTCACAGCATTCAAACGCCAGCGGTTTTTTCAATGAAATTTTATTGTTTATTATATCAGCAAGCAAAATTAAAAATGCAAAGAATTAAGTAATCTCAAGATTTCTATTTTATTCAAAACACAAGTTTACATTTTTTTAATAGCCAAACAAAGTTTAAGTGAACCACATAGAAACAGCTTCTATTTTATATACAATTTTTGCCGGCAGCACCCTCAACTTTTGGCTGGCATATGTAAATTATTACATATATGGATTTTTCATTTCGGTATTTAATTGTAATTAGAGTTGGATAGAAATAAAAAAATAGATAAAGAGATAGATTGAATGAATCATTTTTGAAGGCGTTTTAAATAGCGCCGTCGTTCAATTTTTTCATTATGATCATCTTCATTATGAAAACTTAAAACATGTAAAAATTCTTCCATTTTTCACAGTCTTTTTAACTTTCATTTAATATCATATTATAATTTATATTATTTTTATTATTTGCACAATAATTCTCTAACTAAACATATAAATTTTAAGATTATATTGTCGTTGTTAACATACTTTGTGCAATTGTAAAGAAAAGAGCTTTTAAATTTTCACCAGAATACGGAACATTAACAACTTGTTAATATTACCTATTTTGTTAATGTGGTGAGCTTTGTTAAGCTGGTAGAATAGGGCTGTTAATCTCTCCTGGTCAAAGATAAAACCTTACGTGATTTGTGAGACGTAAGCAATTAAAAACAGTTACCTTTATGTTACCCCTACGACAAAACATCGCTCTCAAAACTTGAATCTAAGATTTTTACTGAGCTCTAAAGTTCTGATGGCCCATTAATCCTAACCTAACCTTAAATAGGACCTTATTAAAAAAAACAAAGCCTACACGATTAAAAAAGTTGAATTGACAAAAAAGCATGGGGTTGCAGTAAGTATTAAATTTCATTATTAAATTTCATTAAGCTTATAACAAACAAATTTTTGCGAATTTTGCATTTAAATATTATAAACGGCTAAGAACTCCGAAAATATTTAAATACGTCCTCGGGGATTATTTTAGCGTCGACCCTGCCCAGGCTCCATACCTTACAATTTTCATATTAATTTTTACAATGTAAAGGTTTAAATAAACCTTTACTAAACCTTTAAAAAAACACCAATTTTAGAAGATCAAGCTATATATGAGTATATAGATATAAGTTTTTTGAAAAAAAAAACACATTTAAAAATGTTTTTTTAGCTGTATTGTATTTAGACCCAACATATTTTATCATTATGAAAGTTTAGCTTCAAAATTTATCCCTAACATTTTGGTTCAAAAATATTCGTCTGTAAGGTAGAAAAGTGCAATGCCGCGAAAGACTTAAGTCTCAAGATATCTGGAGACTGCTTCACCTGGAAAAAGAAAAAAAAATGTTCGGCTAGGTGCTCGCATTGAACCGCTCACCATACGGCTACAAGTTCAACATGCTTCCATTTAACAAAGATAGGCTGTGAAGCATGACATTCGGCGTCACAAAACACTCAGGTATTCAAAAGATAATTTTTTTAAGGTTATTATTTTTTTATATGGTAAAGAGATGTTTTTAATTGTTATTCACTGAATAGGAATCTCTCACCATAAGCGTAGGTTCGGTGAAAAGTGAAAGCTTGTGGTTTTAATTAATAATTAGTATAAGTATTATGGGTATTAATATATTATAAAAAACAAACAAAACTTAATTTTAACATTTTAAGGAAATAACGGCTAGGTTAATATAATTAACGAAGAAATTCACCTATTGGTAATTTTAACACCCTTTTGGTATTGTGCAACCAAGCGCTACCAGTGAATATTGTTTCACCATTTTCTTAAGTGGTAACAAGCAAAAGAGCCAGATCCAAAAAAGCTTTATTTTTTCTTAACCCATTATGGACTGACCCATGTTCCCGTTGAGCTAGAATGATGAAACTTCCATAACTTGGAAAAAAATCAAAAAATAAAAAAAATGTGAAAATCGAGTTGCCACCTCGAGATTTTTAATTTTCAAATTAAATGATATTCTACAAGCAATTTCGAGCATTTTGCGCCAATATTGATCACAAGAATTTCCATAAAACAACGAAAAAATATACAAAAACGTATTTAAAACGTGAGCGGGAGCCACGGATTTCAGTCAAACTTCAAAAAAATGCACAAAAGTTATATATATATCTTAATAAAGACACTCTTAAGAAGCATATGAATTATATCTAACTTTATTTTTTTTAGACTTTTTAGAGGCTTAAAATTAGACAAAGAAAAGTATACCGTTGCGTTAACGCTAGACAAAAATGGGTTAAACGAGCTTGCGACATTTGACAGCGTCAGCAAATCAGCCAGATGCAAACAAAAGTTTTATTTCTTCTTAAACGAGCTTACGACATTTGACAGCGTTACCAAGTGCGCAGAATACCGATTACTAAGACCGGTAACGAATTTCGGTAACAAGATTACTGTTAGCAGTAACGCACACAAGAGATCTGTTAAAGTTCAATTATGTAATAGCAAATGTAATAGCAAAACCGTTGAACTCTGAAACCGTGAAACTCTAGAAAATTTATTGGAAAAAACTATATTTTTGTTTCTTATTTAAGATCAAATCTATTATTAATGAGAAAATATTTTATTATTTTTATTTTATTTTGGATTTTCACCACAAAGAAACAGTTGCAATTTAGCTGCGCAGCACTGTAAGCAACTTACTCATTTCTTGTTATGCGTTTGCAACAATCTGCAGGTCAAAATCTTTTGGGGCGACAATTCGAGTGGCTTTTGCATCAGTTTGAATACATTAAGAAAATATTTCTCGTAGATATAAAAATAAACATTTGGAAAAATAAAATATGGATAAAAAAAAATAACAAACAAAGCCCGATACTTGTACGCAGACATCCCACGAAATGGTTTTGTTTTTTTTTACAGATCTGTAGCTGAATTTCAAAATTATTCTTTTAAGTGTCTTTGTGGAGATTCAAAAGATTTCGTCAACATTGCCGAAAGCTACGTTAACGCAGCCGAACTGAAAAACCGAAACGCAAACGCATCATTGGCCGGCCAAGAGCAAAAAAATTCAAACAGTTCAGCGTCGCGTTTCAGAAAGGAAAAATCGAACGGTTGGGAAAAAGCCGGCAAAGTGGAAATCTTATCATAAACGAAACATTTTCAAAAGAGAATCTTGACACTTTGTTGAAGTGAGTGTAAAATAAAGTGCTTAAAGTGCAGTCGAAATACAATAGTTGCTTTAATTTCGAATATAATTTCGAAGAAATAAAATTCAAATTAATTACAAATACTTTTTTTGTTCTCTTTTTTACAAAACTAGCTGAGTATTTGTGCTGTAAACCACAAAAATGCAAGTTTTCGATAACAATTTGGTAAGTGTTGCCACCCAATTTGATATTGCAATTAAATGCATGCTTCTTAAGCGTTTGAAATTGTTTATTTGCGTTTTGGCAATGAAGTGCAGCCAACTTCAATATCAGCATCGAAGCCAAAATTTATAGCGATATCATGTAAAATTCGCTGTTATGCGTCGCTTCACTTAACCCAGTTACGACAACGGGTCAGATTGTTTGCATGGCGTTTGTTTTTTTTTTTCCTATTTGAATCTTGGTTTTTCCTTAGTTTTTTGCTGCTGCCAAAAACAACAGCAACAACAACAATTCATAAAACGAGCAATCAAACAAAATCGTTCGTTTGCCACCGTGTAAATAAGTGGTTCAGTGAGCTCTCAGCGCCCTCTGTAGCCAAATTAATTACAAAAATTCACTCGATGGCTGCCATCCAAATGGGTCGGTCGGTCGTTGCACGTACAAATGTTGTTGTTGTTGTTGTTGCAAATGTTGTTGTTGGTTGTTTAGGAACTGCCGACAATATGAGTTGCAGCAGGTTAGGCGGCGCTTCACTTGCATTTGCAGTGATTTCCGGTGCGCCCCAAATTTGCTTAAAACAAATATGTACGAAAATCTGGCAGCTCACTTTGAATGCGTCTTATTTATTTTTGTTTAGTAGTGAGGATACATAGATATTTATGTGTGTGGGGTCTGAAAGCTAAATGTCGATCTCAAATTAATAGGAATAGCTTAAAGTTACACATTAAAGCTGCATTTTTTTAAAGCATCATCAACTAGCTTAGTTTATAAACAGTAATTGGGCTTGTAAGCAATTTGGAATGGAGCTTGAAAAATGTTTGCATTGATATTGAAAACTATTTGCTTACATAATTCATTTTGTTCATAGGATATGTTCATGAGGAAATCAGTTAACTTTAATGTTTTTTCTTTTATTAATTCACTTTATAACTTAAACAAAATATTGAAATTATGTCATTTCATAATGCTAAAAACGTACTCTAGAAATACTTATATAAGGTCAAAAACTATAATTGAGCAGTAATGCGTGACGTACGTTTACGTCTTGCTTTGTAGAGTTTTCTTGATCAGTCTTGAGTATTTCCATTAAAAATAAAATTTCCTACTATTCCATTAAACGTTTTGTTTTTAATACTATGTTCACACTGAGGGCTAAATGCGCATTTAACGAAATGCGCATTAGCAATTTAGAATGCGTGGCCGTATGCTCCTTTTAAGAGTAAAAGAGACAAATATATACATTCAATTTCGTAAATGCGCATTTAGCTCTCAGTGTGAACGTAGTATAAAGTTCAAGTATTGGATAATCCTAATTTTCATCAATTACATTGCCTAGCAATGGTAGTGCTCCAAGGGATTTGATTACTATTCTGTATGTATTTTGATCTGCTTATTGAAAAAATCGCAACTATTTTCAAATCGGTAGAGCCGTTTTCGAGGTTGCAGATTTAATTTTTGCGGTTTTTGAAAAATCTTTCCGTGATGACTCTAGCATTTGATTGAATAACCTATTTTTGTGTACTTTTTATCTATTACAAAAAAGATGTGCGGTTATTTTATCTCAACACTTCATAGAAAGCGAACTTCAGCCGAAAAAGCAAAAGTGAACCTTGCCTATAATTTATGAAAAAAAAAAAGAAATTTAAAAGAAATTTATAAGAAAAATGTAAAGAAAATCGTGATATATGTGTGAGTGACGAAAGTTTCCAAACATACAAGTCTATTTTCAAGTTGTTCACTATACTATCAGGCCACAGTGATCCGCAGCTTCGCCACGAACGTTTTTTTTTTTATCAATAAAGAGCGTTAACATGTTTTTGTTGCTCTTTAAATTAATGTGGAAAGAGAAAGAACGTAAAAATTTATATAAAAAACTATAAAAAATAAAAGAAATTAAAAAGAAATTTATAGAAAAAAAGTAAAGAAAATCGTGATATATGTGTGAGTGACGAAAGTTTCCAAACATGCAAGTCTATTTTCAAGTTGTTCACTATACTATCAGGCCACAGTGATCCGCAGCTTCACCACGAACTTCATTTTTTATCAATAAAGAGCTTTAACACGTTTTTGTTACTCTTTAAATTAATGTGGAGAGAGAAAGAGCGCAAAAACTTAGGATATAAAAAATCCTAAACTCGCTAAAGGTGTTCAGTCAATCGCTTTGACCCCTTTCACATTGGTCAAGAATTGAATTCAATTTTCAGAGTTTGTTGGCAATTCGCCGCAAATCGGAAGCAACGAAGGGGAAAAAAAGTTGACGGTCTCGATCTCTCTGTACCGTCAATTTTTTCGTGTTCCCTTTTGTTCTTTTCGCATTTTTCTCAGATTACTTCATTTTATTTTTTGTATATCGTCGTGCGTTTCCCTCTCTCTTATTAATTTGTTGGCTTCAGTCGCTTACGTTTGTTTGCTTTAAATTTTAAGAAACAAGCATAAAAGATATGAAATCGAGTTTAATTCTTGACCAATGTAGAAGCTTTCGTCATGTCCAAAAGAGAACGTCAAAAAAAAATTGCTTTCAATTCTTGACCAATGTGAAAGGGGACTTAGGAAAGGAACAAATTTTAACGCTCTATAATATGTTTATGTGCTCTCATTCTCACTGGTTTTTGGCAGTTTCTATTGAAAATAGCACCAACAAATTTTGAGCTGACATCTCTTTGAGCTCTTTAGACAATGCATGTCAATCGAAAAACATTTTTGTTTTGCTTTTTTTTATTTTATTTTTATTTTTTTTTTTATTTTATACATATATATCTTTCATTTTGTCTTGCGCGATGCTCACCTGTTTTTTATATTATGCTGTGCTAGCTGAGCAGAAAAAGAGAAGTGTAAGCATGGAGTTTATTGAAATTCTCGCAACACAAACACGTGAAAAGGAAATGATTAAGCAATTCGTGTCGTGGGGGATTATATCTTAAAAAACTTAACACTTTAATAAAACATATTTATTATTAAAATAGCGAAATAAAAATACCCCTATTCTGTGCTCGACCTAGTACTTTTGGAGTTTACCTGGAAACAAAAATTTGCACTTCAATATTATATAATAGTATTGATAGATATAGATTTTACAAGATTGGACGTTTGTACACATTTTGGGAAAAAAAAATTTCATAAAAATCGGTTTAAAACCCGAATTTTTTGCAGGCATTTTAGTAATTTATTTCATTAAAATTTCAGTATAAAACATTTAAGCAAAATTTTGTTTTTAAGAATTACGAGTACAAATATGAAGTAGTTTTTGTACTTTGATTTGTATGAGAATATTTCCTTAAATTGTTGCAAACAATTAATTTTGCTTTTGAATAAGTACAATGCGTAAATATGTTAAATCTTTTTTGGATGCTCTTTTGTCTTGAAAGTTTTGGAAGAGAGAACATCATTCTTTACTTTTTTTTGCATAAATAATAGGCCTGCCAGGCACACTTTGCTTTTCCCGCCAATTAAGCAGCCCGATTTTTATTAAATGTAGAGATAATAAAAATTAATAATAATTTCATCTTTTTTAAAAAAATAATAATTTCATAAATGAATTTAAATTTATGATAACAAAAAATTATAAAAATATTAAATAAAAAACTAACATATATAAATTTAATATGTGTATCAGTAATACCATCAATTATCGGCCAGCTGTGTGTTAAGCCTGTATGATACTTAATTAAATTGATCATTGAAAATTATAACTAGAGCAGTTCGAATAGCACGAATGCATGGATTCAATTGGTGTGAGTGAGAACGCATATGGTACGAATTGGAGAAAAATTTGTAGGACGGACTGCATTTTCTTTGCATTTTTCTTGCCCTTTCTTTCAATTCGTTCTTCGATAAGCTTCGATCAAATATTTACTGTGCTGTTAATAATAAATTTGAGATTTTAGAGTAAACCAAACTAGTTAAGATAAATATATGCTGAATTGGAAGTGATGTGTGTAGCTAATATAAATTTATTAAATGCAACTGCTCTTAAAAACACCAGAAATAAAAAAGTAACAACGTTTATCCTTTTCTTACAAAATATGTCTGTCCTGCCCAAGCGCCACTTGTTATAAAATTGGACAAAAAAAAATGAAGTATCATACGGGCTTTAAGTTCAACATCTGGGACCTTTTTGTAACCTTTCTAATTTGAAAACAATGGAGAAAAGTGAAAAAAAAAATTTTTTTTTTTCCTCTTTTGTTTCTGCTAAATCTTTTATGGTATTTCTCTTATAAAATTTTTCAATTTTTTTTATTTCTTTTTTTTCATGATTGGTTTTTGGACTATAAAAAGAAGTAATGAGGTATTTTTATAAAAAAAAAACATGATCTTTTCGAAACCAAAAGTGACTAATTTAATATTTTTGAGAAAGGCTCTTAAAAGCAAGGTTAAAAAACAAAATATATATTTTGTGCCCTTGCTCCCATTTTGATAACTGTTTTGTTTTCATATTGTTTTAACAATACTATTAAATTCTATATACCTACATTGTGTGAAATTTCGAGAGTTGTTTAATGTAAACATTGCCAGAATAAATAAAATACCGTAAATGTCACGTTTTTTCTTATGTTGTGCAATGTTATTGTTGGTGTCATTTTCATTGTAGAGAGAACAGGACGGAGCTCCGTATCCTTATCAGCAAAATGACATCCGTCGCATCCGTCAAAGTAACCGAGCAATTCTCATATGAATGTCTTTTTACATAAGAGTCGGTTATTTATTCCTTAGTTCTTGAGCGAAGCATTTATAGTTAGATTAAAATATTGAGGGTATTCATGCAATGCCAAAATCGCGCCGAATATGCCGAAAATCGCAAAAACCGTAAACGCCGAATTTGAAGTGTCAAAATTTGTATAGAATCTGATATTCGACATAGTTTCCAGCTCGATTTTGATACGTAAACAGCGCCGAATACTTTCGGCAACCAATTGTTGCCACCTTTAAAATATTTTACATAAATTTTTTATAAATATCAAACCAAAGTTGCTACTATTTCAATGCAACTCAAAGAACAGCTGATTGACAAACGGCATTCACCGATAACTAAAAAAAAGTTACTTCACGCAAAAACAGCGAATATTTCCCGATATACGATATTGCATGAATACCATTATTGAAAGTCTGAGAAAAATATTAATAATTAAAAAAATTCTTTTGAAAAATTATACTTTGGTAGCAAAGAATATTTCAAAAATATATATTAATTCAGCAAATTGGAATGATGACACAACAATTAAAATATTCATTCTCAATCTTGAACCCGCGTCGAAAGCTCACTTTCACCAATAATTTGTCGTCGAACATCACTTCGGTGGAAAGTTTCACTTCCGACAACTGAATTTCATTCCATCATTGAAAGCGCGCTAACAGACAACTTTTTCGTTGATCTCTATTTTGTGAGACTTGTTTAAAGAAATATATTATATATTATAATAAATTTTAATTTAAACATTAATCAAATATTGTGCGATTTTGTAATCTTATATAAAGAACGATTGTGTGAGCAAAACGAGCACGCTTTGAACCAAATTCAAATGGATATTACAACTACTTCCCTTGCATATAGCAGCAAATCCCTAATGCCGCACCGCTCTCATCAAATTTTCTGTATCAGGGACTGCCGTAGGAGGTTGGAGAGGAACCAACTCTCTGCTTCAGAATTAAACAAGATGGACTTTGTAGTAGGGGTGAAAAATTAAATAGCAGCACAAATAGCTTTGATGTTACTCCCGTTGCGGCACATAACTTGGCCTTCTGTTTTCGTAATCAAGCAAGACGTAACACCAGTTGCAAATGAACCAACAATGCCAACAACTTCAATTACTTATAAATTGGCCATTAACACATTGATAATATTTAAGAAAAACATATTCTAAAGAAGCCTGGCCAGAACGTAAGCCTATGTTCGGGTGGTTGTTAATATTTCTTTTTGATTTTCGTTTTTGCATTTAGGAATTCTTAAAGTTTTGTTTTATTTTGTAAGTGGAATATGTGTGTGTTTTCATTTCTATTCAGCTCATGTTGATTCCCATTTTTTTTAACACTAATGTATATTTTACCAAATTTGAAAATTTTAAAACTCTAAACAAATTTCTTCTAATAAAAACCATCACCTCAATATCACTCTTTTTTTATTCTCCTCTGAGTGTATTGGCGGTCTTAAAGAGAAGCATACATTTCTATTACGTAAGTCTCTTTTTAGACAGAAGTGGACTTGGATTTTATTATTGAACGTTTTTGGATATTTTTTGTATTAATATTCACCAGAAAAAAAAAATACTCTGTTGCCTGTTTACGCATTTTTTCTACGCTACGTATAAATGGACTAGAGCAGTCTTTCACAAAAAAAAAAATAAAATAAAAATGAAAAAAAAAATAAACATTATATTCTGGTGCCTGTATACGCATTTTTTCAACTCTATAAATGGACTAGAGCAGTCTTTCAAAAAAAAAAAAAAATATAAAAAATAAAAACCAACAAACATTATTAAATCAAGAAACTGCGTCGATTAATTTTTAATCGATGAAAAGATTAATTTTTTCGATTTTGCTAACATCAAAAACAACATACAATTAATGGCGGTCAATTAACACATCCGCTAAAAACAGTCACTGTAATTAAAAATTTGTGCACTTTCAGAACATTGCAAATATATCTATTTTCAGATCGAACTAATTGAAACGTCACCACGAAAGCGTTCAAGCTGTTTGTCCTTGATACACAGAAATAATTTTCAACAATTCAAAAATAGAACCGCATCAAATGAAATTCAGATTGTAAGGAAGAATGCAGTAACAGAATGATGCAGAATAAATGCAAGCAAGGCTCGATTAATATTTATTTTTCCGACAATTGCCGCAACAAACTGATCAATCAATAACTGCAACGGAATAATAAAAAACACATTTTCGTTTCTTTTTTTAAAAATTCTGGACCACTTTCAAAATTTTCTTTTTCATTTGATTAGGAAAAACAAACCGAAGCACAAATGCTCCACTTTACTTAAGCATAAACATATAGATACATTTTAAATATGTTTATGTGTGCGCATTTCGATATATTTTCTGGCTATTTTTAAAAAATGCTCCAATTTTGTTTTACTTTTTTTTATTTTATATTTATTTCTTTCTCTTGGGGATACATTTTGTATTTTAAAATCAATTAAATGTCTTAGAATTCTATTTAATTTGAAATAATGGAAAAACTAAAAGCAAATAAATAAAAATGTAGTAGCAGTTGCTGAAACATCTTCAAAACCGAAACCACAACAACAAAAATAAATGACGCACAAGTGTCACAAATATTTTTGACGGATTACTTGGAGCTAATTGCGCGACTCTTTAATGAGCTTGTAACAAAAATATTAACGCAAATACAAACCACTGAAATATGTAGTGAGTAGTTTTTAAGATACTTCCACAAAATTGTATGGGTTGTAAACATTTTACAAAAACGAACTAATTTTATAAAATAGAACACTAAATCGTACTAATGGTTAAACTTCTTAAAAATAGCTTAAGAGTGACAGAAAAATATTGAAGTGATAATAGCAGGGTGTGGCACTAATATTGGCTTCAAGCATTGGTGACAAAATCTATTTTTAATTCGGTATGAGTGCCAAGATCTTTAAAAATTGTTACGTTTGAATAGTATTGAAAAAAATTTAAGACAAAGACACCTAAGTTCTGGTTCTGTTTGGATTTTGATCGGGATGCAGTCACGTTTAATGCCGAATAAACGTAGGGTGGAAAGAGTGTGTGGCTGACTCTATGGGCGCTATTTTATATAAAAATGCACAATATTAGGAGATTTGGAGTTTTATATAGATTTCAAAAATATTTGAACACAGAGCTGTCACGATGCTCTTTGAGATCTAAAATGCAAGTTTTGGTTTTACTTTACTTAGTATTTGCGAAGCCAGATGTCCCGTATTTAATAGTAGGTCCCATATTTAAGGCTTAATTAAACATGACCCTCCGAGACAAGATTTGTTTCGTATTTTTAACAATTTTGAAAAACGAAAACATGCACATAATTCAAACCTGAAGAAGAAAAATTCATTTTTTGTTAGAATAGCATTTCTATACATGTATTTTTATAAAATAAAACATTTCATTAATTCATAAAACTATTTTTTTAAATACATGAACGAGTATTCATTGTTATTTTCTTACTAACTTACTTACTAGCAAAGTCAATTCCGGGATCCCGCTTTTCGGGATGTTGTGGCGGGATCCCGCTAATTAATGTTGTAGCGACCGTGGCGCATTGGGTAGAGTGTGTGGCCCATACGCCAGAGAACCCTGGTTCGAATCCCACCTAACACAGAAAGTTTTTTCAATTGAATTAAGTTTTCTGTTCTGCCGTCACCTCTCTGCAGACAATGTCAAGCCTCAGAGAGTAAATACTGCCATGAAAAGCTCTTCAGAAAATAAGCCGTTCGGAGTCGGCATAAACATGTTGGTACAGTTCTCGATCATTTGTGTTCAAACATTTCACAACACACACAACACAATTATGATCATAAGATGCTCGGTTAAAGTCCTTTCAAGGACTGAAATGGCCATTTCGTTTTTTTTTATGTTAGTTATTATATGCTTTATAAATAAATTTCTTAATTTCAATTAATATATAATAAAAGATTTTATTAAAAATGTTTTGAATTAATTACTTACTTTTTTCAATTTTTTCGATCCTGAAATAATCCCGGGATCCCGGAATTAAGACTTTCAATCCCGATGATCACGGGATCGACAAAAGCTTCAGGGATCGGACTCTCTATTACTTACTTAGTTGGTGCTTACAATAGTAAATTGGTTTTGGTCTATTGTAAGAGTTTCTGCCAGTCATTAATATTTTGCGCTTGCTGACGCCAGTTGGAAGCTCCAAGTTTCGTCAGATGTCCTCTACTTGGTCCTTCCAACGGAGATGCGATCGTCCTATTCTACATTAACCGCCGCTGGGTGCCGAATCTAATATTTTCTTCGCTGGAGCGTCGTCTTTCATCGCTCAACATGAGCAAAGCCGCTCGATTTTTATGCTCTTTTCTATGTCGCTGACAGCGTATAGCTCATACATCGTTCCATCGTATTCGGTACCCGTCATTGACGTAGACTGGTACGTAGGTCTTGCGAGCCCCTGCGAAGAGGGATGTCCGCCGCTGGGTACCGAATTGAATATTTTCTTCGCTGGAGCGTCGTCTTCCATCCACTCAAGATGACCTAGCCATTGACGCAGATTGGTCCGTAGATGACGAAGCCATTGACGCAGATTGGTCCGTAGATTTTACGAAGGATCTTTCTCTCGAACGCTCCCAAAGTCTTTTCATCAGAGCTGCTCAACGTCCAGGTTTGTGCTGCATATAACAGGACGGGCATGATTAGTGACTTATAGGGCGTGACTTTTGTTCGTCGAGAAGTAACACCTGCCCAAAGTAACACCTGTTGGCAAGAGTTATTCTTCGTTTTATCCCTCTACTGATATCGTTGGTGGAGTTAATGCTGGAACCGAGGTAGACGAAGTCCTTCACAACCTCGAAAGAGGTATTGTCAACAGTGACGTGGGTGCCAATACGCTGGTGCTGTTTGTTTGTTGACACAAGATATTTCGTCTTATCTGCGTTTGCTGCAAGACCTAGCGACTCGACTCTTTTTCTAATTTGGAGAATGCTGCACTGACTTCAATATCATGATTTCAATATCATCGGCATACGCTAGCAGCATAACACTCTTATAGAATACTGTGTCGCTTTGTCTCAGATCAGCAGCTCGAATGATCTTCTCCATGTTTAGGTTAAAAAAGTCGCACGATAAGGAATCACCTTGTCTGAAACCTCGTTTGGTAACAAATGGGAGGGAAAAGTCCTTCCCGATTTTAACTGCGCTGCTGGTATTGCTCAGTGTCATGCTAAAAAAAATGAGAAAAAATGAGTTTCTTCAGTATTAAGTTTAATTTTTTAAATTTTCTAACTTTAAATTTTAAACAGTTTTCCAATCGCAGCAAAAATATCATTGATTTGAAACTCTGTTGGTTCGTAGTATTTTCATGAATATATTTTTTATTTTTTTTTTTTCATAAGTTCCATAAAGATGTTGGTTTTGTAACAAACCAAAAGTTATTTTAACTGATCGTTAATATATGTTTCGGTTGCAAAAGGATATTTCGTTGAAAATATAGTATCTGAGGGATAATTCAATAATATATGGAATCATTAGCTCAATTATCCCCTTTTTGAAATATTTGTTATATCTTTTTTTTTATATCAAAACAAAACGAAGAATTTTAATTTACGATGAAATTAAAAGAGTTGTCGTAATTAGCAGTTTATAGAAGAAAATTGTTTTTTCAACTAAAATTTAACAATAAAAACAGTCAACTTATTTGTGTTACTAACTATTATTACTGATACTTGTCAGATATTCTTTTCTGAACTTATAAACGTTTCCCTAATACCGTTTTTACATATTTTTATTTTTAATATATTTCTTTGCTTTTCGCTGAAATAAAAATCTGACAAAACTACTTGGTATACAACATATATTTGTATTGGTGATGAAGTTATGGCCATCTAGGAAATTTTTTTTAACCTAAAGAATAAATAAATAAAACATTATGAATAAAAAAAATAATGTATTCCCTTGTTTCATTTATTATGTTTTACTTGTATTTATTCTGTATTTTTTGCAATATTATCTTTAGTTCAACATATAATAGCAAAATAAAACGTTAAGCACATTACATATCAGTGTAATTTTTTACGCAACTTTTCCTTTCCATAAAATCCTTTTCATGAAATCCTTCATAAATTAAAGAACACAATCCTACAAGCGCCTTAAAAGCTTTACATAAAAACCGTATGATTAGTTAAAAAGAAGAAAAGAAAAGGGATAAGAAAACTTCTATTAGCTTTTTAATAATAATTTATTATTATTAATTATTTTTAATAATAATTTATTAATAAGAATATAGTTAGTTCGTAAATTTTGGGGTTTTGTTTTATAAAATTGGGGTATGTTTTCCCAATGAAACTATACCCCGAATTGTGGATCATTTCTGCATTTATTTTCGGGGCCATTTTTTTTTTTTTTCTTTTTGTGCATTTTCTTGCTGCCTGCCTGTTCATGTATTTCCATAATACAATTGATATGTTATTGAAAGACTTATATTTTATAAAAAAACAACTGCTGAAATAACATAAAATTATTTTGACTTTTGCAAATTTGGATTGTGTGAACGTGTTTTTTTTTTCAAAACTGTTTATAAGTATTGCTAAAAAAGTTCCGAGGATAGGAGTAAATAATTTTAAATAAGTTATATTTTTAGACATTTTGAAGACGCAAATGTTTTCACTGCTTTTTTAAAACCATAAGCATGTGCATAAATAAATATAGTTACTTTTTTATAATTATAAGCACTTTACAAAATTGTTGAAAATACGGGACAAATTTTACGCCGGCGTTACATTTAAATACGAAACAGGTGTCAATAACAATCTCAATACATCGATTTCAGTGATTGAAATGGTAAAAATTAAAAAAAAAAAACTTATATTCCATCTACAAAACGCCCAAACGAAAAAAAACAAGATTTGCCTAACCTTACATTAAAAAAAATCGGCATGTTTTAAAATTGCACACACTATTATTTTCAATTTGTATATTTTCATATAAAATTTGAGATTTTTTTAAATATTCACATATAAATTGAAAATATTATGTTAATACTTAACACATTTATGATCAAAAAATAGCTTAAGACAAATTTCATCGAAATAACAACATAATGTTATCAATTTACATATGAATATTTTAAAAAATCTCAAATTTTATATGAAAAAATACAAATTGAAAATAATAACATTGTGTTCAATTTTAAAACATGCCGATTTTTTTCAGTGTACGATGCATTAAATTATTCCTTATGAAATGTGAAATTACACAAATTAAGAAAATTAGAAATGTATGCTATCTAAATGTATGTAATTCATCAACTACTTAAGCAATTAAGTAGCTCATTACTTCCACTATTTTTCGCACCTTTAACAAGAATTTACATCAGCAAAACTCAAATAGAAATATTTATTTTTGAATTAAAATATAGCTGCCAAAATAAAATAATATAAATAAGTGAACCAAAATCGCACATTTCACTATAACTGCTAATGAGTGTATATAACAGCAATTAAATTATTTGCAAAAAAAAGACACGTGATCAAAGTGTGCGTCATTTACAATCTATTTACACATTGGATGAAAAAATATTTACGTTTTTTTTTTTTGTGGCAGCGATTTAAATTTTTTAATGATTTATTTATAGCTTTAGCTCACTTTAATTAATTAAATTACAAATTGCTGTAGCAAATTATTTTTAATTGCGCACGAATTAATGCCGGCTGAAAATAATTTGTTTTTGTTTCTCTGTTGCTTACTATGATTTAAAAAAAATTTTTGTATTTTTCATTGTAAACATTTTATACAACATGAAAATTACCTGATATTGGTGCTCCACGAAATAAAAAAAGAAGTATTTGCTCTAAGAGATTTGATAACTTTTTGTGTGTATTTTGGTCCGTTAATACAAAATATCACAACTACCCCTTAGGAAACAAAGCGTTTCTAAACTACTTTCAAAGCACTTTAAAAAATCACAATAGCGCTTTGTTCTCGTTTTTAATAGTGATTTTTTTAACATTAGCATGTCATTGGAAAGAAGACATTTGATCTCGCTTTCGCTACGAAAGGCGATTTAAAAAAACGCTTAGTTCCCGCAACGAAAAGTGTTTCAAATAAGCGCTTAGTTATTGTTTCGAAAGGTGATACGGAACTCCACAGCCTTCCATCTACAAATATCATCAAAAGAACGAGGCTTTCTATTAAACTCTTTTGGAATGAATGACTTGTACGACATGAATCTTTTATTTATTTCTAATTTTTTATCAGACGTCAAGTTACATACGCACATTTTCCCATTCCAAATTAAACCCAAAATTTTTTTCATTATGCAGCCGTTTGTTTTTTTTCAGCTTCCTGGTAGCGTTTGGGACATCCTCTCGAGGAAGTATGACCAACAGTTCCCGTAACAAATGCTTTCGCAGGAACATTACAAGCAAATGCTCGCAATTTAATAAAAACCCTTCTAACGTAGACGATAATACCTCTTTCACTTAAACTCTCCATTTCTAAAACAAAGTCCTGCAGAAAATCAATAATAACTTCAGGTTTCCTGTTTCCAAGATATGCTCCAATAATAAAAGGTATGATATTGCCACAGCTTGATATGGAACCCAATATAGGCCACAAGGCTATTGCAGAGCTTTTGTATAAGGGTAATCTGTCTATTTCAATATCTAAACTTCTCTCTAGTCCATAGTGGAAGTAGTTTCCCAGACTGACTTCACGCGTGCAAATAGTGGTATTATTTTGCGCCCTTGAAAAGAAAGTTTTTGTTGAAGAGAGCACTTTTGAGCTCACTCTTTGTAAAATCTGCAAAATGCCATGAAAATGCCGAATTTCTTTTTGAGTGTGAGTTTCTGACGAAATTTGTATTGTATATTTTCACAATTGGCACTTTATATGGAATCCACACCGCCATGGCTGAAATCTGGTAAAACTTGTGGTGTTTCATTTTCTACAGCACTTTGCATATAGTCTGCCCTACTATGTCCACTTTTCTGTTGCTGTTGCGCCTTCTTCGTTTGCACCTACAAGTGTATATTTACAAAAACCAGCATATTGTTACCCAAACTAATCTTTTAAAATTGCGTTTTTAATAGCCGCATCACTTCCCACTCATTTTATTACTTTTTTATAAAAATATTACTTTAAAACAGTTTATAAACGTTTTTTACCTTTTACTATTTTTCACTATTTTGCTGTAACATTTTCACGAACTAAACTTCCCGCGCATACCAGTGCTGAGTAGTGGCAAGTAGTGATGAGAAAAATAAATATATCGAACTAGTACGACAGCAACGACAAGATTTACGAACTACGATTTTTTAAAGCTTTATAGAGCTTTAAAGCTGTTAAAGCGTAGCGAGAGCAAAGCACTTCTCAAAAGCACTATTCATAGGCAGAGTGAATCCCTTTTTACTTGCTTTTTAATAAAGCACTCTGAAATTTCTGATAGGGTACTTAAAAATTGGCCTAGTCTTCTTCAAGATAATTGCGCACTAAAATTTCACGGTTTTTTAAAAAAGTTTTCTTACCTTGGTGCCTATAGAATTTGATTGAATGGACGGACCATTTTGTTTGTAAAATTTGTATCTATAATAAGACGATAAACGAACATTTTTTTATCTATACATTTAATAAAAATACGAATTATTAACTTTGGCTGTAAAAGCAAAATTGTATTTTGTAGACCTCTTATTTATTATATCGTTTGATATGTATTATTGACATGTTTTCTGGACCGTTAGTTTAAAAGAATTGCATCTATTAATTCATCAATAGATGAATTGCATCAAGATCAATAAAATGCATCGAGATAACTATAGATTCAGTTAAAGCGGCTTTTTTAAAAAAGTGATCGTACCTTGGTGGCTCTAGCATTTAATGGAATAGATCCAATTATCTGCAGTTTCTTTATCTTTTACAAAAAAGATGTGCGCATCTTTTATCCCTACATTTTATAAAAATCCGAGGCAATATCAGAGTTACCAAATCTGTTATTATATCAAAATCGACTATGTCAATTTAAAAATATTTTTTTAATTTTTGGAATATATGGAACCAAACACGTAAGAAAAAATTGCCAAATGTCTTGGAGCAGAACCACTGTTGATCAGTGTATTAAATGAAGTTACTAAAATTCTATAAAATAATTTCAATGCTATTTTAAATGATATTTATTTTATGACTAAGTGTTAAGGTGATTTTACTATTAAAACCACTGAACAACAATCAAAGACTATGTGAAAGGGAAAGTTTCGGGAACGTTTTAGGTTGAAAAAAAACGAAATGGCTATTTCAGCCCTTGAAAGGACTTTGACCGAGCTTCTTATGATCAATTGTGTTGTGCGTGTTGTGAAATGTTTTGAACAGAAATGATCGAGAACTGAACATAAAAGTTTTATGCTGACTCCGAAAGGCTTATGTTCTTTTTATGTTTTAAGAAGCTTTTCATGGCAGTTTTTACTCTCTGATGCTTGCCATTGTCTGCAGAGCGGTGACGGCCAAGCAGAAAAATTAAATAAATTGTAAAAACTTTCTGTGCCAGGTGTGAATTGAACCTGGGTTCCCTGGCGTATGGGACACGCACTCTACCCACTGCGCCACGGCCATCACGTTTTAGGTTGATATTTGTTTTTTTTAGAAATTTTTTTTCCTCACTTGGAGTTTCTTTGCGTTATGTCAAACCAAATAAGAGCAACCAAAAAAAAATTGAAGTTTTTACTCATTCCAAAAGTTAAACGATAAAATTTCCTTTAAAAAAATATTTACTGTTTTTACCATAAACGAATTGAAAAAATTAACCATTAGTCGCCAAAAAAGTACTTTCAAAAGAAGGCAAAGTGGAAGTGAAAGTCTTGAATTTCACGCCTTCCACTTTCGTACCCAGTAGGCATTCTTAGGGCAATGCTTTCCTTACTCTTCTCCAGAAGTTCTTCTAGAATTTCTTCAAGGAAGATTTCCTTATGGCATTCAATAAATAGAGTCTTTAATGTACTGACTGATCGAAGACTTTCGTTGAGTGTAATGCAATATATAAAGTCTTACTGACAAATAATTTAATTCAAAGTAGAATTAGGTTTGTTATTGAACATTAATTGAATTCAAATGATATTTAGATGCCTTCCAGAAGTAGTTCATTCAAAAACATGGAAAATTGCGTAAAAACAGAATATAAATGTTAATTTGAGAATTAATTTCAATATTGTGAAAAATTTTTAATCATCAAGCTAGCGCTGGAGTTGAATCAAACAAATTTGTTTTTGACAAACGACTCTATTTGACAGTTTACACAATTTTAGTACGAAAAGCGTTCCCATACTTTTTTGTGGGTCGCTATATTTTTGAGAGATGTTTTCTTACGCTCACGCTTTTGACAGTTTTACCATTTTTAGTCCAAAAAGTATGGGAACACCCCTAAAATCTAAATAATTTGTACTCCTTTTTGTTCAGCGTTAGATCTCTTCTCAAAAATTGTTCAAACCATGACACAATGATAAGGTAGGCTCATTTTAAAATAGCTGCTCAATAGACAAGTTTTCCAACAAAAAACCTGTGAGGACCTTAAATGTCAGATGCTAATGGCAATAGTGACTTTGACATGTAGCTCCTTTTTTACTAGCTTTTCCCCAAGCTGAGCCTACCTTATGATTGTGTCATGGTTCCAAGCTTTGAAAGAGTTAAATACTTCAACATGATAATACTGAAAACCTTCACTTTAAAACAGCCAACTGTCTTGATTATATTATTTGTTAATTTCCATATTTGTCATGTTGTCAATAAAAAAATTGCCTATTGTCTTCGAGCGCTGAAAATTTAGTTTTTATTCACCATAATCTACATTTTCTTAATTTTTATTTTTATTGATTTGAACGTTTTTTAAAGTTTTTAGTGTATTTATGAATTTATCATTAAAGTGAATACTAAGAACGTGAATACTAAGTTTTTGGAAGATAACTTGTACATGTTTTGTTACTTTTGTGCCTTTAAATAAAAGCCGCCATTATTAGTACCTATTTAATTGCTATTTATTTAACAAAGATTTATTTAAATAAAATAATTTTAAGAAACTATCCGCCCGGCCTGGTACCCGATACTGAGTGACTATCCGGCACCCGGCCACATAGTAAATATAGGCTGGATATCTGGCAAACCGGATAGTTACCGGATAGTTGCCGGATATCCGTTGCATTTCTTATTGTTATATATATTCAACTTGAAAGTTATCACCGCGAGAACTGAACTTGGGTCGCTCACGTGCCAGTCTGTCGATTTTTCCTTGCATCAGCTCAGTTGTTATCAAACAGTGGCATTATTTACTCAAAAAAAAACTACGTCGACAGAGCGTTTATTGTAACATTCAATAACATGCAAATACACTTGCAAAATCAATTATTTTACAACCGCACATAGAATCGACGAGTAAGGGGTTGTTTTCGTTTCATTAAAAAAAAAAAACTAGACCTCGGGGTTCGAACTCACTACCGACAATGTGGAGGGTCTGACGTCCTATGCTGTAGGCTATAGAAGTATTGTCGACTAGCAAGCAAAGAATCAATAACTCAAAGTAGCTATTTCTCTCTCAATCGAAACAAATATTTTTTAAACAAAATTTGATTTTTAAATTAAAATTCTTAGTTTCTTAAGACAAAGGTAAATATTTTTGTTTTTAATATAAATTTAATTATAACTAAGAATATTACGATTTTTCAAAACAAAAACTGGCGATTTTTGATTTAAAATTTAGTTTTATTCTGAGTGTACATTCAATCGATAAACTTATTTAACTTAAGAACTCATTACAAAATTGTTATTATAAATCTTATTAGATTAAAAAAATTTAAATATTTAGTTAGAAAAAATTTTAAAAATAAAAGAATTTTTTCTTTTTAATTAGTTTTATTTTGTTTGGGAAATTTTTGTGTTATTTTTACAATTATATTTTTATGCCCCAACACGGACTGCGTAAGGGGTATATTAACTTTTTCATCCGTTTGTAACGCCAAGAAGGAGGCGTGGCAGGTACAGAAATATATATATATATATTTTTGATCAGCATCATCTCCTAAGTCGATTTCCCTGTGTTCGTCTGTCGACACGATTACAGCCGCAATTTTAAAGCTATAGCGATGAAATTCAAAATATAAGTTTATTTTTAAAAAAGAAAGATCAAGTACGAAAATGGGAGAAATCGGATGAGAACCACGCCTACCTTCCATACAAAGTGACTTTATATTAACGGTAAAATGTCTTTAAAATCCACAAAAATTAGAGATATGACTTGAAATTTGGCAGGTGAGCTTTGCTCTTCAGTTGTAATCCTGGCTATGAAATTTAGAAAAAGCGGATGAAAACCACGCCTACCTCCCATACAAAGTGGCTTTATTTTAAAAGTAAAATCTCTTAAAACTCTGCTCAAATTAAAGAAATGTCTTGAAATTTTGCATATAGGCTTTGATGTATAACATAGACCACCACTATGATATTTGGCAAAATCAAATGAAAACCACGCCTACCTCCCATACAAATTGGCTTTATTTTAAACGTTAAGTCTCTTAAAAATCCACAAAAATTAATGAAATGTCTTGAAATTTTAGCTTTGATATATAATATGAACCATCTCTATGATATGTAGCAAAATTGGATCAAAACCACGCCTACTTCCCATACAAAGTGACGTCATCAAAATAGGAAAACTTTCGTTAATATATAAAACTGAATGGCATCGTGTATATCGTGGCTAAAGACTTCGAATATACTTCAATATGGCCGCGGGGGGTATTTTAGCTTCGGTACCCTGCCGAAGCTCCACCTTTTCTAGTTTAAAAGATAATTTAAGATTTTCAACTTGGATCATTTCCCAAAATATTTGAAGTTATTTCAATAAAAAAAATACCATTAAAAGGCTTATTCAATAATAATTTTAATAGTACATTATTTTGCTTGGCGCAATTTTTTTTATTTATTTTTTACTGGTACGTAAAGATTTTTTTATCAAAACCCATCCAACCCCCGTGGAAATTCTGGCTACGTGTCTGACTGTTATATATTTACATAAAAGCGTTATATTAGCTTTAAGAACAAATACATTTTAGAAACAAAACACGCCCTATTTTATTCAGTTGTGAGCTCGTTTTCAAACAAATAAATTTCATTATTAGGAGGTAGGTAAGGAGTAAGTGGAATGATTAAAAATGTTTCATTTCTCAGTAGCGAAAACGTACTTTTCTAGAAAGTTTCTAAAAAGAAGAAACAACAAAAAAAAAACAGAAACATATGCAAAAAAAATAATGAAAACTAACCTAATTTTACATCAGTAAGAAACAAAAAGATACCATTATTTTAAGTGTGTATTTATTTACACTTCCTTTATATTTGCTTTATTTTTTAATGATTTTCAATTAGTTCATAAAATTTTGCTTCAGGCAACTAATTTTTTTTCTGCATAATAACTCAAGAATACTTAAGAATTTATTAATTTTATTTTGGTTTTTATTTATTCAATCAAGCATGCGATTACGAGAATTAAAATTATCATAAATAAACAATAGTATTTAATCCATTCATAAAGAAAATGAAAACGACCAACAATAGAAATAAAATATATAAATAACAAAATGTTGCAAACAGCATGAACGCCTTTCTTACAGCCTGGCAAAAAGAAGAAAAAAAAAAATAAATAAATTATTATAGCATACTTTGCGACTCAACGACTAAATATTCATTTTAACACTCATCCAAATACAGATATAAATTAATTTTGTACGCGACTTTTATGCCTTTTTAACAAAGTTTTCAAATCAGTGTTATGGCTTTAGTTATTTTTCCTGCTGGCTTTTCTTTATTTTGCCTTATTTATAACTTTATTTTTCTTCTGATGTGAATTATTTCTTATTTTTCCTGATTGTTTTTATCCCTTTGTGTGCTCTATTTTCATACACTAGCGCCGTGCATCACGTCGCGCTTCTTTGAGACGCGGTTCAATTTCCGTTCTGCCGCAGAAATCCGCCGAGATACCGTGGGACATTTTGGAGCGTCTTTTAATGCCATGCCTATTTTGTCATGCGGCTGCTTTGATTATCTCAACACTGCTGCATGCCTTCGACATCTCGAGCATTTCTACTTTTGCTGTATTTGTTTGGTTCGCTTTATCCACCATCGGCGCGGTGCTGTTCTATCATTTTATCAAGGTAAGTGGCAGTGGAATTTAACATAAAAGTTCAAATGTCCTTCATTATGATTTTTCAAATAAAATATAGAATAAACGATTACACAGTTCAACAATTCAAATAATTTCAGACTTTGATCTACGGATTCCGGTAGAGAAGTCAAACAAATTTTACACGAGTATCGACGTTTAAAAGGTTTTCGTCTGAGTAATTTTTAATATTGTTTTAAAATTAGTATTTAATTGAGATAGTTAGTAGCAAGTCACGTTCAGAGTATTGAATGATTTTGTTCTGAGAAATGTCAAACTCAACTAAGCTCAATTCTGCTGACGAATTTTTGTGTGAACGGCTTTGAATGAACTCAAACTAAAGCTCAGTAGGCTGTAAAAACGAAAACAAAATTCCCATAAGAAGTTCACAACCATGTGTGGAGAGTCAAAATGTCAAAATTTCGCTGGCAATTACATGCCCGTACATTTAACTGCCGCGGAAATTTGACATTCATTAATAAAAAAATAAGCAGTAAACAATTTAATTTTGTTATTAATGTGTAGTCTTGCTTTTTATAGGATACTAGCTTATACCCGGCGAGCTGCGCAGCGCTCGATTTTCCACGATTTTTATCTCGTAAACCATACGACAGTGGGCAAATTTTATTGCACCGTTAGGCTTAGGAGGCCCATATACGTCTAATAAAAATAAGAAAAAAAAATATTTGAGCTTGGGCTCTAAAGTACAATTATGCCTTCTGACCGTTTGTTATTTTAACTACCACACCTGTAAATATTTTTATAAAAAACTCGATTTTTAGAGTATATTTCAAACCATTCCATGGCAAACTGGTTGAGATGCGTGGCTTGTATGCCATAGAACCCAGGTTCCAATTCCATCTGGCACAGAAAGTTTTTTCAGCTGAATTAATTTTTCTGTTCGGTTGTCATCTCTATGCAGGTAATGGCAAACCTCAGAGAGTAAAAACTGACATGAAAAGCTTCTTGAGAACATAAGTCGTTTGGAGTCGGCAGAAAACTTGTAGGTCCAGTTCTCAGTCATTTGTGTTCAAACATTTCACAACACGCACAAAAGAAGCTCGATCAAAGTCTTTTCAAGGGCTGAAGTGGCCATTTAATTTTTTTTTATTTCAAAGTATTCCAGCTCACGGATGGCTATCGCTGCAGTCGAAATATTTAGGGAATCATCATAACATAAAGCATTATTTTGAGGAACCGACCCGAACTTTGTCCCATTGCACCTACGTACCAAGTTTCAAAACGTATACAGCTCAGAAAATACAATTACAATGAAATTACAATCAGGAATTAAAATTATTTCTAACCGATAGCCCTGACAACTATATCTTACTTAGTTATAATTGTTAAATTGTAATTAACTGTAATACATAAATACATAAATAAATAAATTAATTAATTAAATAAAATTATTACTGATAAAATTATTTTTACCAAATCTTAGACTTCTACGGTAAAAGCCGTCTGATATAAAGCACTTTTACCGATTTGTAAGCGGTAAAAGTGGGCATGACAACATTTATATTTACTAGTGACTGCCACTTGGATCCATAGCACCTGCATACCAAGATTCACTATCAAAACTTGAACATCTCAGGAATTAAAATGATTTTTGAAGAGTGGCCGTAGATATAGTGAGACCACGCCCATTTTTTGCACAGTCACCGAAAGTAACCATCTGAACAAAATTACCAAGTTTTAGTTTTATGCGATTATAGCATTTTTTGGTTTGTGGGCGATAGAGTCAATTTGGGTTGTATGGGAGGTTCCACGCCCCCTTACTTACATTTGAAAATTTTTTTTACATTTTGAAAATTTATAAATTTATATACGTCCCTAAAACTTACCCATTTACGTACGCTTTTATTTTGATGTGGGTAACCGAGAGGTTCTTCTGAATCTAGAATATACCTACTATATACATATATGACAAATGTCACTGAAATTTAATTTTTTCTTTTTAGTTCACGTTTGGGTTTTAAATAAAAGCTTCTTTCTTAAAAATTTTTTTTTTTTTTTTTTTACTTTTTAGTCTTAAAGGTTTATTATGAACATCTTTAATTTTGAAAGCCTTACATATAGCATTTTAATTTTTAGACCATTAACCTTAACAGTACATATTAACATTATTTATACCATTTACATTATTTATTGCATTATATACTTTATTATGATATAGCATTTTTATTTATTTGTGGGCGGGAATAGGAGGTGTGGCCAAATTAAAGCCCCTATCTCCTACTTGATGTAAATGTGTTGCCAAATTTTCAGCTCAATCGGCATAGTAGTTTTGGAGATATATAATTTTTATTGATTTGTGGGCGGTAAAAGAGGGTGTGGCAACATTTTTTTTCTAACCCATGCAATACTTGAAGGACATTTACTGCCAAAATTTCAGCTGAAACAGCCCGGTAGTTTTAAATACATATTAATTTGTGGGAGGTAAAAAGGGGTGTGGTCAAATTTTTTCTTAAAACCATTGAACTTGAAGGAAATTTACTACCAAAAATTCATCAGAATCGGCCGAGTTGTTTTGGAGATATAGCATTTTTATTGATTTGTGGGAGGTAACAGGGGGTGTGGCAAAATTTTTTTTTATAATATTGCATTGTCACCGGGCTTACACATGTCTGCTAAATTTCAGTTTAATCGGAGGCCCTCAAGCTGTCGAAAAGTTGTTTGCAAGATTTGCGGACATACATACATATATATATGTATATACGAACGAAGCAAGTTAAATAAAAGCTTATAAAAAGAACAAAAATATCAGATGCGTCAGGTCCATACCCTGAATATTAAGCGAATATTTTTTTATTCGCTCGTTCGTAGAAAATAGATGTTTTTTGTATTGGAACCCAAAGAAAGGTGGTTGACACCTACCCCCTAGGTGTGTTTGGAAGAAATGTTGAGGGGAAAAAAGTAATAGGACCAAACCATATATTTGACCGCTCTAGGAGTTCAGCTACGACTGATATAAACTATTTTCGACAGCTTTTGTGTTTTTTGTATGGGGGGGACAAAGAAGGGTGGTAGATAGGGGGTAGGTGTATTCGGAAGAAATGTTGAGCGGCAAAAAATAATAGGACCTATTAATATATTTGACCACTCTAGGAGACCAACTGCGGCCGATATCAACTATTTTCGACAGTTTTTGTGTTTTTTGTATGGGGACCCAAAGAAGGGTGGCTGATAGGGGTAGGTGCGTTCGGAAGAAATGTTGAGGGGCAAAAAAAAAACCAACTCATATATTTTACCCCTCTAGGAGTTCAGCTACGGCCAATATAAAATACTTTCGACTGTTTTAGTATTTTTTGTATCGAAGATAGCGAATAAAGCAACAAAAAAGAACACTAATATGGATTAAGAATAACAAAAGCGTATTGCGGGAAAAGCCCAACATATTACCTCTTATTCAGGTCACTGCAGCAGATTCCTGAGTATTCATGTAGTTTATGAAGTGCTCAGTGAAAAAACTGAAACAACGCGTAGATCGCAAGCTCACCTCAGAGCAAGAGTGTGTGAAAAGAGAACAGAGAACAAATAAAAAGTTATTCTCTTGCGCTACACGACCTGTTGATACACTACCTGTTGTTTACATTTATTCGCTTGCAGCTTTGCTTGCAGTGACTGATACAACAGAGAATCAGGGTATATTCACTTGATGAATATATTCATGCAGGATTCTAATAGAAATATGATAGATAGAAGAAGATAAAATTGCAGCAAAAAGTAGCTAAGAACTTACTTTCTCTTTTAATAGATGTAAGTTGTGGATACAAATTGTCCAAAGGAACTTATAGTAAAATTTTCTAAGGAACATGTAAAATATTTTAACCCTCTGTGTTACTTTTAATTGTAATTCTTTAAAGCCCATTTTTTTTTTTTTTTTTTTGAAATGGTAAAAAAACCATATAAAAGTGCGCTAGAGGGTTGAAATATTCTACAAAATATATGTCTCATAAAATATTAATAAAGTTCTGTGAACACAAGCACTATGTCAAAATCATATGTGTTAAAGTTTCCGCACTCTTTCTTTTAATAATATGCAAAATTAATTTAAAAAAACCAATATTTAAAATTACTCAGACATAAACTTTTAAAACGCTGATATACGTGTCATTTTGTTTTTTTTTTTTTATTTTGTCTCCTCTGCCAGTTGATCGAAATCTTTGATTTTGAAAATTGCAATAAAGTGTTTTTATACTAACCAATAAAAATGATAAAAATGAAAAAAACATGGCCACACGTACTTCTAGCTCAGTCTTGTACTCAAAATTTTATGCTTCTTATTTTTTCCACCTGGTCGGTTTCCACCCGATTCTATGAAAAAATAATATCCATAGTAGAAATTTAACAATTCTGATTTTTTAAATGTTACCAACATATTGTGCTCTTGCGAATAATTAAGTGCCCGTTGGTAAAAAGTGGTTGGTGATCCAACTGCGATTCAGAACTGGGATATGACATGAGCCTTTTGGTATCTTGAAGGATTCTTAACCTATCACCTTTTTGTTAAAGTTCAGTTGAAGTTAAAGGTCTTCGATTTTTTTTAAACTTTGGCGTAACTTTTTCTATTAATTAAACCATTTTAAAATTTTTTTATGCTTTCCTCCAGTCCATACCTTCCAAGGTGGTAATTTGAACGCTGGAAAACGATTGAATTTATTACGTTATTTTTCAAAGTTAACATCATCCGAATGTACTTTTTATGAACATTGAAAAATTATCAAAATAAATTTTAATCCATTCGCTGGACATGTTTTCTCATCAGACATATATGAATCTTAGGAATGCGAAAGCATTGTAATTGGAGTTTACTATACATGTAATTGGATTACAGTAATATCAATTACAATTGTAATTGGATCACAGTAACCTCAATTTTAATTGTAATTGGATTACAGCAACCTCAGTTGCAATTGTAATTGAATTACAGTAACCTCAATTACAATTGTAATTGGATTACAGTAACCTCAATTACAATTGTAATTGGATTATAGTAGCCTCAATTACAATTCCTGTAATAGAATTGAAAATTTCAATTACCAATTCCTTAGGAATTGAAATGTTGAATTACCAATTACAATTCCTGGAATGAAATTGACGATTTTTTCCAATTCCATTCCTGAGGAATTCAGATGTTCAATTACCAATTACAATTCCTGGAATGGAGTTGACGATTTTTTTCCATTTCCATTCCTGAGGAATTGAGATGTTTAATTACCAATTACAATTCCTGGAATGGAATTGACGATTTTTTTCCATTCATGAGGAATTCAGATGTTCAATTATCAATTACAATTCCTGGAATGGAATTGACGGTTTTTTTCAATTGCATTCCTGAGGACTTGAGATGTTCAATTACCAATTACAATTCCTGGAATGGAATTGAGGATTTTTTCCAATTCCATTCCTGAGGAATTCAGATGTTCAATTACCAATTACAATTCCTGGAATGGAATTGACGATTTTTTCCAATTCCTTTCCTTAGGAATTGAGATGACCAATTACCAGTTCCAAATCCCAAGGAATTGGAACTGAAAAGTAATGAATACTTTTCGACCCAGCTCTGCTCAGCATTCACCAATTCAAGACCACGACCCTAAAATCATTGAACAATATGATGTTCTCGATACCAGTAACCCAAAAAAGTTAATGTGAGAAAATGTACCCACCAATGAATGAGTTGGGCTCAGGAATAAAACAAGAGACCGTGTAAGGTCCGCATTAGCTTTAAAACATACACTCAAGTACTATTTTTTGAGTTCTAAAGAGAACCAATAGTGTTTTACCAATATGATTCGATACAAAAGAAGTTTTTCGTTAGTTTCCAAAAAAATGCAACTGTGTGACATACATCGACATTGATATTTAGATCAATTACTTTAATATTTTCTGCCGCTTAAAGTACCTGTAACTGCATCATATTTAGAAAAGGTATCATCATTTATATATATAAAAATAAGTTGCATTGTGTATGAAATTGATAATCTCCGATTTTGTTTCTGGAAATTTCCCATGAAAGGTGACGTCAATACGAAGGTTTTTATGTGTAAACGGTCTTTGTATGTATGCGTACGAAATTATTTTTTGCTGTAAAATGATTATGCGTAAGAAATTTTATTGACCGGGGATAATTTTTGGGGAAATATATCTGATTACCAATTTCAGTTATATGGGAGGTAGGCGTCTTAATCCTCCGATTTTATTTTTTCCTACACCAACTATTTGTTGCCATAAAATAAATATGGGTATAAAATTTTAAAAAATAAATAAGGGAGAACTATTTCCTTATCGTAAAACTCATTCTCACAAAATTTCACAAAAAAAAATTAACTCATTCACACTGTGCCTCGTAGCTAAATTCTATTTAGTATGGTGAGGATACCATGGGGTGATGTGTAACACGGCGATTTTTCGTACAAAATGTTGACATATGACTGAATGTGCAATTGCGAAATGTTTCTTTTGACAGCATCTAGTTTTTCATAAGTGTTGGAAGTAGGCAGACACACATTTCATTAGAGTTCTTAAAAGGCGTGAAAAATTTTTTGTTAAAAAGTTTTCTCAAATTTACAAAAAAAAACGTTTCGAATAAAAATTTTCTCAGATTTTAAAAGTGAGTGGATGTAAAACGTGGTATTGTTTAATATCTCTAAATATAACAAAATATTTCTCATTTTTTCACGTTTTGGTGAAATTCCATCAATGAGAATAAAGTGACTTACATTGCCGTAATGTGTAGCACTCACAGTGGAATGATGTGTAACACATCTTACACACTATCATTGCCATTAAAGAGGCAACAACGTCAAACTCTGAAATACGAGCACATCAACGGCATTAAAAAAGATCAGCCCAGGTCATACTATTTAGCCTAGACCAAAATCTAATTGTGGTAGGAAGTCAATGGGGTAGCTGTGTTCTAACAATGCCACAGAATCGTTTACAGTTGCAGGAGGTGGCAAAAAAAAACAATATGAAAGAGAAAACCAAACAAAAAACAAAGGTGCTCGGCCACAAAACTGGCGCTCTTCGTCGTCATCCGAAAAAGATCGAGATTTTTTCATGATTTGTTGCGATTTTTTACCAAAACATTTAAATCATAAAAGTTCACTTGAATGCAACCAATGCAGTGCTTTTTTTTTATTTTTGTGAGCCATTTTATTTGCGCGAATTGTTACTTCAATATGGATATTTCTAACGAATAATCATTTTACATTTGAAATGTATTTCTTTTTTGCAATAAATAAAGCCATTGAAATATTCTTTTGAAGTTAACCATCAGTTTACTTTAGATTTACGAGAAATAGCTATTATTTCATTAAGTTCTTCTCATTTTTGTGAGCCATTTTATTTGCGCGAATTGTTACTTCAATATGGATATTTCTAACGAATAATCATTTTACATTTGAAATGTATTTCTTTTTTGCAATAAATAAAGCCATTGAAATATTCTTTTGAAGTTAACCATCAGTTTACTTTAGATTTACGAGAAATAGCTATTATTTCATTAAGTTCTTCTCATTATACTTTTACTTACCATAAATAGACAACGTAAGAGTAACAAAGTTAAAGTTTCTGGTCTATAAACCAACATTTTGCTGGTGTTACACATCACCCATTCTCAATATATCCCATTCCCATCATTTCTCAAAACACTTCGAATCAGTTCTTCTGCAAGGGATAAGCCTTAAAACCAATCAAAAATTCAATATCTTAACACTTTATTGGAGCAAATAAAAACGGGTCACACGTCACCCCAATTCAGCCTATATATTGGGTTATGCCATTTTCTATTTACCACTGGGTGTAAACGACAAGGGGCAGCTATGGTACCAGATGAAGAAAAACAAAACCTACATCAAGCTGCGCTCTAAGCTAATATCTTTTAATTAACAACTATCTACCAGCGATGCTTAAATGTCAAATTTGCAAACACACTTCAAGGTTCTTGAGATTGGAGTCAATGAGGACAAAAAAAAAAAAAAAAGCCACGCTTATTAATTAATTTTTATGTACATATTTGGGAAAATACGAACATAAAAGCACAAACAACATTAAAATAATAAAAGAAATAAAAAAAAAAACTCGAATTAAAAAAAAACCATAACAATGAAAATTATAAGCCTGAAATTGTTTTGATTTCTTTTAAGTAAGTCAATATATCGTATTCACTAGAAAGTCGTTGTCATGGAGCAACACAATAAAAAGGAAAAGTTTCGCTACTTACTCATTCAGAGTAGACAGCAAACTTGGGCGTCTCAAACCAAAAACTGTAAAAAATCTTAAAGAAAACCAATTAAAGCAATAACAAGACGACAATACGACAAAAGTATAGCTACTCATCGTTTTGATATGTTTTAAATTGTAATTCCCCAAGGCGACTTGAATGTTCGGCCCTAAGAGACAGTGATTTAAAAAAAAATTGACACAGACAGAATCAACAACAAAATGTTTTATTGGAAAGTTTTTTTGCGATACATACAAAAAATAAAACCGGTAAATACATAAAAATCTGAAGCATAAGAAATTGTTCTTATAGCTTAATATAAAGAAAATAAGCAATAGAAGCAGTAGAAAGAATAAGTGGTTAAAAGTTTAAGCATATGAATGGTGTGGCAACGCTGTCAGCGCGCAGTAACAGCATTAGATACATAGCAATTTATACAGTTATAGATACTTGTAGGCTTGTGTATATATAGATGCAGATACACAGCAAAATGTATCGATATAGATACGTGCGCTAGCTATAGATACATCTGTCATTTGACATTTTGTGTCATTTATAAAAGCATGTTGTATATACATACATATATAAGTGTCTTCAGTCGGCTTCTTTGCAAACATGTTTCATCATATATATCTTATCTCTTTTGTATTATTATTTTCTTTTTTTTTAATTTTAGTCTAAAAATAGCTCCCAAATTTCCAAATATTAGAAATAAAAATTATTATACTATATCTCGATATACGATCGTGTGTCTAAGCTTTTAGTATTTAAAAATTATACATGCTTTAATAATGTTTCATTTTGTTGCTCTTTAATATAGTTTTTTTTTTTTTTTTTGTTTATAACGGATTTTTAGTATTTCTTGTCATTTTGATTTATGTGTTTTTATATTAATAGTCAAAATATTGAGTATAAATCTCTTTGATAAATTGTAGCTCTTTGATAAAATGACACCCTTTATTAGTTTTCAAAAATTTTTAAGCTTTCCAAAATTTTTATTTAAAAAGCTAAACTATAAACCACTAAGCTTAACATATAAGTGTCCACTGTACTAAATAAATAGCACCTCCTTAAATTTGTATTCCAAGAATATTAATAAACTTTCTTAAGACTTAGTTCGCATGGAATTAACTCTCAACCGTTTTAAATATTTTTATAACGCAAGATAGGTTAAGGGTCAATTTGACACTGAAGCTTAAAACCAGATATTTTTTTTATAAAATTCCCCAAAAAAAAACTATTTTTTCAATCAAATAGGATATATAGATACATTTTTAAAATACTATACACAATCCCAGCAGAAAAGTGAACAAAATTTTAAATAGTTCTGAACTAGTTCCAAAAAGGACCAGTACTCGTTCCACTATAATTGCCTTTAACATTGAACGAACTGACGCTTTTTGTGGGTTGATGTCATAGGAAAGATAATTGTGCTCATAAACACTACTTTTCCCCATATTTGAACTAGTTGCATTAGGGACATTTTTAAACTAGTTGCTTTTGCAGTAGACTAAAAGTGGATCTTTTTTTACTAGTTTTAAAGTGAACATTTTAAAAGTGTAAAAATTTAGTGTGCTGGAGCAAAGGTCCTAAAGACCTGATTTGTACAATCTTTTCCATCCACAGGATTTATTAAAGAAGAAATTTATTAATTATATTTTTTTTATTAATTTTATAAACTAAAATTTTTATAATTTTACAGAGATTCTACAGATACAGATTCTGTCTTGTGCGCAGCAAATTTTAATACATAGCCAGAAAGCGTTCTCGACCTCAACGCGTTTTGAACTCAAACGCTTTTTCCACCAAAATGCGTTTTTTACCACAACGCATTTTCCACCACAACGTGTAATCAGATCCATTCAATTTTTTCAGCAATGCTTTTGAAAACAAAAGCAAAGTGAACTGTTCTACACTGAACGCCTTTTGCACTTTTTCAGAGCTACTTCGAACTGCGCTAGAAATGAACTAGTTCACTTTTTTAATTGACTCCAAAATAACTGCTGGAATGTTACAGGATTTAAAGCAAATGCTCTTGAACATTTATGAAATTGCCCACAAAAAAACGAAATTTTTAAAGGTTTCACCTACATATTTGTCAAAACCATATAGGTTAATTTAGATATATGAAAATATGATTAGATTATATCAACATAATATGGGCAGGATTAGACCACAAGAAGAGGTACCACCCATACAACTCCTGCACAATAATATATTGTGGTAATGATGTATTAATTTAACTATGGACATTTATATTGTCGACGCCGAAAATGAACTTGTTTGGTTTGATGTTTAGTCCGTATTTGTCTAATCGTTCGAACACTAAATTAAGATATCTAAAATGCTTTTCTTCTGTTTTGCTGGGCACTAGAATATCGTCGAAGTAAACGAATATGAAGTGGCGCATAACCCCCAAATCGATTTTGGGGATTATGATCGCCCTGCAAAAGGTCATAACACCCGATGGTGCTTATGTACGTTTTTCAAGAAATGCCTAATAATTTTTCTTGTCATTAATTAGAAATTGTGTTAAAAAAAAAATAATTTATAAAACTTCATTTTCTGAAATATATGTAAATGAAGTTTTATAAATTATTTTTTTTTTAAACATTTGTGCTTGTGCACAACAGCATACTTTTTATATAAATTCGATAAAAACTGGCTAACAGAATTTTTTGAAATTACATACTTTTTACGATATGCAACTCAAAAACTTGCATGCCCTGAGGTAAAAATAATGAGTGCTCTAATATATTTTAATTTTTAATACTTGACCAAAATAATACTTGACATCTAGGGCATCCGCAGGGGGGACGGGGAGGGACAGGTTTCCCCTAGCATTCAGCCTAAAAAAAAACTATACATAATTAAAAATATTTTTGAATTTGCCATTAAATCATAAAAACAAAACAAAAAAAAATTATATTCTCTTATTTTACATGTAGTATGTAACATAATAATAAAACGTCTTAAGTCAGTGACCTGTATTTTATTGCGATATATTTATGCATATAAGTCAAACTTATAAGCCAAACATCCCAGAAAATAGAGTTAAATAGGTCTTCTTTTTTAATGAGTACTCCAGACTATACCCAATTGCGTGGGTTTTCCACGTAGACCTTTGCTCCTCCCTAAGAAAAATTCTGAGGACGCCGATGCTCGACAGCCACAATTTCAGACAAATCGAACTAAAACTCGTCAGGCATTTGACTTGGAATGTTCATATACACAGTTTGCATTAGTAAATAACGCAATACGTAGTATATTGTATACTATTGATTACTATTGACGTATTGATTATATACAGTATATAATCTGAAAGCTGGCTCATTCTATCAGATTTCGCCAAGGGTGGGCGAATCACCATCTAGAAAAAAATTGACAAAAATATATGTGAATGCCCTATTATTAGAGACAACAAAAAAGACTTTTTAAATTTTTTTTTCTTTTACCGTTAGTCAGTGGTGCCACTTGAATCGCTTCGAGGTCGGACTACATACCATGTTTTAGGGTTTTATGTTTTCCCTTATAACTGTATTTCTAAAATAGGTATTGTCTTGATTCAAAAACAGTTTCACAGAAAGCTAACTGTATCTTTTAAAAGTGTAAAATTATAGCTTGTCAACTAATGTTTAAGTTTTAATTAAATCACCTAAACTTTTGCAAAAATATTCAATTCTATTCGATTTTAATCACCCTGTTATTAGCAGTTGAAATTTAGGGAACTTGATAATTTTTTTTTAAAATTCTTATTTTGTTCCTGCCTAACGTAATTACATTCAAAAATGTAGTTAAATAATTGCTAATTTGTAGGAATAATGATTTTAAAAAATGGATTTACGAAAAATGTGTCAACTTTCGGACCCTGTATCTCAAAAAAGGCACATTTTAAAAATCTTAATTTTTTTTTTTTTATTTTTAGCTTAACTAATTTTCAACATATTCGTAAAATTTTAAGAGAGTGTTTTGCCTTGTTTTTGAAAAATTAGTTTTTAAAAATATGCCAAAAAACATTTTAATACAAAAAGCGTGAACTTACGTTCATTGTATATAAAAGGGACACATCATCGAATGCCGTTATATTTTACATGAATTAAGTTTGGCATATTTACAATGTACTTATAAAACCTTAAGACTATACCCCCCATAGTTAAGAAAATATTAATTTTTAAAAATGTGCTATTTATTAAAAAATAAAAAATTACCCTTAATGTTGACTTTGTATATTACAGTCTGTTAATAAGTATAAACCCCCATTTATAAAGGTTTTATTTATGTTGACGGCATAGATTAAACATATTCGATTTGGTAAAAAAGTAAAATCTGTAAAGTATCATATCAGACCCTGGTTGTACTGTTTAAAATATTAAAAAAAAATCTTTGTCAAAGGAGAGTTCAAATAATTAAAATTGTCATAGCTTTGTTTTTATAATTTAAACTATTTTATTATTACAAATAAATATTATTATAAATTTTATTATATTAAAGTAATATTATTATAAAAATTTCAATTCATAAAAAAAATTTCGCCAGAGTTTAAGTTAATCCTGACATAATTTAAGTTAATCTTGACATGCATTTTTTTTTTTTACTGTAACACAAAAAGGAATTTAGATTTTTGTCGATTTTTAAAAAATCTCCAATACTGAAAAATTCTTAAGTTCAAATAAATTGACGGCAGATATTAAAAGCCTTACACAAGAAACAAAGAACTCGGAATTTACAGTGGTGAAAAATTAAATTGGTTGGTTTTGTTTTTTTTTTTCTTTATATGTGTTTTGAACAGTAAGCCCAGGGTCTAATATGTTGGCAGCCCTGAAATTCCAAAATTTTTGTAATACAAAAACCAAAAATATTTAAAAAGCATTAATTTTGAAGTCTTTTCAAATGATTTTTTTTGTTTTTGTGTTCGAGTGCCATTTAAGATTCACCAGCTCAATCTTAACTTCAAGATTATGCCATAAGCATCAATGTTGTACTTGGTTAACATTTTGTATTTTTGGATGTTTGTGAATTTTTCGACATTTTCAAAAAGGTACACTTCTAATAAAAATTCCATATAAACCAAGTTATTCAAAGTAATCACATAATTTTATGTATTTATATTAAGAATTGGGTCAGAAAATAGCTCAACAACATTTTAGTTTCATTGTAATATTTTAATATTTGGATTTTTAAGATTTTTTTTTTTATTACAACAAGAAAGAAAATGGAATTTTTTTTCGAAAAATAAAATATCACAATTCTGGCAACTTTTCATCGTCATTTTGAATAACAATCAATAAAAAAGAAATGCGTACCAGGTATTTAAAAAACTATACTTCAAGTATTGTTTTCATTACATTTATGATTAATTACCAAGAAAAACTCAAATAAAACGATTCTCCAACTTTCGGACTCTTAAGCGAGTTTTAAAAGTTCATCAATCGGCACGAAACTTTATATATTTTAGTTTTATAACGAATCGAATATTTTGAGCCTATGCCGTCAACATTAATAAAACTTTTATAATAATCTTATAATAGCACATTTTTAAAAGATTAATATTTTCTAAAGTATTGAGAGTATTAAGACTATTAATTAATTACTAGGTTTTATAAGTACATTGTAAGTATGCCAAACTTAATTCATGTAAAATATAACGGCATTCGATAATGTGTGTAAGTTCACGCTTTTTGTATTAAAATGGTTTTTGGTATATTTTTAAAAACTAATTTTTTCAAAAACAAGGCAAAGCACACTCTTAAAATTCTATCAGTATATTGAAAATTAGTTAAGCTAAAAATAAAAAAACTTAGATTCTTAAAATGTGCCTTTTTTGAGATCCAGGGTCCGAAAGTTGACACATTTTCCGTAAATTCATATTTTAAAATCATTATTTCTGCAAACCAGCAATTATTTAAATACATTTTTGAATGTAATTATGTTAAACAGGTACAAAATAAGAAATTTAGAAAAAATGATCAAGTTCCCTAAATTTGAAATGCTAAAAACAGGGTGATTAAAATAGAATAAAACTGAATATTTTTGCAAAAGTTTAGGTTATTTTATTAAAACTTAAACATTTGTTAGCAAGCAATAATATAACATTATTAAAAAGTAGAGTTACTCTTCTGTAAAACTGTTTTTGAATCAAGTCAATACCTATTTTAGAAAAAAGTTATAAGGGAAAACATAAAACCCTAAAACACGGTTTTTGGGCCGACCCCGAAGCGATTCAAGTGGCACCACTGGCCAACGGTAAAAGAATAAAAATTAAAAAAATCTTTTTTGTTATCTCTAATAATGGGGCATTCACATATATTTTTTGTCAATTTTATTCTAGATGGTGAGGCGACTTTTTTTTTTTTTTTTTTGACGTAATCTGATGGAATGAGCCAGCTGTTTACCTCCTCTATAAAATGAAACCTTCATCATTTAATCGACTAAGCGGTTGTCAAATTATATCGCTTAAAGTGGCAGTATCTTTTGTCACTTCGTCACTTAAACATGATGGAGCTAATTTAAGTAGCTTTTGTTTCAAGCTTTCAATTTCACTGAAACCTTTAAATTGATGCAAATGGTGATGATTGCGTACACGTGCGTTTGAGTGGTATAATTGATTCCAGGAATGTTGTGATTTTCTGGAATACGACCTTAAGCCAAGCCGCAAAAAAAAAAAAACCAAAATTGCGATTAGTTCGTCAAAAAAATTAAAATGCCTAGAATGAACGGCAAATTGCAAATTCTATGTAAAATGACTAGCGGAGAAATTCACTATGAAATTATGTATGCACAAAAATTAGACAAACAATTCAAAGGACAAAAGTGTGTGCTCCTCAAGATTCTTTTATCTCATACTTTATATGAAAACCAACAATAATATTGCTGTTTGTTAGATTTTAACAAACAAAAATTAGCCTGATTTATCTTCGTGTAACTAATTTCATTTACCAAAATTCAGCCTGGCCATGAAATAAATACTTTCAAACAAAGTTACACAAGTAAAAGAAGCTAAAAAAAATTGATATATTGAAAAAAGTGTGTTGTGCGGCAGGGAAGTCTTTTTAATTAAAATAAAAGAAGAGCTATACTAAAATAAGAGCCAGTAGTATTATAACAATACATAATTTATTTAAATACAATGAACATTTCACCTTTTAGAGGATAGTTGCATTTAAAATATGCTGAAAACTTTTTCAACAGTCGCTATTGCGTTTATGATACCGAACAGTGGAACTTAATTTAAAATTCGGACTAACGTGGAACTTTTGCAAAATGCTTCTTTAAATATTTGTAAATACAAATTCTACTATTGTCGTTTTTCGCAAAAAGCTTCCAATATCATAGTTCAATAATATTATTTAAGTACTCGATTGTGAAAGTTTCCAATAAAAACATATCGAACAATTTTTTTTTCTACAATATTTCACTCTGCTTAAATTCAAAAGATAAATTCCATAAAAATGCCGAATAATTAAAATTTTTTTAATTTGTACTGGCAAATATATCTTTCAGGCTCTATTAAAGATTATTTATCAATCATTTTACGTGCCAAAAATTTAAATAAAAATAGAATTGAAAATTTATTTATCTCTCACAAATGTTGTTGCAGAGTTTTGAGCACACACACAGTGCTGGCACAAAATTATGGAATTCAATGAGTAGTAAAGCAAGCAAAAATATTTATTTACAGACGTGTTCGAAATAAAAAGCTTTTTTAAGAATCATAAGAAATTATAACAATTTCTATAATTTTATATAATTTTTATAAGAATTATAAGAGATGATATAAAATTTTTATAAGAATATTTACTTCGCACATTTGGGCGGGGACTTCAAGATCATATTTGGAGCTTCTGGATCGAATTTAATGTCGTGCGTTATATTTGATAGGAGATGAAAAAATTTCATCTAAGAAACTAGTCCTCGCACAAGATCAATATTTTATACACAAATTTAACCTAAAATCAAAATATGGCTTTTTTTTAAATTGGTTTGGACTTAAATTCGAAATTTTTTGCACAAGAAAAAGAAATTTTAGGAATAACAAAATTTTTTTTTGTTGTTTTTTTACATAGCAAAAAATAATTTTAAAAAATCCAAATTGAAAAAATGTACTTGTTAATTTTTTTAATGAAAATTTAATACAATGTTTAAAAAATAATTTTTTTAAAAATGTTATATTAAGATATAAATATCTGACCGATTGTATATGTCAGATGGTAGTTGAATCCGAGTCGATAGCGTTTATTAAATTAAATTCAATCGAAGTGAAGTTTCATATACATGGCCGTTTGATAATTCAGTGAAAAATTAAACAAGGAACGATTTTTACGGCGAAAAAACGTTTTATTTTTCAACTAGCTGATACCCTGCTTAGCTCGGGAGTTGATATAAATAATTTTTTATTTCATTCGTCGATTTGAAAAAACTTTTCACAAACCTTAGATGAAATTTTGTGTGCATTTTTCGGCACTTCGGCGAAATGAGCAAAATGTAGCTTCAACTTCTGAAAATTATGAGAAAAAGTTACGGATATCATGATTTGTGTATGCGTGCCGCCGATCGCTTGCAAAAATATATTTTCAAGTTTTATATTGTATTCGATAAATTGAACATTTTTGAAAACAAATCAGAGCAAAAACAAGGTTTTGGCAATTCGCGAAGAAAACTGGATAAAAATTAAATAAGCATTAAAAATATAAATTGAAATGTCAAAACAACGCCTACTTAGGACGCAACTGAATTGCGCATGTGTTGATGCGTACTCAAATACCACAGAATTCGACTTCAGCTGTCCTGATTCCCAAACAGCTAACGATAATCATAGTTGTCGTTATCGGTCATTGTGCATGCACAGTTTCATAGTAAATGAAAGTTTTCGCTAGTTAACTACAGCTACAATCGTCGTTAAGGCTTTTGGGAATCCCGCAACTGATTTGCGAAAACAAAAGTTGAATATAAATGCACATAAAGAAGAAAAAATTATATTTATCACCCTTTGCGCTTTGCTACGCCTTACTGTATTTTGTAGTACAGCGCCCTCTGGGGTTCAAGATATAGCAAAATACATAGCGCCAAAAGACTCACCAACACCAACTTAAGACCAACGCCAAAAAACCACTTATAAAAATAATACTTATCGGATGAGTTGTTTTGAGTTTTTTGCGGACAACAGTGCCCTCTGGTTTTCGAGACAGAATAAAAAAATAACGCCAAAGGCCTTTCTATACTCGATAATCAAATCCTATATATTCGATACTCGAATACTCGATATTCGAATCGTAAGTGTTTTACGATTTCTTAAGTGATTTGTACTACAGCACCATCTGGTGTTTAAGATAGCTCAGAAAAAAAAGTCTAAGATACCCACTGTATCCGAAAACTCCTATGTACTAATGTTCACGCAAATCGGATGTACAGCTAAGAGTTTTTCGAGATTTGTACTGCACTGTTTGTACTGCAGTGCCCTCTTGTGTTCAATATAGAACAAAATAGATAAGTCATAAAAATTACCGTACCCGAAAACCCCTTAATACAAATTTTCATGTGAATCGGATGAATGGTTTCGAAGACAAACTATAATAACAAAATTCGTGGAACCCGATCGCAACGCCACCTACCGGGTACAATTGTGAAACCATCCAGGGATCCACTCAAACACACACAAAAAATTTCATCAAAATCAGTGGAGCCATTAAGGAACAGTTTAATAACATACACACGTACAAATTGGACAACAGCGCCCTCTAGTTTCGAGAAAGAGCAAAAAAGCTAGCACCAGAACCCTTGCTGTACTTGAAAATCGCTATTTACAAACTTTCATCCAAATCGGATAAGCAGTTTTGGAGTTTTCCTAAGATTTGTATTAAAGTATTAAAGTATGCAATTTTCATGCAATTCGGATGCACGGCTTAGGAGATTTTCGAGGTTTTTGAAAATATTTCTACTACAGCGCCCACTGCTGTTTGAGAGAGAAAAGAGTAGATAAGTCAAGAAAACTCAGCGTGTCCGAGAACCTCTACATACAAAATTTCATGCTAATCGGATGAACGGTTTTGTACTTTTTCGCCTTTTTTAAAATATTTGTACTATAGCGCCCTCTTGTGTTCAAGATAGAACCTAGTTTATAAGTCATAAAAGCTCACCGTTTACAAAAACCTCTATATACCAACTTTCATGCAAATCGGATAAGCGACTTAGGAGTTTTTGACGCTTTTAAAATCTTTGTACTACAGCGCCATTTTGTGTTCAAGATAGAACAGAGTAGATAAGTCATGAAAACTCACAGTATCCGAAAACCTCCATTTACCAATTTTCCTATAAATCGGATAAACAGCTTAGGAGTTTTTTTATGCACATCGGATGAACGGTTTCGGGGATAAGCTAAAAAAAAGAATGCTGAAACCCGATCGCAGCGCCCCCTACCGGGTCCAACCTTTTTTACTGAATAAAAAGTAGCCTATATATTGACCGGGGGTATAAGGAACCCGTTCATATGCCAACGTTCACGTTGGCGTTCATCCCAAAATACTGTCGCCATAACCTTTCCTGCCGATTGCACCGTCTTTGACTTCTTCGGAGCACGTTCGACTGTTCCTTTGTCTCTGGTGTGTAGTGATGGATCCATGTTTCGTTCACGGTTCCTAATCGACGGGAAAAATTCTTCTTATCTTTGTTCAACATAGCCAAACACACCTTTGAATCAGTCACACGATCGCGCTTATGGTCAAGAGTGAGCAAACGCGGCACCCATCTTGCGGATAATTTTTTTATATCCAAATGATTTCGCAAAATGCTGCACACCAGAGACCTGTAGCGAATCGTTTTTTACGATTCTAAATCACTCGTCAAAAACCGAGTGCGAGTGCGTGCGGTTGCGCACAACAACAACCACTTCCACGCGAAGCATTCTCATAACAGCGATGAGCGACGAGCTTTCACTCATCGCTCATTAGAAAGACTGCTGAATTCTAAGCATATGATTCTAAGCAACCTCAATGATTCGAGAGTCATTGAATGATTTGCGTGCACTTCAGTATTGACGTGCGTTTTTCTTGTTTTACTTTTGTTTTGTGTTTTGTGTTTTAGTTCAAAGAATTAAATTGTATCAAACTTACTTTATACTTGTATGTTGTCTATTATTTGTTCCTTGTTGTTATTGTATTGTTTTTAATCAATTTTTCAATTCACTTTCACTCTCGCAATGATGAATTGCTGAGAATCTTTATGTTTAGGGATGCTATAATGAAAGCGGCAATCCAAAATAAACAGGATTGCCACTTTTAAAATTTTTTCAAACATTTTTAATATTTTTTTTTTTCAATACTATTTTCACAATTTTTCACTAATTTCTATCAATAATATTTTAAAGTTTTTTTATTAAGTATATGCATTTAAATATTTTTTTAATACTATTTTTAGATTTATTTTCATACATTTGCAGAGTCCTAAAGCGGCGGCACTCGTCGCTCATCGCTATTATGACGATGCTTTGCGTGGAAGTGGTGGTTGTTGTACGCAACCGCACGTTTCGCTCATTCGGTTTTTGATGGATGATTTATAGTCATTCGTTCGAATCATAGACTCGTTGCAGTTCTCTGTTCCCCACCCATTCGTCTGAGATATTTACGGCATCAACAATCTCGCGCACTTTAACTCTGCGATCGGCCAACACGATATCGTGAATTTTAGTGACACTTTCTGCGTGCATTGTAACCATTTCTGGTGACCACATTTTTGCGACCAGAAAGTTCGGCGTCACTTGTGCTTGTTCGACCGCATCGGAATTCACTACATCATATGTGAATCATTCAAATGGATGGTGCAGACTCCTCATAGTATTTATCAAGCCTTTCCTTGGTTTGGCTGGTGTTTTTTTTATTTTGCTCAAAAAAATAATGCTTGATGAGCACACGAAATTTACTTTTCTCCATTTTTGCCAAAATTCACAAGATCGCCTGCTGTCAATGGCTGTCAAATATAAATAAAGCGTCGCAGCGATCTGAAATTTTGACAGTAATCTATTAACAGATGGTAGTTGACGATTGCTTCGGATATAAGAAACTTTTCAAGCATTGAAAACCATATTTTTGCTTTAAAAAGGAAAAAAAAGTTTTTTTATAATATGTTCAAATATAATAATTGTGACATTTAAAAACAAAGCTAAATTTTCCTTTGACCAAAAATGTTTCATTGTTGAAGCGTCTTTTTTTTTTAATTTTTATTTAAATTGATAAGGGCTCATTCTAGACAAAAATTTGTTTTGCTCTTTCAGCAAAAACTGCTGAGCTGATACGCCAACTCAAACGCATTTTACTGTATCAGCGAAATGTGTTAACGCAAATGCGTCATAGCGTAGTTTGAAATGCTATGATTACTGTATCAAAAAGAATTTAATTAACGCAGTGAGGGTTTGAATTGACCAACGTATTGCGTTATAGGACTCATTTTTCGAATGCGGTAAATTTTTTAGTGGAATACTAATCGTAAATTTGCTTCACTTAGAAAAAAATAAATTAGATTATATATAAATTTATATTTATTATATTAAAACTTATATTAAATATGTATTTCTTTTAAGATTTGATGCGACCTATCAAACAGATACATACGTGTTCCTGGTATACAAAACAAGTTCGAAGTTGGACTCTAATTTACTTTCTAATTTACAGTCTGCTGTTTCGAGCGGTCGAACGGTCAAATACCTGGTTTGTCGTACCATGCGTGACAACATGTGCTATCGTCTGTATCCAATAATAGAAAAACATTAATAACAGTCAAACGCACTCCAAGCATTCATGCTTAACTGCATCGTCCCCGCAACCCCTTGTCAATATTTATACAGAGAAATAATGTTCGCTTTCAACTTTCTGTTTCTATGTTCGATGCGTCGTACAAAATGTGCAATTTTTGCTAGTTGTATAAATATTTTTTAATTTTGCTTTGAGCGCGTCATGTGCATGTGACTGCGCTATTGCGTTACTTTTATTAAAAGAAGCGTATCAACGCAGTAACGCATTTAAGTGCTTCAACTCATTAACGCAATGCAGCGCTGCATTACCCATGTCTAGCTCTTTCATAAGCTACTTTTACTTTTCTTACCCTTTTTCCCTTTGTTACTTTTCATTTCAAACTCTTCCTATAAAGTAACGTAACATTTGAAATAAAAAATAAATGATAAATAAGAACTTTTCGGGTTTTTTTTCAATTCTTGGTAACGTTACAATATCTAGAATCCCCCACCACTCCACCTCCTTCGTTACTTATCGTAGTGCTTTTCAAAAAACCTTCCCCATCTAAATTGGTAACGTAGTTTATGAAGGACCCCTATCTTTTGCTTTATCATGTAAATTTACAATGTTTTCTCAATTTTTCCTTACTAAATATATATTCCAAACAATTTTTTTTTTCAAATTTTATTAATATAAAGACTCTTTTGGTACTTATATCGTTCACATCACTTTATTAATTCTAATACTTCTGCGATGTCTACTAAGTCTCGTTTTAAGTTTTTTAATTTTTCCTCATTTTGTTGTACCGTTTTCATAAAAAATTAAATAAAAAATATTCATTTCCACTTAAGTTGTTTTATTATTTCAAACTTGGCTTTATAATAAATGTACTTCTTTCAAAATATTTTAAATGCTTAGAATAAAGTACTTTGAAATACTTTGAAGAAGATTTCAAAACATTTTTATTTAGGAATGAAGATATTTTTTTTTTTTCTTAAGAACTAAAAGTGTGAAGAAAATAAGGCTTAAGTTTACTTAAATGAAGCTGCTGAATTTTAAGGGGTTGCTTGGGTCAAAGGAGGGATCTAGGTTAAAAATATTACCTTTTACGCATGATACAATTATAATTCTCTCATGCCTTGTATTATGCAACTTTTTGAAAGTTAAGCGGATTCATTAAACTAGACTTGTTCCGAAAATAAATTCAGCAAATTTTTTGCATTTCAGCGAAAAAGCTTATAAACCATATATATGGCTTAAAAATTGGTATATATGATAAAATTACAAACCTTGAACATGAGCCTGATTTTGAAAAGATGCAATACATACGTTCTGCTTTCGGTTTTCTTATTCAAAACCATTGTTATTTCTTATGTATTCGCGCACCACAAGCACGTGACCAGCATATGTTAAAAATTGTATGTTAAAACCAAAAAAGTAAAAAGACACAGAAAATATGTTAACAAAACATAAGTGTGAGTTCGCTATAAAATGTCAAAGTAGCAAAAAAAAAAAAAAAATGTAAAACCACTAGACTTGAGAAATGGGGCGGCGTTAATCCTCTTACGCCTAAAGTAAAAGCCAACAAACAATAATAAAAAGCCAACAAACAACGACCACAAGCAATGACAACATGCAACTTATAAGTCGCAATGTCTACGCTTCAAACGTTTCCTGCTACATTTGTCACCCACTTCCAATCTTAAACCCTCTCCCACCTACATTGCGGTTTGCATGCTCTTACTTAACAGTAACGGCAACAGTTATAGTGACAGCAATGGTAGCAGCAACGGTAACAATGTCCCACGCGAAAGGAAAAGGATTTAAAAATCAAATAAATACCAAAAGCGTAGAATTTACATTTTTGCGCCAGGTCGCAAAACCGTACACAACGGGAACAAATTTCAAAGGAAACCAACAACAACAGCCGTACAAAAGAAAAGCACAATACACAGAAAACGGTGAAAAGCCAACAAGAGCGCATTAAAATGGTGTTAGTAAAAAGTTAACAAAATAGCAAAATTCTTTCCGGTCTTATAGCTTACTTCCGGTTGATAATTTAGTATATCTTTTGTTTCATTTTCCTTGCGCTGTCAACTTTAAATTAATACAAGGACTAAAAAAAGAAAAGCATAAAAACATCGTATCACAAACAAAAAAAAAAAAACAAGAGCCAACAACATGGCAACAGCAACAGGGTGAAAGTGTTGCTAATGGAAATTATAACAACCCTTTAGGAACAAACTAACTTGTTTTTAAAAACAACTAATTAAAAAACTAGTTTAAAATAAACCAGTATATGAACTACTTTGAATTATATTAAGGCGGCATCCACTTCAATATATGAAGTAATTGAAATACTACTTAAAAACCAGTGATTGATAAGCTACTTTGAATTATATTAAGGCGGCAACTACTCTGATGTTGGCATGTTTTAATTGAAAATTTTTATTAGATTACAAGCTTATATATATTTAACCATGTTATTTCATCAAATATTATTAACTTTTGGCCATCAGTAATAGTTTTCAATTGGTTATTTTAAAGCAATTAAAAAAATAATTTAAATGTAACTAATTTAACAAGTAGTTGAAAATATATGCAGACGACAGTCAATTGACTTATTTAGCGGACATCACCATACAAAATAAGTTAGTTCGTTCTATGGAAAAAAGTCAGAATTTCAACTAGTTGTGGTTGACAAAAAACTACTTTATCAACTACTTTTAAATTAGTTGATTTTCCTACATGGAATAGATGGTTTGAGCGGAGAGCAAGTGAACCACGTTGTGATTGTGTGTGTGTGTGTGTGTGTGTGTGTATGTAGCGGACGTTACAAAAAAAAAAAAAAATAAGTCAAAGAAATAAAAAACTAACAAATGCTGTAATGGAAATTAGCACCTTTAACAAACCAAAACAAATATAAAAAAAAACAAACAAATAAAAATAACAAAAAAAAAAAAACAAAAGAGAAACAAAAAATATACAACTTACACCAACACGAGATCTAATTAAACACTACAAGCTCTCTTTTCCTCTAGCCGGACAAGTAAATACCTGAATGCTAAAATTATTTCACACACGTGTAGCCAATTTTAATGTTAACGAAACAAGAAGTAAGATAAAAATCAGGAAGAAGGTAATGATTTTCTGGCATTTTCAGGAATAGACTATAAAAAAACACCATCGCAAACATCTTTCATCCCACAACATTTTCAAACGCAAGAATCTCTTGGTTTATCTACACGGAGAAAATTATTTTGCTTAATTCAAGCAATAATTTTGCTGTGTGATTCAAGAAAAAGTTTAATGAATTGAGTTCATCTAGGAAAAATGCACAATGTGGTTTAATTTTAGCAATAATTTGCTTGGATCTTATTAAGCCAATTAAAAATATTTACCAAAATATAAAATACTAACTGTAATACCCGCGACTCCCGAGGGTGGTGTAGCATTTAAGGTGTTTAGAATGTATAGAAATAATGCAATCCTAATCTCAAACACATGTTTTTGGTAATAAAATTTCTGGTTATACGATTTTTAGTTTTAATCCAGTTTTAATCCAGTTGAAATTATCAAATAAACAGTTTATTTGCATGCGCATAGATATCATTTTTACAAAGTTCTCGGGCCAAATTGTCTAGGCTTTTAATCTTATCACATTTACAAACGATGTTTAAAATTTTGAAGTTTTAATATGCATGGCAAGCTAGAAGCTTGTTTATAATTGAAAAGTTAATAATTGCAGTTCTTACAGTTGCAGTTATTTGTTCATGAATTTTTGCAAAGCTTTATCTTCGAGCAGGAAAGTTAAAAAAATGTTCTTTCTCCTCTTAAGATTTAGAGACGATCGGACATGATCGCATTATGAATTTTACAACTGATATATGATTATTAAAAAATTATTACTCCACTCTTCTAGTGCCTTTCACTTTTTGCATAGAACTTGGAACAGACCCTACCCACAATTAATCCAAATATTAATACCATGGTGTACATATTTACTGAAATTAAGTATTCAACTTCTATTGACATGCCCCCTTATTTAATGCCATCCAATTTTCTAGACAACAGACTGCTCATTACACCAAGAATATATGTGGAAAATTTAGTTGAAGTCGGAAAAATGGTGTAGAAGGAGTTCAATTAAAATTAAGGTGACACGCCGTACTCGTATTGCCCAATATCACCAAGTTTTTTAACACAAAAAGCTGCTCATTACGATAAATATATGTGCCATTAAGAATATAAATATGTTCATAATCTGATTGAAGTAGAGCAAGCTGTGTAGAGAGAGTCTGATTAAATTATAATTATATAAGCCAACTTTTCTAGGCTTAAAATTGCTTATTAAACCAAAATTTTGGTGAAAGACGGGAAAAAGGTATAAAAGGAGCTCGACTAATATTAAGGTGCCACGTCCCTTGCATAATACCACTCACTTTTGTAAACTTCAGACTGCTCATTATACCAGAAAATATATGTGCAAAATTTGGTTGAAGTTGAATGAGCGGCTTAAAAGGAGTTCGATTGGAATTAAATTGACACGCCCAATTGTTAAATTCCGCCTATTTTTCTATTATAAAAAATGCTTGGTATGCTTAAGAATATATGTGTGAAATTTGGTTGAGATTGAACAAGCGGTGTAAAAGGAGTTCGATTTAAATTAAAATAACACACTCTTTGTCTAGTCCCACCCACTTTTTTCAGCAAAAGACTGCTTATTATACCAAAGAAAACATGTGCAGAGTTTGGTTGGAGTTGGACAAACATTTGGGGTACATTCAGACACGATGATATTAATATAGGCACTAAAAGTAGACGTGGAAATATTAATATATATACAGGGTGTCCTGCAAATGAGTGCAACTATTAACGGAGCTGAAAGGTTATGTTGAGCTGAAAAAAAAAACGTATGGGAGCGGGGCCTATTTTTACATTCTTAGGAGCTACAGGGTTAATTAATATTTCACGTTTTTGATTCACGTTATTGTTTCTGGCAGAAAAACTAACCTACATAAAACATATTTTGATAGCTCATTTTAAAGACAATAAAATCACCTTTCCAACGGTATGCCAACAAATCCCACCAACTTAACTATTACCGAGCAGTGATCGTGTGAATATGAAATCAATCTGTTTAAGGCGGTCTTCTCATTGAGCAACTTTTTTTTCGACTTTTTTTGCATTTATTTATAGCTTGGGTAGTTGTGAATATGCCCCTAAAAGGATTTTTAGAAATTCGAAATACTTTAGACGATACAGCCTTTTTTGTGAAGCAAGGTCTTCGTCAAAATGAGCTATTTGATTTGGTGATGGAGGTAATAAAACCAGCTTACGAAGCGCTGTCGGCAGATAATTTGCTGAAAGATGCCTTGGATCTGAAACTCAGAATTCCAATGAGTCCTACAATTATCTCGAACCCACGTTTTTCGAACTGCCGGCCATAATATCTCCAGTTCAACTGAACCGATTTTCATGAAACAAAGTGGAATCGACGCAGAATTGTCACCATTCTTGGGTGAACCTCGACCATAATTTTAAAAAATTTTTTTTACACTAAACTACAAAAAAAAACCCGAAATTGAAATTTTTTTTTTGAATGGCCGCCATTTTGTCAAAAAAAATCACAAAATTAAGCTTGAGGTTCACCCGAGAATTACATCTATACTGATTATAACCCCGTTTTTTTTTCATTTCAGACGCTCCGGAGACCCGGAATCGTGGCCGCCGTGACAGCACCTTTTTTTTCACCACCAATTTTGAAGTCTCATTACTTTTTGAACAGCCCACGTATCGAGGCAAAAAAAATTTTTTTATTTACTTTGAACCTTTTGTAATACAATAAATAAAAAAAGTTTTCAATTATTCTTTGCGTTTTCAAATAAGAATTTTTTTAAAAAGGGTCCAAAAAACGGGTTTTGAATGAGAAGACCGCCTTAAACTATCAAATTTCAACTTTGAGTGCAAATTTCTCAGAATTTTGCGTAATAAATGAAATTTGATTTTAGATCAATTTTACTATCTATTTAATTTTCTATTCAATGGCACCAAAAACATAAACATATCTTTACAAATAAAAAAATTGGCTGCACTAAAAAAAATTATACTATTTAGAAAATAATGACATTACAATTAGTTATGCAGTAGATAATATCATTGTTTTCTAATAAGTATAATATTTTTAGTACAGCCAACTTTTTTATATTTTATTAAGATATGTTTATGTTTTTGGTGTCATTGAAAAGAAAATTGAATAAATAACAAAATAAATCTAAAAAAAAAATTTCATTTATTACGCGAAATTCTGAGAAATTTTCATTAAAAATTTAAATTTGGTAGTTTCAATCCAATGATTTCATCTTCACACGAGCACAGCTCGGTAACGGTTAAGTTGGTGGGGTTTGTTGATATACCGTTGGATAAAGGTGATTTCATCGCCTTTAAGATGAGCTGTCAAAATAAGTTCTATGTACGTTAGTTTTTCTGCTAGAATAATTAATTAACCCTGTAGCTCCTAAGAATGTGAAATATACCCCCCTCCCATTCGATTTTTCGCTCAGCTCGACATAACCTTTCAGCTCCGTAAATAGTTGCACTCCATTGCGGGACACCCTGTATTTATGTAGTGACCTCCACTTGGCCTCCAAGCTTTATTATCAAAACATGTACAGCTCGAACATGTACAGCTCGAAAAACGAACTGTTTTATATACTGGTGGTTCCATGTCAAATCGGACGCTTTTGTCCAAAAACTGATTTTGCCGATTCCGATTTTTTTAAATTTTGCACGGCGATAGAACTTAAAAAAATAAAAAAATATTTGTGTATTTTTTTTAATTTTTTTTTCCCCCAAGCTATACACCGTGGAAAATTAAAAAAAAAAATCAAAATTTGTCATTTGGACATGTATTAAAACAACTACATCTTCAAACCCGTTATTCTTACAAAAAAATATTGAGGACATACTTTAGAGATCTTGAATTGATTTTTTTTTTGGTGGTCTAGTTTTTTTACCAACATTTTTCAAGGTCAGCATTACTACAATCTCCATCCTTGTTTAGTTATTTAATTATTGCTTACTTAATCGTGCACTTAAGTGGCCTGTGAGAGATAATTTTTATATCTCAAATACATAAACAATCGTTTGAGGAACAAAATGACACAAGAACATCTCGAAACAACCATTCTTATGTATATGCAGCTTTTACAGAAGTGATTAGTAATGACCAGTGATGTTTCTCTACATGTCGACTATAAATGTTGACAATTTTGGTGTAGAAAATGTCGTTAATTTGTAGACAATGTTGATATTTTGTAGACAATGACGACAGTTTGTAGAGAATGCTGACAATAAGGTGCGTAATGTAAACAATGGCAGTACTGCATGAGTATGCGTTTTCTCCTCCCTGAATATATTCTCTTGCTATAGAATAAAAAATTACCTCTATCCCTTTTCTGCTTTGCTCATGCCTGCTCATACACTTTCTTTGTTTTATTCAGATATAAGAAGCGAAGAGAATGAGAGCACGATGCTTTACTAACACCAGCAGGTAGCAAATAACGTAATAAAAAATAACAAAAATATCAGTGTTCATACTCTGAATATTTAGCGAATATTTTTTTATTAGTTCGTTCCTAGAAAATAGATGTTTTTTGTATTTGGACCCAAAGAAGGGTGGTAGATAAAGGGTAGGTGATCTCGGGAGATATGTTGAGGGGCAAAAAATAGTAGGACTAACTCATACATTTGACCCCTCTAGGAATTCAGTTACGGCTGATATAAACTATTTTCGACAGCTTTTGTGTTTTTTGTATGGGGACCCGATGATGGTTGATAGATGGTTGATAGTGTTCAGGAGAAATGTTGACATGCAAAAAATAATAGAATCTATTCATACATTTGACTAGGAGTTCTGCAACGGCCGATATAAGCTATTTTCGACAGAGTTTGTGTTTTTTGTATGAAGAGCCAAAGAAGGGTGGTATATAGGGGATAGGTGTGCTTGGGAGAAATGTTGAGGAGCAAAAAATAATAGGACCAACTCATATATTTGATCCCTCTAGGAGTTCAGCTACGGCCGATATAACCGATATAAACTATTTTCGAAAGTTTTACTGTTTTTTGTATCGAAGGTAGCGAATAAATCAACAAAAAAATAACACAAATATGCATTAATTATAACAAAAAGCTTATTGCGGGGAAAAGCCAACATATTAACTCTTATTCAAGTCATTGCACTAGATACCTGAGTATTCGTGTAGTTTATTAAGTGCTCAGAGAAAAAACTGAAACAACGCGTAGATCGCAAGCTCACCTCAGTGCAAGAGTGTGTGAAAAGAGAACAGAGAACAAATAAAAAGTTATTCTCTTGCGCTCTTGCTCTTATTAAGTGCTCAGAGTAAAAACTGAAACAACGCGTAGATCGCAAGCTTTCCTCAGTGCAAGAGTGTATGAAAAGAGAACAGAGAACAAATAAAAAGTTATTTTCTTGCGCTTCACGACCTGTTGCGACACGACCTGTTGTTTATATTTATTCGCTTGCAGCTTTGCTTGCAGTGACTGCTATAGCAGAGAATCAGGGTATATTCACTTGATGAATATATTCATGCAGGGCTCTAGTTGACATCAAGGTTGATTTATAAGGTTGTCGCAGGGCTAATCGCACTCTCTTCTCAGTACCCATAATTGTCAAAACCAGCCAATTTTGCGAATGACTACGAAAGAAAAACTGATGATAAAAGAGAGCACTTGCAGATTTTCTATGAGTTGTCAACTTCGATTTGACAATTATGGGTACTCGCTCTCTTCCTTGCGTCAACCTTTTAAATCAACCTTGGTTGACATTAGCAGCATTGCTGGTTTAAACTACATGCTTCCTCCACCCAGATTGAGGGACTTTTCCCAGCTGGGACCAATCTTCTGCGAGAAACCAGTTGGAATTTCAAAGTTTATTTATATTTATTTTAATTTTAAAATTAAAGATGTTCCAATAGAAAACGAAAATTTTGATATATTTCTATACTATTATATAAATTCTATAGCTAAATTCTAACAGAACTGGGCCAATTTTTATGAAATAACTTTTCTGTCCAGACCTTTTTTTATTTTTCAGCGGTCTTTTAACATAGTTCTAGTTTAGATATCGAAATGAGCTTTCAGATAGCTTCCTAAAATTTAATGCTCTATCGATTTCAAAAAAGAACTGTTAAGAAAAAGTCAAAAAAAAAAAAAACAACAGGACGAAAGATGTACATGTTAAAACTCCACCTTAGGTTGTACACCTTGCGTTGGGCCAAGCTCCTATATATTTTCTGTGGAAACATATGGAATACTGGATGCGGCTAAGCGTCTTGCTGCTATTGGTCTCGATATATTTGGCACCATACGATTCATAAAAAAAAATTAATTCCCCCAGAAATGAAGAAGAATGATTCTCGCTCCATGCTCTCAACGCTGTTTGGTTTTCAGGAAAACGTTGTTCCGATTTGTAGCTATGTGCCAAAGAAGAATAGAGCTGTTTACTTTCCACCGTTCATTATTTGAAATCGGTTGAATCACATAAAGCCTCCGTCGACTGTATGGATCTAATGATTACACATTTTACAGCAAAATGACCAACAAGCCGATGGACTTATGCCATCTTTTGCAATATGTTGGATGTTATGACATTGGCTGCTTTTTGCATTTGTAAGGAAGTTGATTGGCTCAAAAGAAGCGATCCAAGACGCAATTTTTTACTACGCTATCCATCACATTGGTACTCGCAAACATCGGAAATCTAATTAATAATCCGAATGTTATTGCTCAATTTTTGACTCGCTCAGCAATGCAATCATTTTTCGGCTCGCAAATAAATATTCCATCGAATATTTTGGTCAACCAAAAAAGCGGACCCGATACACTCGCATCAAAAGGAGACTGTCAAGGAGGGGACAAATTGCGTTGTAAAACTCGTTTTTTCTGTGCGTCATACTCAAACCCAGTATGCCAAAAACATTCAAACGCCTCGTATACATGTTTTGCTTGCAATCCTCAGAACCCATAAGAGAGTTCGTATCATATTTCATTTATAATCCCTTTTGTTTTGTATTCTATCTCCATGTATATGATTCACAATGAACCGAAAAGAAACATGTTTCCTTTGAAAACCAAACGATATTTCGGAATTATTTTCGATTCTCCTGGTAGCTTGATAGATACCCAAACCATTACAAAAGGTAAGATATAAAAAATATATTCCTGCTTAGTCTATAAATAATCATGTATGTATGCACTGGGCAACTGATTGTTTCATACAAATGCATACAAATGTGTAGGAATCCAGCCAGACTCGAGGTGTACAACGGAAGGTTTTAAAATCGGTGTACAACAGAGGATTAAAATGTCGTATTTGTGCTAAAGCATAGTGCAGGAATATTTTCATTTCGAAATTTTAATACTTAGTTTGTTTTATTAAGGCCGGCAATACATTTAGAGGCATCCCAGAATCAAATTTTTTTTTTTTCATGTTAAGTGACCTAAAAACATCTCAAAAACATGTAAAAAAAAAATTATAAAGATATCTTAAATATTATGAAAGTTATAAGTTTGAAAAGAGGCCCGCGCGTGAGTTCGATATAATATAAAAATCAGGTTACTAGCTGCTATTTTGTTATATCATGTATTTTATCTGCTCAAACCGGATTACTTGAAGAGGGAAACATTCCAAAGAATGTTAACAATAATTATTTTGTGTGCATAAATAGTGATTTAACATAATTAAGTTTTGAACGCTTACGTCTTCGTATTATCTGTTTCGTATAACCTAAAAGTCGTTTTTCTCAAAACTACGTTTTTCAAAACTGCTAAAAAAACTGCTTGACAGATGCTTACAATATTTGGAAGACATTTTTTTTTAAATCACTTTAACCAATCTAGATGAAACTTATTTTTAAAATCGTTTTATTTAAAATTTAACACAAAAAATAAGTAAAAACTGGAATATTTTTCCAAGTACGTATAAATTTAAAAAAAAAAAATTTTTAAATTCTGTCTCATTCAGATAGGATATAGTTTCATTACGTTTTAAAATTAAAAAAAATTTTCGGGACAACCTTGGAGCCAGCAGAGTGCACGCAGTGCGAAAAGAGGTCTCTTACAGCAATTGCTGTAGCCAGCGCCATCTTTATTTTTGAATAATAAAAAACATTTTTATTTATACATACATGTATATTGTTCCAAATTTGAAAATTTTAAAACTCGAAACAAATTTCTTCTAATAAAAACCATCACCTCAATATCACTCTTTTTTACTCTCTTCTAAATGTATTGCCGGCCTAAGCCTCCTAAGTACATTTTGCAATCATCAAGTTGCAGTTACTTATAGGCAACGAAGAATATAAAGTAAGAATATTTGAAGTATGAATCTGACAAAAATAATCTGTCAGATGCTTAGGTGTAGAGACTGGGCAACTGATGAAGATGAACAAAAATCGGTTACAAGACACATTTTTCTGTTGAAAAATGGAGCTATTTCTTGGAATAGTAAAGGACATCACAGAGGACGTTTCTTTTACTGAAGCAGGATATATGGAAACTTTAGCCGCAACACATAAAAAACTTTAGAAACTTTGGAACTCAGAAAAATCCAAAATTTTAAAAAGCATACAAGTATCAATATTTTATGTGGTAGCATCAAACATCGAGAAGCCAATGATTAGCAATTTGGGGCAAAAATCTTAGTATTGGGATATAAATATCTGTCTAAAATACCCCTATAGGAACAAACTAACTTGGTTTTAAAACAACTAATTTAAAAAATAGTTTAAAATAAACCAGTACATGAACTACTTTGAATTATATTAAAGCGGCATCCACTTCAATTCTAAATAGTTTTTATTGCATTATCTATGAACTAATTGGAATAAGACTTAAAAACAAGTGATTGATAAACTACTTTGAATTATATTAAGGCGGCAACTACTCTGATTTTGACATGTTTTAAGTGCAAATTTTTATTAAATTACAAGTTTATATATATTTACCAATCTTATTTCATCAAATATTATTAACTTTAGGCCAGCAGTAATAGTTTTCAATTGGTTATTTTAAAGTAATTAAAAAATTATTTAAATATAACTAATTTAACAAGTAGTTGAAAATATATGCAGACGAAAGTCAATTGACTTATTTAGCGGACAGCACCATACAAAATATGTAAGTTCGTTTTATGGAAAAAAGTCAGAATTTCAACTAGTTGTGGTTGACAAAAAACTACTTTATCAACTACTTTTAAATTATTTGATTTTCCTACAGGGACCTGTAACAGCCTACGGGTAGTGGAAAATGAAAAATGAAATCAATTATTTTGTAAAAATATATGTATGAATAAATGTTTTTTAAGCAAAGATTGGTTCAAGTCGACGCACTTTTATGTCATTGTCATTTTTTACTTTGAAAAATTAAATATCGATAAATTTTTACATCACTTATTACAACTCAGTCATGCAACAAATTATGTGATTTCGGGGCACTTTTTTTCAAATGTCCGGTGGATGCTTTGGCACCCAGTCCACTCGTGTTGATAGCAGTTATGACAACAAGCTTTCAACAAAACAAAAAACAAAAAAAAAAATTCTGAAACAAGATATCAAAATCTAGTAGCAACAACATAATATAGAAGGTCAGAAAAACAAAACAATTATGATAAATCAGATATTAAAACAAATGAGACAAATTTCTAGAATACTTTGTTAACTTTAATAGCCAAGCAGTCAAAAAACACTGCTTAAGAAAATGGAGTGTAAGATTAACTCAATAGAACTAGGTAACAAAATGAGTCCTTATTTCTTTCAGTTGAATTTCTTTCACTTACGACGAATTAAGTTAAATTGTGAAAATCAAATCAACACCCAAAAATACACACGCACGACCACCAATTCATTCATTTATATTTACATATGCAAAACTATATGAGGTTTTACAAATAAATAGCAATGATAAAATTTTATACACACCAAGTTATAAAAAAAAGAAAACTAACATATCTAGATATGGTTAGCAGCAAGGCATAGATATACAGAAACTAATAGACGTAAAGACCTTCAAACAAGCACGTCTGCCACAACGTAAGCAAAGTAAAATGGAGAATGAAGAACGTAGAATGCAGAATACAGAATGGAGAATGAATGTTGAATATAGAAGTTGTAAAAAGTTTTTATAGCTTGTGCACCTAAAAATAGAAACAGCCGGAGCTCGGGTAATAGACACAAACACACACACACACAGATACGTATTTATACAACCAACAGACACACTGCCAAACAGCCATTACCATAACCTGCCCATGTTGGTGTTGGTATAAAAAAAGGCATTGTATGTCAGACCAATCGTTCGTCTGAAGTCTGTGGAGGCTGAAATTTTAGAGGCCAAACGTTATGCGAATCAACAATGTTTTGTGTAACATTCAGGTCTTGTTTTCTTTTATTCTCTCTCTCTGACTCTTTGTTTTATTATTCTATATTATTTTTTTGAATTTATCTTTGTTTCTGCTTGATTGTTGATTCTTTTCTTTTTTTTTGTTATTATTGTTTCTGTTGTAATTTTGCGCTTCTCTTGTGATGCACACAGAATTGCAAATTTTAACTAACTGCCACGCCAACCCAACAACACCGACTTCTATAAAGTTCAGTCTACAACAACACTTTCAGTAAAAACAATAACAACACTTTAGTACCTTTGTCAATATTTATTATTTTAAGCAATTCATTACTTAAAAGAGTTCTTTATTAACTGTATACTTACATCTTTAAGTGGTAGCAAAACGGTTTTATTTGAAATGAAAAATATTTTATATGCGTTTGACAAACACAAAAATTATAAAATTACAATTCAAACATAACAAATAATTTGTAACAACGTATATTTGTAATTTGGCCTTCAACACCCCCATTCGACTTATATTGTAACTACGGCTTATATTGTAAAAGTTAATGTTGTTAGAATGTCTGTTGTTTTATACTCCAATATATAAAATCTCACGATTTTTACATTTTTCCCTGAAGGCGAGCTGTCGAATTCCGACTAATTCGTAACTATTTCGAGCTGTCTTAAACAAATCGTTACAATTTCGTTACGCAAATATCGGAACAGTTTCACTTTTTATACAAAATTATATAGAATTTTGTTATGCGCCTGTTTGTACAACATATTGAAATGCGATCAGAGTGAAATTTCCTTTCTTTCGAACTGTCTGAACGAAATCGTAACTTTTTCGTAACATATTCGTTAAGACGCATTACGAAATCGTTACGATATTTCGTTAAGAAATCGTGTCAACTCTATTATATTGTTTACGATTTCGAAATTGGAAAGATTTCGAAATAGTCTAAACGAAATCGTAACAAACATTTCGCTATCTTTCCGATTTAGGAAACCGATTTCGTTACGAAATCGTAAAGAATAACGTATGAGAAGGGATTGACACGACTTCATAACAAAATATCGTAACGATTTCGTAACGAGTCTTAATGAAAATGCTACCAAAAAGTTACGATTTCGTTCAGACAGTTCGAAAGAAAGGAAATTTTAATTTGCTTGCATTTCAATGTGTCATACAAACAGACGCATAACGAAATTCTATATAAATTCGAATAAAAGTGAAACTGTTCCGATATTTGCGTAACGAAATTGTAACGATTTTTTTAAGACAGCTCGAAATTGTTATGAATTAGTCCGAATTTCGACAAAGTCGTCAACTATGGTTTGCTGGGTAGATACAAAAGGCTTTGATGTGGTAGCCCTTTGATGTTGCCAAATAAAATATGGATAAGTTCCTCAAAATTTCGAATTTCTGTTTGAGAGACTTTAACCAAAGTGCTTTGTGTGTTGCGGCATCTGACCACACACTAAATTTTCAATTGCTTCTTTAGAAGGAACTTTTGATTTTTTAAGTATTCTTTTCAACTTTGGCCACGACCACGTTTAAAATCAGCAACTCAGTTGTACATTGTGAAGATAAAGAGTCCTTTTACACTTCAAATAATTGTATATGAATTTCCTTTGGATGCATGCCTTTCAAAATGAAAAATTCAATCACTGCACGATACCTGATTCTTTTCCATATTAAAAACCACTGCGACGCGTCTATTTTAAACAGCTGTTAATGCAAGACTGACACTTTACCCTTTACGCGTGTTCATAAGAAAGTAATACCATTTTAAGAAAACCAAAATTGCGGACGTACTACCGCCATCTATGTGTGATTCTAGAAACTTATTGAACAACCAGTAGTGATTGATTGTAACAATAATTGAAAAATAATGGAATATATAAATGTTAGATCTGTTATAACATTTAGTGAGAACAGAAGGTTTGGATTATATACAAAAATTTGTAAGTTATTGTAAGCCAAAGCCACATATTGGTACAAAATAAATCAATTGTTTTAAGCGAAGGAGATAATGAGACTTACCATTAAAATTGAAAAGCTTTACTTATCAAACTGACTTAGTTCAAATTACAACAAAATTATACCATTTGAAATAAATTTGAGAATATGCTGAATATGCAGTGGTTTGTGTGTGTGGCACATACGTCAGAGAACCCTGGTTCAAGTCCCACCTAACACAGAAAGTTTTTTCAATTGAATTAATTTTTCTGTTCGGCCGTCACCTCTCTGCAGACAATGGCAAGCCTTGGGAACATAAGCAGTTCGGAGTCGGTCGACACAACTGATCAAAAGAAGCTCGGTTAAAGTCCTTTCAAGGGCTGATATGGCCATTTTCGTTTTTCGTTCATTTATATGCTAAATATTATATTTTAGTTTTAAGCTATGCTGTATTATATTCCAAAACCTCATTTTAAGATTCTTAAGAATCAAGACATATGATTCAGAGTTCAATTTTCGGTTAACAATGTTTTGTAATACAATTTGTGTGAAACATTTTTATTTGATTGCGATGCACAAGTAATGCTTAGTACGTGATGCGTTATGACGTGATTTCGAAATCTACAATGTGAGATAATTTTAAAATTATAGTATAGTATTACAATGTTAATAGTAGTAAGTAATTATTTATTTTAATACTCATCTGTATTAAATGCATTGAAACTTAAACCAAAATCAGCTTTAACTCTCAAACAGCTGACAGTTTGCAAATGTAAACTTTCCAACTTCGAAGTGACTTTTTTCATTGAAATTGTACGAAATCCTTCAAACTTCATAAGAGAACTACAAATTGATTCCTTAATCGAATGCAAGAAAATATAAGTGTAAAAAAATGCAATTTCAATTGTTGCGGTGGCTGATCCGATGGAAGACTACTGATGCCTAGCAAATCAAGTATCGCATTGCGAACATGAGCCCAACGATTGGCATGGCTAAGTGTGCTTGACGTCTGATATTTGGAGTGGCGATATTGTTCGCCAATGCAATGAGAACGTTTCAGAATACAGCACGTATGCAGCCAAGCCGACAAGTCCATCATGTTGAAAAACATAGTTTATGACCATCGACGCGTTTTCCGCTTGTATGTATAAGTGCCAAGCATTTGGTTCATGGTGCCAGCTTTTGTACGATTGTATTCCATTAATATTTCTGGTTTACCAGTATCTACATAAATGGAGTTGTTGCATTGCATCGAGGACAAAACATAGGCAATTTTTTGGCTTTGGGCAGTAAGCGACCAATGTGACATCTTAACGAAAGACGAACACAGATTCACACATTTTTCTGCCACGAGTCCTACGCATTTCCCGGGAAATACAGCGCTTTTTCTTGCGTGTCGTGCCGCCTACACTCAATTTTTTTTGTCGACCAACTGATCAGTTAAATCCAACCCGGTAAAAATATTTTCCATAGTGATGTTTCGACCAGAGCTCCAATATAGTTTGACGAGTTCTTGCACTACATTAGTGTCAATATTAGTGGCCATCGGTTGACCAGGCTGGCGTCCACAGTATATATCGCCTCTTAGTGGATAATGAGTGGCCGCATCGGCACCTCCACAAACTTTTATTATGCTTGAAAAAAAATCGACATCGAGCAGCATCCACAATTGGGATATTGGAGCACTTTTATCTGTCGCTAGTCCGCAAAATTGCTTGAAGCGGTTCCGGCTCATCGATGCGCGATTAATCGGTGCGGCATGTGGTGCCCAAAGCCCTTCTATTATTTGATCGTGCGATTTATATACGCCAACGGTTATCAACAAGACCAAGAAAGCATCCACCTCAACAACATCAACTTCTTCCCACTTCCAAGCTAGTTTATTTGCTCCAAACCGCTTGTACTGCAAACCACTTGTTGTCGAATACCGAAGGATTATATTTTCCATGACATCGATGAAAAATGGCGCATTGTGTTACGACGAGTTTGCCTATTTCTATTGGTTGGGCCACCTACCGAAAACATAAATGAAATTTAAAAAAAAAATAGAATGGAGAATAGAGAAAAATCGAGAAAAATGATATTGAATTATTGAATAATTACCATTTTCTCGTACGACATTGTGCAATCGTGTTCGGGTATTGGAAAGTGATTTTTTAGCCCATTTTAGTGCCATCCTTTGATGTTTGCACATGCCGCACGCTGAAAAATATTAGGTCTTCCCAAACATAATTTGCTGGAAGTATAATATGTTTCTGTATGTTTCTTGGAAACAAGAAATCATAATTGGTTCCACATATAATATGATTAATTTATGCAATTTTTTTTATATATATATTTGCATCTTAACATTATTTAATTGTACCTTAGCACTTGTTGTTTGAATTTGTTTTAAAGAAAATATATTTTCATATAAATATATTGTAATTATAAATGGACTGAGAATTTTAGTCTATTACTATTTGTTTGCTTAGAAATATAGTTTAGTCAAGAATAACATTAAATATTCACGGACAAATATATATTAATTGGAGAATACATAATTTAATTGCAGTCAAGCAATTATTTTCAAATCTATAATTAAGAACAACATAATATATTTACCGATGATTACACTATATTTACTTGGAAACATATTTTAGCAAAAGAAATGCCAAAAGTTTTTTAATCTGATTACAAAATATTTGCTTAGAAGTAATTGTTGGTATAAAGCAAACAAAATATGTTTAGAAAACAGTAATGTTATCGAAAAATAATGCTATTGAAGGAAAGTTTTTAATCACTAGGTGGTTCCTTCTGAATATTCTGTTTTTGAAACCAAACATATATAAACATATTTTTTCTCTGCGTGCGTGAATGGGAAGTGTAAATGGGTTTACAAATGTAAACCAGTCCGCCGAAATAGGAAACAGAAACAGTCAGCTGTTTGAGGGTTAAGATAAAACACGAGAAATAAGAAATATGCTGTAATATTTAATTCGCTCTTTGTTTGGGTATCTTAACTTGTACAGGGTTGCCCATATTCGACGGACCCATCTGGCAACGCCATAACTTTTGACAGAGATGTCAGATCGCTTAATGACATACCGCGTTTGAAGCGTCAGCCCCAGCAGATTCTTACCATGGAACAATACACGCCACGCGAGAGCTCTGAAATAGTTGAAATTTACATTCAACACAAGAAGTCAATTGTGAAAACTCAACGTGCTTTTAAAATATTAAAAAATGTGAGAAGTGCACATTGAATGGGACCGTAAATAAGCAAAATTGCCGTATTTACGCCACTGAAAATCCTCAGGAGATTCAAGAAGTGCCTCTTCATGACGAAAAAGTCACAGTTTGGTGCGGCGTTAGTGCGAAAACGGTCATTGGGCCGTTTTTCTTCCAAAATGAAAATGGCCATGCTGTTACCATCAACCAGGAGCGTTATCGCGACATGATGACCAATTTTGTGATGCCAATTATTCGTCGAAAGCGTATGAGGCAGTTCTGGTTTCAACAAGACGGCGCTCCACCGCACACAAGTCGCATAACAATCGATTTTCTGAAGAATTTCTTTCCAGGCCGTTTGATGTCGAAAAGTGGTGATTTGGACTGGCCACCGCGTTCGCCCGATTTGACGCCGCCTGACTTCTTCTTGTGGGGATATTTGAAGTCAAAGGTTTACGTTAACAAGCCAAGGACCGTAGAAGAGCTCAAAGACAACATTCGTGAAGAAATAGCCGCTATTCCGGCCGAAATGTTGGCGAAAACGATGGAAAATGCTGCAAAAAGGGCACAATACGCTATCAACGCCAGAGGCGGCCATTTGAGAGATATCATATTCAAAAATTGATGTAAACAAATTTACTTGGAACAAATTAAATGATTAAGATTGCCAACCGCCAAATTTTTATTTTTTTCTTTGATTTTTTTAACAAAAACATGGGTCCGTCGAATATGGGCAACCCTGTATAGTGGCATTATCACCCATACATTCGTGAGTGGAAACTATGAAAAAAGTTAGTCCTTGGATGTGAAATATTCTACTAGTATACAACAAAGCATTAGGTCTTCTATCATATTTTTTTTTTGTGTTCAACTTAGTTGGCTTAATATGTGGGGGCAAAATATTGTAATTAACGGTGTTTTCTTGGCTGATGTTACAATAAAAACCAACAGGTTATTAAAATTTATTCTTTTAGAATTTTTAATAGTTGTTATTTCATCATCTTTGTAAGCACGGAATTTAAAAAAAAAAAATTGCTTGGGTCATAAAAAAATATTGTCCGAACATGGTGCGAAAATAATTTCACTGTTGCAAACAACATTTTAAAGCGCCCCATTAGTCGAAAGCTGCAATAGAATTTGTAGGAAACCACTTACAAATTAATCCTCAAACGTGTCCTATAGAAAAAATATTTAATCTATGCACGTTTAATGGTGATTTTGCTTAATTTGAACACAATCAAGATTAAAATCATTTGTTATCTAGTAATCTAGTTATAAATTACGGCAAGGCTTTGTCTAGCTCTACACATATTCGCACATCTACAGTTAAAGTCAAATGTTACAATCACACAAGCAACCAACACTCTCCCACAATCATACACACACACACACAGATAACAATTTGTTTTAAGGTCAACACAGAGATAACAATTCCATTTTATGCACTTTGCACACTGCGCCGTGTATCTGCATTAAATGCTACACTTGCATGTGGAAATGTACGTCTGTGTGTTGTTTTCTTCATGTATGCGTTTTCATTGTTCCTCCACACACACAGTCACAAACATAAAAGTCTATATATACAAAGCTACAAATATTGTTAGCAACAGCATGAATGGACAGCAGATTTCGAAACGTTTGCCTGTGCTGCCAACACTGAATGCTTACTAACGAATTTTATAGCTGAGACGCGTGTTAATTGGTCACTGCATGTGTCAGCACATAAGGCCCAACACTTGCTTACTCACATATGCACTTCCTTATTAAGCGCTCTGTCCAAATGTTTTCCTATCTACCAACGTCCTGTTGGCCATGGTGCTGCTGTTGCGCTTTTTATAACCTCTCCCAATGTTGGCACTTGTCGACGTCCGTATGTGTCCAGAACAATCTTGAAGTCGTTAGCATAAAGTCCAATTTGGTATGTGCCATCGGGGAGCACGAGCCACATTTAAGGCATAGAACGCGGAGTTTTTTTTTTCTCCTGCGCCAAAGTTAATGAAGAATTTTTATTGCCTACAGAAACTATGGCACACAATGGCACATAGTGCTATATAATCATAAAAATTCACGACAATTATGTATGAACCAAAAGTCAAGCTATTTCTTGCTATAAAAGATTTTTTTATGGAGAAAACTTTAAGGGTGCCAGGTTTTAATTTGTTCGCTTATTATTAAAGTGGTTTCATATGACATTTATTATCATTTAAAATTTTTTTCATTTTCTGTTGCATGGGAACATATATATTTAGGAAATAGGAAACAATGTGACGCAATTTTTTTCAGTGTCTGGAAGCTTCATAACTTTTTCCAAAAAAGTCTCTTAAATAAGAATCTTTAAAAAAATTTGATAACATTAAAATTAAAACTGAATTTTAAATAGCTTTTATCTTTTATTTTTAAATCTTATTGAATATCTCTTATGTTTAAGACCTATTTTTAACTTTATAAATAAAAGTAAAATTTAAGTGTCTCCAAAGGCTTCTATTTCTTAAAGTTATTTTTAAAGCCTATAGAGAGTTTTATTTCAAAAAGTTAACTTTAATGGTCTTTTGAGATTTTAATATTATAAAAGTGTTTTTAAAAAAATTCTTAAAAAAACTTTTCGGAAATGTATGTGAAGATGATGATTCCAATAGTCGGCATGATGAACAGACTATATTGGAGCAATAAAAATAAAAAAAGCGTTTCCCTTTTTTTTTGTTACGTGTTTATGAATTGAAAAGTTTTTTGTAAACATGTTTCCAAACATGTAACAAAATCGTCGAACTTTTTTTGTAAACATTGTTTAAAAACTTGTACAAATTATATAAGCGCTGCCTAAGAGATACTCCGTGGTTGGCAGTTTTAGACAATGGCGGCGTAACATGAGTTGGCACCGGGGACGGTTATATATTGAGCACCTCCAAAGTAAAAAAGCTAATACTAAACGTATTTACGTGTCTTTATATTGCTAAAATATTCGATCACAATATCAAATTTACTTTTGTATGCTTTTCAATAGACAAATTGGAATGATTGGTTAGCCCCGCTGGCTCATTGTGGATCTTAAGTAAGATTTTATCGACTTTAATTTTGAAAAGCTTCTTTCACACTAGGCCACTCAAACATAAATAGTTAAAAAAACTTATGTTCAGCTCTAGACTCGGAACAGATTCAGAATAATATACAATATATATTATTATATTATAATAACAAAAAAAAAAGAAAATAAAATAAAAATAAAAATCCTTTCGCAATGAATCGAAGAAGCTCCAAGGTAGTGCACTCTACCGCTGCTTGGGAATAAATACTGGCAGATTCCAAGTGGCGCCGCAGTTGAAAAATCTTCACGATAATGTCCTCTGCAGAAATTCATCATATTTGCCTATTTTTTTGTCAGGAACATAATGCGACGAATAATGCTTTGTTTCATTCTTCAAATATGTTTAGTCCTATTTGAGAAATTTAAATACAATTTTTTAATTTATTTTTGCACTCACTTTACGCTTTTACGAGGGTGGCCTCAAAAGTATCCCACCTACCAAAGAAAACACAATAAATAAGAAAACAAATATTTTTATTTCTCAACAAAATTCATTGATGTTGGCCACCGCGATAGTGGATGTGGGAACTGGTGCATTGTCTTGATGAAACAACACTTTCTTTTTCGCCAAATGCGGTCGTTTTTTCTTGATTTCATCACTCAAACGCTGCAATAAGTTCGCATAATACTCGCCGGTGATTGTTTTTCCTTTTTGAAAATAATCACTGAAAATTATCTAACAGGCATCCCAAAAAACTGACGCCATGACCTTGCCTGCAGATGGAACTGTCTACGCCTTGTTTGGAGGCGATTCTCCCCTTTCAGTCCATTGTTTTGACGGTTCCTTTATCTCAGGTGTAAAGTGTCATCCATGGTTATGAATCGACGCAAAAACTCGGCTTTATTGTTGCGGAACATCGCCAAATAATCTATTGAAACATCCTCACGACGCTGTTCTTGTTGCATTGTAAGCAAACGCGGCACCCATCTTGCGCACAACTTTTTCATGTCCAAATTTATGTACAGCACTTTCTGAAATGCCTACCATGTCTAGCACGCGCACTTTCAATCGAAGGTCATCAAATACCATTTTGTGGATTTTCTTTACTATTTCTGGCGTGGGCCCCTCATTTGGTCGGCCACTGCGATGTTCGTTTTAGCAGCTCTTTTGCCTCTCTCTTCCACCCAATAAATAACTGTTGTAAACGTTAGAGCAGACTTCCCCAGAGTAGAATCTTGCTCGGCTTTGATATTGGTTGGACTTAGACTTTTTAAATGAACGTATTATATTATATAACGATGACCAATTTTTTCCATATTTACAAATTCACTGAGAGCGTTCACTTATGATGGCTGCCGAACAAATACTAAACAACGCAGCGTCTTTTCTACCATACTAGTTTAAAGCAATAACCGCTATCTTTGCGTCAGGTCGGGAACTTCTGGAACCACCCTCGTATTTTAGGAGCAACCGACTTCTGCGAGAATAATTAGGTTGTTCGGAAAGTAATTTCGGTTTTTCCCAACAGAGGACTAAATTGTATTTGTCCACAACTAACTTCACATTTAAGCCGCATTTTTATATGTATTTTGACAGATGACTTGCTTGTGAAAAAATTGGATTGATTCTGCTCAGTAATTTTTGGATGATAGCCTTTTAAATATGGAAAGTGGAAAATAGCATTTTCGCCATATTTTAATCGTACTTTCTTACTATACAAAAGATAGAAAAGATAAAAAAAAATTATTAAATGTGAAAGGGGAAGATGTGTTTAGTGTGCAAGTGCCAAAACTGATTTGCAAAATTTCGATCCGGTAATTTTGATCACGAAGATACACAACGTTCTGGATGGCCAGCTAAGGCTGATTAAAGACACAACAAAGGTATTAATTGATACAAACCGGCAAATAATAACTCATGAGATCGCTGAAAGATACAATTTGTTGAATTCGACCGTTCATGATCGTTTTAAGCGGCTCGTTTTAACCTCAAAGCTCGTCACATGCTTTCCTCATCCTCTTACGGGTATCATCACAGGGAACGAGAAATAGGTTGTCTAGAATAATGTTGAGCGCAAAATATCCCGGAGTAGAAAAGATAAGTGGCACTTCAATGCACTTCGAAAGCCAATATTCATCAACAAAAAAGGCTATTTTACCAACAACACAATGATTAATTCTGAAGTGTACTGTCATCAGTTGGACAAATTGAATGATTCTTTTAAAGAAAAAATGCCAGAATTGGTCAATAGAAAAGGTTTAATGTTCCACCAGGATAATGCGAAACGACATACAAGTTTGACCACTTAACAAAAATGTTTAGAGCTTGGATGGGATATACTGCCACACCCACCATACTCTCCAGATCTAGCACCTTCCCATTAACATTTGTTCCGGGCAAAGAACAAAAATTTTATGAGCGTGGAAATATGCTACTGCCAGAAAGATGGCAAAAAATATTTGATCAGACTGGACAATATTTAATTGAGTAAAATATTATTTCTTTATAAGAAAATCGTCTTTCATTAAAAAAAAACAATAATTCCCTTGATAGTACCTGTACAGAATGCTTAGGCAACCAACATTGCGTCGATGCCCAAGAGAATTGAGAGAAGATGAAATATTTTCATCCCCTATCAAATATATCGCACGTCATTGAATCCGGTCCAGAAGCTCCAAATATTATCTTGAATAGCATCTGACTCCATAAGATCTACACCGTTCATATTGAGGGGAACTAAGGGGTAATTGATTCGCTTGTGGGTTAACAGACAACACTGGGTCTTGCTAGCATTAAATTCTATTCTATTAGCAAGACCCCACTCGGAGATTTTTTTTTAAGTCATTATTGAGTGTGTCATTCATATGTTGGCTCTTCCTATCAATCTCCAAAAAGCTCGGGCGTTTTTTGAATGAATATGAATGACAAATGCCGCTGATATCCGCAAACGAATGAATTGGGTTGTAAGTCAACGACATAAGGTCGTAAATAAAAACCAGGAACAAATTTGGCAATAGGACTGAGCCCTGTGGTACTCCTGCGTTGATGGCGTGCTCTCTAGACGATATGCCGTCGACTGCAAAATGGATCGTTCGATTCATAAGGAAGCACGTGGTCCACCGAGGAAAAATACCACCGACACCATATGCAATTAGTTTTGACACGTGCGCTTTATGACACAGTCGGTCAAATGCCTTTGAAATACTCAGATATAACAAAATTACACTCATTAAGCAGGATTTGACGTGTTTATCAAAAAATTTATCATGCCCAGTTTTTGACATAGACTGCAAACGTGAATAGAATAGTTTGGGATGATTTTGAGCTATATTGAGCTTAGTTCTAAAAATTTAATTAACGAACGATTTGGGCTTGGTTTTAGCACATTTATTATGTGGCTACTGAACTGCACAAGAAAATTGTCAACCCTCCATCACCGCCCCACTCTTACGCCGTCATTGGTTTTAGAGGATCGAATAGGGCTGCCACCTACATTTTTTTATTTTTACGAATTAGGTGCGTAGGCGAACACAAAGGTAAAAATGGGTCTCTGAATCCAAATCCTTTGCCAAAATGTCCAAATTATGTAATTTTTTATCAAGCCCTATCCACCCTGTGTGCGCCACTGCCATGAACACTTTAACATTCAACATTAACTGTTGCTACAAAGCAAATTCCTAGTCTAAATTTATGACAAAAACAAAATTTTTCCAAGCAAAAATTTAAAGCAATTTGAGTATCCAACTTCCTCTGCATGGTGCAGTCCATAATTTTCAACCTGTGCTATTTTGGCAACAACAATAAATTCAGCAATTTTTTGATTATTCTGCACACGTTGTTTTAGTGTTCCGAGAAACCGTTGTTGATGATCATGAAGTATACGTGTCTGCCACCAAAACATTGCACTCGACACAGCAGCAGTACCTACTCTGAACTTCTTCCAAAGTCATCGAGGCATTGAGCAGATGTTTAACAGAAATTTTGTTGGTATTTCAAATAATATTGAATGTGGCCGCACGACGTGCTCGGGAATTGGCAAAAAAGGACGAAGTAGATTGAAGCAAGGCTACTAGGTTGCAATAACAAAATTAGGAAAAAAAAAAAATTAATAAATCCAAATTGAGCAGAACCAGAACTAAGGCCAGAGTGACGCTATGAGCATGAATCGAGTAACTTTTGAATATCCGGTGTCAGGAATTCCGTTGTGGAAGCGACGCGGTGTTTATGAGTGTGTGCGTAGATGTCAACGTCGCGTGTGTGGCTTCAACACAATTGCTGTTATGAATACTTTTCGCTGTTGTTAAGCGGGCCTAATAACGTGCAAAATCAGCACAAATGCAAATGAAATCAAGCAACATACTTTTAGACGCATTTGCATGCCGCACAGGCCATAATGTATGCAATGCTAATTTAGCGCGTACCGCATATTTAAGCTAATCATGCGTATGGTGACGTATGTGCGTGTGTGTGACATGTGTGAATATTTGTGTTTAATTACCTGGACGGGATTTTGAAATTACCTTTGCTTTTTACATTTTTGTTTTATTGCGATGCATTAATACGTGCATTTCATCTGATATTCAGAAAAAAAAAAAAGTATGTGTGTGTCCGCCACGCTAGGTAAAAGTAAAACTTCTACCCAAAAATGTAATTTCTGGGATTACTGATTTATTTTATTCACATCCCTTTCTGTAGTAAGCTAACAAATTTAAAGCCAGTCTGTATACCAGTACTAGTGCAAGATCTCCCTTTTTTTTATATAGCCAAAAGCGGTGTTTTTTACATGGCGATGTCATAAGAAATATCAATTTATTCTGGAATATTTGTGAAAGTTGTATAAAAAGTTCAATATTCTCGCATAGAATTATATTGGGGAAAATTTTTTACTTTCGTGTCCCAGTTGGTTAATAAAAGGCTTTGTTTTTTTATTTAGATGATTTGAGTAGTACCCAGGTCCCGACCTCACAGCACAGACTGCATACCATGCTGTTTTAGTGTTGAAGCAAAGCTTTTTACGCCTCGTTCTGTGATTTGCTTGGAGTGAAATCTGAAAAATTTGCGATAGATTTTTTCGTAGAATTTTATAGTTTCTGTATTTTTTACAACAAAACAATTTAATATTTAATATCATATATAAAAAATATTTCTTCGCCATTCGCACAGCGTGAGAATTCATGAATCTAGCTGGACAAAATTAATAACTCCAGAAATAGTGGGTCAAATTTCCTGAAATTTGGTATAAGGGAAGGTAGGATATTTTGCAAGTAGCATGTCATAATAATAAGAATACTTTATAAAGGGTGGTTAAGCTTAAGGGCCGATGTTGAATGTGAACCACACCGAAACGTAAAGTTTTTTTCTGCATTTCATTTGACATTTCTCAATTTCAGACTAACTCAATTTGAACCATGGAAAGATAGATACACAATCGCGTTAAAGTTTTTCAGGCTTATTATGAAAATGGGCGTTCAAATCAAAATGCATATCGTTCACTTCGTGATTTTTTCGGTCAATTTAATCGTCCAAATGTGCGTACAATCGGAAAAATCGTGCAAAAATTTGAGCAAACCGGGTCTGTAGGAGATGTGAAAACACCAGTGCACGCTCGTACAGCTTGTACTGCAGAAAATATTGCTGCTGCTCGCGATAGTGTGTCTGAAGAGCCGTCAGGCAGTTACTGTGAATGGTGTTCGCTACCGTGAGATGATAACAAACTTTTTATGGCCCGAATTGGAAGATATGGATGTGGACGATATGTGGTTTCATCAGGAAGGTGCCACTTGCCACACAGCTAACGAAACAATGGCTCTTTTGCGCTACACATTCAATGGCCGTGTTATCTCACGTGGTTGCGATGTCTATTGGCCGCCAAGATCCTGTGATTTGACACCGTTGGACTTCTTTCTTTGGGGTTATTTGGGAAAAGGTGTACGTCGATAAGCCAGCAACAATTCAAGAGCTAAAGGATGAGATAATTCCGCACATTAACGGCATAGAACCTCACTTATGCCTCAGCGTCATCGAAAATTTGAACCATCGGATGGAGGTGTGCCACCGAGGTCGCGGCGGTGATTTGGCCGATATTTTGTTCCATACGTAATTGAACCATACCAATATAATCATAATAAAAATAAATGAGAATAATTTCTTAAATAATTTGTGTTTTATTCAAAATCAACATCGGCCCTTAAAATTTAACCACCCTTTATCTTTGAGCAATTTTAAGGGAAAATATTATTTTATAAAGTATTTGAAATTTTTTAGAAGTAAAAACTTGAATCAATATAAAATTTTTTTTTAATGGAAAAATTACATTTAGGTTGCTATAATAACCAAATTTGTATATGAATATATTAAAGTTAAAAATCAATAAAATAAAATCAAATAATATTATTTGATATAACATAAAATATATTAATAATTTTAATTAGAGTTATATAATATAACAATTATGCATACTTACATATATCAATCTGAATCACTACTTATATTTAAACTGCTATGTAAATTATTCTCTTCGATTGTGGCTTGTGTAATTTATTGGTCGTTCCTTCAATAAATCTAACACTTCTTGTATAATTTTGCTGTTTTTTTTTTATTTGTTTTTGGAGGAGCCTTTAAATCGGTGTTAGTGTCGATTTGAGATGTCTTCCTCGTAAATAATTCTCAATATCTTCTAAAGTCCTTATTTCTTGCCTCTTGAGTTTCTTCCTAGAGTTGTTATAATAGAAAAATGCAAGACGACATGATATTTTCCGATGGCAGAGTATTTTATGGACACTTTCTGGCAAAAGATACCATGATAATTCTGTAATTATCCCTATCTTCCTAAATTCCCTAGTAATTTTCGTGTGCTCATCGAATTTGTTGATATTTATTGGAAATTTTGAGTTAATAGTCTCCAGTCGCGAAATAAATACGCTAGGTATGAATTTCGTACTATGCGCTTCCACATATTTTTAGTATCATAGTATAAAAAAGGTTGATCTTTCGAAAAAGTGTGATTTTTTAAGAGAACTATCTTGACTACAATTTTTATCTAAGCAGACAACTCGCCGACAAACAGGTGCTGGGATATAGATAGATGACCAGTTTTGGTTATAAGGACTAATTAGGGACTTTTGGCATTTTATTTTATATGCCTCAAGAAGTTTGTCTGCACAAAAAAAAAAAAGATATTGCATTATAATGAAATGCTACAATGACTAATATGAGTTTCATTTTTAAAAGAAAAGGTTTTAAAAAAAGCTTAAAATTTTAGATGTGCGCAAGCGTTCGCATGCACATTTTAATGTATTTATAATCTATAAATATCCATATTGACGATAAACGTAATATAAGTATTGGCCAATAATGGCCATTATTAGTTTCAGTCTATTTAATTTGAATAAAAGGTATTAAAAAAAGTAATAAATTAACATTTTTAAGTCAGAATTTCTGACAAAACAAACAACCAAAAAAAAGAGAAATCATATAAATTTATTACGATGAATCAAATTCTATACCTGTATTTTCAAAATTTTTAAAAACAATATATTTTAATCACTAGATTAAATAATTTATTATTTAGTAGGTTAATAGATTTCTACTATAAAAATATTTTATAGTTTGAAAAATTGATCAGGCTTGCTTGCCGTTTACGCCAAACCTGTTGGTTTTTGTTTATTTCAATGTTCATATTCGTAATAAAGGAACAATTTTATTAACATATCAAAAAATTATTTGAATTGGACAAATTTTTTTCTTACTTTTGTCCTCGTAGATTATGAAATTCTCACACAGTGAGCCGTGGGGATTGAACCGGTTAACCAATGATTAAGAGTTTCATACTCTATGCAACGAGCCAAACACCTACGTTACACATAATCATTAATTCAATATTAAGTGCAACTGAAGCTAAAGTGAGTGTCAGTTAAAATCGTACACATTACAAATAAAGATGTAAAGTCAAAGATGTAAAGTCAAAAAATAAATCAAAATCAGTTTTCTTTTTACTTCATAATTTTAATATGAATATGAATTTTAATATTTTAATATGAAAACAAGATATAAATAACATTTAATTCAAACAAAAAAAAATCATTCATGTCGACAACTATAAAATTCATCAGTCACTAAGAAACGTCAGTATGCTGTAATTGCAAAAACTAGTTAAAAAAATAACAAAATTAAATAGTTTAGTACTTCATTGGGCCACCTATTTTACAAGCAAGATCTTTCAGTCTTTTTGGCATCGAATTGACTAAGCTTTTGCATGTTTGGAATCTTATATTGCTCAATTTTGCTTCGAGTGCCTCTTGAGTTCAGCTTTGTTAGAGTTTTGATGTATTTGTTTTTCAAGATGATGGCAAAGATGCTCGATGATATTTATGTCCGCTGATTGAGCGGGCGTTTAAATGACTTTTGGACAGTTATAGAGTATCCACGTTCTTGCATTCAATGAGTTATGTTAAAGATCGTTGTCGGCACAAGGCTTAAAATATCTTCGGATTCCCATTTTTTCAGCACTTGGGATCAAATTTTCTGTGAGCATGCTAATATAGCTATATTGGATCATTATGTCTTCAATGAAAACCAAATTACCGACTCCGTGTGTTGGCATGTAGTCTCACACCATCACGGACCCACCATGATTCACAATCGTACGTATATTAGATGCATTCATCTCTATATTTGGGTTTCTCCACACTGTTTGCTTACCATCTGATACAAAAATGTTATATTTTGATTCAATCGTGAAAAATAACACTATTCCAGAAGTCCTGCGCATTAGATTGGTACTCTCGCTCAAACTCCTGTCGCATATATATGGCTTGTTGCGTGTAATGTTGCCATGGAAATAATTTTTTCGAACTACTTTTCTGTTCGTTGAATCACTAACGTTTCTCTGCAAATATATTTTGAAGTCATCGCTGATTTTTGATGCTGATTTTGATTTTTATTATTCACCTTTCGTCGCTGGCAGTTACCTTTTTATCGGGCCGAGTTTTGACTTTATTTGAAATACGATTATTCTTTTTATGTCCTTTTATAATATACTGAATGGTGTTGCGTCTTATGTTAAACATTTTTGCGTAACTTTTTCCTATTTTATAAGGACAATTCGCCAGTTAACGTTCTTCAATAGATGTTTGCTTAACATTTTAAGTTGTGGGAGGAAAATTTTGAAAAAATCTTTTGAAATCTTAGAAGACAATGTGCATAAGGGTATCTATCTCGCGTAATGTCAAAAATCAAGTTTTTTGACGAAATTGAAGCAAACTGATCAGCTGTTCGATTTTAAGTGACACCACTCTCTGGCGCGTGTCAAGTTGATGCTTTCTTTGAAAAAACATAAAAAGCTTTTTGTAAATTTTTTAGCATATTTATAAAATATATTGCATTAACATAAAATGAAATAAAATTTTGCATAGAAACAATTTTTTGTTTAGGAATAATTAAATAAATTGTCAGCCTGCACTTGCTGTACGCTTTTAAGTATCACTCACTGTGTGTTGCAGCAGATCCAATAATCTATTAATAGATTTTTGTGGTTTGGGTAGCTGTTAAACCTATTGCTACAAGAGTTGATTAATAGATGTTCGTGGTTTGGGTAGCTGCTAAGCCACTTGCTTCAAGGATCATCAGTGTTGTCACTTATCCACAATTGTGGCGAATCTACCACTTTTTTGGTTTCTACCACTTTTATCACGCACTATTTGCATTTTTCCAAATTCTGTCACTTTTTTATATTAAAATTACTGCACAATAATTCTAATTTTAGAAATTATGTTAAAATTCATATTTTATTCCTTTTGGTATATAAAGAGTGGATACAGTACTGTTTTAAGAACACTATGTGAGAATTATTTGCAATAAAACTAATTAAGCGTGAAAAAATTACTTTATGGTATACTTCTTATGATTTTTTTTTTTTTTTTTTTTGGTGTAGTCCTTCAAAAAAATCAAACATTTTTTAAAATCGACCACTCATTTTAGACTCAATCTAGAACTATCTAGAACTTTTAACATAGCTGCAGTTATATTTGATATTGAATGAATTTCTTAACATAACAGAGGTGTTTGGATCGGTGGAAGAAGTGTAGGACTATGAATTAATGGGGTACTTTTTTTGTTTTGTTTTTTTTTGTGATGTGAATGCGTTTGTCTTGTTGTTAGTACATGCTTTTGTTTTGGTTTTAGCAGAGTGCGAAGGAAACATTAACAATTTCTCTCAAGTGCGTTGAAATAACAATGAGTGTAACATGTAATTAAATTATAGTGAAATGTAAAAAAATATACTGGTGTAAATATTAACGTGATTTTTAATTTACTGAATGTAATTTTAAAATTTTGAATTTAAAAGTAGTTTTATTACAAAAAAAAAAAACATTAAATTATCAAATCTATGAAACTGTGAAAAAACTTCGCTTCTCTCGTGTGTTCAACGACGCACCTGTGTTTTTTTTTTGTTGTTTATATATTTTATTTACAACTATTTTAAAGAAAAAATTGTCTAACTTTCAGGAAACAATAATATATTTTTTTTTTCCATTCCGTACTCGCATTGAACCATAACCATCCGGCTGTAAGTTCAACGTGCTACCATCACACCATTGCCACTCTTGTGTCAAAACGAATAAAGTCGACAGCAAGCATTGTATACAGCATTCAATTTATTATAATGAATAGATATATAGAACTTAAGATAAGAATAGATAGATGTTTACCCAGAATAGTCATGAATTGATTCTAAATCGGGTCATTTAATTTTGGAATTTTATTACATTTTTTTTTTAATGGGAACCAAAAAATGCCGGTATGATTACAAAAATATTTAATTCCAACAAAAAAAAAATAAGAAATTTCTACCCCAGTACGGACCACCAAAGCTTCTCTTCATGTTTGGAACTTTCATTACTATGCAACCACGCATACTTGGTTGGATTTATTTTCTCGTGCATGTCAACGAAATAAAACCAAACAAAGCAGGAAAAAAGCGAGCAGGAATAAATATTACATATTTTTGGAAAATATCAGCAATCTGGTGGTAGATATGCGGGCAATATTTCAACTCATTAATTTTAATTAATTAAAATACTAGTCACTTTTTGCAGCAGAGTTGTTTTTCGGTCCAGAGTAATAAACTCAAAATTTTCCTGAAAACAAAATAAATATTTAATTGAAATATTATTACCTTGCAAACTTCGAAATCCAACACCTTAAAATTGTCGGGAAGGTTTTATTTTTGTCATATTCATAAATTATCTCAGCGATTAATTCACCCTGTGACTTATGTATAATTTTCTTACGCTAGCATGAATTACGTTTAAGTACATTTTCGCAAAATTTATGTTGCTGTGGCAGTTACCTTGAACATTTTTTTTTATTATTTCTGTGTATTTTGGGATCTTTTTGGGACTATTTTTAATTATGAGCATGAACCTAGCTTCAAAGATTAATGATATGCAAATCGAATGCAAAGCTATTTGAACAGCTTAGTGGAGATTGTTTGCGGTGTGCTTTCTATATTATAATTATTCAATAACAATACGTTTTAATACTTTTTGGGGAATTTCTTGTAGGCTTTGTGGTTTTGCGCTTATAGCCAAGACACAATCTAGCGACATTAGATAAGGAAGAAAAGAGAAACTAATACTGAATTTGAAACTCTTATTAAAATGGTTACGTGTAGCAGTGAGTAGAAAATCTATCTCAAAATCGAGAGGTATTGAGTTCGAATCGCGCAGGAAACTGATATATGAACATTTTTAAAATACATTTTTTTTTCATTTTTATATTGTTGCGGCGAATTGTTGTTCTTGTTTGCATAGTTCACTGTTCCCTCTCCCCCTTTTCCCCCTCTTATTCGCAGTGTTCTTGAATACGTGGCTAAAAAAGTTTTAATTCAAAAAACTATATAAAATTTAGACAATGAAACTGATAGTTGAAACTGATATCTAAAGTGACTTAAAAAAGCGAAAAAAGTAAAGTAACAGCCTGGCAAGTAATTAATTACAATTTGCAATAAATTGCATTAGCAGAAAAAATACTCTCAAACACAAAGAGACAAGCAATGAATTAGTCACAGCGACTTGCTTGCAATGTTGCAAGTAAGCAAGATAAGAATAGAAATGTCTGTAAGAGATAGATAGATGCGTTCATTAAAAACTTTCAATGTCTTTCAGTTGCTTTTGAAAACTATTCTCTATTATATTCGAACTGTTGCTTCGCTAGACATGGGTACTAATTAAAACTTAGTGCAATAATAAAAGAAAAATTATTTCAGGTTTCTATAAAAACCTTGCATGTCTTATGTATTTTAAAAATTTATAAAAAACGACTTGAAAGGAGCTAAAGTTAGATCAGAATTTCCTGAAAGCTTCTTAAAAGCAATTTTGTAACAAAAACTTTACTAAATTTTTTTACTGGGGCCTAATCTCTATTGCGATGCGACAAAAAAAAATCGCAAAATTGATTTGTTTGTAGGGATTTGCGTACGCATTGCATTGACGCGTCGCAATAGAGAGTCTTGATATCCTGAGCTCTCTCGTACTTGTTAAGCCAACTAGTTTAAGTTGATGACAAAAGAAATATAACTGCAAAAATTAACATAAAAATTTTAAATATCCCAAATAGAGCAATTTAAGTTTAAAACAATAAAAACACTGTGCTCGATCCGGACACTTTTTTTTCTAACAAACGGGGCACCCGGGGCGATACTTAATTCGAGTATGCTGATTTTTATGGTGCTAAGGGCTTTTTAAGGTTAGCTCTTGTTTTCGAGAAATATGAAAATCAAAATTGTAACGAAAAATTACATCCGTGTATTTAACCAAAATACTGTTTGTAATATCCACCAATCAGACTAAGTGAAATAAGTTTTTATTTCAACCCGAACATCCTATTTAGAAGTTTGCTTTTGTACCCAAAAATCTTGGAGTAATGAAATTAAAAAGTTTATTTACATAAAATTAATGGTTTCTTATGAACTTTTATATTCTATTTAAAAAATGAATTAAAGTTTAAGGGGTACTGAGGAAATAAAACGAAAAGATCAAATATACGTATACAGCCTAAGATGGAGTTGGAGTAAAAAAAGTTGTAAAAACAAATTGTTGACCTTATTGAGACCTTTCTAACGAAATACTTTCTTTACGAGCGGTTATGAAATGGTGAAGTTATTTTAAACAAAAAAAACCATTTTGGCCACATTATGCGTCCACCTTAGCTTTCAAATGAGGGGAAATTGTTTTTTTCATAAGGGGTGACCCACCTTAATATGTATATGCCTTAAACGCTCATCCAATCAACCAAATCGATATATATATAAAAATAGTTAACCTTTCCAACAAGAGTAATTTAACGTAAATCCAATGAAAAATGTGGTTTTTACAGCGGTTTTAACAAAATGTGTTTTTTAAAATAGAATAAAATTAGATTTTTGAAGGTTATTAAGGTATAATAATACATAATTTTAAAAAAAAAATGTATGGCAAAATATTGGTATGGTTAAGAAGTTTATCTTTTTAGCATATTCAGGTATGCATTCTGTGAAAAATAAAAATTTATAAGCAAAAAAAAATGTTTTTTTACCAAAAAGGACCTTCAGGATAATCAAAAACGCTCCGTGGAATTTTCTCCGATTTGAAAAAAAAGTATGCAGAAATCGTTTTTATGAGTTCCTCTAACTTTTGAGGTGGTGAACGGCTGACTTTTTTTTTCTCCATACAAAAACGATCCGGTCTATTGTTTACCTTATAACAAAAGTGCTGACTCTTAAACAGAACTGTTTATAATATTGCACCATAGTGTGGGTATCAGCCTCTTTAGCACTTCCCGGAAAAATTCCTATATGGAAGATTGCTACACATAATTTAGTCGTTTGAGCTCTTTGGTATGATAGAAACATCCAAGATCATCAACTAATTAAAGCAAGCGTTGAGCTAATGTAAACATTACCGCACTCTATCTTCCAAAATACACTTCCACCAAGGAGGTTTCCACCCTACATAAAATATGCACATATCGCATAAGTCGTAACATAGTAGACGTACCGGAAGGTGTGTCTAGAATGTCAACTTGAAGCTTAATTAGAAAAGTTTTTCATTTACATTGAAAGGATTTATGTGCGAATCATTACAGGTTGATTGAAATTTCATTATTGAATTTATTATCTTTAGAAAAAAGTATCTATATACTATTAATAAATCTGTAGCCACTTTTTATGTTCACTCATCACGTTTAAACGACAACTCAGATTTTTATAAAATTTTGTACACATATTTATAGGTCAGCAGAGAGTGCAATAGGATACTTTATTTTAACACATTAACAACCAATGTTACTATATGGAAACATATGCGTCTCGAATTTTCATTAAATACTGCATAATATTTCAAAAGTTTTAGTGCCAGTTTTTTAAAAAAAGTAAAATTAGCATGCAATAATAACTTATTTCTGCTCAATGGCATACATAGTTTTCACCAAAATGTTGCTTCAAGTCTAAAAATGTCTGTTTTTTATGGTTTTCTTTCGGCCCTAATGGATTAAATTGCACTTCGGTTAAACGAGAACAAAATCAATAAACGCTTTTAAATTTCCTTCAATTTGATACCAAAATCATGTATGTAGTTTGAAAACTGTGAAAAATTTTAGTACCAGATCTTTTTAGGCGGTTTTATTTTAAAGCGGCGGTTTATCTGAGTTGATTTTTTTTTACATTAAATTTATATAACTTTACAGAAAAATTTGCAACTGAAATTGAGGTGAACACTATTTATGGATTTTGTTCATCTACGAAATAGAAACACAAAAAATTAAGGTTCTTTTTGAGCTTTTAATTGACGATTTTAAAAAAATGTTGATTATTATTAAAATGGCATGTGAAACCCAATTTTTTATTAAATTTCTAGTCATTCTTTTAGGTTATAAAAAATCAAGTATTGTGCTTTCCGAGAATATTTTGAGAATGTTATACATTCGATAATGAAAAAAAAAAAAAACCAAATGGCCATTACAGCCCTTGAAAGACCTTTGACCAAGCATATTTTGATTAATTGTGTTTTATGTGTTGTGAAATGTTTGAACACAAATGATCGAGAACTGGACCTACATATTTTATGCCGACTCCGAACGGCTTATGTTCTCAAGCAGCTTTTCATGGCAGTTTTTACTCTCTCAGGTATGCCATTGTCTGCAGAGAGGTGACGGCCGAACAGAAAAATTAATTCAATCGAAAAAACTATATTATCTAATATATTCTATATATTAGAACTATATTATCGGTACAAACAGAAAAAAAGTGGTTCTTTGGCAAACACTGGAACAATTTATGTTCAATTCCCGGTGCCTCATTCACATTCAACATCTTGTTTCCAGACGTCCAAGTCTCTCAGAATAATATATGCCACCATCATTTGCAACAGGTAAAACCACAGAAACAGCTGGATCACTGTATCAACCAGCAAATGTCACTGCACCATATAATTACATTGAAATAACGCGAAATCGTTTGGATATTTGGATACGATGCTTGAAACTATCGCCGCGACAATCCATTATTATGGCAAATGGTTTGAAACAGGTAAATATTTTGGCATCAGATGTTCGGATATACGGAGCAATCAATCGTCATTCCCGCTTTACGAATTTTTTCAAATCCGTCGAGAATATGTTAATTCACTCGTTTATTGTACATATATCCGTGGTTTGGTTTTAACGATGCAAAATGTAATACAGTCTGATGCATTTGCGCTTGTTTATCGATTCATCTAAAAGTGGTTTAAAAGCGGTTCTTCTACATGTCACCAATTCAAAAAACTACGTACCGATCGCACTAAATACAAACACTGAAGAAACGTATGAATCATTAAAAAAAACCATCGATTTAGTGAAATATAATGATCATATGTGTTAAATTTGTGCCGACTTAAAGGTGGTTTTACTCTTTTAAGAGGTATGCAAACATGTTATACCAAAAATATGTGCTTTATGTGTTTATGGGATACTCGTTTTGCTAGCGACCAATATAACGAACGGTATTGGCCTGCACTAGAAGATTTTTGATTGCAACGAAACAATATTATGAACATTCCACTTGTGCCAGTGGAAAAAGCTCTGCTGCCACCGCTCCCCATTAAACAAGGAATTGTCAAAAATTTCATAAAAGCTTTTCACCAATTGCGGCAAATTTTTCGAAGGTTAAGTGGAATGAAATTAAAAGAAGGTAAATGTTTGAATCTTAATCTCATATCTTAAGATATGATTCGCTGTTTTATTACAGGAATTCTTAATGGACCGGACATTCGACGCTTGACGCAAGACGAAATATTTGAAAACGCACTCAGTCCTTTGGAGCAAGTGGCATGGGATTGTGTGAAAGTGGTAATAGATAACGTAATCTGAATTCATAGATCTGAAAATTGGCGCATACTGATTGAAGACATGCTCACTGCTTTTTACAATATTAACGTTCACATGTCATTAAAAATTAATTTATTGCATTGCCATGCAGAAAACGGCCAAGAAACGGCAAGGCTCGAGCATTGGTACAGTGGCAAAAAGCTTCATTCTCTTTTAGGTGAAATTTTTTGGAATTTGCAGGAGGATGTCGACTGGATGTCAGGAAGCAAATATTGGAAAATAAAACCAATTAAATTAAATATTAATTTTTTTGCAGGAAAATCACTCTAAAATTGACTAAATCGAATTAATATTCTTCAAATTGTTTTTATTTGATGTATATTTATCGATACAATGTTTATTGTATAACACATTATATACAATGTATATAATAATAAATTGTAAAAAATACAAAAAAAAAACTGCTACCAAAAAAATGTATCCATTTATTTTATTTGGTTCCTAGCTTGTGAACAAGACTTTGGCCTAGTGCCAAAAGTTGAAATTTTCTTCAGAAGTGAATTAAAATTTTTTTGAAAATTTAAATCAAATATTCTGGCCTTCGACATTTTTTGGTTTTTTGGATGTTCAGACAAACTTATTTTAAAAATGTCAGAGATTAAAAAGTTTTATTGTTCACATTCTTATCAAAATTAACAACTTCTTAATTTAAAAAAAAATGAAAAATAAAGATAGTCTCTTACGTCCCACTTAACTTTTGCAGAGATAATGACGACCTAGTTTGAATAGCTTTGGTGCCTTCTTACAGTTTCTGATGGTGGTCTTTTGTGGTTGCTGAACAAGTCGATTATTTGAATGATCCGCTGCGAGCGGAACTCGTGAAAAAATAGTCGCATACATTTTTACCGCTGACTACCATATGGACCTATGGGTCCCACACACCTTTGCAGGTAGAATATATTTTTTTTTAGTACCGGTCGTCAAAGGGTTAAAATATTACATTTTGGTTGAAGTATTAAATCAGAAGATTACATACTTCTCTATTATTCAAAACAAATCCTATGCAAAAACATTTTCATGACAGAGATACTTTGAGAATGAATATTTTGTTTTTGTGTTCTATTTGGTTTTTTATCTCAAAATTTAATTAAATGTTTTTACTGTGCATTCATTTGAATACTTAAGCTAAATAAAAAGAATTTTAAAACATCATTGTGAAATTTTTATACAGAAATAAAAAATGATTATGAATTTTCTCATTATCAAAACACCTTTTTGACAAACTGTACAAATTTGACCTTCAAGGTACAATACCTGCTAAGCTAAAACGAAATAATTTGTTTTCATCGAAATCTATTAATATATTTTTCATATATTTTTGATGATTTCAAATTAAAAAAAGTTCACATCTCTCACCGCTATCATAAGTATTTAGGTCAAAAAATATTTCATTCCATGATTTACTGCTCCTCGATATATTTTAATTTTGTAAAAAATATTTTGACTTAAATATCGCAAGAAACTTAGGTACAAATTTATCTTTAGCAAAGTGAATTTTAGACTTCGGCACCAGAGCAGTTTTGTGCACCTAAAATTAGCTCTTATGTAGTTTAAAAATAATTATTTGAACTCATAGACGCATAGAGGCAGAGAAATGGTCAAATAGGTAAACTAAGGGCTCAATGTAAAAGTCTGAAAAAAATACAAAGTAGTTTTTTTGGCATTTGGAATCAATCAACATCCATCCATCATTGAAATTTGAAAATAGCCATATAACAACCACTCTAATATACATACCACTCTAATATGCAGGGCTGTATCTTCCAAGCAAAGCAATTATCAAACTTGAAATGTTACTATAATTGCTAATACTAATACTAATACTAATACTAATACTAATACTAATACTAATACTAATACTAATACTAATACTAATTATACTAATACTATAATTTACTTTTTTCAAACTTCAAATTATTAAAAGACTGTAAGCAAAAAAAGTTAATAAGTCAGAATGTAAAAAAAATTATGAGTGCAACTTTCTATAGTCTATATGGTTTTTTATTCATCGTTCTATGCATAATAGGAGCTGAGAAATATAAATGAACAGACTTGCATATATCGCTATAGGTAGCAAAGAAAATATGGCCGCCATTTTGAAAGAAGAAGAAGAAAAAATGTTCTTAAGAAAAAAGAAATAAATATTGGGCAACTGTATTTTTTTTTTTTTTTTGGCATCAGTTCATTTGGACTGACTCATTTAATTATTTGAATATTTTACGCGTAAGTTCTATTTCTTTCAAACCGATCGAAACACGGTTTGAAATAATAGTTCCTATCGTTAAAAATTGTTTGTTGTTTTTTTGCGAAACCATGAGGAAACCATGATACAATTACATATGCTCAGATTTATTGTCAGACTGACACAAATAATAATATATAATATAACAAACTTTTTAATACTACATAGTGAAATAATATAACAAACATATTACTTATGTTTACTACACTTACTTAGGTGGCGCTTGCAAACGTAACTCGGTTTTGACCTGGTATAGGTATTCAATCATAGATCATAGATGGCTTTAGTTGAATTTTGAGATTTGCTGACGTAATCGAAATGTCAAACACATTTTGTTATTTGATAGTTGGTACTTCAACAGTCAATCAGTACAAACATTTTTTTTATAGGTTTTATAGTTTTTGTTTGACGTCTAATGAATAATGGAAAAGCAAAACGAACATTTTCGTCATATTTTGCTTTTTTCTTTCCGCAAAAATGCATCGCAAACTCACAAAAAGTTATGTGCTGTTTATGGTGACGAAGCTTTAAAAGAACGGCAGTGTCAAAATTGGTTTGCCAAATTTCGCTCTGGTGATTTTTCACTCAAAGATGAAAAACGCTCTTGTCGTCCAGTTGAAGTTGATGACGACCAAATCAAAGCAATAATCGATTCGGATCGTCACAGTACAACACGTGAGATTGCAGAGAAGCTTCATGTATCACATACATGCATTAAAAATCGATTAAAACAACTTTGCTATGTACGAAAACTCGATATATGGGTTCCTCATGAACTGAGAGAAAATCATTTAACACAACGCATTAACATCTGCGATTTGTTAAAGAAACGTAATAAAAATTATCCATTTTTAAAACGATTGACAACTGGTGATGAAAAATGGGTTGTTTGCAACAATGTCAATCGGAAAAGATAGTGGAGCTAGCCAGGTGAACCAGCTGAAACAACATCAAAAGCTTATATTCATCAAAAGAAAGTTATGTTATCAGTTTGATGGGAACCGGACGATCAATTCAGATATCTACATTGAATAACTAACAAAATTGAACAATACAGTTGAAGAAAAGCGGCCCGAATTGACAAATCGAAAAGGTGTTGTATTCCACCATGATAATGCAAGGCCACACACATCTTTGGTCACTGGGCAAAAATTATTCGAGCTTGGTTGGGATGTTTTGCCACATCCACATTTTTATTTCGATCTTTGCAAAACTTCTTGAATGGTAAACATTTCAATAATAATGATGATGTCAAATAGTACCTGGTTCAGTTTTTTGCTGATAAAAACCAGAAGTTTTATGAACGTGGAGTTATGATGCTGCCTGAAAGATGGCAAAAGGTCATTGCTCAAAATGGGCAATACATTACAGAATAAAGTTATTTCGTTGCATGAAAAAATTGTCTTTTATTTTCTTAAAAAAAAATCCGCAATTACTTAGTTGCCAACCTGATATTTTACGCTTGCTGGCTTCAGCTGGAGGCTCGAAGTTTCGTCAGCTTGTCCTCTACTTGATTCTTCCAACGCAAATGCTGTCATCCTCTTCTGAACTGACCGCCGCTGGATACTAAATCGAATGATTTCTTCATTGGAGCGTCGCCTTCAATCCGCTCAACATGACCTTGCCAGCGAAGCCGCTCGATTTTCATGCGCTTTACTATGTCCATGTCGGCGTATAGCTCATAAATCGTGCCATGGTATTCGGTACTCGTCATTGACGCAGATTGGTCCGTAGATCTTACGAAGGATCTTTCTCTCGAAAGTCCCAAAGTCTTTTCATCAGAGCTGCTCAATGTCCAGGTTTGTGCTGCATGTAACAGGGCGGGCATGATCAGTGGCAAATAGACCGTGAATTTCGTTCGTCGAGAGAAGGCTCTGCTTCTTAATTATCTACTAAGCGCTATTGTAATACCTAATTGAGCCTAAGTAGCACCTATTCGCAAGAGTTATTCTTCATTTTATCTCACTACTGATATCGTTGGTGGAGTTTATGCTTGATCCTAGGTAGGCGAAGTCCTTCACAACCTCAAATGAAGTCTTGTCAATAGTGACGTGGGTGCCAAGACGAAGGGGCTCTTTGATTGTTGACACCAGATACTTTGTCTTATCTGCGTTTACTGCAATACCCATGCGACTCGACTCTTTTTCTAATTTTGAGAACTGACTTTGCGTGTATTATGACCAATGATATCAATATCATCAGCATAACACTCTTGTAGAATATTTATTTTTAATATGTAAGTTTTATAGAATATTTATTTTTAATATATATTATTAATATATAAACACATAACTACATTTAGGATTTTTATGCTTTAATTCAATTTGAAAAAATTAAATTTAGTTTTAAGAAATTTGTATTTATTTAATTTAAATTGTTTCATTCAATTGGACAAAAGCTTCGTTTGAATTGAAAAAAGGTTCATTTTACTTGAATAAAGCTTTGTTATCATATCCCTTTGCCTACCACCCTTGTGGGGGTGCCAATACAAAAAACACATATACTGTCAATTATAGATCATATCTCTCTCGAATTTATGTAGGGGTCAAATATGTGAGTTGGTCCTTAATTTTTCAGTCTTTAACATTTCTTTTAAACCAGCCTAACCCTATCTGCCACGCTTCTGGGCGTCCCCATTTAAAAAACACAAAAACTGTTGATTATTGCTCATATTTTCCCCAAATTTAATCCTAAATGGATCAAATATATGAGTTTGTCCTATTATTTTTTCCCATTCAACACTTCTTTTGAATACATACCCCCATATATGTCATACTTCTGGGGGCTCCCATACAAAAAAACACGAAAACTGTCGATTATAGTTCACATCTCTTTCGAATTTACCTCCAAAGGGTAAAATTTATTAGCTGGTCCTGATTTTTTCCCCCCCCCCTTCAACATTTCTTCTGATTACACCTACCCCTATCTACCATCCTTCTATAGGTCTACATGCAAAAAAACACAAAACACTATTTTTTTTTCTTTTTTTTTTTTGTTTGCCTGGTAACTGATTTAGAAATGCAGGTATTAACATTGGTAACGTTAACAGGGATGACATTAACAGTGGTGACAATATTACATTACTGACGTTAACAATGCTGATGCCTATTCATAGCTTCTACCCCTACCATAAGCTACTCAACGCGCCTAAAGAAGTTCTCACTTAAAAAACTTAAGCTAACTTAAGTGTCATATTTTGAAAACGCTTTAAGAGTCACAATACATGAAAAAGTTTTTAAGCCAAAATGACTTGCTTAGAACATCTCGACTTAGAACAACAGATGAACTTATTTTTTTAAAATTAACCCTTAAATGACACACCATACCTAAGTTACTTTTAATTGAAACGCTAGTGCGATCTCGCACCAACGGTTTTTGATATCTTAAAGCTAACTAATAACAAATGGAAAGAAAAGTATAAACTAGGAAATTTTGTGAGGTATACATTGGTGAATTTACTTTTTTAAACGAAATATGTATCCTTTAGAAAATTTGCTTTAAGCAAAACATATTACAAAACAAAAATATGGATTATATAGTTAAAATAGTAGAGATAGTAGGAGATTGTAGTTCAGAGACAACTTGCGTTAGAGACGCAAATCCAATGGCATTCGATAGTCAAAATGTTCTTAAATAAGATTCCTGGATCAAATAAAATGAGGAAATGTCAATAGTGCAATACAAATTTGCACTAATGGGTTATTTATGGGTTAACTCGATAAAAAATAAATAAACCAGTGTATCTTTTTTTTTTGTTTTCTCAAAAAAAAATCCACATTCCAGAATAATATTAATTTTAAGTACAAAATATCGTACATCCCTGATTTTTTTTTTATACTTATTTGATTTAAAATGGAATTGAATCGTAACGTATGAGTGTCATTTAATTAAATTTCATGTCAAATTATGAAATGACACTCATACTTTCATATAAAACTCAAATGTGCACTTTCATATAAAATCAAAAATAACCAAATCAAAATAATTTCAACGAAATTTTTCAGAAAACAATTTCGCCTTACGCATATAAAGGGTGATTTTTTAAGAGCTTGATAACTTTTTTTTTAAAAAAAACGCATAAAATTTGCAAAATCTCATCGGTTCTTTATTTGAAAAGTTAGATTGGTCCATGACATTTACTTTTTGAAGATAATTTCATTTAAATGTTGACCGCGGCTGCGTCTTAGGTGGTCCATTCGGAAAGTCCAATTTTGGGCAACTTTTTCGAGCATTTCGGCCGGAATAGCCCGAATTTCTTCGGAAATGTTGTCTTCCAAAGCATGGCCAGTTCTTGAACGGCTTCTGGTTGCTCTTCACTCCAAATGCGGCAATTTTGCTTATTTACGTAGCCATTCAACCAGAAATGAGCCTCATCACTGAACAAAATTTGTCGATAAAAAAGCGGATTTTCTGCCAACTTTTCTAGGGCCCATTCACTGAAAATTCGACGTTGTGGCCGCTTCGGTCAACATTTAAATGAAATTATCTTCAAAAAGTAAATGTCATGGACCAATCTAACGTTTCAAATAAAGAACCGATGAGATTTTGCAAATTTTATGCGTTTTTTTTAAAAAAAAAGTTATCAAGCTCTTAAAAAATCACCCTTTACTCCCTTAGAGCTTTTTTTAAAAAATTTAAAAACGAACACAAAAAATCTATGATTCTGGTACGGAAAACAATTAATTCGCATCCAATGTATGTATTTATTTAAACCGTCAATAAAATGTTCAACTCATTGTCTCTATGCAATTGTAAATCAGAGCAAATATGTCTGAGATATCCCATATTCCGTTTCGAAAATGTTAAGGCGCCTTACTGACCATTTATCTTTTTGCATTGTTAACCTAAACATCTTCAATGTGTTTCTTGTGCTTGAACTTAAAACAAAGCCACATTAAGAATGCTTAAGTAAAACACTCTGATTTAACATAAATACCTTTTATAGCAATGGAAGAGGAAACAAAAGATCAACATTTTCTTTTATCTAAAAAATGTATCGGTACTATTCAGACTTTTTTTGAACATCAATTTGAAGTACCTACTAAATTGGTCTCCTACCTGTATTCTAATTTAAACCAATCCATTTAATTTTAATCTTATTAAATCTTTGTTTCTGTCTCAATCTTTTTCCTCAACCGTTCTATTTGTTTTACTTATTCATGTCATAGCATTTACTAACCTCAAGTGTCCTCTAAACCATGATATTACTGCAAAGTTGTTTTTATTATTGTAAATAATAAGATTTATGAATTGTTTTTCATTTTGCTAAACCTGGAAAACTTTTTCCCGTTCGTACGTTGAATAAACATGTTTTCTTAAAGGAACATAATTTTTTTTTTTTTGTTTAAATTATTTGGATTAACTTTTTTTTTAATTTTCCTCTTGCTGTATGTAAGCTTAAATTTATTTTTTTATTATTCACAAACTAGATAGTAAAGAAAGTTTTACGGCAACATAACTTGAAAGTTTTCGCCACATTTTTTTACTACAACTACAACTACAACAAAGTTTTTCTTAGTTTCTACTTACTTTAACCACTGGATAGATTTTTTAAAAAATAAAGTCGTCCCTTTTTTCTTACACTTTGCGCTTACATAACAACTTGCTATTTTACTGTAAATACTGTGAATATCGTAGCAACTTTAAGTGGAATTTACTGCTAGACAAATGCTGCAACTTTTTCAAAATAAACTTTAAAAAGGAAAAAACCAAGAAAATAAATATAACCATAAGGGATAAGATGATCAAAGTCAATAGCGTTGGTTGGTTGTGTCCAATACGATAGTGTTACTCGCTTGCAGCATAATGCTGGGGCTTATGCAAAGCTTGTGGTTGCTCACAAAAGCAACCACTTCAGCTCAGCCCAACCCAAGCTTCTGCATGTCAATATCATGCCGTCACAATCCCTTTTTTTTTTTTTTTGCTTTCCCTACATTGCTAGCAATAAATTTTTTAGCTTTGGAAAACTATCTTCGTTAACGCCATCTATATTAAAAACATTTCCAACAATTCCACTTTCTGGCGCATTGTTAGTGTTTCCAAAAAACCTTCGCAATTTGTGTCCATAACCAATCGACGATGCTTCGTTCATGTTATTAACTCCTCATCCTGTCCCTGGTTTTCGTTTCGGTCGACAATGCCTGTTCCCCCTTTTAGCTCAACCCTTGTTTATTTGCTTTATTAAGTGTGGCTCTTGCTTTCTGTGCTCTTGTTTATCAAGTTTATTGTTGTTTCTGTGTCGGTGCTCGCAGCTAGAGTGTCGTTTTAATATCCGCCATGTGGCCAGTTATGACAACCGACAGCGGAAAAACACCATTGAAACAAATTAACAAATAACCAAAGTTGAATGTGGTGAAATTGTGCTGGTTGACTGAGTTTTAGTCAGTAATCTGGGCTGGAACGAATATGCAAATGCGTGAAATCAGATACGAAGGTATAAAAAAATGCGCGAGTAGCAGAGAAATCATCAGCTGGGGTGCTAATAATACCTATTAACTTATAATATAATTGACCGAAAGAGGAGAAATTTCGATTTTAATTTAATTAAGAATAGTATTAATAATTAGAATAGCATTAGGATAACATATTAGAATAAAAAGTGATCGCGCCAAAATGTTTATAATATAACACAGGAGAACAAAATAGTACTTTATAAAATTTGTAGGACATACGATAGGCAATTTTAAATCAGTTGGTCAGTTTTTCGGCATTAGCTCGAATATAGAAGTTAAAGGCGAAAATCTGAAGAAAGGTAATTTTTCTGATAATTTGTCTACTATGTCTTATGCACTCAGAAAACACATCCTACAAACAAAGAAAATATACTTAATTTCAAAAAAATTGTACTTGCTTTAACGCCATAGAAAAAACTACAACAAAATTAAAAAGTTTCTTATAAATTGAATATTTAAAAAATAAATTTAAGCTAGAGACATTAAGGCGCCTCACGGTCCATAGAAATAAAAAAGTGGTTCGGGTCGGTTCCTCAGGATAATCCTTGGCTTGTTTAATGATGATTCTTCAAATATTTCGACTCTAACGTTAGCCATCCGTGAGCTGGAATGGTTTGAAACAATCTCCTAAAAATAAAAATGGTCAGAAATAATAAATTAGTTCTTCCAATCTGCATCAAAAAATCTTAAGCTTTCGACGTCGAACCAAAGACAATGCGGATTTTCATGCACTGTTCTAACTTTTTTTTATATTATTTTCACTAAAATTTAAATTGATTTTTTAATTCATTGCCATATAACTTTAAGTCATATAAACTCTCATAAATAGTGTTAATTTTTTGTTATTAAATTCAATTGACCCTCTAACCGGCCAATTTTTGATTTCGATGAAAAAATTATCATAAACTAATATTGGGTAGAGAAACACAAATCTGAAATCATATCGTCAAAAAAGTGAATAGGTAACCTTCCACAGGTGAATTCATCTACCCCGCCTTTATGCGGACTTGCCTGTTAACATATAAAAAAATCAACTGAATGGAAAACAGTTTTTATTAATTTTTATTAGAAAAGAAAGTAAAAAAGTGATGATAAAAGTAGAAATGAGCACTATTATTGTTTGTGAAACTGTTGAAAACATTTTTTGTGGATGACAAAAACATGTCAAAAAACATTTGCGTTTCTGATGTACAGCCAGGCATTCTGCATAATCGTTTTCCACTTCGATCCAAACAATCAGGCGTATGGTTATTCCATCGTAACGAAAGTCAGATCGTGGTTCGTATGCTCTTTTACCTATTTTCTCTTTCACTGAGCATTCATTCGATGGTCTTCCAACTAGTTTTTTTGAATTTCTATCTTGAAGCGAGCACAAGACTTCAGCAACTTCTCTACGAAAATCGGGCAGCTTCAATCCACCCACGAATTCAGTATCTTCTACATGAATTCGATGATGAAGAATATACACATTCACCATAGCCATATTCACGAGGTGATAGAAGAGACGCAACGTCCATTTTCTTGTTTTCGTACGGATATTATAGCGTACCAATAAGCCATCCATTAGATCGACGCCCCCCATGTGGTGACTGTATTCTCGGATGGCTTTTGGGCAGTCGACTTCAATGTATTTTTTATCTTTTTTATCATATCTGGCTGCTTTGGTTGGTTGAACTTGGTCAGTTGTAGATAGAAATGGCTTTATACCAGCGTATGTTGCGTACACATTTTGTATCTTTCCACAATACAGTAGATGTATCGATACCAAATGCGCTGCCCACAAATTCTTCTGAGAAACCTCTTTCTTTTTTGATAACTTTTTTGTCAGTTGATAATTTACAATTTGGAATGCGATTAGCACGAACAGTACCAAGTAAAAAAATTCCCCTACTTCGCAAATAAATTAGAAGTGGCAGCGACGTGTAAAAGTTATCAAAATAAATTACGTGGTTTTTGAATTCAGGGACTGTTTGCGACAAGCGAATAAGAACATTTGACGTTGCACCTAAATCTGGCACGTTTTCCAGCACAACATTATCACCTGCACCCATGTACACCTCGAATCTATAAGAAACTCCGTATGTGTCACACAGAACAAATAATTTCATCCCATATTTATGTGGCTTAGCTGGCATGTACTAACGCAAAGCTGGCATCATTTTTGTTGAGCACATTTGCTCATCAACACATAATCGTGCTGTTTTTGGAACCGAATCGAAACGTTCATTAAAATAATCTACCACTGTTCTTACTTTGTACAGCTGATTGTAGCCTTCTTCACCTTTATTTTTCATCACGGAACTGTTGTTGGAATGAAGGTATTTCCGAATTTCAAAAAATCATTTCAAAGTCATTGTGGTCCTAATGGCTTCAAATGCGTGTTTTGACAAGTAGCTTTCCGCATTTGGGTAGCGAAATACAGACATGAACAACAGTATGCCAATGAATTGCTTTACTTTAACGAAAGTGACTATGAAAGTGGTCTGAATATTCTGCTGACGAGCATACAAGTTGGTTTCTTTTGTAGTAATGTTGAACAGTCTATCGGTGAAAAAGTATTTAAAACATTGGTATGGTGTTTTCAATTCCTTAAAACGAACAGGTAAAACTCTTTCGCCACAAAACACCACCACATTCTGATGCAGTTGCATATTGTTTGTTCTCCACATAATATTTTTAAACTGAGACGATTGTGGATTGACATCCATTACCATTCTATTGAATCCACCATCGTCCGGTTCAAAACCAACATCACATCCATCAAGTTCTGGCAAAGGGGAACGAACACGTTTTGCCCGTTTTAGTTTAGTTGTTGCTGCACTTGTCGATGCGCTTGTAGATCGCTCTAATTGCTGAATAGATGCTCTGCTGGTCGATGGCATGTCTAAGAGGAAAGAATTATGGAAGGATGTAGATAAAATATCAGTCTTAATCTCACTTGAAGCCTTTCTTACGTTATCGGTAGTGTTTTCATTAAAGCTCATATCCATGGATTCAAAGTCTTCATCAAATATTTCTACTGCTATTTTCTTCAGAACTCTGCTCGTCAATATCTGATATGATAGAATCCATGAGTTTTTCTATTTCTTTTTCAGTCATTAGTGACAACTTTACGCGTTTCTCTTTAGGATAACTGAACTCTTTCTTTGGTGGCATATCTAGCACATAAAATTATAAATTTCAGTAGGAAAAATAATCAATTTGACAGACGATTTCGGCATTCACAACTTACACCTGCCGTGAGGCTTAAGTAAGTTGGGTTATCCAAAACCTAGGGTAATAGTTCATGAAACAGACAACCATGAACTTTGTGTTGAACCACAATACGGACCCGTTTACGTTTTAACAAGTAAAACGTACGGGGCATCCGGTGTGGCAACACGAACATGGAAGCTGTTTCACAAACACATAGCATCACCCAGTGCCCTGCTGATTAGGAGCATTATGAATATTACATACTGCCCGTAATAGCAGTACCAGTTTAGACTTTCGTAGCGACGTACTTCCATCCATCTACTGGTGGAGACGAGACCTACGCAATCTCTTGCATATTAAGACAGATATGCCAGCCCGGTCGTACCATTGCGCGACCCCGCCGGTCAATCTAGACCTGTGTAGCATTCACACAACCACAACCAGTACGAGACTCCCCGAAGGGCCAGCTCACGACAGTCATCTGGGCAACTCGATCCCGTCAGATGAGGATCCACAACATCCCCGCAAAAAGACCAAGAAAACACAAATGCAATTATGAAAAAGTGCCTTCTTATGCATGACTGTGCTCAATGAGCACTTAGAGGGCTAGTCTAACAATTTGCAGGTGCCGACTCAGCTGGAAACTATTGCACATGACCGGTACCTACTTTGGAGGACCTTTGCAATTGCCACTCTTACTCTGGCCGTTCGGAAAGTCAACATCCAGACATAGAGTATTGGCCATTGTTCTCAGGGACTGCCGTGCTCAGTATGAGAACCCTTAGTTTAAACAACCAACGTCAACACTTCCCTCAGTGACTGCCGTGCCAGTTTGAGGGTGCGTGTCAAACTCTTGACAAGCAACACTTCAGAAAGCCGAAGAGTTGACACTTTGACGCACGCATGCCAACACTTCACATCCAGTTTTTCCAGCCGAATTAAGGTCTCCATGCGGTGGATAGATAGGGTCTACCCCATCTGACGGGTAAAGGCTGTCCCCGTACTAACAAGTTTTAAGGTCAATTGCTATACCTTCGCAGGCTTGTTTCATATCGATATACCGAATATGACCTGCTACCAAGATGGGCGCCACCCCGAGCGCTTGGTTGGCCCTATCAGTTTTTATGTTTGCAGGACGTATCCTACAAACAACCCTCCTCCTTTATCCTGGCTTGGGAGAGGCAGGCGCAAGCTAGACCTGGCGGAGTTAATCAATTTGACAGAAAAAACAGAAAAAAATTGAAGAAAAAGTGTTGATTGGAAAATATGAACACAACACAAGAATGTACCAGGGAACCGGCAGGTCCGCCTTTAGGCGGGGTGCCTTTTGGGGCTGCTGGGAGCTCGTGTGTATATGGAAAAAAATATACAAACTCGCCATCACATTTAGATATAACTAAGCTACTAACCAATAATTTTTTCACTTTGATTTGGGTACGGAATATACTTTATTTTTTTTTATTAAAATGCTCTTCGTGCCAAAATAATTATTTGCACTGACTTTCACGAAAATTTCACTTTGGCAGACGCTAGTGCATGAATGAATGCACTGACAGATGTAAAATCAACAGTGTTGCATAAAACGAACTTTTTTTAGAGGCACAAAAGTGGATTGGTATTAAAATGTTTTTTGGTGGAGGTGCTATGGCGCTTTTTCTTAACCCCGCCTTAAGGCGGACTTGCCGGTTAGAGGGTTAAATCCTTCAATTTACACTATAGCTTATACACCATAGCCTTAAAGAGTCATGAAAAAAAAGTCAATTTGAATTTGAATTGTAGTGAAATAATATAAACAGAATTTAAAAAATTAATGAAAATTCGCAACATCTTTGGTCCGACTGCAAAAATTTAAAATTTAATGATGCAGATTGGAATAACCTTTTCATTACTAGTATTTCTGATCGTTTGGTTTTTTTTACCTACCACAACAAGCCAATATATTTATTTATAAAAAAAAACTTGCTTTCAGAGGTTGTTCCAAACCATTTCAGCTCACGGATAACTCTATCTTTCGAGTCGAAATATTTGGAGAATCGTCATATTATAAGACAAACATTATTTTGAAAAACCTACCCGAACAACTTTTTTCTCGTGAGACGCCTTAATAAACTCGACATATTTGTGGAAGTTAATAATTATGGCGGCCGTGGCGTGGTGGGTAGAGTGTGTGGCACATACGGGAGAGAACCTTGGATCGAATCCCACCTGACACAGAAAGTTTTTTCAATTGAATTAATTTTTTTGTTCGGCTGTCACCTCTCTGAAGATAATGGCAAACCTCAGAGAGTAAAAACTGCCATGAAAACCTTCCTGAGGACATAAGCCGTTCGGAACCGGCATAAAACTTGTAGGTCCAGTTCTCGATCATTTGTGCTCAAACATTCCACAACACGCACAACACAATGGATCATAAGAAGCTCGGTCAAAGTCCTTTCAACGGCTGAAATTGGATATTTCGTTTTGTTTTTTTTTTATTTGTGGGTGGTATAAGTGGGCGTGGCAAATTTTATATATTTATATTGACTGCCACTTAGAGCACCTGCATATCAAGTGTTATTATTAAACAGTGTACAACTCGTAGTGGGGCGTAGATATGGTGCGACCACGCCCATTTTTTAACTGTTGCTGACAGTGACCATATGAACTAAATTACTAAATCTTAGTCTTATACGATAAAAGCCGTCCGACTTAAAGCATTTCTTACTGATTTGTGGGCGGTAAAAGTGGGCGTGACAATATTTATATATACATAGTGACTGACAATTGAACCGATAGCACCTGCATACCAAGATTCACTATCAAAACTTGCACAACGCAGGAATAAGAATGATTTCAATAAAGACGGCGTAGATATAGTGCAGCCATGCCCATTTTTTGTACATTGGTCGACAGTTAACTTATAAACTAAGTTAGCAAATCTAAGTCTTCTACGGCAAAAGCCATTTGATATAAAGCATTTTTTTTGATTTGTGGGCGGTAAAAGTTGGCGTGACATTTATATTTACATAGTGGCTGCCACTTGGATCCATATCACCAGCATACCAAGATTCACTATCAAAACTAGAACATCTGACCACGCCCATTATTTGTACAGTCACTGAAAGTAAAAATCTGAACAAAATTAACAAATTTTAGCATTTTTTTTTTGATTTGTGGACGATAGAGCCAATTTGGGTTGTATGGGAGGTACCACGCCCCCTTGTCCAATCAACACCAAACTTCACAGAAACACTTTCAGAATGTTGGTTCAGTATCGCTAATAATTTCATAAGAATTGGTTCTGCGGTTTTGGAGTCTATACGTAATATACACACATACCCACATATCCACATAACCACATACATACATCTATTATATATATAGAAGATAGATAGATAGATTTCAACATTTTTAAAAAAATTTTACTGGGATTTTCCTTTTTGCAATAGAACTTAACTTAAATTAAGTTATTAATACTAAACTTAATGTTAAAAAGAGCTAAATTTTTAAGGCACACTCAATTTCTACATATACAAATACAAATATAAATACAAAAAAAATAAGTTATTTATTAAAGTCAACTTGAGTCTCTAAACGGTAAAATAAATATTAAATTATAAAAGCAATGCAACAGACGTCATATTTTGATTGTCTTAAGCCTCAGGACTGTATTGCGAAAAACGAAAAAAATTTAGAAATAGAAAAACACAAGGTCAACACATCTTTTGAGCAGAGAAATGAAATTGCTAGTTCACTAATTCAATTAAGTGATATTTCTCTGCATTAGCTTGCATAGCTTCATTGGATATGCTTTGGTATTTCTTCGTCTGCTTTCATTAAATATTATTCAATATGGAATATTTATTATGAGTGAAGGAAGCCACATATTGGTTTATGTTGTTGTTGTTGTTGTTGGTTCTATAATGCTATTACTCCTGTTGAGTTGGTAATTTCAACCAAGACTGTTGCTGTGTCGTAAATATTAATGACCATATATTGACAACTTAATTGATTTGGGAATTTGATGAAAACCTTCACAACAACAACAAAGTCAATAACAAAATGAATATTATTAAAATGAATATAAGAAAAGTGGCAACAGTTGCTGGCATTTTGTTCAGCTTGATATTTATTTTATAAGGCAGCATTTAAATTATTGCTGTTTTATTTAACAGCAGTGTTTGTTGCTACGGCTAAATGCCAGATTTCCTTAATGCTAAACTAGCTTATTATTAATAGAAATGTTATTTTGAATTCATTTATATTTTATTTTATAATAGCTTTGTATGTATATGTTCATGAGAATAAGTTGGAACTCTTTTATATTTTAAAATCAAAAATACATTGCTTTCTGTGTGACAGCAATATTATGTTGAAATATCGCATGCTGTCACAACAAATTTTTTATGTATTTTTTAAATAATTTAAAATACAGAAATAAAAATTTTTAACCCACAAATTTTTTTTTTTAATTTATTATCCGGCAACAGGTATTTGCTTTGAAATGAAAACATCAAGTTTTCAACAAGAAGCAGCATAAAGAACCTTAATTTTATTTGCGTCACTCTGTGAATTTCTGGTCAAGGATAGCTTGTAATAACTTTACAATCAAATTCTTATCAGCAGTTAACGCAACACCTCCTCAAATAATCTTAGATATAGAATCTTAAGTAAACCTTAACGTAATATGGGTTGAACCTAATTAAAGTGCCAGCACCAGAAAAACTTGAACGCATAAGGCTCACGTTTATAGAACGATAAATTACAGTCAGCTTAAAAACAAAGGCATCTCTAAGAAAAACCAATTAATTTTGAACAACATCGATGCAAAATAGTTATATTTAACTTTTACAACACCAACTTAGGCTAAAATAGTCGAGCGGTAAGCAGAAGAAAACCACTCTTCAGAATTATAAATAATGCACTTCGCGTGTGTGGTTATGGGTGACGGCCGAAAGGCAGTTAGCTGCAACTCGTACTCAAAAAACTCACGTCTCTACAATCTCCGACAGGCTTGCGTGCTTGGCTAATATTCATCATTTGGCTAACAGCTAATAAAATGCTTTTGCAGAAAAGATAACAATAGTCCGCGCGCACATAAAATCACTCAAAACTCGACCCAGCAAGGAACTTTGGCAAGCCTGTTGAAATTGGTATTCGGTTTTTTCTCCATACAAGTTTATCTTGAATTTATTTTCGTGCAGTGAACTGCTTGCTATATGAATTGCATGTATTCTATAATTGTTTCTTTAAACTCGTAAATAACTGGGTAACTCTGACTGGGTCTCAGCTGCCCCACGCTATGTTCGAGCACAATTAAATTGCAATAACGGATGCTTAAGCGCGCGCTTCCTTCCTTCCATGCATATCCGCTGAACACAAATGGCGGCCGGAGGTGGCGTGCGTTTGGCAAACAACTGTGTTAGCAAAATGGCGCAATTGCTCACTATAACTGTTTACAATGTTTATATTGTGTGGGTGAATGAGTGAGTATGTGTGAATGAGTTTAAGTGGCTTATAGAATGTGTACTTGTTTGGCAGTGCGTGTTAACACTGATAAGTTCAATGTTTGCAAACATAGTACATTTTCCCGGGTAAGAAAATGCAGCTGATGCCTAGCCAAGACATGCTGCACCTCTGTTGATTTTTTGTTATTATTAAATGTCTGTTTGGAATTTTTTTTAATTGGGTCCTAATTGTACACATTGCCGAATATGAAATTGCCTATAAATATCAGTGAACGAAAACCAACACAAACGACACGGTGTAGATGGAGTAAGATGAACCCGAATCGTCCCAGCGGCTCCATATGGAGCCACAAAATATACTCGTGAAGTTTATTTAGATTTTAATCAGGACAATGTTTGTTATTTAATCTTGTATCTTTTGTATCTCTAGGTTGCATAGCTTTTCCAACAGACTTTTAGAAAAACGCAGAAAATAGCAGTATTTACAAACATTTCCAATTTTTTGACAATCATATATGTGTAATACGAATAAAAAAAAGAATATACTTTTCCAAAATAATCTTTTTTGATACGTTTTTTACTTTTAGTGCAAGCAATTCAATGATTTTCTTTTCCGGTTCCATATGGAGCCGCTGGGCGCAACTGCACTCTAAAAAGTTTTTGTTGAAATTTACTACGATAGTTGTAGGCAACAGCTTAGCTACTATAACTGCAGTAAACTTTTACACACCTTTATTCAATTCAACATGTGTTGTTTACTATTGGTGCGTAGTAAAATTTAACAATTGGTGTTTAATTTTGCTAAATATATGGAGTAATATTTAAGCTTTAATATAGGTATTGTAGTAAACTTAAACATTAGTTGTTAAATGTTGCTATCATTTTTTATTACTATTGCAACATTACACCTTTATATGAATAACATTCAACAACTTTTGTTTAGTTTAACTACAATAATATAGTAATATAAAAATTGCTGCTACTTAAATAGCAGTAATAACATTTTATGAATGATTTAATTTCAAACAAGAATAATAAAACAGACAAATCTCAATACAAAAACGGAAAACTTTCAAGTCAATTGCACAAAAAAAAAATCAATTTGTCGTTAGAGTTATCAAAATAAAACAGAGCATTTTTAAAATCAATTTTAAAGATTTATTAAGCACTTCTCGCACTTACATATTATTATAAATATTGAGTTTTTTACAAGACAAAAAATATTTACAATCTTAGCTTAAGATTAAAACACGTATTTAACAAATTTTGTAATAAGAGAAGTGGATGCCAGAACTGAATGAAGTGAACAAGTTGTTTACTTGCTCATAATCAAACTTGAATGAGAATATGGTGCAAATACACGAATAGATGTTGTCAATGAAAAAATTGACATATTCAACATATGTTGCTTAATTTTACTAAAGCTTGTATATACTTTTAAGGGGGGACATGACATTGGCAATTTTTTGAAATGAAATCTTTTTTTAATAATTTTGTATTTTAGTAAATATTCTTAAGATTCCAAGAAATTTCAGGGAAAAGTTCTTACGGGTTCAAAAGTTACAGCCGGATTAGTGAGAGCGCATTTTTAATTCTTGCGCTACCTACGTACGGCAGCTGGTATATACTTGTTTTACTTGCTACCTGACTTTTGGTGGTAGTTATTTCGTTCCTGATTGAAGGGTGGATTTTAGTTATTTGCATATAATTCAACTACTTGGTATCACCATATGAGCTACAGCATTGAATTTTTCCAAAGGAAATGATGCAAATCGTTTGAAATGCGCCAGAGTGAAGGCATATGAAGCTTCAAAAGAAGCCCGAATTGCTAAACGATTACAAAAAACTATAAGAAACAGCACAACACAAGATAACGAAGGCGTACAGTATGAAGCAGGCATGGCAGATTGAAGGTCACCTTTTTTTTCTATGTTCACAAACTTTGAACGCGTTTATCTCGAAACCAGGTTTTTCGTACTGGTTGCGGCACTAGCGGGTTCATTTTTTGACGAAATTTTTTTTTTTTAAACTTGATTCGCTATCGTATGACACGAGCTTTTTGTTTTAAATTTTTTTTTCGATTTTTTATGAATTTTTAAAGTCAATATTTTTTTCGAAAAAACACTTTCAAATTTGGAACATCACCAAAAATTGAAAAAAATTTTTAAAAAAAAAGCTCGTGTCATACAATAACCAATTTTGTTAAGATTTAAACAAGTCATTTTTTTCCAGATCGGACAATTTTTGCAACTCCCAGCGCTGCAACCACGAGGCCCCGTTTTTTTCTCTGCCGCCAGTTTGGAGCTCTATAAAGCCATGTTGGAGTGAAAAATATATTTTTTTGAATTTTTTTTCTTGTAACTTGTTCAATTTTCTACAATAATAAAAAAAATTTTGGAAAAATGTTTGTTTTTGACTGAGTTATGAATTTTTAAAAAAAGGTCTGTTTTCTCTGCTGCGTATGTCGTGTCCCTCCTTAAACATTGAAAATTTGCAATTGGAAAAATTTGGAAAAAAACATTTTGGAAAATGTTTGTTTTTGACTGAGTTATGAATTTTTAAAAAAAGGTCTGTTTTCTCTGCTGCGAATGTCGTGTCCCTCCTTAAACATTGAAAATTTACAATAAAATTTAGTTAAATTACACTCCAGTTGAATTTTAAACAAAAAATTCCTATTAAAGTTATAGTAAAATTGTATTTATTTTTTAGAGGGGGGGTATTTGACTTTCAAAAAATTAAATATGCAGTTGTGCCCAGCAGTTCCTTTCAGTACCGCAATAGTAGATTGTTTAAAACTGACACAGCTTTTGCAAAAGTTAAAAAGCTTTTTAAAGTCAAAACTAAATTAAATTTTTTTATTGTTTCACATATAATTTTTTTTTTTTTTGCATTTTTAAGCAATGCTTTCTTAACATTCACCTTAAATTTGGTTTGTGGAAACTTACAAACACAGAAGTTATGAGCAGTTTTATAGAGCATGTTTTTGAAAAATGCAATCATTTCCAAAAGCTTAAAATACAAATTGAAAAAAATGTACGCATTTTCAATATTTTTTAATTTCAATATGATTTTAATGAATGCTTTCTTAACATTTTCCATAAAATTTTGTTTGCGGGAGCTAAAAAATTAAGAAGTTATCAGTAGGTAATTTTCTGGAGTATGTTTATGCTAAAATGCAAAACAGATTCAAAGTGAAAAAGAAGGTTTTTTTTTAAGACCGTTAAACTGATAGTCATGTATTTTTTCGCGTATGAAACTATTTTTTGCTATAAGATTATAATGCGTACCAAATTTTATTGGTCTGGGATAATTTTTTGGAGAAATATACAAGATTACCGATTTGGTTTATTTTAACACCAAATAAAGGGTGGTAAAATTTTAAGGGCCGATGTTGAATGTTAACCACACCTAAACGTCAAGTTTTTTTCTGCATTTCATTCGACATTTCTCAATTTCAGACTAACTCAATTTGAATCGTGGAAAGATACACAATCGACGCGTTAAAATTATTCAGGCTTATTATGAAAATGGGCGTTCAAATCAAAATGCATATCGTCACTTCGTGATTTTTTCGGTCAATTTAATCGTCCAAATGTGATTAGAATCGGAAAAATCGTGCAAAAATTTGAGCAAACCTAATTTGGTATGTAGGAGATGTGAAATCACCAGTGCATGCTCGTACAGCTCGTACTGCAGAAAATATTGCTGCTGTTCGCGATAGTGTGGCTGAAGAGCCGTCCACCTCAACTCGTCGTCGTGCCCAACTATTGCACCTCTCACGCTCGTCGTTGATGAACATTATGCATAAAGACTTGCATTTAGACGCTTAAAAGGTGCAATTGACACAAGAACTAAAGCCTCTTGAGCATTTCAAGCGTCGTCAATGGTCAGAATGGTGGCAAGAAATGGCAACAGTGGATGATCAATTTTCGAAGAAAATCATCTTCAGTGATGAGGCACATTTTCACCTCAGTGGATTCGTCAATAAGCAGAATTGCCGCATTTGGGCGAATGATAACCCAAGAGTGATTGTCGAAAAACCAATGCACCCACAAAGAGTGAACGTTTGGTGCGGCTTATGGGCTGGCGACATCATCGGGCCGTATTTTTTCCAAAATGAGGCCGTTCAGGCAGTTACTGTGAATGGTGTTCGCTATCGTGAGATGATAACGAACTTTTTATGGCCCGAATTGGAGGATATGAATGTGGACGATATGTGGTTTCAACATGACGGTGCCACTTGCAACACGGCTAACGAAACAATGGCTCTTTTGCTCGACAAATACAATGGCCGTGTTATCTCACGTGGTGGCGATGTCAGGTGTACGAAAGGTGTAGAAAGGTGTAAAGAAAAGGTGTACGTCGATAAGCTAGCAACAATTCAAGAGCTAAAGGATGAGATAATTCGGCACATTAACGGCATAGAACCTCACTTATGCCTCAGCGTCATCGAAAATTTAGACCATAGGATGGAGGTGTGCCGCCGAGGTCGCGGCGGCCATTTGGCCGATAGTTTGTTTCATACATAATTCAACCATACCAATATTATCATAATAAAAAGAAATGACAATAAATTCCTAAACAATTTGTGTTTTTTTCAAAATCAACATCGGCCCTTAAAATTTAACCACCCTTTATTTCTTTCTGTAAGATAATTATGCGTACGAATTTCTATTGATATAGGATAATTTTTTGCGGAAATATACCAGATTACCCATTTCAGTTGTATGGGAGCTGAGGTCGTCATTCATCCGATTTGAGCAGAGTTTTGTGAGAACAGTTTCGTTATCATAAAACTCATTCTCGTAAAATTTCATGACTCTAAAGTAACTCCTTTTATTTTTGTTCCATCGCTATATGAGCTCGTCGCTCCGGAAGCCCTTGGTCTAAGCCGAAAACGAAAAGCTAACGATAATCTAGAAAATGCGTTACGTTATGACGGCCTGAATCATTGGCTGACATCATCAGCTATTAGAAGAAGAAGCGTTGCAGATTATTGCATATCCCGAAGCAGACCTGAATGCAAAAAATGTAATGTTGATTTGTAAATGTCTTGCTTGGAAAAATACTGCTAAAATAAATACTATTTTATATAAAATCAAAACACTTATTTCTAATTCATTTTTCTTTGTATAAAATATATCTACAAAATTTTTTTTTATCTCCTTGATTTTATTAAAAATTACTAAACTACCAAACCTCATTCTGTTTTCCTCGTTGGATAGTGAAAACCTCAGTTATGCCCAGCGGTCCCATATGGGACCACGCTTTTCCAAAAAAATGAAGAATATATAAAAACGATAACATATTTATGCTTTCAAAAAAATTAAAATAAAAAATGTTGTGGAACAAATAGGGTTAAAAATAAAGTGCCACCGCACCTGTCTATTACCGCCCAATTACATAAACTTAAGATTGCTCAAATTACCAAGGATTATATCGATCCCTTTGAGCTCCCTTATTATCGTATGTGTCAAAAATCCAAATTTTAAAGAAGATCGTTTTTCTACTTTTTATACACTTTTTTATAGTTTTATCTGTAAGAAACGGTGAAGCGAACAGAAGCATGGTACGAAAGGGCTACTATAAGGCTACTATAAGGCGAGCAATCCTCTTTACAGTCTACTTATTTAAAAAAGAAATACTCGTAGCAAAAATAACAACAACTACTTTGCACAAAATATTTTTGTATGGTACTTACCAGGCCCGAAGCCAGGATTTAACTGAGAGGGAGGGTTTTGATAAAAAAATATATAAGTAGATACCATTAAAAAAATAAAAGCAAAGATTTTTCAGGCTATTCGTGATTATGCCTGTTTTTAAATTACCATAATAGAGATGACAAGAGTTTAAATAAATAAATAAATTAATAAATAAAAATGTTCCAAATTGAGAATTTTTAATTGTCTTTAAAAAAATATAATTTCGAAAACTAGTACAAAAAGTAAAAATTTGTATAACAAGATTTTACTAATACAACAATGTTAAATGGTTAAAATACGTAAGATTTCTTGCAGTTTATTAAAATTAGCTATGAAAAACTGAAACTTTTTTCAATAAGTTCCCCCGCCGAAGCTTGATTCACAACTTTTATGGGACAATACGGGAAAGCACAGAAAGATTTTAGTCTTTAAATTTGGTTTCTTTTTATCTATCTTATGTTTTTATTGATCTCCAGCTTAGTTTGATCCCCTAGTTTGAGTTATCGTTTAAGGCCAAAATAGTACTGTTCTCGGAAACTATTTCGACAATTTAAATTGCATTCAAAAGAAAATATTTTTAAATCATGATATCATGACTGACAAAATCATTCAATTCAAAAATTCAAAAATGTTTTGAGCAGAGGAATCGATAAAAGTCATATTTACATTTCAGATTATTTTTCAAAACTCACATTAATTTTCTCGAATTTTTTCATTTATTTTCAAAAAAAGTTATTTCAGGCAAAACAAATGTATTTGGATATTTATATTTCAATATAAAAACTCATTTAAAAAGACAAATTCAAATATTTTTAATTTTTTGTACTCATTTTTAAACTAAAAGAAATATTTTAAAGTGGCAGTTCACATAAACTCACTATATTAATCTTAAGATAAATTGATAAATTAACTTAATTTTCATAGTTGACAAACTTCAAATACTTATTTCAATAATCGGTACTGTTTCCGTTACGTCTTAGAACCTGGGTCAACCTTTTTGGCATGGATAATACAAGGTTTTGCAAAGTTTGAGTCGAAATTCCAGCCCAGACCTCTTTTATTGCAATTTTCAGGGTATTCACTGAATGAAATTGCCGTCCTTTTGCGTAAACACCACGAGCAAGGATTCCCCAAAGGTTCTCTATAGGGTTCAAGTCTGGGCTTCGGGCTGGCCAATCAAGAACATTAATATTATTCTCGCAAAAAAAGTTCATTGTTTCTCTGGAGCGGTGAATTGCGGCGTTGTCCTGCTGAAAAATGAAGTCTGTACCACAAAGTTCCTCTGCCCTGTCTATCATCATCGTTTCCAGGAGTTCGCAGTAGATGGAGGAGTTCATTCTTTGAGGAACCCATGCAATTTCCGTCATTCCACTAATGCCAAAACCGGCCCAAACCATTACTCCACCGCCTGACGATGCTCGACTCATGCAGACTTCTTTTTCGACCAACTTATCATGCCAATAATATTGAAAGCCATCAGGACCATCTAAATTAAAGCGTTTTTCGTCACTAAATGAAACTTTGGACCACTGTTCACGCCAATGAATATATTTTTCCGCAAATTCCAATCTCTTGGCTTTATGAGCATTAGTCAATGGAGGTTTTTTGAGGCGTTTGGTGTAAACAACTCGGTCTGATTTCTTCAAAATTTGTCGAACACGTCTGCTCTTTATTGGCAAATCGAGACTTCGCACAATTTCTGCCGACATCATCTTCTCTTTCGTGGCTAATCGGATTATCTCTCGTTTTTGCCTTGGGGTAACTTTAGTATTTCGGTCATATCTCACGTTTTTACCATAAGATTCGCGTAGTTTTAAATATTTACAAATTAAGGTTTGAGATCTTCCAATTTTTACCGCTATTTCACGCGTCGATAGCCCTACTTCATTAAATGCCTCAATTTTAGCTTTTTCTTCAGGCGACAGCAACTTTCCTCTCGGCATTTTCACAATTCTAAAAGAGATGAAACGAACACGGGCTCTGTAGCCACAAAAAAGACTAAAACACTATAAAAAGTCATTTCTTACCTAGAATTAGCAAAATTTTCGTTAAACTAAGCAATTCAATTAGCTGAATTTATATGAACTGCCACGTTGAAGCACCGCGAAAACATTAGTTCAGTTGAATTTTTGTACGATCACTCAAATGACACGATCACTAAATAACGGTACACATACGGTTATTTTCAGTAAACCAACAAAAACTAATCTCTAAGCAAACTTTCTTTTTTAATGCCAAAATAGAGAAGATAAGCTCTCTTTTTTAAATTACGCAAAACTGAGTTTATGGGAATTGCCACTAGTGTATTATTTGATCTATCACATCAAAATAAGACTTTCTTTAAAAAACATTACATAGTTGGATAAATTTTTTTAAAAAGAATTTAATAGTTACTTTTTCTATGATATTTCAGAATTAAATCAGACGTGGACTTAAATTTAAATTATTTGCAAATTAAAAAATTAAAGAGCTAAAAATAAAATTTTTAAAAAATATGTAATTGCCAATTTTTTTTATGAAAACTTGGTAACATGATTAAAAAATCATCAAATCCCCATTAAATTGGAATGTATAAAATAAAAATTTTAGGTGATTTTCCGAAACCAGTTATTTCAAAAAGACTTCGCACAGAGCTAAATTTTTGTGTCAAATTGAAGATTTTAAATCAGCTCTATCATGAATAATTTTTCACGCGAAATCGGAAAGAGGAGTTTCCAAACAAAATTTGGTATACGTCGAACAAACAATCTGAGTGTAATTGGGGTTCATACAGATACGATCACATTCAGTTTTACTATATATACTTACGAAAGTTTTTCTATTTTGTTGACGTCACTTCGTATGGAAGGTAGGAAGACTTTTCATTAGATTTTGCCAACTTTAATAGTGAGGTTTTACATTAAGTATCAAAGCTTATGTGAAAAATTTAAACACATTTCTTTCATATTTTTGGATTCTTATGAGATTTTAAGGTTAAAATAAAGTCATTTTGTATGGAAGGTAGGCGCGGTTTTCATTCGATTTTGCCAAATATCATATTGATGGTTTTTACTAAATATCAAAGCATATGTGAAAAATGTCATGATATTTAATTAATTGTTGTGGATTTTTAAGAAATTTTACTGTTAAAATAAAGTCACTTTATATGGAAGATAGGCGTAGTTTTTACCCGATTTTGTTAGATATCGTTGTGATAATTTATATTGAAATGCAGAAATTATGTGCAAAAATTTAAAACTTTTCTGTAATTTTGTGGATTTTTAAGAGATTACACGGCTAAAATAAAGTCACTTCTTATGGGAGGTAGGATGAGTGTTCTCATCCGATTTTGCTCATTCTTAAACTTGATCTTAATTTTTTGTAAAGAAGCCAAAAGGGGATTTAGGTGTTCAAATGCCCCCCCTTCCCCTCTTAGAGTCGAGAAAGTATGAAATAATAACGCATATGAAACTATTACATTCATAATATAATCTTTTTTTAAGACAATTTTCAAGGCAAATTTAAGAAACTTCACTTAATCAATGAAAAGTTTTTTGGCCAAATAAAACATTCACTTTGCTTATAAAAGTCATAATCATCACATTTGAATTTAACTACAGGAAGTTTGCATATTAACATTCGTTTTAATGGATTTTTTTTTTAAATTTTGAAAAGCTGGTAAATGCAAAAAATACATGAAACACGAAATTTAGCACATTAGGTCGTATTCCCCACAAAGCGGATGACTAAAACAATTTGCCCATTCTATTTTATTGCCTTCTTGGTATATAAGATATTTTAAATCTCCAACTTGTCACAACAATTTAGGCATGTGCCAAGTCGTTTCCAAAATTCAGGCTTCGGAAAATCACCTAAAATCTAAATATGCTTTTTTCGAAAAAAATTCTCAAAACAAAATAATTAAAAATATTTTATAGAGTGCAATTCTATGGGGCTTTAAGGATTTTTTAAAATCATGCTAACAAATTTTTATAAGAAAATGAAAAATTAAATTGTTTTAAGCTTGGGCATTTTTAAAATCAATTTAGAAGTTGAAAAAAATGTTATTGTTTTTCAATTTTCTATTTTGCAAATTTAATCCACGACTGAACATTTTCTTCAATATCCAAAAAAAGTGACTGCTTAGATCTTTTTATAAAAATGTATCTAGCTGAGTAATGGTTTTAAGAAATAAACTTATTTTGATGTGATAAGTTAAAAAAATATTTTGGCTATAAGATATTGGTTCTGTGCAAAGTCTAGTTTTTGAACCACGGGTTTTGAAAAATAATCTGAAATTGAAATATGACCTTTCCCAAAAAAATGTATAAAGAAGTATTATGTTATTGTTATTGGGAATTGGATGGTCTTATCAGTCATGATATCAAATCTTCATGAGAAAATAGAACATTTCAATTTTTAAAGTATTTTCTTTTGAATATTAGTGAAATTGTCGGCATCGTTTTCGAGAAACATTATACTTTGGCCTTTAACGATAACTCGAACTAGGCTTCACATAGGTCCATATACTTGTATACAAACTAGGAATCAATAGAGACGTAAGGTAGCCAAAAAGAAACCAAATACAAAGACTATAATTTATTGGTTCCCCTATTTATAAAAGTGTTAGGGAAATTTTGTGATAGCTATTTATACTTTTCGGCAACGACAACTGAAAATTCTCAATTTGTACCATTTCTCAAAAAATTAAAGATAAAAATCAAAAACTTAGTACTTGTCATCTCTCTTATGACCATTTTAAAACAGGCATATTCACGAATAGTTTTAAAAGAAAACGGGTTTGCTTGGAAAAATTTCCATATGCTTGCTTTTTATTTTTTACTGGTATCTACTTACAGATTTATTTATTAAAATCCCCCCCTAAGATAAATCCTGGCTACGGACCTGAAGCTAATATTTTGAATTTTATCGCGATAGCTTAAAAACTACGACTGCAATCGTGTACACAGGCGGACAGACGGACAGACGGAAATCGAATCAGTTGGTGTTGCTGGTCAAAAATATATAAATCTATCTATATCTGTCACGACTCCTTATTGGCGTTACAAACGGAATGATAAATTGAATATACCCCTTATGCAGCACGCGTTGGGGTATAAAACTAGCAACTGACACTTTTGTAAAGTTTTCATGTTACTCCTGTTGTTACCTTCGCTCAAGAAGCTAAAGTTTAAAAAATTAACTTTATGATTCTTCACTTTTCACCTTAACTGATATAAAAGTGAAAAATACAGTTTTACGTCTTAACTCAAGATAATACATTGTTTTAAGTTTCAAACTATAAATACCAACGAATTTCCTTCGTTGATATTTAATATCGGCTAACTCAAACTAAGGGAGTCAAAGAGTCCCTTAAATGAAGAAATAAACTTTATAAGCCCCGTAATATCCTAATTCCATGTTCGGATTCAGAAAGCGTCTTTCAGGTAAAACTAATAGAGATAAATTTTGTAGTTTTGTACCAGTAGAAGCTCCCGTACTGCAGGTATTGTTTTGAAAAGCATTCTCATTTTCAGCTATAATTTGACTGCATAAAATAAGGATGCGTTTTGAATATAAATTTCTATACCAGTACTAAAAAGCATTTCGTGTAAGATATTAAAATCAAAACTAACAAAATGTCCACCTACAAATAGTGTCGTTTAAGCCTACTAATATTTTTTGGTAGCTATAACAAAAATTATTCAAAACATATACCAAATAGTTGTGACGTAAGGCGTTGGCAGCACTTATTTAAAATACAGAATTCTTCTAGTGGGTTTATTTTTAGCACCAACTTAAGTACAGCCATTTCTACTAAAATAAACGTGACCGCAGCGAAGCAGAAGAGAAAGTGTTGTTCCTGCTGACATTGCTGCTGCTGTTGCTGCAGCGCTTAACTGTAATGACGGCAACAACTAGTGCGATGTCGACTAAGTCAGACGGCAAGCGACGACGACAACAAAATGTTCACTTTTTTTTTTTTTGTTTTGTTGCATTTCATAATGATTATTTTTAGCAGCAAATGCAGCACAACAGTGCAGTGGTTGAAATGTATCGGGTATAGTGTTGGTGGTGTTGGTGTGGGTGTGGCAAAACAGCAGTAGAAACAGCAGCTGCAATTTCAAAATTTATTTAATGTTTGAATATTTTGTATAATGCAACAAAATTTTATAGTGCTGCTGGTTACTACCAGCATTTGAGGCTGATACATAATGGGCTGATAAATGGTGTGCAAGCAATATGCGGCTTTTAAGGTGGTCTTTGTTGATATAAGCAAAGTTTAAGAGATGGTCTAGTATTTGTAGCAAAGTTTGTAGCGGTGTTGAATTTCAATTTTACTTTTTAAGCTCTTGCGGAGAAGTAAATGAAATATAACGAAGGAAGCAAAAGGAGTGTAAAAAAAACTCAAACAAGGTGTGCTTCAAAAGTTCCTGAACTTTTTATATAAAGCAAAAATTAGTTTCGCTATCTGCTAAAACTTTTCTGATAGATCTGTTAGAAAGGAAGGATAGTAGGAACATCATTCATTGACATTCTGTCAAAATTCAAGGTTTTTTGGATACATACAAGCTGCGATATTGCGCCTTTTTTGTCCGCGTATTTTTATTAGCGTTTGGAAGATAAGCATCGAACAAAAAGGATACGTCAAGTTTTCTTTTAAACTTAGTAAAAGTTTTATTGAACCATCATATAATGAAAGAAATTTATGGTGACGATTATTTATCCCATTAAACAATTTACTTCTAATTCACTTCAATTTAAAAATTTACTTGGTTTAATTCGAAGAAGCTTTGAACTACGACGAACGTGAGGGTTTTAGTATTTTATGTTTTAAATAACGTGTTTTTTCATAACTTTTGCAAAAGATTTAAGACTTATTTAAAAAAGAAAATAACAAATTTTTTCGGAGTGATAGATGGAAATTAAATATATCCACACCATCGATTTATTGCATTCTAAATAAGCATTTGAGGCTACCAAAATTGTGACCAAGAAAAATGATTTCGAATTTAACATTCGACAGACATACTTAAGGAAGCAAAAAAGGACAAAAACTCCTTGTCTTCCATAGTAACTAGTGACGAGATGTGGTGTTTTCAGTTTGATCCAAAAAATTTCGGTGAACCAAATCCGAAAGAATCTCGCTTGAAACAATATTTAACAAATATTTAAAACATTACAGCATTCGACAAAAACTCGAAAAACGTTTTTATATAAAAAAAAAAACAAATGAATAATACTAAACAGTGAAACTTAACCCTTTGACTGTCCCATGTATCATATATGATGCACAGACGTTATGATTAATACGCTTGCGCATCATATGTGATACACAATTTGTCTTATTGCTTTTAAAAAATTTTTGTATGAACTGATGGAAAATAAAGTAATCTAATGCTCTGAGCGTGTAGAGAATGTTTTTTTTTAAATAAGACCTGAACATACGTATAAGAAAAAAGTTAAAATTTCCAAGATATAAAACGATAAAAATGACTTTTTTTAACAAAAAGGTAAACTTTATTCATGTTGAAGAAATGAAAAATACAAAAGAAAACAATAAAAATATTAATAAAAATAAAGATAATTTCATTATACTTTTTATTATTTAGTTATAAAATAACTTAGGAAGTATAATTGTTATGATTTTCATTAAAGCAAGGTAAACAATATGGTTTTTGGCACTCAATACACTGTGTATTAACTTGTTTAGACTTTGTGGAAGCAGTATTTCTATTGTGGCTTTCGGCTAATTTTTTGTAACAGCCAAGACATCTTTTACGCACAAGTTTTCCATCATCTTTTCTAGGTATTTCGCTGAGTTCGTGAGGTGTGTTTTTTGTTTTTTTCATAGTTGTTCGCTCTTCGGTAATGCCAAGCAAAGAATTTGCAATTGACTTTGTAAACTGCTCTAATTTCATTTGTTTGTTAGAATAAAATTTATTATACAAAACCCAACTATTTAAAATTGCAATACTAATACATCCAAACAGTACTTTTCGATACCATTTTACACTTTTCCTTGCTGGGCTGTAGTAAGATATCATTTGGTCAGAGAGTTCAATTCCACCTTTGACTCGGTTATAGTCTAGTATTATGACAGGTTTTTTGACTATTTTTCCTTCACGGTTTTTTTTCCGGTTTCTTGCATATTGAGACCATGAAAAGTTGAAATAAGTCTTATTTCTTTCTTGTCCTGGTATTTCATCACTCTAATTCCTGTTGAGTTTATTGCTCCTGCTATTTCGTTTCTCGTCAATTTGAAAGATTTCAGATTCGGCAAACCAACCCTGTTTGATCGTAATGTTCCACAGAATTCGGTATTTTTATTTTTCAAGAACATAGCTAAAGGAATGCTACTATACCAGTTATCTGCAACCAATAATCTTCCTTCATTCAAGAGATCTTCAGCTAATGAGGCAACGATTGACCCAGCATGGTCTAATCCAGGTAATTTTTCAGAGGTGCCTTTCCCGCAGTATACGGAGAAATTCCAAACATAGCCAGTCATATCACACAACTTGAATAATTTTATTCCATATTTGTGGCTTTTTCCTGGATTATATTGCTTGAATAAAAGCCTTCCACTGTGCGAAATCATAGTTTCATCCACAGATATTTCTTCACCTGGGGTATATATTTCCTGAATATTTGATATAAAAGTATTTAAAAAATTGGAAATTTTATGTAATCTATCTCCTGGATTAGCCGTTTTGTTATCAGCAACATGCCAATTCTTTAAAATCAGACAAAATCGATTGTAGCTCATACCAATATTGTGAAACAACGGATGATAAAATAACGGTTCCATTCTCCAATAGTCTTCAACATTAGGATATTTGATAATGCCAGTAGTAATTATCACACCAATAAACTTTTTCATTTCGGCATGTGTAGTATTTGACCACCTTTTCATGCGAGAATTACGACGAACCTGGTTGGATTCTAAGAACTGTTCCGCATATTGGATTGTTTCTAAGACCATCAGGTCAACAATTTCGCTGTCAAAAAATTGCTCAAATATATTGATTGGCAAAGGTACTCCATCTTCAATTACAATACGCTTATTTAGACCATGTTTGGCAATAAAAGGAATCTTTTGTGCTTCTGCAATATCATTGCTCCACTCTTGCCGAACGGACAATGTTGATGTAGAGGCGATCTGCGGCCATTCGTCAAACAAGTTGTTTTCGTTATCAGATTCACTATCGGATGAATCATTAACATCTTCGCAAATGTAGTTGTCATCACTGCCTGAAGAAAAGTCCTCTTCATCTGAACTGTCATCACTTATACCAGTTCTATTATCAAAATCTGAATTACTATTTTTTCTTATCCGACCGTAAAATGATAATGGATCCATACTCACTAATAAATTGATACTGACTGCTAGAAGCTCCTACCATGGTTGTACAACAATCCACCGACAATTGCAAAAAATGGGATTCCCCTTATTTCACTCTACACACATGTTTATTTCAGTGTTGCTAACGTATTTATTTCAATGTTGCTAACACTATACGGCAAAATAAATAAATAGTAACGAATAAAAATGACATGAATCATATGTGATGCACAGAACGTTTGAATAATAAATAGTTTAAATATTGCTCCGTGTATCACATGTGATGCACGTCATTTTTACCAAATAATTACTGTGGACGTACACTATAAAAAAAAAATTTTGTACGGGGACAGTCAAAGGGTTAATGCGCACATCCAATTGAGCCACATAAAGGAAAAAGTGTGTATTAAATCGCTCTTGTGCACACTTGTTTTATCTTCACTTTTTGAAAAACTGTCAGCAGAAGAAAAATAAGTTTTTATCTTTCATATCGATGGTGAAGTGTACAAAAGTGATAAGTGCCATTTTGACGCAAATGAGTTAACTTTATTTGCCAACCCATAAAGTTATAATCATTATTGCTTAAAATTATTGTAAGAAATCGCATTCGCAGTTGGTCGAAAATAAGCTTTCGTATTAAAAAATTTTAAAATTTCAATACAAATTCAACATTCCTAAATATTTAAAAATTTTTCTCAAAAATGTGGTATTCTATTAAACATTCTAGTAGAAGACACAAACGAAATGGCCATTTCAGCCCTTAAAAGGAATTTGACTGAGCTTCTTATGATCAGTTGTGTTGTGCGTGTTGTGAATTATTTGAACACAAAATGATCAAGAACTGGGCCTACAACTACAAGCTTTATGCCAACTCCGAACGGCTTATGTTCTCAAGAAGCTTTTCATGGCAGTTTGTACTCTCTGAGGTTTGCCATTGTCTGCAGAGAGGTGACGGCCGAACAGAAAAATTAATTCAATTGAAAAAACATTGTGTTTCAGATGGGTCTTGAACTTGGGTTCTTTTTCATAGAGGCCGCACACCTCAACCAGTATGCCACTGCCGCATCTTTACTTATATAAATTTTTAATAAATGCGTTTGAAGTAGTCCTTGTGTTGACAGACCATTATAAAATGTTTATTTTATGTACAATAAATATTTTTTTCGAGTATATTAACCCTTCAGCACCCTTTTTGAATTGACTCTTTTAATTATTTTATTTACATAATTAAAATTTCCAAATTCAGCCTGCATTACGACCTTGTAGAAGCGAAAAATTGCTCTGTAAAAAAATTTTGAAAATCTGTCAGCGCTAGCATCAGTGCACAAGTTTGTATTATTGAAAACCCAAGCAACATTGTTGGAGCAACTAGATGCGAGTGAGCTCTAAAAGTGGATACTACACAGAAAAAAATCTGTACATAATATTTCTGAATTTCCTATATCAGACCTTGATTCAGAATATATAAGAATGAATTCATAAAATTTTTTTTAATATGTGTGTTAAAAAATTAAAGAAAATATGTGTGTGGCCGCCACGCAAGGTATAAGTGAAACTTTTACCCAAAAATGGAATTTCTAGGAAGATTGCTAATATATTTTATTAACATTCCCTCCTTCAGTGCAACCAAATGGTTAAAAAGCAGTCTGCCTTCATACCGGTAGTAGTTCAAGAACTGTCTTTTTTCATAAAGTCAACTAGTATTTTCAGCATAGTAATATCATGGAAAATATCAATTTTCCCTTTTTTTAAGGACAGGTACTGAAGAGTTCAATATTCACGTACGGAATTAGATCACTGTTTTTTTACTTTCATTGGTTATCAAAAGGAATTTTTTTATTTTAATTTGATGACTTCAGTCATGCCAGGCTCGATCCTCATAGCACAGACGACAGATATGGCTGTTTTTTAATTTTTTGTTAATTATATTTTTATTTCTTTTTATATTAAAAAGAAAAAAATTTTCTAAAAACCTGTGTAGGCAATAATGCACTTTTCCCTTACCGTACTCACGTTGAACCACACACAATTCGACTACAAGTTGAACGTGCTACCATCTCACCATTGCCTCCCTTGCATCAAAGCGAACAAAATACGAACGAACCTGAAAGCAAGTATAATAGGCATCTTCCAATTTATTCCATTCTCTCGATTTTTCTTTTCTCTCAAACACCCCCAGAGTGGCTGCGCCAGTTTGCGAAACTACCCATGCCTCAGCGCCATAAAGCAGCACAGGTAGAACGAGCGTCTTGTAGAGTGTTAGTTTTGTCAATCGAGAGAGGTGTCTGGAACTTAGTTGCTTACTGAGCCCGTAGTAGCACCTATTACCAATTATCGATCTTCGCTTTATCTCCAAGCTGACTTCGCTGTTGTTATTAATGGCGGTGCCAAGGTATATAAACTCCTTGACTACTTCAAAGTTATAGCTGCTGGATGAAACGTGGGAGTCAAAACGCCGCGCTCCTTTGTTTGTAGACAGCATATACTTTGTTTTACCCTCATTTATCGTCAAACCCACTTTGGCTGATTCCTTTTCGATAGCGGCGAAAGCAGCGGTAACATCTCTCTTGGTTCTGCCAACAATATAAATATCATCAGCGTACGCAAGGAGTTGGACACCTTTGTAGATAATGGTGCCATTACGATGCACACCAGCCTTTCGTACGATCCCCTCCATGATGATGTTGAAGAGATCGCATGACAGTGGATCGCCTTGCCTGAAACCTCTTTCAGTATTGAAGGTTTCACAGAGGTCATTTCCTATTTTGACGGAGCTGCGTGTGTTGCTCAACGTCAGTCTGTAAAGTCTAATCAACTTTGCAGGTATACCGAAATCAGACATTGTTGCGTATAGGCAATCCCTTCTCGAGCTATCGAACGCAGCTTTAAAATCAACAAAGAGATGGTGTGTGTCAATTTGAACCAGGTCGAAAACCACACTGATAAGGTCCAATCAGTGTTTTTGTAATTGGCTTAAATCTTTCACACGTACGCTTGAGAGAACTTTATATGCGATGGAAATAAGACTGATACCTCTATAACTGGCGCAGATTGTTGGGTCTCCTTTCTTAAGTATAGGGCACAGTACGCTGAGGTTCCAATCGTCGGGCATGCTTTCTGCTGATCAGCTGATATTTTGCTGATGAGCTGATGCATGCGCCTTATCAATTCATCGCCGCCGGTTTTAAACAATTCAGCTGACAGGCCGTCAGCACTCGCTGCTTTATTGTTTTTGAGTCGTTGGATAGCAACTCGAACCTCTTCATGGCTAGGTGGTGATACTTCCACTCCGTCATCGTTGATTGGTGGCACTGAACTGTGTTGTCCATGGGCGGCATTGGTGGAATCGTAGCCAGTAAGTAAATTGGAGAAGTGCCATCTCCACAACCTCAGCACACTCTACAAGTGGATGCTCCGGGCTTGAAACCTTGGGTTAGACGCTTAACCCGTTGATAGAATTTTCGTGCATACTTTTGCCCTGGTATACCTCTAGTTCCTGCTCTCACGGTTTTCGTGCTCTCTTTTCTTGCGTCTGAAAAGGCCCCTCTCTTTCTTCCTCTTTTCGTGGTAGTTTTCTCGCACGGCTCGCGTTGCAGCTGACTGCAGCGTTTTTCTATATGCGGCGTTTTTTACTGCTGTCGCGATGCGACACTCCTGATCGTACCATTAGTTCCGAGGTTGCGGGCGTTGGAAACCAATGACTTCTTGAGCGGCTGCGCGCATGGAGTGAGACTTATGCGCCCAAAGAAGGCCGGCGTCGTCGGGTCAAGAGGTTAGTTTGTTGAGCTTATCCGAGAGTTGAGCGGAGTAGGCCTTGGCACTCCGTTGTAATTGCAGCTTAACGACATCAAGCTTACGTTGCATTCCTGTTCGTATGTTCTTCACATTGCATAATCGCATGCGGATCTTGGCTGCAACAAGATAATGGTCGGAGTCAATGTTGACCCCCCGAAATGTACACACATCTAGAACACTAGAGGTATGCTTTCCATCGATTACAACATGATCAATTTGGTTTCGCGTTTTTTGATCCAGGGACAGCGAGGTGGCCTTGTGGATGTCGATGTGCTTAAATCTGGTGCTACTAACTACCATGTTTCGCGCCGTGGTGAAGTCGATGAGTCTTAGACCGTTGTTAGTGAAGGTCTCATGAAGACTGAACTGACCGACAGTGGGGCCAAAGGTGCCTTCCCTTCCGACTTTCGCATTAAAATCGCCGAGAGCTATTTTCACGTCATGGACCGGAAGGTGGTCGTATACGTCCTCAAAACTAGCGTAGAAAGCGTCCTTGATGGCTTCGTCCTTTTCCTCCGTCGGGGCGTGCGCGCAAATAAGGCTGACGAAGAAAAATTTTGCCTTGATGCGGATCGTGGCCAATCTTTCGTTCACAGGTGTGAACCGGGAAACAAGGTGGTGTAGTTTCCGGCTAACGACGAATCCACATCCAAATTCGCACCTCTCCGCATGGCAGCTGTTGTAGATATCGCAGTGTGCTTAATTAGAGCAGCCTTGCCCTTTCCATCGCATTTCCTGGATGGCGGTGATGTCAGCTTTTATTGTTTTGGGGACTTCCGCCAGTTGGATAATGTCACCTTCCCTATAAATGGTCCGGACATTACAGATGCATATCCGTAAGTCATTGTCCGTTTTTTGGCGGTGGTCGTTAACGTAATTGGGGTTCTTATCCGAGGCTGGTTTGTGGCGGGACCCAAACCCTGCACACATTCCATGTTTAAGGTCTACGGAGCGACCAACCGCTCAAATTAGCCGTCAAACTGACGGATGCCAGTTTGCCGTTCCCCAGGGAACACCACGTGGAGGTTTGAGTTGACTTGGGACGATTTCGACATGGATAATGCTGACCTCGCTAGGTTGAGGCGGTCAGTCACGTTGCCATGTGAAGGTTCGCCCCCTGTTCCCCTTTATATGAAGTGATTTTTAAAAAAAAAATTCAATTCTCAAAAACCAAAAATAAGATAATAAAATGTTCCATAAATTTATAAACTTGATTTAAGTAAAAGGTTTTTTATAAATAAAAATGGGGATTCGTCAAGATCTTGTTTCAGTAGCGAAGAACGTTTCAATGGAAAAAAATGTTTAATCGACCAATCCATTGCTGAGGTCTGATCCCGATAACATTTTCCGAATAATGCGCTCGCTCTCTCCAGTAAATTAATATTTGCCTGAAGTGGCTTCTTGTGATTTCTACCTTTTCGGTAAATTGCATTTGACCATGAAAGGAAGGTAAATTGTATTTGACCACCATCCTGAACAAGCTTACAAAAACGCGAGACATAAAAAATAATCCAACATGCTTTTAGATCACGCAAATTTCCGTGTTGAGTCGGAACGGGTTTTTGTTGTAAATATAAATTTAAATAATTTATCTTTATTCTTAAAAAGTTCGAGAACTTTTAAAACATCTTCTGGAATAAAAACAGGAATTTCTTTTTGAAAAGCATATTTTTCTCAGTGCAAAACTCACATATTGGCAATGAGTTAAGTGAAATTCTTAGTATTCATTGCCAAAAAAAAGATGTGGTTCATGATATTAATATTGCGAAATAACTTACACTAGTTTTAAAATCATATTTGCTGTGTGTTAAATATAAGCAAAACAGTGTGAACAGCTGAATACGAAAGTTGCGATTTCAAAATTAGTTCATGACTGGAGGATCAAATTTATTTAACTAGAAAATTGTTAAATTTAAAAAATAAATTTGAAAAGATGGCACCAATCTGAATATAATTTTCGTGTAAAACTAGAGTTTGTCACAAAAAAGAAAAAAAAAAAAAGTGGATTAATGTCCCTTATTTCAAGTGACAATAATCTTTTCTTCTTACAGCGAAAACTACATGCAAATTTTATATTGTCTATGTATGACGATCTAACTAAGAAACTAATCATGAAATTCTCTGCTTTAATGTATTCATTAAAAATGATGACTATAAATCAAGGTTTACTTTCAATTTTCTACAGCTATTCTACTCAATTATACTATCATTAATTCTGCTTGTCTGCTGCTTAACTCAGCTCTACTTATCTCGTCACAACTCAACTCAGCTAAACCACCAGCCCCATCTGGCATCTTAGCCAGCTGGATGTCATTTACTACAATCTGTTTGTATTGCACGTAAGAGTATTTCGTCTAATTCGTCGTTTTTTTTTTTTGTATTTATCGTCCGTTCTTTCTAACGTTGTTGGTTACAGTGTCCTCTCGAGTGCACATTGGTAGTGTGTATGTGCTTGTGTGCCTAACTGGCACATCCTTACAGACTAGGTTACTAGCTCAACACTAACAACAGACAGTAGAATAGAACAGTTGGTAGACGGGTTTTCAGCGGCGTGTCAAAATCGGTGCTCATACATATATAATCACAAACTCACAAGGACTTCCGCTGCTCTTTGTGTTGTTGGTGTAGTGTTACGGTGTAGTGCTGCTTAATGATTTGACTATGAATATAGTTAAAGTTCCAAAGGCTGTACAGCTGTTTATGTTAAAAAAAAGTCGGCTGTAAAAATCTGTGCTTTGACTTAAGCACTTAATCGTTGTGTGTGTGCCAGTGTTGTTGTTCGTGTTGCATTCCGAACGTATTCACTTTTTTTATTTTTCATTTTTACATATATCACAATTTCATCCTCAGCTCTATAACACGTAATAGAAGTCACAAAAAAGTAGCTACATGTGTTTCACAAACTTTCATACTTCTATTTACGAGTAGTTTACGTTTACGTGTGTTAAAACGAGATGTTCCAAAAAACTTGAGTTCTTACGTATATAACTTAAATGTACAATATGCTTAAGGCCTTATGCCAACTAACCAACTAACACATAAGCTTCGATATGGTTAAGAAATTTTTATTTTTGGCAGCTGAAAAATCATTGGCTTTTATAGAACAACGTCACTAGAAGTTTACTTGGTATCAAAAGCATAATTGATATGATAGCTATTGTAAAGTATTGGATTGTTCGAAAAGTCAGTACTATTTTAAATTAACAGCTTAGGCTCTTTTAAGCGCTGTTTTGTTCGATCACCTTCACCCATCACTGTGGTAGATTCATATTCCGCGCAAACCGGACTTAACTGTCCGATTCGAAAATTTTTTTAGTAGATTGCCACATGTGTCTATGACAAGGCTGCCAAATATCAGCGTCTGTCGTTGACATTGGGTAAGTGACAGTGTTTTGTTTACAACAACTTTTTTCGTATCTTCGATTTTTACGATGGAAGAAAAAATTGGGCAAGGAGTTTGTATCAAATTTTGTGTAAAAATGGTTTCAACTGCGCGGATACGCGTAAAATGTTTGTGAAATATTACGGTGGCTTCGCTCCATCGTATCAAAAGGTATCAAGTGGTTTAACCGATTTGTGAGTGGCCAAGACGAAGTAGAAAACGACCCTCGTACCGGGCGGCCATCGTGTTCGACTACCGAAGAAAACGTTGAAAAAATCAAAGAAATGTTGGTCAAAAATCGCAAATTGACGATTAGAGAGATAGCAGAGGACATCGGCATTTCAATTGGATCCGTTCAGAACATTTTGAAGAATGAATTGGGCTTGAGACGTGTCGCTGCGATGTTGGTACCGAAAGAACTCAATTTCATGCAAAAAAGAGACCGAGTTGCTATCGCGAAAGACATGCTGGAAATGGTCGAAAACGACGAATCATTCATCGAATCCATCATTGCTGGTGATGAGACATGGGTATACGAGTATGACAGGCAAACCAGGCATCAGGCGAGTGAATGGTGATCACCAGACGAACCAAGACCGAAGAAACCACGTCATTTTCAGTCAAAAATGAAGGCGATGCTCACTGTTTTCATGGACTACAATGGTGTAGTTCACCATGAATTTTGGCCAGAGGATCAAACGGTCAATAAACAGTATTATTTGGGTGTTATGAGACGTTTACGTTAAGCAATTCGCCAAAAAAACTGCAGTTGTGACAAAACAATCATGGATTTTGCACCACGATAATGCACCATCGCACAATGCTCAACTTATTCGTGACTTTTTGGCCAAAAACAACACGATAACCATCCAGCAGCCGACAAATTCACCTGACCTGGCTCCGTGTAATTTTTTCCTGTTCGATCAAGTCAAAAAACCGCTTCGAGGAACGCGTTTCACCAGCAAAGAAGAGGTCATGGAAAAATCGGTGAGCGCTCTGAAGGCCATACAAAAAACCGTGTTCCAGAAAGGTTTCCGATGCTGGATCAAGCGCTGGCATAAGTGCGTTGCAGCCGACGGGGACTACTTTGAAGGCGACAATATTGATTTGGATAAATAAACTTGTACTTTAATTTTTTTCACTAAATAAACCTTTCTTTTTGAACAAGGTGGTATTTTGTGAAATTATCAAAAGAGTTTCTGTAAAAAGAACAAACTTAACTGCTGCCTCTAAGCCTGTAAAGGCTTCAATGAAACTTCATTGAAATCGCGTTATCGAAGTAACTTCAAATTTTTTTTGCGAAACTCTGAAGCCTGGAGAATTTTTTTATTCAAGGCTGTATAAAGAAGAAAGATTAAGATCTGGCCTTATTTTTCTGACCGAAGCTATAACATACAAGCTCATATTAAGCTTTCGGTAAGCTCTTATAAAGCTAGTAGTAGAAACTGTTAGTTTTGTTAGTAATCGTTGACTTCTGCTTATGGAAATTGTAGCTTTAAAAATAATTAACACATTTTGCTTAACAGCTTAACAGCTGTTTAACAGCTTTTAGCTTGGTTATAATTCCATAAGCCTTTGGTAGATAAATTTATACCAACTTGGAACAAAGGCAAATACAACTCTTACGTATTTGATCAATTTTCAGCTCCAACCAACTGTTTAAATTGAGTTTTCAACATAAAATATTACGTTTTTTTAATATTTTTGAAGTTGACATTTCAATACTAAGATTTAGAAAACTATTTTTATTTCATTTTAATTGCGAGAGCAGTTACCAAGGCCAATAGTGTACTTGTTCTAAGCTTGATTCAGTGAAAAATCCATTGGTGATTCATATCAAATTTTTCCTTAATTTGAATATTGATTACTTTGTTTTCTCGGAACGACCTTCTTTTGCCAAGAGCGCTTTGTGGCGCTGATGACCTTAGCTCTTTCAGGGCTTAGTTTTATAAAATTTTACTGTCAAAGAGGGGGTCAAAAATTGGCCAACAATATGTTACGTAATTTATAAACAACACCTTATGGGCCTCAAAGTTAATATATCCCTTATACAGTACGCGTAGGGATATATGTAAATATTTTTGAAGTGAAACTTCTTTAGACACTTATACAATAACACCCCGAATTATATGGCGAGTAAAACCGATGTAATGAAAGGTTTCAATAACAAGAATCAACAACAAAACAATAAAAAAAACAAAATTGTTTTTAAAGAGTATTCTCGTGTCAGTGCGATCGAAACCACTACCTCTCGATCTTCAGATGAATCTTCTGCTCTCTGAGCAACGTACTCATGACAAGTTGCTGATTAAATATAAGTATTAGTTTCTCTTTTCTTCCCTATCTAGCCTTGGATTGTGTCTTCCCCATGAGTGTCGCCCAAAATAAGAGAAGCAGTTACCCCCCACTAGAGATGAAACTGTAGAAAAATGCAAAGCACCCAAAGTGTTACCCACTCACTGGACTTACTTGACCGATTAGTGCCGCAGCAAATCGAAACTCAATTGAATTAACTAATGATATTCCAAGTATTCCGTCCGCTCCGCTATAATCTATTGATAAACCGTGTCGATGGGGTGTGGGGGTAACATACCCCGCGCAGCCACCGCTGTTCTTACGTCTGTCATTCATTCGTTCTAGAGATGCGCAAAATGTACCACTTAACTGAAAAGAGTGATACGAATATTTAACTCTTGAATATACTCATTCTTTTATCTCACTAAGTCATTTACCTCAGACCTACTCAGTAGCTCCATTGTATGTTCATCAGATTATTTCATTTCCTTCACTTGCTCATTAACTCACTTACTCGATCACCCGAATACAATCGATCTCAGTCGAAAATCTCGCAGAAACTTGCAAAACTATCGTCCAATCTTATGATTTACAGAACATTAAAAATCAAACCTTGGCAACAATGGTGGTATAATAAGCCCAACCCAACAAATCTAACCGTTGTTGATGCCCTCAAAGTGACAAAAACCTTCTTCACGAAACGAGAAAAGCATTGAAAACTTTGATCGCTTAACGTGCACAACACGTGCGAAACGTATCAGGAAACTAAGAACCTGGTTAAGAAGGACTATGGGATAAAATCGCCTCAATGGTCTGGCCATCATAAGTGTGGACAGAAAACTTATATATGAAAACTTACAAGACAAAATACCCTCAAAGACTATATTGTAATTAACTAAATCAAAAAAAAGGGTATCGGCCACTTTATTATTAAAATCTTGTAGGTGCCAAAAATTAATCAGTCACCATGGCCGGACTATTTTAGTAAATTTTCTCCCTAATTCTTTTTATTTGTTTTTTCTAATAAATACACTGCGTTACAAAAATTATCTTCTGTTCTGTCCTATGAACCAAATATACCATTTCGGACCTTTTATAAAACTTGTTTCAAAGATTGTTCAAGGAAGTTTAAAATCTCCTTCATTTATAAATTCCTTACACAAAACTTTACTGAAATTGTTATCTGGGCTGGGTCGATTTTTATGAAATAAGTTTTAAAATATCATATTTTGTACTTCAGCAGAACATGCGGGTATTTTTATTTCGAAATTTAATTAATAAGTATGTTTAATTAAAGTCTTCAGTTTTTCAAGAAATCATCCCTGATGCCACGAATTGCTTGATTGTTTTTCTTTCACGTGTTTATGTTGCACAACTTAAAAAACCGATGAGCTTCGCTCATCTATACTATAAATGGAGTGCTGAGCTGCAAAACAAAAAAAAATTTTATTTCGTTTGACATGCATTGTTTTAAGGGCTGATGTCACACGGTGATCGTTTGAATGGCGTTCAAAAATTTTTGTTGGAGTAACAAAAACGTGTTGACGCTCTTTATTGATAAAGAAAAACATCCGTGGCGAAGCTGTAGACCACTGTGGACTGCTATTTATTTTTTTTTTTATTTATTGTACAGTTACAAGCTCGTGGAGCTTTATACATTGGACTTCGTATCGTTCTTATTACAATCACCAGAGGTAGAGGTAGTAAATCTCTCAATGCAAACTGTAAGGCTTCATTTTCTTTTGACTGTACTTCCAATTCATACATTTCCGATTCTCCATATACCAAGTTTTCCTCCCCTGGGCCATCGGCTAGCAACGCCCTTAGTCTTAGCTATATTTAAATGAATGCACAAACCACAAATTTTCAAACATAAATTTCCGAAAATTGTACTAAAACGTAATGTCATTGAATAATTATTGGAAGCTTCTATAGGATTTTCTGTGTATTCCTACAATGTACGAACGTCATTAGTATATTTAAAAAATTATTATTTTTTTTTTGTAAAGTATACAATTTTTTATTTTGTGCAATATACAAACGGCCATATGTAGTATGTGAACAGCCCTTCGTAGGATGAAAATAACAAGCAATTGGTGAAATGTAATAAATATTACGTTCATAATACGAAGTTTTTTTTTCAGTGTACCGTGATCCATCCGAGAGTTTCAATTGTACCGTGAGTGGCTGGCACACATGGTATTTTTTAACTGATTAAGCTTTCTTAAGCAGTGCTTTGAACATTTTAGAGATTAAGACAGCTTTTAAAGCTTTAAAGAGTACTCAGATAACGCCCTGATATATAAGCCAAATGTTAAATTTCCTTTTTTGGTTTTAACAGATTTGTTGAGGCATTGGATCAAAGAGGTCAGCTTAAAAATGATTAAATATGAACGTATAGTTTTCTTACCTTAATGGTAAATATTTGGCTTTATTTGGCTTAATCCATAAAAATCTCATGGACAAGCATGTCTTGTAAGTAGAAGAAATTAATGAAATTTGCACAGATTAGTAACATAAGAAAAAAATAAAATTTAAATTTCTCAAATCTTTATTATGCTTATTTTCTTCTTGGGCATGACTTAACAATCTATTTAAAATGCTTTTATCACTTTATATAAGCACTTTGCCCAACAAAAAAATAAACGAAATGGCAATTTCAGCCCTTGAAAGGACTTTGACCGAGCATCTTATAATCAATTGAGTTGTGTGTGTTGTGAAATGTTTGAACACAAATGATCGAGAACTGGACTTACATGTTTTATGCCGACTCCGAACGGCTTATGTTCTCAAGAAGCTTTTCATGGCAGTTATTCTTACTCTCTGAAGTTTGCCGCTGTATGCAGAGAGGTGACGGCCGAACAGAAAAGTTAATTTAATTGAAAAAACTTTCTGTGTCAAGTGGGATTCGAACCAGGGTTCTCTGGCATATGGGCCACACAGTCTACTCACTGCGCCATGGCCGCCACTACTACCCATATAAGTATGTGTACCAAAATTCCGGTCGCTTGGAAAAGTTCTTATTTAAAGTTTTTTTTTTTTTGTTTACTAAGTTTAACCACTGTGCTATGCACAAACAGTTTGAGTAACGCTGTATTTTTTGCATTCATTTTTCTGCGTGCCGCCGTAATGTATGTTCATGCATTAAGTGGAGCTTTTATGTATGTACATATTTCTAGCATGGCTCAAACATCTAATCGTGTTTTGAACCTTTTATCCCTAACGTTATACCCGTTTTTGATGTTGTTGTAGTTGCAGTTAGGTCCGTTCTTTTGCCATCACATGGCCGGATATAAACAATCAGGCACATGCTCAAGCATAACAATGAACTCAACTTTGTGCTTACAGTTCCACTTTTTGCTTGCTTCAAATTGACATAAATTTGAAAAATTCTATTTTTTTTTTTTTGTTTTTGAGTTTTTGCTATGATATTTCTCTGAAAGCAAGGACATTCTTCTGAATTTTGTGGTTGTTGCTGTTGAATAAAGTATGTTGTATGTAAAGTATGCACAATGGAACATATGCGACTTTCTCACATTGAATGAAGTAACAGCTTCCTTGTAGAAATTTTCATATTCTTCAGCAAGCAATTTCAGCAATAAAAAAAAAATCAAGAACTATGTTTGAAAACAGAAAAAATTAAAAACGGAAAATTTGAGAACTTCATTAAAGGTCAGAATATTGTAGATGCACACAGTGGAAAAATCTTATCCCAAGAGTTTCTAATGAAGAAAAAATATTGTTTTATCTTTTAATTTGAATTGATAAATAATCAGTTAGAACCTATTTCAATTCCTAATTTCAAATTTACATAACTAGAACGTAGAATTTTCTACATTTTTTTTTTTTTTTTTTTTGTAAAAATACCTACTAATGATTTTTTTAAGAATTAATTTATTTTGTAAAATCTAATATATGCACTACAAGCTCTAATTATCAAATTTTGTATTGCTTTGTATTATTTTTACAAGAAATTCTCAAACATATCACATATTTTCGAGTTCTTAAATGATGTAAGACCTTAATTATCATCACACCCTTCAATTTACTTAACAATTAATAAACTTATTCCAACTGTCAAAGACTTGTTTTGACTGGTGTGCCCCATGGGACCAAATAAAGCGAATAAGAGAACAAAGTAAAAGCAATTAAAGTAATTTTATTTCCATGAAATAATAGTCAGTAGAATTACGCACACTATTTCACAGGAAATTCAAGGGATTATTAAAAGGCAACACGTACCTTAAAGATACATTAATTAAGCATTCACTCACCCATACTGCGCCCAAATCATAAACACTCCACTACTAGTTAATACGAAGTAACTTTAAGTTGACATTTTTGTAAAAAAAAAAAATGTTTATATACAAAACAAAATACACAACGTGTTAACATATGCTTAAAGGTACACTATTGATTTCCAGTAACTAAAAATTTTTCTTAACAGTTTTGGCTACTATCGACATTAAAAAAAAAAACAAACAACATGACCCCGAGGTGCTACTTTTCAAAATGACCTTCAGACATTATTTATTATTTAAAATGTAAAGGAAGTCACATAATTTTTTTACTTCAGCTTGTCTTTTTGTCGTTTTTATTTGTGTGTGTGTATGTGTATATATATGTGTATGTGTGCTTGTATATATGATTTTATTGAGTGTTTTGCAATAATAGAAGAGAAGTTAAAGCCATTTCATAAGGTTTTCCATAAAAATTAAGTTTGGTTGACTTAAAGGTACAACGACATAGAATTGGCACGTGCCTTTAACATTAATGGCCAAAACACTTTGGAATATTAGTACCCATCATCTAGAAGAAAAATTTTTCAGCATGATGGCGCAACATGCTATACAGGTACCTGCCATCATTTAATTGGGACAAACATTTGATGAGCAAATTAACTCAAGAAGTCGATCGGACCAAAATGTATCTTTGTCATAAAATTTTCCTCAAAGGCATTTAGCAAATTATTTTTTTACTGCACTTTCACTTTCTGAACTCCGCCAGGGGAGAGTCTTCCGACGCAAACCTGCCTGTCCCAAGACAGGTTAAGGAGGTGGGTTGGTAATGGGATACGTCCCATACCGTAAAAAGTTTAGAGCCAACCAAAAGCTCGGGGTGGCGCCCATCTTGGGAGCAGGTCATATTAGATATATCGAAATGGTAAAAGCCTGCGAAGGTATAGCAATTGACCTAAAAACTTGTTAGCACGGGGATAGTCATACTCGTCAAAGAGGAGGACCCTATCTATTCATGGAAAGGAGACACCTGAGAGTTGTAAAATTGGGTGAATGAATTGAGGTGTCGAAGTGACTGACACATATATTCGATGTATTGCTTGTGATTGTAAAACAGGGCAAATAGACACTCTTCCATGGTAAGTGAATATAAGTTTCCTGTCTGGATTGAAGTTGCGGGTCAAGTATAATTAAGTGGTTCAATTGGGCATGGCCAAATACAAAAACTCATACATGAGTTTTATGTCTCCTTGGTGGGATGTTGTGGAGCTTCTTTGACGGGACCGAGCTGGCTGTGGTTGTGTATATGCTACACAGGTCTAGATTGAGCGGCGGGGTCGCGCAGTAGTACGGCCGGGCTGGCATACCTGCTTAGTATGCAAGAGATTGGATAGGTCTCGTCTCAACCAGTAGATGACAATGAAAGTACGTCACTACTGGTAGTTAAACTGGTACTACTGTTGGGAACATTGCGGTTCCATGGTTATACAATTGTATGATATGTTGGAGTCGTAATGCTTTCAATGGCAGGGCACTAGGTGATGCTTATTGTTTTTGGAAAGGCTTCCAGTTCGTGCTAGCCTTGCCGGATGACCGTGTGTTTATGCAATGCATGCCACAAACGGGTCCGAAATGGAATTAACACATAAGTGCTGGTCGCCTCGCTCTATAGACCCATGTACTGAGGCCTACAAGGCAGGCGTACTTGTCAATACTAAATTCATCTGCACTTTCACTTAAAAAACCTTACTCGTAATGCTTAAAATTTTTTTTTAATAGCCTTACAGCTATTTTTGAAGTAGTATTGTAAAATAAGTCTTATTTTTTCAGAGCCACCACTCATTTTCACTACTGCTTTAAAAAAGAGATATGTTTATTTATAAAAATGGATAGCTTGCTGGGAGTGTAAGCTTTTCACTGCTGAAAAGCGTTCTCAGATCCAGAGTTATTCCACTTTTAACTTTGCAATACAAATTTTGCGCTTTCGATTTTAAAAAGCTTTTTTTTATCGTTAGGCATGTTCGCATTACTAAAAAAAACAAGTCCATCGCGAATTCGTACTACTTTGAAAAAAAGAATCCGTCTCGAATTTGTATATGAAGTACGTTCTGGGTTCGAGACGGATCCGAACAAAATAAAAAAGTGATTCGCGGTTTTTGAGAGGAATTTATACGAAATGGGTCGGTGACGGATAATTTACGAAGAAGTTAGTCTGTTTCGATCTCGAAGCGGATCCGTTTAGCACGCTAGGAAGGTAGAGTTTATATAATATATATAGTATACAAAGAAGCAGTCCATACACAGCTTAGTGACATCTAGCTTTCGTTGCATTTCTCTGCGTATGTTCTTCGCATTGCGTAATCGCATGCGGATCTTGGCTGCAAAAAGATAGTGGTCGGAGTCAATGTTGACCCATTGGCATTCACGCACATCAAGAACTCTAGAGGCATGCCTTTCGACGATTTTAACATGATCAATCTCATTTCGAGTTTTTTGACCCGGAAACAGCCAAGTGGCCTTGTGGGTGTCGAGGTGCTTAAGTCGGGTGCTGCTAACTACCATTTTTGTCATCGCAGCGAAGTCTATCAGTCTTAGACCGTTGTTCGTGAGTCTCGTAAAAACTGAACTGACCAACAGTGTGGCCACAGAAGCCTTCGTCCTCAAGACTCAAGACTAGCGTAGAAAGCGTCCTTTTCCTTTGTGGGGGCTTGCGCGCAAATAAGGCAGATGAAGAAAAATTTTACCTTAATTCTGAATCTTTCGTTCGGCGAATCTTTTGTTCACAGGTGTGACCCGGGAAGAAGGTGGCGAAGTTTCCGGCTTACGACGAATCCACACCCGAATTCACGCTTCTCCGTATGACAGCTGTAGTAGATATCGCAGTGTGCTTTTTAGAGCAACCTTGCCCTTTTCATTGCATTTCCTGGATAGCGGTGATATCTGCCTTTATTCTTTTGAGGGCTTCCACCGGTTAAATAGTAGCACCTTTCCTATAAAGTGCCCGGACGTTCCATTCCAAGTGCATATCCGTAAATCATTTTCCATTTTTCGTTTGCGGTGGTCGCCAACGTAATTGTAGTTCTTATCCGAGGCTGGTTTGGTTTTTTTGTTGGGTAGTAATTATGTGGCGGGGCCAAAACCCTGCACACATTCCATGTTTAAGATCCACAGAGCGACCTCTCTGAAAGTGATTTTTAGGCGACACCTATTTACCTTGACAATGTCAGGTTATCGGGATTTGTGGGCTTATCAATCAAGACGCAGCACTTGTCCTACACTACACCTTTCCACTCCCCTGCTGGTCAGCCGCTGTATTGTCCGGGACCACTTATTTGTTAAACTGATTCGCGGCTAACCTTCATATCTGAAGGCCGTCCACCATCCGCAAAATGTGACCCTTCCGGTGGCGTACAGCTAAGCTCCCGCAGAATACCCTTTTTTCCATGGAACGGATTAACGTAAAATAACCCATATATAAAATAAAAAAATCAAAAAATATTTCACTTATACCGATGATATAAAATTAACATGCAAATGGATTTTTTTGTACACATAATAAACTTTTTTAGAAAAAATCTTCTTAAATTTGCCTGAATTTTAACGGCTTTTGCCTAAAACCTCCCTTAAAAAAGTTTAAAGAATTGACTTTCTTATTACTAGCCTCAAGTTTTCACCGTTTTTTAATATTTTCCGCACCATTTCGTTTTAGTCAAAAAATTCAGCTTTGTAGCCTACTACTTCGATGGGAGTGCTGGATTATCCTAGATAGTGTGGCGTTTAGATGAATAATGCTGGACGGATTTATAAAAGCAGTTTCTTAAGTATCTATTTTTAAAACTACATCTGAAAATACGCTCACAGAACAGCAGTTGTATGTCTGGCACTGTCAAGAATGTTGCCAAACACGAGTAGATCAAAACAAGCGCGCAGGACACTCCTCCTAAACGTTATGCGTTCCATTTTGATGTACGCATCAAATGTTTGGGCAGCAACGATGAAGGTCAAGTTATATAGACGAGGAGCAGAGTCGGTGTGCAGACTAGGTAACTAGGGTTTGCTGCGCTTTCAAAGCAGGCTAGTAGTTCCGTTCTTAAAGAATCGTAAGAGAATCATGTGTGATTTTTCCGAATCATGGAGGAAAAATGCTGATTCGGCTATACATTTCATTGACGAAAATCTCATATAAATGATCCAAATTCGTGCAAGAACGGAATGCAGAAACATTGAGATTTTTCGTGCCGAATCAGAAATGTGAAGAAACAAATATTTTTTCTCTTTTCTTTTTTTTATTTATTCTTTGATTTTAATTTAATTTATTGTAATGTATTCTAATCTACAATCTGTAATCTTTGATATATCAGTAATCCAGGCCTTTATTATACCACGTTTACAAAATGATATATATTTCAATTTTTGACAAAAAAACTACCTCGAAATATAAGCAAAAATTAAGCTTTATAGGGATGTCATGAACGAACAGAAGACAGAAAGTTGAACAATTTTCGACAAATTTTTTAATTAATGAAAACAAGGCAGACGCGTTAAAGAATTTTCGTCAAGAAATAAAAGAGAGAAGACTGATAGCTCGTTCTACTGTTTTCGTTGTTGCTTTGTTCTTTTTGTTTTTTTTTTATTATTGACGAACCCAATGCAGATGAGTTGAAGAATATTCTGCAAGCCTGTTATTAACAAATACAAACCAAACGCGTTTAAGAATATTCTGCAATTCTGGCTTATGCAGTAAGTTTCTTTCAGAAATCACCAAAGATCAATTCATCCATTATGCTCGAGACTGCTGGGAGGTTCTGAGGATGCTGCACTTGTGTTAGCCAGTTCTTTTGTATAACTGATATCAAAAAACAAACTTTTTAATAAAAATAAACTTAATACCAAAAGTCTCATAGGCACACAAGCGTAACAAGCAGAAAATCTCTACAGTACTGATGTTGACAATTTGTCCTGGTCTTTGGCGGTGTGAAGAGGTCAGCCAAGGAAAAAGTTTAAGCCACGTTTCTGAAACTGTTTTCTCTTGACTAATATTCTTCAATGTAACTTTTAGTTAATTAAATTTTTCCATTTATGATTTTATACATTTATCATTTGGCCAATGACTTGTGTTTTTATTTTTAACCAGCCTCAAAACTAATAGTTAGAAGAAGTCGTAACCGTTTATTTTCTGGAGCTTTTGAGGTTACTAACCGTTTGTTTTCGTGCTCATTTTTATGTGTTTTTGCCTGAGTGCTTCTACTTCTTATTGTGTGTTTGTATGTGTGTTTGCTTGTGTTTAGCTGGTTTGAAAATTTGTTGGCTTAAAAGGTTGGTTTTCTCACGCTGTTTAACGATAGGTTCTCCTAATTAAGCTTAATGCTTCTATTTAGCATAAAACATTAAGCACAAAATAATAAGCTTCATTAGTGCGGGTGGCCTTTTTATGTGAACATTATTTAAATTAATTAATAGAAGCTTTTAAGTGAGGCAAAAGCTTTTTCTGTAGGATACATCTCGGATTTCAACGTATTTGGATTTAGAAAGTATTTAAACAAAAAAATTAACTGCATAATTGTGTTTTTGTTTTTAAAGTTGCCAGTGCAAAACAGTATAGCGGAAGCTGAGATGTTTTTGTGTAAGGCAATACTTGACGGAAAAATATTAAAAAAGTCTATTTCTGGCGTAATGAGTTATACTTATGGAGTGTGTCTGTAGTAACAGCGACAAAAACACCAAGAAATATATATTTTTTTTTTCCGGTAATTCTTATGAATCCTATACAGTTAACTTCAATCTGTACTATGGAACGTCTTTGGCATTTGAATCCTGATGTTTGTCAATATGTTGGCATACATACATATGACTCCGACCCGTAGCCAAGGAAGCAGGAGTTTTAGGGATTCAAACCCCCCTCGCCGCAAAGGGTCCAGAAAGTATGAAAAAATAATACACCTGAGGTTATTAAAATCAAAACGTGTTTTTTTTTTATTAAGAAAAACTTATGAAAGAATAATTATGTAAATTTACTAAGAAATGAGTTTTGTTAATACAGATCCACATGGTAAGAAAATAGATTTTTAGTAATAACTTTTGATTGCAAAGTAATAGTGACATATTTTTTTCAAATAAATTATTTTTGAAACTAAACTATTTTGTAAAAAATTTAAAAAGAATATTTAGTTCTTAGCTATTCTTAATAAAATTACTTTTTAAGAATTACATTTGTGAGCTTTATGTCAAGGTATTTCATGAAGCAACAGGTTGCCACAAAAACAATGTTCTTTACAGAACAACCACCAGGCTTTGCAGAATTAATGTAGTCAATTTTTTGAACCTTTGCTTTGTGCTAAGAAGTAGAAAGACATTGGTTGTTAAATTGAAACGCACGCGACTGCAGGTCCGCTTTGGTTTTGACAGAAACTATTTGTGTCTATTAGATTTTCAAAGTTAATGGACTGCATGAGCCATAGAAGACTACTGACAACGAAACAGCTGTCTAGTCTGCTGGTGGTTGTTCTGTAAAAAACATTGTTGTTGTGGCGACCTGTTGCTTCATGAAATTACTTGGCATAAAGCTCACAAATGTAATTCTAAAAATTAATTTTTTAAGAAGTACTAAAAACTAAATATAAATTAAAAAATGCCACATTTCATTTTTCATCTTTAAAAAGAATATTTTAAAAATAAAAATTTATCAATAAAATTAAAGGGGGCACTCTTGTTTTCTTATGTCAGAAACAATTAATTAATTTTTGTGTAAAACTGAAAAAATGTTTTCTTATGCAGTTTGAAATGCAGAGTGCGTAGAGCAATCAAAATTCGCTCTCGCTCTTTTGAGTTATCATTTATAAAAACAGAAGCAATGAATAATCTTTTCAGAGCAATTCGTCGAACTCTACGCTCTCGCATAAACTCCTCAAACATTGTATTGGTTATTCGTCCGTGTACAAAGAGCGCTCATCGTTGTGAGAACATCGTCACTGTTTTCATCCCTCGAGTTCTGCAAATGATGTGCTCTTTATATGAGCTGAAAATCATTTGAATTCTTCAATGACAAGTATTTTGATACTTATCATTTTGATATTTGCTTATTAAGAAGCAATATAGGTAAAAATTAACCATTTTTTGTGGGTTTTTAAGGGGAAAGGCATTTTTGAAACACACAATTAAAGGGGTCTATAACCTCCCCATTTTCCACATAATTAGGAGGACATCGAAACACGTGTTTAACTGTCCACTGTAAGTCAAATTGTATGTCAAACACGTGTTTCGGCCTCTCCCTAAAAATATGGTGAATGGGGCAGATATACCCCCTATTTGTGTGTCTCAAAAATGCTTCCTCCTATAGTGACCCCTAAAAAATGGTTAAATTTTACCTATGTTGCTTCGAAAAATCCTTAAAAAAATCCTCGAAAGATCTTCGAAATAATAGAAAAAGTGGCATATCTCGAAGGAGAAGCAAAATAGGCTAAACCTAACCATTTTTTGGCGATTTCTAAGGGGGAAATAATTTTGCACATTTTTAGGGGAGAAGACATCGAAACACGTGTCTAACTGCCCACTGTAAGTCAAATTGTAAGTCAAACACATGTTTTGGCCCCCCTCAAAAATATTGCAAATGGAAAGCAGGTAGACCTCTCTATTTATGATGGAGATAGACCCCATTTTTAACTAGTGTTGGCCCAGCACCGAATTCGTTAAAAAACAGAAAACAAACAAACTCCAATAGAATCGAATGATAAAAAATGATGACATCAAAATCAAACTCACTTAGTTCTCATTGTATATAACTATCATTGAAAAGGGTGCATCATTTTCAAATAATCTGAGTGAGGAGAAAAAAAAGAGCGAGCACATATATCGGCCTATGCTTTGCAAAAGCGCATGCTGTGAACAGCAACGAAAGAGAAATGCAAATAAACGATTCGCTCGCTCATTCGGAGATTAACGAATAAGCGCTCGTTTGAGAAAGCATTAATATATTGGATCTTTTTAAAAAAATTAATTAATTAAAAAGTGGCGGTATTAATTAATTATAGAGTGGCGGCCGTGGCGTAGTGGGTAGAGTGTGTGACTCTTACGCCAGAGAACCCAGGTTCGAATCCTCCATCTGACACAGAAAATTTTTTCAATTGAATTAATTTTTCTGTTTGGCCGTCACCTCTCTGCAGACAATGGCAAACCTCAGAGAGTAAAAACTGCCATGAAAAGCTTCTTGAGAACATAAGCCGTTCGGAGTCGGCGTAAAACATGTAGGTTCAGTTCTCGATCATTTGTGTGCAAACATTTCACATCACACACAACACAATTGGTCATAAGAAGCTCGGTCAAAGTCCTTTCAAGGGCTGAAATGGCCATTTCCGTTTTTTTTTTTTTTTTTTTTTTTAATTAAAAAAAACCATTCATTTGGTTTGTTACTCTTGCAATTAGTTACAATATAGAATATCCTTCAATGTCTGAATGTTCAACCGTGTTTTATAAGAGGACCATATATCGCTAATTAAGGAAAAAAAACTCTTTTAACGGTAGCTGACGTGCCTGGTAAACAGAGAATGTACGCCACAATATTGAGCACTTGATTGTACGGAATGTTCTTTTTAGAAAAGTAGTCAAAGCATTTCATCCATCGTTAGGCAATAGAAACCCAATTTTTTCCAGCATTGTATTAGTTCTTCCCTCACATATTTACTCAAAAAACTACATTGATAAAAATATTCTATGTCGCACAAATCGATGTCGAATCCATTTTTTGAAGCAATGAATTTTGCGGAAGATTCGACATATTCCCACTTTGGTGGTTGGTCGAGTTCAGCCCAAGCAAATATGGAGACGTTATCAAACTGAACAATACACTTCTTAATGTAGTCGATGCACACCGCTTTTGAAACGAAAAGAAAATTATTTTGATCAGAAACTGCTTTTACAAAATTAGAAATAATAATGCCAACCGTAAAATGATTGAGTTGTAATTTGAACTTGTTCTTTTTTTATAGTTTCGTCTATATTAGCAGCAATCTTTCTGCATGGCCGATGACAAAAAGCTATTTTTGTTTCCACGAAAATATTGAGTTACTTTTATAATATTGTCTAAAATCTACTGCAACCCATTTTAGGAGAAGGTTGCCTAAATTTCATTTGTTGTATTATAAAAATATTTAGATAACCCCGGCTGGCCAAAGTTCTTAGGCAAATTGTACCGGGAAATTTTTTAATTTCACACTTTTTTCTCTGTGTGATTGTTTTGTGTCAGGGTTATTTCTAATTTTTTTTCAGATCCTTATATTTGTTCGCTTTTTTTAATTAAAGCACAGTTATTTCAGTGTTCTTTCAGCGTTCTACTGTTTCAGATTTATGAACAAGATATTATATAAAAACAATTAAAATTAAATTAAAATTATACAAAACCAAATTTTTATTTTAACAACTTAACTTATTACTCTGGAAGTACATTTCATTTGATTAAGAATAGAAATTTTATGAATTTTATAAATTTTTGTATAAAGACTTTCCACAGAAAAGACCTCAAAAATTAAATGATAAAATAAAACATATAAATATTATTCATTTAAGCAACTTGCATATGAATTCATTTATTAAGATGATCAAATCGTCTGCACTGTTTTACAAATGCAGTTTTTTATTTACTAAATGTTTGGTAAAGGTTTTTGTTTTTGTTTTCGTAAAAATGGGAGGAATTGGCTATAGATAATGAAAAACGGTTGCGGCAAGGAGACAGAAAATATATAAAATTTATTTTTTATTTACAAAATTACGTAATTCTTTAATTACATTATGACTTAATTACGCAATTGAATTACAATAAAAATTTAGTAACGTAACGCCATGTAAAATATAACTAGCAGAGATTTTTAAATTTGATTACTTGCAAAATAAACTTATTTTCTTTTAAATCCTTCTAGAAAAAGTTCTATACAAAAGCTCTTGCAAAATTCACAGAGTTTTGCTAATTTTTTAATTCAAGTCAAAAACAGTTTCTATTTTTTTGTAACGTAAAGCGACCTTTTTTGCTTGCTTATATTTTAAGACCATTGTTTCGATCGATTCTTTTTATTTGCGAAGCTGTTTTCACTTTAAAAAATAGTTAATAATAACAGCAAGGATTTTTTTCGAAGTATATGTTTGTTGAACTTATAAAAAAATATTTAAATCAATATCTTAAAACACATTTTTTTGCTATGTTGACCTTTGTTAAAAACTTTTCGTCTAAAAGAAAACTTGTGTTGCTTGTTTATTGCATTTAAGTTTTTGAATACGAAAGCTATCTCCTCAAAAAATGTCATAACACAAAACAATGTGATAGTCTCATGAAATAGTTTAACACGAAAATTCACTGAAAGTTAACAAACTTTCTACCCAAAAGGGAATACCTGTTTTGCATTGAATTTCATTCCACATTATTAAAATTCTTCTTATGTTTTTTTATCATGCAGATGAGTAACCATATAGTAAGAAAATACTATGAAAAATAATACAGAAAAAGATGAATATGTATCTTAACTTGGCAAACTCTTTGTTTCAATAAATAAAAACAATGGCTTATTGTCTTTTATCCATAACTAACCGACACCAGCATCTGAAAGCCGAATTCAAAAATTTTCAAAGGACTTTAATGTTTTTTTCTTCTAGTTTACGACTGTTGCATTTTGGAAATTTAAAAAAAAATAATTTCAAGCAATGTTAAAAGATCCAAAGCAATTTAAGGGTATGCATGAAATTACTTAGTTACTTTGTCTTTTTGTTGAAGATGCATTTTTATATTTCTGTATGGAGAGTTTTAATGTTTACTCTATCTATAAAAGGTTCCTTCTTGAATTTTAAAAATATTCCATAAATGCTGAAAGAGTACATAAAAACCCACGATCAGAGGTATTGGCAAGTTATAATTTTATTACGTAGATTTCTAATAAACTCAGACCAAACAAAGAATATTCAAAAACTGAGGCATTAGTTCTGATCAACTTGAAACCGTTGTAGAATGTTGAGGTCTATTCGAATATTGTTGCAGAAAAATGTTTTTTTCTCTTGTCAAAAATGGATACATGACTTTATGCCAAAGATCAAATGTGATGATTACAGACAGTTAAATATATTTTCGTTGTGCTGCAATACTGAATCCCTGTTGAGATTAAACTAAATTAAAAAAAAATTCTATATTCCTTTAAAAATTAAAAAAACCTTTTAAAATTCCATGCCATCTTTTGCAGACAAGCTCAAAAGAACTGAAGTAATATGATTTTATCTTCTAATCGCTTGAGACAACAACATCCTTTGAATGAAAGTATTACATCTGTTGAAACACGTTTAAAGGATTAGCAACAAATCCAACAAGCTGACAAGCACAAAGCTGATTTAAGCCCATTTAAAGCCATGTCTTTTAACTGAATTGTGACATTTTTAAATTGCTTTCAGCGAACAAGATAATTGACAAAAGACAAAAAACAAGTAAAATAAAAAAACTTAATTGCCAAATCGTTTGACAGCAATACCGTTAGCGATGCTGAAACACGCAGAATTATTTGTCCACAAAGACAGCAGTAGCAACGAAAACTGCAAAAACACTTTCATTAAATCCAAAGCATTAAGGCTTGACAGCAATCTACACGGAAAAACTATACAGTAAGAATTGATCAAAACATTAATTTTTACTGTTTTGTTCATGAATCATGTGCGCGCAGGCAGAGCATGGCACGAACATAATATATTATTCTTCGATTTTTACGAAGAAAAAATTGAGCAATGAGTTTGTATCAAATTTTGTGTGAAAAATTGTTTCAACTGCGCCGATACGCGTAAAATGTTGGTGAAATGTTACGGTGACTCTGCTCTATCGTATCAGAAGGCAAACAAGTGGTTTAACCGATTTGTGAGTGGCCAAGACGAAGTAGAAGACGACCCTGGTACCGGGCGGCCATCGTGTTCGACTACCGAAGAAAACGTTGAAAAAAATCAAAGAAATGTTGGTCAAAAATCGCAAATTGACAATTAGAGAGATAGCAGAGGACGACGGCATTTCAATTGGATCCGTTCAGAACATTTTGAAGAATGAATTGGGCTTGAGACGTGTCGCTGCGAAGTTGGTACCGAAAGAACTCAATTTCATGCAAAAAAGAGACCGAGTTGCTACCGCGAAAGACATGCTGGAAATGGTCGAAAACGACGAATCATTCATCGAATCCATCATTACTGGTGATGAGACATGGGTATACGATTATGACACCCAAATCAGGCATCAGGCGAGTGTATCAGGCTCAATTTTTTCTTCCATCGTAAAAATCGAAGACACGAAAAAAGTTATAAACAAAACACTATCAATTTATGAAATGTCAACGAGAGACGCTGATATTCGGCAGCCTTGTCATAGACACATGTGGCAACCTACTAAAAAAATTGTTCGAATCGGACAGTTAAGTCCGGTTCACACTGTGAATAAACCTTTCTTTTTGAACAAGGTGGTATCTAATGCTCAAATTAACTGCTTTAAATCAGATGAATTTAGAAGTTATTTGTGATTCTACTTCTGGAACATTTATTTTCTACGAACGAACTTCTATTGTCTAAGAACAAACGCACAGAATGTTTATTTTGTTTCTCTACGAACGAGCAAAATATTTTTACTTTTTTTCTACAAACTAACGAATGGACGTTCGTGCAAGGTTCTGCACTATGTTATTAACAATATGCTAGCCCCTAAAATTTACTTAATGTATACTTTAAGGCAGTTATCTAGTCTAGAACGATTTTATAGGGGGGCGTTTTTTTAAATTCAATAAAAATAACTAAAAATAGTCTTAGTGTACTTTTTTCTATGTGTTTATTAATTTTTCAGTAATACACAAAAACACTGAAAACAAAAATAAAAAGATATGTGTGGCCGCCACGCACGGTAGAAGTGAAACTTTTACCCAAAAATGGAATTTCTCGGAAGATTGCTAATTTATTTTATTAACATTCCCTCATTCAGTGCAACCAAATGGTTAACAAGCAGTCTGCCATCATACCAGTATTAGTTGAAGAGCCTTTTTTTTCATAAAGCCAACTAGTATTTTCAACATGGCGATAACATGGGAAATATCAATTGTCCCTTTTGGTTATTGACAGTTCCTGAAAACTTCAATGTTTTCGTACAGAATTTGATTGCAGTTTTTTTATACTTTCGTGACACAGTTGGTTATCAAGAGGATTTATTGTTTTAATTTGAAGACTTAAGTAGTACCCAGGCTCGATCCTCATAGCACATACAACAGATCTTGCTGTTTTATTATTTTGTTAATTATATTTTTTTTATAAATATTTAACAGATAAAATTTGTCGAAAAACCTGTGGCGGGAATAATGCATTTTTCCCTTTCCATACTCGCATCGTACCGCATACAATTCGGCTGCATCACATCATTGCCTCTCTTGTACGAACACACCCGAAAGCAAGCATAGTAGGTGTTCACACATTGTGTTCACACAGCAGTCAAATGATTGAAGTATATCGAGATTTTTTACTCTCTATAACTCTCTCTGAAAATTTTGATTGATGCTTGCTCACACACGATGTTTTGATTGAAGCTCCGACGCAGGCATTTGTTACTTTTCTGCTACCTACTATTTTGTGAATTTATATCATGCTGTGTGCATCACTTTATTTGGGTGTTTCTTTTATTAAGTTTTTTTGTGTGCACAAAAATAGTGTGTTACAAAATAGAAAATAAAAGCGGAAATATAATTGATATTTTAGGATTAAAATTGATCACATTAGGAAATAAATACGCCGGAAATTATACCTATTTGAATGACCATCGGATGCAGTTTATTCTTTTTTTACATAGGAAAGCAACAACAAATTTTGATTGATTCAATCATTTGACTCACGTATGAACACCTCCATAGCATACATCTTTCAATTTATTTCATAGGATTGATGACAAAAAAAAAATTATTGTTTATCCAAAATAATCATTAATCGATTATTACTCGTGTCTTATTTATATAATTAATAATACAATACTAACGACATCTTTCAACAATGGTTTTCGGCATACTTTGAAATGTTTTATGAATAAAATTAAACGAAGAAATTATGGTATTGTTATCTTGCAAACTACGAACACAATTGACGGGAGTTGGGAGACTATGAAGCAACGCACAAAGAGGAGACGCGCTAAATGTGTTTGTAGCGCCTTTTAACTTTTAGATTCAAAATTTGTCTGACAGTTCAACAGCTACTGCAGCTCTACAAATGCTGGTTTGTGCACATAGCTAAGTGTGGTTTGCTTATCGTACAGGCTTAGTACTTTTTTGGTTTGGTACCGATTGGTTTGTGTTGCAGTTGCTATTGGTCTGTAAAATTAAATGCTGGGATAATTTTAGTGTCTATTCTTAGTACTCTCATAGAGTGTTAATTATTATCTAGAGATTGCATCAACTCTGCTAAAATCTCTGGCATGTGTTAACAGAGGTATTTCACTTAAAAACATGAAGAAAAAAAACTCTGTTAATCTCTGTTAACACATGCCAGAGATTTAGCAGAGTTGATGCAATCTCTTGATAATAATTTACACTCTATGGTTTTCTTGTTAAAATTCCCTTTTTCGTGTAATTTTTTCGTTTCATCAAGTTTCAAATCACAACGGTGCTAAAGAAGTTTCACTTCAAAAATAAATTAAAAATTTAATAATTACAGGCTGGTGGCTCCATCTTGACACGATTTCAACTCTATTAGTTATCTGAAAGCAAAGATTTTTAATTAGTAAGAATATAAAAATATCCCGAACTAGGGAAAGAAACATGTTTTTTTTAGTGAAATGGTGACTGTTTGAAAAAAGTAATTTTTTTGCCTTTTTTTTTTTTTGTTTTAAATTTTTAAAGTATATTTAAAAACAAAATTTTTTATATAAAGGGAGGGATATATATAAAGGTCCACACCTAATTAATTTAAACGGTCCATTAAAAAAGTAGTTTCGAGAAAAACGCGTTTAAAGATATGAGTTCCGGTGGCATTAGATGCCGTACCACAAAAATGGCTATAACTCGTTAAATAATCGGAATTTTCAAAAATCCTTTCAAAAGCTTAAATGTCTAAGCTTTGAATATATTTAAAAATTCGATTCTCTAATTTTTTCGTGAAAATTCAGCAAAATTATTGAATGACTGGAAGAAACCATAATTTTTACTTGGAAAAGAAGTTTGAAAAGTATTTTTTACGTTTATTTTTTCTTGCGTGTAAGACACACGCACAAAGGTAATTTTTCTCTCCCTTTTTCTGCGCACGCAATCAAGTGTTTCGATCCTGACAGCAGCAGATGCTTGGCTTTCGTCACAACTACCCATACAATAAATCTCCCCTTCAGCATCATCGGCCATTGTCATTCGCTTTTGCTCCATCATGCGTTCCTTCATTACTGGCAACCGCCTCTCATCACTGATTTTCATCATAACGCTAAACATCAATAGCTTGCTTGAAAGCTCAATCATTTGTTAAATTTTTGGTTTTTTGATTGATTGGAAATCGACAACGTGTCGCCATTTGTTGGCCACACAAGCAGTTTAAAAAATTGTTCAAACGTTTGACATGCGCTGGGCTTATGGTGTCCTATATCTGTCTCAACACCCCTCCCTCCTAAATTTGTTAATCATGGGTTTTTCCGGTAATTGAACTGTAGCAATATTTCTTCATTGAATGTTTCTTTATTTAAAAAAGGAGTAAAGATAAGTTAGTTGTTTGCCGGATTACTTTTTGTAGTTGAGTTTTACTATTAATTCTTTTGCTATTACGTATGATTACATTGTGCTACAAAACACAAAAAATAAAAAACTTAACACAAAAACATTCATGGTTTAAATCAACGCGAAAGTTGGAATTAATGATGAGTATGAGTATAATTAATGAATGAGTATGTATTTACGTAAGGTCGTGTATAAAAAATCTATATAAAAACCTATTATAATGTAACATATGTAATAATTTATTTCTGCATGAATGAAATAAGTGTCCAACCGTTTCGGCCCATTTCATCAGTTACGACTGTTCGGTCTCAGTATGGCCGAAACCAGAACCGAAACTTCAAAATGAAACATAACAAAAAATTACCATCCTAATATCAGATATGATTCAAATAAAAACGGATTTCAAGTAAATTAAAGCTCGATGTCTCATTTCAATATGGCTTGTTTTATATTTTAGCTAACTCGGTGTTCGCAGTAATGGAGCTGAAACTCATAAAACACACAAAAAAAAAAACAACTTTATTCATATACATACATATATTAACACCCAGGAAAAAAAAAATCATAAAACCAAAGAAAATGCACTTTGCCACAAAGAATTTTATTGGTGAGATTGTGCCCAAAGACAAAGCATCGTTACGGCAAAGACACAAAGATTGTTAGATTCCCAAGAACAATATACTTTGAATCAAAAACTTAAATTCTTGTGGCAAAGACGTACGCCTTTAAAAAAGCATGCAAAAGTCGTAAAAGTAAAGAAAATGTACATTGGCACAAAGACTTTTATTCGTTACGGCAAAGACGCAGAATATTAGATCCTTGATTTTCAGTATATGGTTTCATGAAATTAATGGCTTCTCTTTGCTGCTTGCGATTATTATAATAAGAACATTAAATTAAACTAAATATCAAATTAAAAATCTTACCTTCGTCTGCTGTGGAGATTTGAACCCACGCCCACCGATCCCACCAATTGAGAAGTCACTACACTATTCATCGAGCCAAACTCCTTCGTTACGCAGAGTGATTGATTCAATATTAAACTGAAGCTATGCTGCAGCATAACACAATAATCTATTAATACTCGTAGATTAGCTATCAACAGAATACTGTGACATACTGCATCTGTTAATACAGCATATGTTAACATAGCAAACAGTAGCAAGGCTGTTTGGATCAGTGGGTATAGCGATGGCACCAAAAATTCCAACTTCAATTCCGCACGACGGGTAAAGAAATTTCCTTTTCTTTTCTTTTTGTTGATGAAATGCAATAAAATTTACTGGTGTGAATATAAGCATGTATTTTTCACAATTACAATTCAATGTTGGCACTCGCACACGATTTTCTTATTCTTCGTATACAAATATGATTTTCATATTCAGGAAACATTCGTTAAAGTAAGAGACTTTGTCTGTGAAACAATGAAGCTTAGTCTCAAAAAAAAAAACAAAGAAAAGTTGTTGCTTTTACATACTTTTTTCAATTCCTTGTTAACAAAGAACTAAATCGTTATAGTAAATATTTTATCTTCACGGCAAAGATTGTTTCATTGATTTAGCTTCAAAGAACTTCAGTATTTTGCTTCGATGATGCAACACTTGCATAGTTAAAGGATTCATCATTGCAACGAGTTTTTCATTGTGGTAAAGATATTTTGGTTACAGTTTCCTAGAACTTTTTTTCTTTGACTTTAAGACATTCAATTTTCTCGGTGAATATATCAAATTAAAAAAAAATCGTTTAAAACTGTAACGTACGTGGCGATTTTATAATTTTTTTTTTAAAATCACTCAAAAAATTTTTCAAACTTTTCCTTACACAGTAATCCTTTGACTAACTAAAATATTTGTTTGCGGCTTAATTATAAAAACACGAAAGTCAACCTCTGATTTTCACTCATGTACAAGAAACGTATGTGACGCCCTTTAAAGTTAATTAAATTACTATATAGTAAGGAATGCAGCTTTGGCAGCGTACCGGGGCTAAAATTCCCCCCCGTGGCCATATTGAAGTATATTCGCAGTCTTAAGCCATCTATAAAATTTTTATATATAATCTGCAAAAATATTTGTGTCATACGCATAATTTTATTCTACACTTAGCTGCCACATAGAGTAATTTGTAGACTACTCAATATGCTAAAGAATATATGAGCCGGATTTGATTGGTATGTGCAAATTTATACCGACGGTGTAAAATAATTTCGGTTAAAATTAAAGTGCCATGCCCCTCGTTCAATTCCGCCCAATTTTCTAGACAACTGACTGCTCATTATTCCAAAGAATATGGAAAATTTGGTAGAAGTCGGACAAAGGCCATAGAAGGAGTTCGATCAAAATTAAAGTGGCCTCTGTCTAATCCCGTCCAATTTTCTAGACTTATCACTGCTCATTATTCCAAAGAATATATTTTAAAATTTTGTTGGAGTCGAAAAAACGCTGTAGAAGGAGTTCGATTAGAATTAAATTGACAAGCCCCTTGTCCAATCCCACCCACTTTTGTAGGCTTAAAACATATCATTATACTAAAGAATATCTGACAAGAATTTTATTTTTTTTTTTATTTAATTATAAACTTAAGATTGCTCAAATTACCAATGAATACGTGTGCAAAATTTGGTTGAAGTCAGACACACGGTGTAACAGAAGTTTGATTAAAAGATACCCACTTTTCTAGTATAAAGACTCCACATTATATAGAAGAATATATGCATGGGTTGGATAAACGATGTGGGCGGAATTTGGGTACATACAGACATGATGTGATTCAGTTTTATATATTTACGAAAGTTTTTCTATTTTGATGATGTCACTTTGTATGGAAGGTAGGCGTGGTTTTCATCCGATTTTGCCAAATATCATAATGATGCTTCATGTTATATATCAAAGCTTATGTGAAAAATTTCAAAGCATTTCTTGAATGGTTGCAGACTTATAAGAGATTCTCCGTTTTAAATAAAGCCAATTTGTATTGGAGGTAGGCGTGGTCTTCATCCGATTTTTTCAAATATCATAGCGATGTCTATATTATATATCAAAGCCTAGCTACTTATGTGCAAAATTCCAAGACATTTCTGTAATTTGAGCAGATTTTGAAGAGATTTACGGTTAAAATAAAGTCACTTTGTATGGGAGGTAGGCGTGCTTTTCATCCGATTTGGCTCATTCTCGAACTTGATCTCCAGTTTTTAGAAAGAAGCTTATATTTTTCATTTTATCGCGACAACTTTTAAATTACGGCTGTAATCGTGATCACAGACGGACAGACAGACAGGCGGATGGACAGATAGACACATGAAAATCGACTCAGGTAGCTGAAAAATATATATACTTTTCCATACCTGTCACGCCTCCTTAATACCGTTTCAAACGGAATGACAATGTCAATATATCCCTTACGCAGTACGCGTTGGGGTATAAATATGTAGCTATATACTTTTTTGAAAGTTTTTCTTCATAATTGCATGCAATGGTGTAAAAGGTATATTCTCAGTCGATCAAATATATTTATACTCCCATTATTTCTTGTACAGCTATGATTTAATGAGTAAAAATGCCAAAAACGACAAAATAGAATGTGCCAAAAGTTGAAAAAAAATGTTTACGACTCCATTTGAATCCATAGTTTAAGTACGTGTATTTGGAAAAAAAAAATAATATTAATATATTAAAAAAGTTAGAAAAATTATGCAATAGAGTACAGTATTAGAGATTTACTACAGTATATAGAGATTAAAAATAGTGTCTTGAATTACACAGGTCGACAATTTTCAGAACCTGAAAACAGACATAGTAAAGGATTTTGAAGTGCTGGCTATAAGCTCAGAATTACTCGATCACCCTAGGTTTTTTTGCTATTCTTGAGTTTATGAAACTAGACGAGTAAAAGGAAAATTTAAAATCTGTATACACAAGTGGAAAGTAGCAGTCTTATTCTTCAAAGAAGTTGTAAATATATTTACGATTCTATTCTATTTGATTCCATAGTTGGAGTTTTTTTTTTCTACTTCAATATATTTGTGAGGTTTGAATATCTCAAAACCCTAGGGTGATCGAGCTCGGAATCGTAATCAGCGCACCAAATTTCTTCGGGTACACTATGCCACGTCACTGGTTCCGGACTATTTGTTATTGACTACATTTATAAAAAATATCTCAAAACAGTTGCAAAATTCATGTTATATTAATTTAATTGATTTTGAAATCTGAATAGGAACAAGTATTTGTTACAATTTTGAACACCAATTTGATCGAATATTTTCAATTTTTGATTTTTTATTTTTTAAATTCATTACTAAAGACCGCTTTACATTGTCCTACTGTGTGTTACTGCATATCAAAATTTTCATATGTGATAAAATGTGAGCTGGTGTAAACAACGGAAAACAAAGTGTGTTCGAATCAATTTTAATGTCTTTGGCATGTCGTAATGCATTTTATTTTTTGATTTGTTTCAAATTTCATTGTACATTCTATCCAACCAGAGATGTATTTTACCATAAAACTACGTGAAATTTATTTTTCTTGTAAGACAAGAAAACCTTGTTTCTTAGTGAGATAATGTTAAGCGACCTTAAGTTGTATATGAATACATAGATTTAAAAAAATGTTGATCATCATATTGAATTTACAGCTTTGATAAAAAATTTGAAATCACTGACGCCGAAACCCCCTGCTGAAACCAAATTTTGTTTAGAAACGACTTTATTTCGGTTTTTGACCAGGAGACAAGGCAATTTTTCCTATAATGCAAGGAAAAAAAGTACAAGAGAATTTAAGTAGCATTTAAAACTTTACTAGAAAACATAAATTCTATTTAAAGTTTTTGAAAAATTAATTAAATAATATTTTCTGTAAGCCAAATAGATATATTTATTTTGTTCTTTCTTCGATACTTTATTACAAACACTTATCGAGTTCAATTCGAATAAACATTTATGTCATGGAGCTTGATTGCTTACATTATGTTATTTTTCTCCCCAAAAAATATTGCTTGGAAAACATTATTGCACTCAAAACATAGTTTCCCCAATAAAAGGGGCACCACAGAATATTACTGTATCAAAAAATTATTATTCTAATAATAATATGGTTTCTAAAAAATTTGTTATGTTTTTTTTTTCTTAAGTATGCAATAATTTTATTTCCGCTCTAAAAATAATATATTCGACAGCATTATTATCATAGTCATCTTATGGTCAGTCTAATAAGGTATGTTTCGTAGAACATGATTGTAGCTATAATAAATATGCATTTACGGTTTCAATCATTAAATAGATAATTTCTTTTATAATTTCAAAATAAGTAAATAAATGTATGTTGAGCTCAATTCATACAATATTACTTCCACTACCCAGTAGGTATTGGCAGGTGTTAGAAGCACTCTAAGCAGGCCTTGAAATGGATGACAGAGGCCTATCCTACTCGTAGCCAAGCTCATTTACATTTTAATATGAGGTGGGAAAATTGTTCATGCCTTCCGCTTTCCCTGCTTTAAAGAGGCCAGTTGAAAGGACTCCTTTAGAATGGCTAAAAAGGGGCTAGCCAAATAAATGGAAAAAATATTTTTTTATTTAGGTTTATATGTATACTTTATTCATTGATTTCATTTTATTTTGTATGTTTTGGTTACATAAACATATGGCTGAGTTCCCAAACGTCTTTTTACAAAGCATCAGTGTGATTTTTCTTTGAATTGGTGCTTAGTAGATTCACCAAAAGTACGCAACTCGTAAGCACACTTGTAAGCACGCTTTAGTTGCGCAGTTTTGGTGAATATACTAACAAGGAAAGGTCCCCAGGTGTCACTCGACGAATTGAATCATTTTCGGATATGTGATATAGGACAAAAATCTAAGGTTGACGTATTTTTTTATACGTGCTCAATCGATGGTTTAGGGTTTCAAAATGGCGTCTTTAACTCTGCGGAAATTTCGTTTTTTCGCCGTAATTTGACCATTTTCCATAGAAAGATACACATGTTTGATTTCAAACGAAAGGTATTGAGATGGCGCACATGGTGACATCTAATTTTTAGAAAGAAATTTTATTGTTATTTTGTTGTTGAAATTTTTAACAGTATCTTGCCCGTACTTTGTTCCATTTTCACTTATGTTTAATTTCAGCTAATTCTAAAAGTTACCTTTTTTTTTTGTTTTTTTTTTTTAACTTTTACCTTTTTATGTTAAAATTTTCTTAAATTAGAAAATGCACTAGTTTTCTTAAAAAATAAAATATTTTGTTATAGCTAACGACTACATTATGGGTATCAAAAATTTTGTTTTTTCTCGAACTTTCCGTATGTGTAGATATTTGATCCGAAATGTTGATATTCTACAGTGCTTCTATACAAACTGTGTTCTTCTTACTTGTTTGCCCGAAGAATGAGAAAAAATCATCCCAAATTTAAAGATATGATTTTCGATGCAAACATCTCCGCTGGAATTAAATATATTTCACTCAATTCTATTTTGTCAAAATATACAATAAAATTACTTCATAAAAACTATTATAAAAATACCATTTGTATCATTTGGATCATTATAAAAAATGATCCAAAATAATGAATGTTTCTCAAAAAGTTACATAAAAGTCGTTTTTGTTGTAAAAAAATTTAAATCAAAAATTACATTTTAAATTCCCTTTTAATTGGCATAATATTTACAAGCAAAAATTGTTTCAGTTTTACACAAAAATTAATTAGCTGTTACCCTTTTGATTTTTTTATGAAATTTAGTTTTTTTTTAAAATGTTCCTTTTATATTTTTTTTCTTTAAATAGTCTAGCTTAAATAAAAAATAATTTTTTTAAAGAAAAACCGCAATATTTATTTCCAATCAAAAGTTATTACTAAAAATTTATTTTCATACCGTGTGGATCTGTATTCACAAATCTCATTTTCTATTAATTAATAAGGAATTCAATATATGTACTTCCCTTGCTCATTTTTATTAGAATCGCCTTACTTATTTTAAAAATTTTATGAGAAAAAAATATTTTTGCATTGTTTTTACTTTTATAATACTTTTTTTAAGCAACTGAAATACAGAATAGAAGGTTGGTTACAGTATCTTTGATGTAAAGTGTAAAGAAAAGGTCCTTTCCTTGCAAGCACCAATTCAAAGAAAAAACACACTGATGCTTTCTAAAACCACTTTTAGGAACTCAACCTGTTTTCAACTTATCATTTTTGATATAGCAGTCATGGTGTCGATTATTATTCAGTATATTTGAATAAATATATATTTTAACACTTAACGAAAAAGTTCCCCTGGAATATAAGCACAACCAGTTTTTGTAGGTAAAATATGACTGTTGTACAACCTTGGGTAGCGAAAAATAAGGCCTGATAGAAGTGATACCTGGAACAGCAAAGAAGTCATGTGACTTGCCACCAAAATTAGCAATAAGTGCATGCCTTCGTTCGAAGAAACCTAGCCTTATTGCCTACTAGGTAGGCCTCGTGCCATGTTGATTTTCACTTTCACAACTGGTTATTTTTCCTGCTAAATCTTTTTATGGAAGTACAAAATTTATTCGTAGAAAAATTTTTTTTTTTATTCTGTGCTGTAGTATATCAAAGTCTTAATTTAAATCATAATAAATGCACATAATGAGTATTAATGTCAGAAGTTATCATAAGCATTCAAAATTTAAAAGTCTAAACATATCCAATCCAAAATTTCTCATAAATTCCTATGCTTTCGCCAGCTGAGCTTTTCTATATATCACAACTATTCATTATTATGCAACTATTTGTGTTTAACCAAAATTGTATAAATTCAAATATTATTACCTTTACTTTAACTCAACGTGAATACATGAAAGTGCGTTTCCAAGGTACGCTCCGTTTCTTCCTTTTGTTGCTCATTTTCTTCTATTATTATTTCATTCTGTAAATACAACAACACGCATAAATAACCATTAATTCAGCATTTAAATCGAGTTGGTATCATTTATTAATTTCAATTAATTTTGTTGCTTTTTCTTTTGCAGGTTTGTGCCTCCGGCAAAGGCGTCCTTATCACCGGCTGTGAAGCACCCATTGCTTGGTATTTGGCTAAAAAACTCGATGACCTTGGATTCACAATATACGCTGGGTTTAATACACCTATCGACGAATCGGATGAGGCTAAAATTCTGAAAGAGGAGACTTCCGGTCGTATGAAGCTTTTGCACTTGGATGTGACTTCAGAGAAAACAGTGAGTTGGCAAAATTAACAAATTTGTGAAAAGCTATAAAAAAGCTTTGTGTTTTTAGTTGATGGTTGATGTATGAAATAAACAGCGTTTAAAAGCGAATTTTAGAAGTATACGTTTATGTAATTATATAAGGCTTGCTATCATTTTATGGCAAATATTTCTATTGTTACGTGTGTATTTTATATTTTTAACAGCTTAGACGGCTTCTAAAGGGTGATCCAATAAGAGCTTCCTACTTTGTTTTCTAAATAAAATACAAAAAAATCAATATATTGATGCAATTCTTTATTTGGAATGATAGTTCGGTTCCTACAACTCAATGCTTAAAAACTACCACCTTGTTCAAAAAGAAAGGTTCATTCACAATGTGAACCGGACTTAATTGTTCGATTCGAAAATTTTTTTAAGAGGTTGTCAGATGTGTCTATGACAAGGCTGCCAAGTATCAGCGTCTCTCGTTGACATTTGGTAAAGTACCAGTGTTTTGTTTACAACAACTTTTTTCGTGTCTTCGATTTTTACAATGGAAGAAAAAATTGAGCAACGAGTTTGTATCAAATTTTGTGTGAAAAATAGTTTCAACTGCGCCGATACGCGTAAAGTGTTGGTGAAATGTTACGGTAATTTTGCTCCATCATATCAGAAGGCAAACAAGTGGTTTAACCGATTTGTGAGTGGTCAATCGTGGTCCATCGTGTTTGACTACCGAAGAAAACGTTGAAAAAATCAAAGAAATGTTGGTTAAAAATCGCAAATTGACGATTAGAGAGATAGCAGAGGACGTCGGCATTTCAATTGGATCCGTTCAGAACATTTTGAAGAATGAATTGGGCTTGAGACGTGTTGCTGCGAAGTTGGTACCGAAAGAACTCAATTTTATTCAGAAAAGAGACCGAGTTGCTATCGCGAAAGACATGCTGGAAATGGTCGAAAACGACGAATAATTCATCGAATCCATCATTACTGATGATGAGACATGGGTATACGAGTACGACACGTAAACCAGACATCAGGCGTGTGAATGGCGATCGCCAGACGAACCGAGACCGAAGAACCACGTCTTTTTCAGTCAAAAAAGAAGGCGATGCTCACTGTTTTCATGGACTACAATGGTGTAGTTCACCATGAATTTTTGCCAGATGGTCAAATGGTCAATAAACAGTATTATTTTGGCATTATGAGACGTTTACGGGAAGCAATTCGCCAAAAAAGACCGCAGTTGTGGCAAAAGAAATCATGGATTTTGCCCCACGATAATGCACCATTGCACAATGCTCATCTTATTCGTGACTTTTTGTCCAAAAACAACCATCCATCAGCCGGCAAATTCACCTGACCTGGCTTCGTGTGATTTTTTTCCTGTTCGATCGTGTCAAAAAACCGCTTCGAAGAACGCGTTTCATCAGCAAAGAAGAGGTCATGGAAAAATCGGTGAACGCTCCGAAGGCCATACCAAAAACCGTGTCCCAGAAAGGTTTCGGTGACTGGATCAAGCGCTGGCATAAGTGCGTTGCAGCCGACGGGAACTACTTTGAAGGCGACAATATTAATTTGGATGAATAAACTTGTATTTTAATTTTTTTCAATAAATTAGCCTTTCTTTTTGAACAAGGTGGTATTTCCTTCAAATGTTGCCGACGACTAAGTCGTGAATGGTCCGTTCTGTGGGTCCAATTTTCGACAACTCTATCAAGCACATCGGCCTTGAATAACACGAGTTATGTTGGTTTCCAAAGCGTCAATAGTTTCGGGTTTGTCAACATAAAAAAGTGATTTAACATATCCCCAAAGAAAGTAATTCAGCGGAGTCAAATCACATGATCTTGGTGGCCAATCAACAGCACCATTTCTTGAGATGATGTTTTCATCGAACGTTGCCCTCAATAAAGCGATTGTTTCTCGATTGTGACTGATTTTGGTAGTAAGTTTCCACAATTAATGAACGTTGTGCGGGAGTAAGTCTATTCATATTTTTGTCTATACTATATTTCCTTCTCTTTTGAAAGCTTAAAGCTATATATGCATAAAAAATTCCAATGTGACAATTGAGTTTTTTAAATAATTTAAGAATAATATAAATAAACTCGAAACGATAAAAGTTTATATGAATGAATTAAGGTTATTGTAGACAAGAGATGGCAATGGGATTTTTTCAGCAATTGTTAATTTTTCCTTTGCATTATGCAAAAAAAAAATAAAAAAAAACGTACCAACAACAGCATAAACGCATTCAGATTAACAAAAACAAAAGCACATCTTGTAGCAAGTAGAAGCAATATTTTTGTTATTTTTTGTTGTTGTTTTGATATCTACTAAATATTTTGGATATGTAGGGTAGCCAATAAAAAAACTTCTATCTATTAATAGATTATTGTAATCAGCTGTTATCTGATTCAGTTATAGTTAATATTGAATCAACTTTTCTGCGTAACAAAGGTTTCTGAATTGGTGGGTAGTTAGTGTATAAAACTCTCAATCGATGGGTTATGAGTTCGATACCCACGGTGGACAAAAGAAATATTTTTAATATTTAATTTTCTTGTTGTAATAAACGCAAAAAAATTAATTTTTCTAAGAAAATGGTGTCGGAAAAAACTGTCGTTTTTGAGATTTCATTTAAGCAAATCACAAAAGAGTTCGATACCCACGGTATACCAAAGAAATACTTTTAATATTTAATTTTCTTGTTGTAATAAACGCAAACAAATTAATTTTTCTAAGAAAACGGTGTCGGAAAATCTTGCGGTTTTTGAGATTTAATTCAAGCAAATCAACAAAAGGCGTAAGAAGTTTCACTTCAAAAATATTTCCATACAAAAATGACAGCTTTCAAAACGTTATCATATAGAAAGAACAAAGTATGAGTGATGCAACTGGCTCTTTTTTGCCACTTTACAAGAAAATTTCAAAGAAAACCTCCTAGAAATCTCTTTTTTCTTTGCGACCTTTTCGTAGACGTTTAAAAGAGAAACTTTATTAAAACAACTTTATTTAAAAAACAAACTAGCTACGATTTTGTGTTTACAGTTTAAAAGACTTTTTCTCTGTGCGCACTTCAACGTATCGTACAAGCCGGCACTTATCGCAGGTCAATATAAATTCGTTAAAAAAATCGTTCCCAAAAACTGTTTCAAAATTTGCTCTAACGATATAGTAACGAATTCTCTAAGGCAGCTCGAAACAAATAGGAATCAGTCGGAATTTTGATAAAGTCACCAGTTCTGGTTTGCTAAAAAATCTTTTGACATTACTAATATCCTTTTACTGTTTACCGTCATAACTCCATTCGAAACAAACACATTTCACAAATTTTGCTACATAAGCTTCTAAAAAATGGAGTAATTTTAAAGACATAATTATGATGACTCATAATCTGTATTACTGGATACCGTAACATTCATATACTTACTTACTTAGGTGGCCGTAACAACCCGTGTTCGGGTTTCGGCCGACCTCATCAGCTCTCGCCAGGCGCCTCTGCTTTGCGCGCGCCTTCTCCAATCGGATAAACCAAGTGCGGTTAGGGCTTTCTCAGCCTGGTCCATCGGAGGCATGGTCTCTTTCGTAGTCGTTGACCAGCGACCCTTGCCTCGGGCACCTTTTTCGCTGGAGCTTCGTCGTCCATACGATGGACATGAACCAGCCCACGTAGTCGCTGCACAGTTATGCGCCGAACCACGTCAATGTCTTCGTAGCTCGTTCACACAGACTCGAACAGGACCGAAGATTTTGCGAAGAACTTTTCTCTCAAACACCCCCAGAGCAGCTGCGTCAGTTTGAAAACTACCCATGCCTCAGCGCCATAAAGCAGCAGAGGTAGAACAAGCGTATTGTAGAGTGTTATAACCAGGGCTGGCAATTCTAAGCAAATGCTTGCAAATGCTTGGAAATGCTTATTTTGCATATATCTGGCAATTTTGGTAGGTTATGCATATGTTTGACATTTGTGCATATTCTTTCATATATGGCAACATTATTGTACATTTAGGGGAAAACAATTTTTTATAAGCTTTATTTATTTTTGGTGGTTAAAATGCCAAAAAAAAAATAATCTCAAAAGGTTCCTCAGTTTACCAAAGTCTTGCGCTGCGACAATTCTATATTCTTTTCCCAATATTGTGAGTGGCATATAACAGACAAAACCCAGTAGTCTCGGGCATCATGGATGAATCGATCTTTGATAATTTCTTAAAGAAATTTGCTGCATAAGCCAGGCTTGCAGAATATTCTTAAACACGTCTGTTTTTTTTTTCGTTCATTAAAAATTTGTCGAAAATTCTTCAACTTTTTGTCTTGTTTTCGTTCATTAAAAAATTTCTCGAAAATCCTTAAAATTTACTGTCTTGTCTTCGCTCATGACTTCCGTATAAGGCTTAATTTTTGCTTATATTTCGGGCTAATTTTTTCGTCAAAAGTCGAAATATATATCATTTTGTTAACGTGGTATAATAATGGTTTGAATGACTGATATATCAAAGATTACAGATTAAAATAATGTGATCCAAAGAGAAAAAACATGTACAATAAAATAAAATAAATCAAAAGAATAAATAAAAAAAGGATAGAGAATAAAATATTTTTTCACATTTCTGTGTTTTGTTTGTCAACGAAACTTTACCGAATTTCGAACATTCATATGAGATTTTCGTTAATGAAATGTATGGCCGAATCAGCATGTTTCGTTCATGAATCAGAAAAATCACGCATGATTCTCTTACGATTTCCTTAAGAACGGAACTACTGGGAAGTGTTTATCTGCGGTGGAAAGTTTTGAATTACCAACAGAATTAGGTTTGTTCAAATATTGCCCAAGTGTTTCTATAGATGTGAGAAGGAGCTTTTCCAATTATTAAGGGGTTTTAAATGACAAAGATATTTTATAATAATGAAAAACGTATATAATTTTATACTGAAATAGCGATATTAGTAATTGAAAATTGATATTATTTAAAATTGAAGTTAAGCTTTTCATTGATTTAGCATATTTACGAGCATATTTTGTTTATTTATCGAGCTCGTTTAAGCGCTTAAAATCAATTTTTTCATGCATATCTTTGCCAGCCCTGGTTATAACATTCATAGATATAACATTCATAAGACCTTCAGAAGTAAGATAATACAGCCATAATACTCCGAAAATATTCCTAAACATGCATTTTCATGAGCATACGCAGAAACCTGCCAAAAGAGAGTAATTTTGGTTACTCTCTAGAGAGTAATGACGACTTCTGACGAAGTTACTTATATTTTATTGAGTAATATTTGATTATTAAGGAGGGACACGACATTCGCGGCAGAGAAAACAGACCTTTTTTAAAAAATTCCAAACTCAGTCAAAAACAAACATTTTTCCAAAATTTTTTTTATTATTGTAGAGAATTGAACAAATTACAAAAAAAAAAAATTACAAAAATATATTTTTCACTCCAACATGGTTTTATAGAGCTCCAAACTGGCGGCAGAGAAAAAAACGGGGCCCCGTGGTTGCAGCGCTGGGAGTTGCAAAAATTGTCCGATCTGGAAAAAAATTACTTTTTTAAATCTTAACAAAATTGGTTATCGTATGACAAGAGCTTCTTTTTTAAAATTTTTTTTTCAGTTTTTGGTGATGTTCCAAATTTGAAAGTGTGTTTTTTCGAAAAAAATATTGACTTTAAAAATTCATAAAAAATCGAAAAAAAAATTAAAAAAAAAAGCTCGTGTCATACGAAAGCGAATAAAGTTTAAAAAAATATAAAGAAAAAAAATTTCGTCAAAAAATGAGCCCGCTAGTGCCGCAACCAGTACGAAAAACATGGTTTCGAGATAAACGCGTTCAAAGTTTGTGAACAAAGAAAAAAAGGTTACCTTCAATCTGCCATGCCTGCTTTGTACTGTATGCCTTCGTTTTCTTGTGTTGTGCTGTTACTTATAGTTTTTTGCAATCGTTTAGGAATTCCGGCTTCTTTTGAAGCGCATTTCAAACTATTTGCATCATTTGCTTTGGAAAAATTCAATGCTGTAGCTCCTATGGTGATACCAAGTAGTTGAAACATTTGCAAATAACTAAAACCCACCCTTCAAGTAGGAACGAAATAACTACCACCAAAAGTAAGGCAGCAAGTAAAACAAGTATATACCAGCTGCCGTACATAGGTAGCGCAAAAATTAAAAATGCGGTCTCACTAATCCGGCTGTAACTTTTGAACCCGTAAGAATTTGTCCATGAAATTTTGTTCTTGGAATCTAAAGAATATTTACTAAAATACAAAATCAATTTCAAAAACTGCCAATGTCATGTCCCCCCCTTAAGATTGATGAACAAAGTTTTTGTTCTACTGAAAATTAGCAAAATTTGAAAATATTTGTATTATAATATATATAATGTTTGGAAAATAATTTTTTTCATAAATTAAAGAGCATATTAAAACGAATATTCTAACTCTTAACAAATGTTCACCCTGTTCCGAAAGCTTTTTTAACAAAAGCTCTTGTTTTTCGTTGTTTTTCATTTACTTTCTTTCCACAGCTTTTGGAAGCTTCTCTGTACGTCTCCGAACATTTACCACATGGTGCCCAAGGTTTGTGGGCTTTGATTCATTGCGCCCACTGGATTGCCTTGGGTGAGCTTGAATGGATTCCATTTGCTGTGTTGCGGAAGTCTTTGGATTTGAATCTATTGGGTAAGAGATGGCACTGTCGAAAATAAAATCAATCAAATTTTTTCTTTTATTGCAGGTTCTGCTCGTTTGACTCAACTTATGCTGCCTCTTATACGTCGTGCTAATGGCCGCGTTGTTTTCTTGACTTCCGGTATGCCAGCAATAGCCTAATATTTGTTTATTCTTTATTCTAAACTTCCTTCCACTCTCCAGGACTCAACAAGATACCATCGCCTGTACGTGGTATTCAGTGCGCCACCCAGGCTGCTGTTGAAAGCTTTGCCGGCTGCTTGCGTCAGGAAATGCGTCCACGTGGTGTTGATGTTACTATTGTGGCTGCTGGCGAGTTCTCGCCCGGCAATGGCTGGTTGAACGAGACAGAGCTACGTGAACAGGTGGGTTCTTGGGATAGGGGAGTTGGTAAAATTTGCACTATCAGACATCTAGCGAAGCACAAACGCCGGAAATGATTTGCACTTTTTAATGTAGCGGTGATAATGGAAAATAGCACAAAGTAAGCTAGACAGGGCTTGCTAAACAAGGACCACAGGGATGCGCTACGTGTTGCTATTATCGTAAAAGTTGTTTTATGTTTGCTTTTTTTATTGTTTTTTTTGTTTTGTTGGTGTTTGAATTAGTTAGAAACTTTCATGTAGCGCACACCTATCATAAAAAGAATGAGTTATGTACATATAAAAAAAAAGTTTATGTAATAACGCAGCACTGGCTTTTAGCAACAGGAAATCAGCTGTTGACGGTTTGTTGCTAAAAGGGATTTATGCCGATAAACTTAAACTGCGCTTTAACTTTTATTAATTTAGAAGCTCAAAATTTTAGTCGCTGTTGGTGCTGCATATATTTAAACATTACTTTTTTACAGGCTAAAGAAATGTGGGCTCAACTCTCTGCTGAACAAAAGGAAACATACGGCGAAGATTACTATGAAGCTGCCATGACATCCGTCGAAAACTATTCCAAGGAAGTGAGTTTTATAAAATTTATTAATTTTAATTCTAAAATAACTAACTAAATTTTCTAACAGGCCGCCGATATTCAGCCTACTTTGCGTGTTCTGATCGATGCTGTGACCCGCACTTTCCCCATGGCACGCTACACCCCAGTCACAGCTAATGAAAAAATACAAATCTTCATGGCCGAACATTTGCCAACATCCTTATTTGAGATAATCTTTGCTTCAAAGCATAATTAAAGTAACTCAAACCTGAATGCTGACACTGGAATTGAGAAGAGCTTTTCATAAAAATTCGGGCATATAACTTGGCAACATTATTACATTATTTGAAAAACTCAGCATTTTATTTTAAAACATACACATCCATATATTTATTATTGATAAAGTAATTTGCAATTTTAACAATGGCATTTAATTGATATTCATGACTTTTTTTAAATAATTTTTCGTAGCTGTTTCGTAACTTTTTCGTAACTGTTATTTTCGTAACATCTTGTTTGAAATATATTATATATTCTTAAAAAATGTTTTAGTTGTAAGCTGAACCTTTTTTTATTCAGTATAAGAGACACAAATTTTAATAGTTGTAATTTATGTTCAATTCAATAAAATTACGTTAATAAAATAAAATTTTAGAGTTTTACATTTATATCAAACAATGAGAAACAATATAAAATCACTAATGATAATGCCCCAAAAATCGGGTGTACTTAACTAATTCGCTTTGCAAATCACATTTTCTAATTCACATTAGAGCAACTTTGTGTCTTAAGTCTTTTTGGCATTTTTTCAACTTTACACCTTCATTTCTGATTAACGCTACCACCTATCAAAAATCTAATAATTTTTGGCTTACCTATAGCTCAAGCCCCTTCTAATGATACATCAAGTGCTGCTGTAGAGCTTGAAAGATTGGGTGGAATAAGGGGAATAACCTTTACAGGAATTAATATATAGAAGAAGAAGAAAGATAACACGAAGTGACAGTCAAAACGAAATGATTTCACGAAAGCCATAATATCTTAGACCTTTTTCTGACTTCTCATCGTGAAAAATATGATGTGAGTGTGAATGCACCTCTTGGTAATTCGGACCATTGTACCATCTCCGCTGTTTTTTCATATTCTGACCTTCGTACCTTTACGCCTAAAGCCCCGAAAAGGACTGCATGGTTTTATGAAAGAGCAAGTTGGAACTTCAGTTGGAAATTATGTTTCGCTGATAGAAATGTGTATGCCGAGGCTGCCATGGTACAAGAAATTATCTTATTGGGTATGCGGTCTTTTATCCCCAATAAGAAGAAAAGCATTAAACCAAAAGACCAGTCATGGTTTAATGAGACTTGCAGGATTGCAGTCAGGATTGCAGTCAGGCTGCCAAAGAGGAAACCTATCAGAATTGGCGATCTGATAAGAATGCTGATACTAAAAGACTTCGCATCAAGGCTACGAATCACTGTAACGCAATTTAAAAACGCGAAAAATTTCTTCATTAGAGAACAGGGTATTCTCTGTTGATAAAGCGAACCTGTTGGCTGGATTGTTTGCACATAATTCCACAATCTCGGATAACAGTCAGCCACTGCCCTTTGTCGGGACTAGTTCTTCTTCAATGAAGGAGATATATTTTCGAACGAGAGCAGTCAAAAGAGTCCTTGCAAATCTTAACACAAGCAAAGCCTCTGGTCCTGATGGCATACCGCCAATTGTGCTTAAAATGTGTGCTTCAACACTGGCTCGGCCTTTTCGCAACCTTTCAACATCTCATACAAGACAGGAGTGTTTCCATCTTGTTGGAAGTTCGCAAATGCCCAGCCGATACCTAAAAAGGGCGATGCCACGAATCCTGCAAACTACCGATCCATTGCGATATGCTCTACGCTTTCTAAAGTTATGGAGAGCGTAATAAACTTCGACCTAATGAACTATCTGGAGCACAACGAAGTACTAAGTGATCGTCAATATGATTTTTGTAGGGCCCGGTCTACTGGTGACCTTATGGCGTTCCTTACAGAAAAATGGAACCAATGCGTTCACCAGTTCAGTGAGAGCAGGGTTGTTGCTCTGGATATTTCAAAAGCGTTTGACCGAGTGTCGGTGGTATCTTTGCTCGGTGGATCACGTGCTTTCTTAAGAACAGAACTATCCGTGTCGTAATTGACGGCATTTCGTCCAGTAAGCACACCATCAACGCAGGAGTACCGCAGGGTTCAGTTCTATTGCAAACTTTGTTTTGGTTTTCATTCGTTTGCAGACGACAGCAGCATTTGTCATTCATATTTTTTAAAAAAACGACCGAGTACTTTGGAGATTGAGAGTAAGAGGCAAAATATGAATGACAAACTTCTTAATGACTTGAAAAAAATCTCCGAGTGGGGTCTTGCTAATAGAGTAAAGTTTAATGCAAGCAAGACACAGTGTTGCCTGTTAACCCACAAGCGGATGAACTGTCCCTTAGCTCCGTTGAATATGAATGGTGTACATCTTTTGGAGTCAGATGCTCTTGACATTCTGGGCATATCGATACAATCAGACCTTCGTTGGAATGATCATATTTTCTATGTATCGAAAGAAGCGACCAAGTGCCTAGGTTTCTTAAAACGGTGCAAGCGATACCCCATCTGATCTTCGAGTGATCTATACCTCATATATAAGGCCTAAAATGGAGTACAATTCGCACATTTAGGCAGGAGCTTCGAGATCTTATTTGGAGCTTCTGGACCGAATTCAACGCTGTGCGATATATATGATAGGATATGAAAACATCTTATCTCCTCTAAGTTCTCTTCGGAATCGACGCAATTTTGCTTGCCTAAGCCTTATGTACAGGTACTACGATGGGAAGTGTTCAAGGGAGTTACATGGCGTGACGCCACCAGTTCGTGTATTTCCTAGGTCTACTCGGGCAGCTTTTCATCCTTTTACCATAGCATCGGTGCCCAATAGAACCTTGCATTACCGAGATAATTCGTTTTTTAGTCGCACACTACGATTGTGGAATAATCTCCCTGTGAGCGTGTTCCCCGGCAGTTTTGATCTGTGTAAGTTTAAAGCAAATCTTAACCGTTACTACTCCATCTTTCCACCCTCCAAATAACTATCACCCGTCTTCCAAGTTAACGCAATGCTTTCGCATCTAAAGGGGGCATCCCCTGAGCGTTGGTTAAGTTAAAAAAAAAAAAAAAACTTCTGGGATGCGATATTGTGTTGATTGTAGATAAAGTGTTAAAGTGAAACATTGTGGCATGCCACAAATTTTTCATGCACATCAAAATTTTGAATAACGGTTAAAAAGATTTACCATCTTTTCGAGGTAGATGGAATTTAAAAATCATATGTCTTTAACTATATATTCTTCCAACTTTAACTATAGCTTGTAATACGTCGTTGGATAGAAAAAAATAAAATTTTTCTAACGATGTATTACAATCTCGGATAAAAATGAAGGGAGCAACATATAAAAACATATAGCTTTTTTTCAGTTTTTTGAGAGTGCACCGCACTTTGAACGAAATTTAAATTTGTATAAAACTAATAATATTTGGTATGCAGTTTCAAAACACATTAAATTTTGCGTCTTTTGTACTTTAGTTTATTCAATTCGAGTAATATTTGATTGAGTTATTCAACTTTTTAGGAAAAAAGCTACTTGCCGATATTTTTAATTAATGATGTGTATTAACCTCCGCTTAAGTTGAATTTGGCAGTTTTGCTTGAATTTGTTACTACCTATCAAATAGACATTCTGTAAACAGAATACCGAACACGAGTGAAATGAGAACGGTTTCACCAAGAAATTGCTACTATAAAAAAGCGCTTTGATGGTAAAAATAAAATCAAAATTATGACAAATTACTGCTGGCCACTTAAAAGAGAAACCGATGATGACCAGTTAAAAAGAAAAAGATCGAGTTAACATTTTTGAGTAGCATTTCCAAAAGCGGTGTACAAAAAGTTCAAGAAATGCCTGTAAACTGCCACAAAACGTGCTTTAAAATTATTTAAATAAAGTGAAGTAGCTTGATATGTTTTATGTGATTTTGCAGTACTTAGAGACATTCTTATTCTAAAAAACAAAATTCTTTAAAAATTTACTATAAAGTACTAAGCAATATTATCTATTTTACTAAATACTAGGAGGACTGGTTCTGCGGCCTCGCCATTTGTGAGCGGTGAAAGGGTTTATGGCAAACATTTTATCCCGCAAAGCATCTCGTACTCGAAAACAATATACTGCCAAAATTTCGGCGCAATCGGCCAGAAAGTTTTAGAGTCTTACTGAGTTCTTAAAAGTGGGCGTAATTATAGTTCCACCACGCCCATTTTTAATATAGTTGCCGATGTTAAGCACACAAACTCAGTCTTATGCGACCAAAACCGTCTGGAATATGGCACTTTCTTTGATTTGTGAGTAGTAAAAGGGGCGTGGAAATCCTTTTTTGTCATAATTGCCGATTAACCGATTTTAGGAAAAAGACACACGTTTTCAAACAAAATACTATTCAAAAATATCACCAAAGTTAAAAAATTGTAAAAAAAACCAAAAAAAAAAAATGGTTTACCTAGCAAATACTACAATATAGAAAACGAAACCTACTAAGTCATGTATGGCATGTTTGACGACCTAAATTTCTTCTTTTCAAAACCGATAAGGATATTAAAATCAGTGGATATTTGACGAAGTTATGGTCGTATAAGTGAGCACATGTGCGAAAACCCGTTTTTTAACCGTTATTCGAAATTTCGATATGCACCAACAAATTCTAGTATGCCACAAAAATCTATTTGACTATGCCTACAACCAACGCTATGTTACATCCCAGAAGTTTTCTTTTGATTTTTTTTTTTTGTCACTGTGTGTAATTTTTAATCTAATATATTAAAATCTCTTGTCACAATGCTTATGGCCGAACTCCTCCAAAACGGTTCGACCAATTTAAATAAATTTTTTTTTATGTTTGATATGCAAAACGGGCGCGGCTTCGCCCATACAAGTCACATTGTCGATACAGAATAGCTATGGCAGTAAGTCACAGAACATTGAAATTCTGAATGGAGTTACCACTTGGTGATGTCTTTCTAAAAGCAGACTTGGACGGGCATTGGACAAGGGGGTGTGGCTCGCCCATATAAGCCAAATTTTTGATATCGAATAGATTTGGAAGTAAAAATCACAGAACATTGAAACTCAATGAAGTAAACACTTGGTGATGTCTGTCTTATACAGGGTGTTACGCAATTGAGTGCAACTATTTACGGAGGTGAAAGGTTATGTCGAGCTGAGCAAAAAATCGTATGAGAGAAGGGGGTCTATTTTCACGTTTTTAGGAGCTACAGGGTTAATTTATATTTGACGACTTTGATCTACGTTATTGTTTCTTGTAGGAAAACTTACCTACATCAAACTTATTTTAATAAGTCATTGCAAAGGCAATAAAATTTCCTTTCTAAAAGTATATCAACAAACCACAACGACTTAACCGTTACCGAGCTGTGCTCGTGTGAAGATGAAATCAATCAATGGGTTCACAAGAAAACGGGTTGCAATCTGACTGTATTCACTGATCGCTTGCAACTGGCTGAGGGTATTATTTTTATTTCTAAACAAGTACCTATAATGACCCAAACAATATTTGAAGCAAAAGCTCACGTTTCAAGTCAGAGGTGCCTGAAAAGCACACTTGGATGATAACGACGCACATCATGGGCGCTTGAAAGTCACCATCAGGTGTTTGTTTTCGGTAATGGTTTTTTTACGCAAAAAATAATACTCGTTGAGCACACGAAGTTCACTTTTTCCATTTTCGTCGAAATTCAAGTTGTTGTCTGCTTTCAATGGCTATCAAAGACTCAATTACGTTAACAATTACTCTCGTATAAGAAATATTAAAAATTTTAAAAATTTATTTCAGCATAAATGGAAAAAACTTAAATGGTACAGACATAATATTTACTGAAGATTCAAAAACTAATTCGAATGTATTGAAGTGGAATTTAATATTTTTTCCAGGATTCTGTTATTAACTAATTGCTGTAATTTCTATAAATATTAAACATATCAACGTGCTGTTGCCAAAGGTAAATTTTGAGTAAAGTTTCAAAGAGAAGTAGTATTTGTAGCATAAAAAAGCCAACTGACACTGACAGCACAACGACGATGTCTTGTTGTCTCATTTCCAACTCCCAACGGAACTTACAACATTATATATGCAATAAATATTAAAAATGCACTTGCAGAAAGTTGCAACCACACAAGTGTTGCTATAAGTATGCCAGGCTTGCCATGACACATGCACAGCTGTCAAGTGACAAAATGTATGTACATGAACGTAGCTAAAGTTATCAAATCTAATAAAATATTAATGAAAATAAAAATAAGTTTGCACAAAATATTTTTTTTTCGCTCTCAGATATACAACAGCAATATTATTGCCATTGCTGTTGTTTTTGTTGGTTTTCTGTCGAACACAAACTGCATTATGTGGAATATAGTAAAAGCCACGAAAACTGCATTAAGACATCGATGCTTAAAGCAGCGCAACAAATTGAAAGCCAGACTGGCAGCAGCACGTATCTTCGATTTGCATAGCTAACTCGTGAAAGTGTTCGATATTGAAGATCTTTAGAGCCTGCCACCATGCCATGCCATGGCTTTTTCATGATTTTTTTTATTCGTTTGCCATTTATTTGTGTAGCGAATACGGTTCAATTGCATTGCAGTTTGCTTGTTGCCATTTTTTATTGCCATTCACTTGAAATACTTGAATTTCAATATTGAAAGCCCAACTATCTATGGGAGTGCAACTGAAGTACTTTTTGGCACATTATGATGGTATTATTTTATTATTTCTTTCATATTGGCTCTGAACTTGGGCGAATTCAATTTGAATGTAGAGAACAAAAATACTGGTTTTAATTCACTAAATATTACCAATTTGCATCGGCTCTGCTATAGAAGGTATTGTTTTATGTCTTTAAAATTTAGTCAAAATTAACCATAATTGCAGATTTTCAAAGAAGTATATTTCTAATACAGTGTAAAGTTAGATATTAAGGGCATAAACTCGATGATGTTTAAGAATTTTTTAAAGCATAATGTGGTTTTAATTATGTCCTTCTAACTATGGGGGGGGGGGGGGAGTTGGGTGTTGAGCATTGAATGTATTTTGAAAAATTTAAAAAAGTTTCTTCATTGAAAAAACTTGCACTGATCTACATATTGTAAACAGCAGCTGATCTAAACAGCTTTTTCTAGAAGTACAGTATTGCGTCTAGAACAAGCAAACTGGCTCCCGAAATTTACACCCGAAGAATAAACGCCCAAAAAAAAAATGGAAAAAAGGCCTGAAATTTTTGAAGCATCGAATTTTGAAAAACTCCCAATTTGAAATGGTAATTGAGCACGCAAGAAGGAAGTTATGCCCGAGTGGTTTGGAATTAAAACCAGAAAGAAATAGATATTACTCCTAAAATTTTTCAGCCTTTTATCGGGATCCACTTACAAATTTTTCGGGCATAATTTGCGTGAACCAGATTCAATTTAGGATTATTAAAATATAGAAGAACAAATTTGAATAGTAAATTAATGTTCGTCTGTGAAAATATCTGCAAAGATTTCCTTCATTCTATTTGTTTTTGATGTCATTCCATGGCCAAGAGGTCCATGGGCATTTTTTAATGATAAAATGATTTACCCTTATATGGAATGTTGATTTTTATCTTCAATGCAAGGTCAAACCATTATATCATAATAAGTTTGAAATTTTGTAACTTTTTGTTAATAAGAAACAAATTCGGGCGTTTTCCCATATTTTAATTTGGTAAAAATACCTGATTTTTTTTTTTGTCGAGCCTGAATTTCAAGCTTGCTTTTCGGGTCTTCCTCTTTTTTAAATATTTAAAAAAAAATAACCAAAATTTCTTGGCGCAAACACCTGACAAAATGACGTTATCGCCCGAAATTTGGGGCAGTTTCTTTTGGAAATTCAAACCCGATATTGTATGGAGAATTTTGGGCTTCTTTTTTTTCTGTTAACCCTGCTGTTAGATTAAAAAAAATTTACGAATCCTACATTAAGAGAACATGTGGTCCATACTGCATTTTTCATACAAAATTGCAATTTAATCAAATATTTTATATATATTTTTATTCAATGCATATTATTTTAAGAAGCTTTGTGCAACATGGAATGTGGAATATCTTATCTTCTGTCATAAGCATAGCTGACGTAAATTTAGTTGTGGGCTCCCCTTATCTAATTTTGCTATGAAACCGTAAGTTTGCACTGCTCTGTTCAGTTTTGTTTTGTAAATATAGGACGTATTTTTTGCATGTGTCGGGAATACCAACTCGCGGTATCTAGATGCAGTGACATGATGTCAGCTATTTAGCTGTTTTAAGGCGGTCTTCTCATTGAGCAACTTTTTTTTTTCGACTTTTTTTTGCATTTATTTATAGCTTGGGTAGTTGTGAATATGCCCCTAAAAGGATTTTTAGAAATTCGAAATACTTTAGAAGATGCAGCCTTTTTTGTGAAGCAAGGTCTTCGTCAAAATGAGCTATAAAAAAATTACTTCAAACTTTAAACGCGTTTATCTCGAACCCGCGTTTTTCGAACTGGCGGCCATGATATCTCCAGTTCAACTGAACCGATTTTCATGAAACAAAGTGGAATCGACGCAGAATTGTCACCATTCTCGGGTGAACCTCGACCATAATTTTAAAAAATTTTTTACTATTTTTTTTTACACTAAACTACAAAAAAAAACCCGAAATTTAAATTTTTTTTTTTGAATAGCCGCCATTTTGTCAAAAAAAATCACAAAATTAAGCTTGAGGTTCACCCGAGAATTACATCTATACTGATTATAACCCCGTTTTTTTCATTTCAGACGCTCCGGAGACCCGGAATCGTGGCCGCCGTGACGACACCTTTTTTTTTCACCACCAACTTTGAAGTCTCATTACTTTTTGAACAGCCCACGTATCGAGGCAAAAAAAATTTTTTTATTTACTTTGAACCTTTTGTAATACAATAAATAAAAAAAGTTTTCAATTATTCTTTGCGTTTTCAAATAAGAACTTTTTTAAAAAGGGTCCAAAAAACGGGTTTTGAATGAGAAGACCGCCTTAATTCTGTTGCTTGTGATTATTTCCGAAAATACCAATAAGTACTACAGAGTTGAATTCGGTGCGAAATGGAGCGATATTGATGAAACATTTTACGACCATATACTGCTGTACTCATTTTTGCAGGTCTATGTCGGTGATAACATTCATCTCTTACTTATGTGCGATCTATGATAGCGAAAGAAATGAAGACGTTTATGGTTTGTTTGATGAAACTTTTGGTCGGCCCATATTCCAATCTATTATGTCTGAAAGAAATTTCCAAATGATTACAAGTATGCTCCGTTTCGATGATGTCTTGAGTCGAAGACAAATGCGTAGTAGCGGCAAATTGGCTTCACTTCGGGAAATATTGGACTGTTGGCAACTCTTTCTTCCAATGTTTTACAAATGCCACGAACATGTGATCATTGGCTAGGAACTACTCACACTCAGGAGACGATGTTCTTTCCGATAGTTTATGCCTTCGAAGCATACAAAATAAGGCTTAAAATTTTGGTTATCGTTGGACTCAAAATCAGAATACGTATGGAAAATACAAAGATACATTGGAAAACTTAAAAACGCAAAGCCTGAACAGAGTCAAGGACAACGCGAAGTATTGCAGTAGATGGAAGGCTTGAAAGAGGAACAAATTTAAGAGGCGACAGTTTATTTTCCACTTTTGAATTGGTAAAAGCACTACTTGAAAGAAACTTCACTCCTCTGAAATTGCTGCTTGAGAAAAACCTTCCATTGTATAAGTCTACATTTGCACATTAGTATCATACATCAGTCACAAAAATAAAGCAATGATATTGATTAGTACGATGCAGAAGACAGCTGAATATGATAAAAGTGAATCAAAAAAAAAAGATGAGATTGTTTCTTATTACAATTTGGTAAAAAGTATGTAATTTTGTTTTTCATCTATAATTTTTTATGCTTTGACTCTTTTAGGAAGCGTAGATTTTGCTGAACAAATAATTGGATCCTATAACACAAAACGTAAAACAAATCGATAGACGAACATTGTATTTGCAAATATACTAGATATATCCGCTTTGAATGCGTATATATTTCTCTATTAAATCGATGTTTCATGGTCACCAGCTGATCGATATCACAGTACACCAGAGTTTTTGTGACAGCTATTACATTTTTTGGCTAAGGCGTATATGATGAAACGGATTAGATAACCTCAAGAACAGTTCTCATCACAGGTATTGACTGAAATACGAATACCATTCTAAGTTTCAGTGGCCTCTTCTAGAAGAAATGCTACTTCTAGTTCGGGGGATAGAAAGCGTGGAGTTTGTAGAAATAGCAAGTCTAAGACTGATATCACACAATGCTCTATTTACACGAAACTTTATTTGTAAAAAAAACCGAAATATAATTTGTTCGGCATGATTCCAATGAAAAGAAAATGCATTTAACCATATGGTCCCCAATCTAAGAATAGAAAGTTTTAGTTTTTCTCAGTCCCGTCTTATTTCAGACAGTTGAATTTATAGAACTAACACTTTTTTATAAAAACGCCACGTAAGCCGAAATTTCATGGCCTAATTTCAAATTGGACCTAATCTGACAGCAGGTTTAAGTTCATTGGGCATAAATTTCAGCAGCCAGGCATAATTATTCAATGGTATTTTTGTATTTACGGGGTAAAACAAAGCTTCAGTGTTCAATCCGCGCTGCGTTAAACATGGCAAGTATACAAAACATTTCTAAAATGTACTAGATTTCTGTTCTAACATGATACAAAAATGTATTTGATACGTAATAACAATTAAAATAGAATCAAATTTTTTTTAAATTACCGAGTTCCTGAATAAGTCTTGAATAAAAAACTTACTTAAAACATAAATAAAACTTTAAATAAGTTATTGGATAAAAAAATTAATTTCATATTACTTTTTTTCTACATAAAACTTTTTCCAAGGAATACCCAAGGATGTTTAAGTTCAATTCCTTACATAAATTCCTTATATAAAGCTTTACAGGTAAAATTGTTACCTGGGTACTTATAACCCCCGTGATTGTTATATCCTTCTATCTTATTAACATAGAGTTTTGTAAATATGATGCACCTATTATCAAGAAGACATTTAATAGACTCATTCTGCACTTTATATATATCTCCAGAGAGATTTCTTCAACAAGCCAATAATAGGTACAAAACATACTCAGTCATGTAATATAACGCATATAATGAACTTATAAATCACTGTGGAAAAATTTTGATTTTGTACTACTCACCTTGCATGTCCAAATCCGCTTTTTCGCTAACCCTATCCAAGTCCTTTACTTATCATACCTTACACTGACTTACAAGACCCTCGACATCTCTTCTTCTTCTTTCCATATTTCCCTAAGTAATTCTCATCAGAGGGAGGGAGGAAGCACTTCAGTTTTTTTTCTATGCACTTTTTTATAATTGGTTTTTATTTTATATCGTATTTTAAAATAAAAAAAAAAAGACTGAATGCTGTTAACACTCGCTTATTTTTATTTGTTTTTGTTTCTTTAAATTCGCTTTCTTGTTGAATTTTGACATAATTCTAGAAAATTTTTATATATTTAAAATAAACAAAGCGTATGAGCAACATTATTCCAAACAATTAATTAATATCGCTCATACGCCAGGTCAAACAATTTTTATTTAAATTTTCTGATAATTTTAAATAATCGGTTTTTAAATAATTTTAATTGATTTATTTCTAGTATATCCGTGTTCAGCACATATTTGTACACGGAAATACATTAATTTGAGTACTAACGAATATTGAGACTACTAAAGTGAATAGAAAAATATTACAACGAATTTTGAATCTGTATTAAATTTCATGTAAAAAGCAAAATTAAGTGCTCCAATGTATTTAAAATGTTAATTGGGGCATTTGGCAAATCTAATTTGATTAAAAAAATTTGTATGAGTGGTACAAGCTCTCTCACAGAAGGCCGAAAAGATGTTAATGACGGTGCTCTTTCCAGACCGATGAAAACACTAAATCACTATTAGAACAGTTGCTGAAAATATCAGCATACTAATTGGTTGGTTGGCTTATGCCTTTTAATTTTTTTAAGGATGATTTCAGCATGAAATGTACGGCAGCGAAAGTTATTCCAAAATTTCTAAACTTTGACCAAAACAATCGTCGCATAAGCAACGCTCAGGCGCAGGAATATTTAGACGTTGAAAATGTTGTAGCTTGCGCCAACTTAAATAAAGAATAATTGAAAATATTCCATGAATCACAAGGCCCTCGTCACAAAGAGATACACAAATTGTTTTTGTTTCGACAAAATCATGATCATGTCAAAGTCATGATTTTGAAATATAGGTCTGTATGTTGATCCAGCTCTAAATCTTAATTAATATTTGATGTGAAAATCAAGGTTTTTCATCGCTTATGAAATGTTTAGAGGTGAAGCTTGCATGTTGCCACCTCATAAGTTTTTTGATCATAACTCTTCATAAGATCAACAAATTGTTGATTTGCTGCATACGTTGGTAAGAGGAAGAAAAAGCCACAATCCTAAGCTAAAAATCATTTAAATCCTCAGAAAATAAAAAGTGTTCAGCACATTTTCACAAGTATCTAAAATTTACCCTTCAAAATGTTTGCTTGTAGGTTGCCACCACTTGAAAAATTGATAAAAATTTAGAAAAACTTAAGTAAAAAAACTTGATTTAGAAAATTTATAAAAATTTATTGAATTTTACATGCACTTTGCAGTGCTCTTCCTCGATTTGTTGTTAAATTTGATTCCGTTAAGCAGTGCATAAAAACCACTGAAATTGCGTTTAATTTTTCTTGATCTGCATATTGTGATACCAAAAATGAAACGAAAATGTAAAAAAGTCACCGAAAATATCACATATAGGGCCAGTTTTTCAGTATGACTTTAAACTTTAGTCAAATTAAACAGAGATTAACTCGCCAAAATTGGACGTTTAAACTAGGTTTAGTTAAATTTAAGTTAAATTGACTAAAACTATCATGTGATATATAGTTCTTTTTTGCCTAACCTGAGTTCAGACGTTAAATTTTGGTGAGTTAAACTCGATTCAATTTGACTAGACTTTAAACTCATACTGAAAAACTGGCCCTAAAGGTAAGCACATGTAAAACAAAATAAAAGTGAAGAAGAGAGTTAGCAACCTGCAAGCCAACATAGGTGCCGACCTGTATTTTGAAGTCATTTTAGAATAAACGTAATATAAAATTGTCAATTCATGATAACTTTGGAATTCTGTTTGTATTATGAAAACTTTATGAAAAATCAACACATCACAATTATTTACCTAGAATTGTCGATAAAAATGTGCATAAGACATATATACAATTTTATTTTTTTAATTTTAAAGAATTAATATATTGCACTATCTTAAGCAGACACTTAGTTATAACATCTGTCCGCTCCTAAAGTAGAATAAAAGTGGCAAATACTTGTTATACGTCTATTTTTGTAGCTACACTGCTATTATGTCTAAATATAGAAATGGTGGCAGCTTGCAAGTAGTGGTAACCTGCAAGCCTCTCGCCTTTAAGTTTTTTTAAAAAATTTATTATGAAATATATTACAAAGTTAATTAAAATTATTGTTTTCATATGTAGGAATATTTAACAGATGTACAACAAAACACTTTAGTTAATTTCAATCTTAACTTTGGATAACAAATGACCACTTTAGGAGTACTTCAAAAGTATCGTGCAATTTTTTTTTTTAACAATTTTTGGCTGCAATTGATTAACGTGTTGATCAACAAATATGATCAACGTGTGCTATAGTTTTCTCACTACGCTTATTCCCAAGTGTTGGGGAGGCATAACTCCAACTAAATAATTAAAAAACATGGTGGGCAAGTTAACAGACCGGCACAAGCTCGCTTACTTTTTTTATTTTTCTTTCTATTTATTTATTTAGCTTTTGTTTCCCCCACTTTCAGAAGCAATGTTATTTCAACTGAAACCAGTTCTTAAACTTCACTTATAACCTTACACTTAAATTCAATAAGAAGAACTTGAAGCACACAAAAAATTCAGGAAAAGATAAAATAATGGAATGCATCTAAAAAATTCTGGGGGAAAAAGAAAATGAATAATGAATTCAATTTCATCTACACAGAATTTCCGGTTCAAAGGACCAAAGATAAATTGCACACAAATTGTGACTTACTCTAGCAGAGCTGCACTAAAAGAATTCATTTTATGCCTTATCAGTTTGATATAAGCTATGTGAAAATCACTTAAAAGCTATCTTAAAGCTATATTATTAAAACAGCAGACAGATTTAAGTCCAAAGCAAATAGAGGGAAATAAATTTTTAAAAAGAGATAGAGAAACTGTATATGCATGTATGCATGTTTTAGATACCTGCATATTTCTGCTGATGGAAAGCAATTGATGGAAAACAAACAAAGACCTTCGGCATTTGCTAACCTTGAATGTGAACATAGCCAGTATAACGATATTCTGCAAAAAAATAACAATATTCTTCTCATGTCTAGTATACGTGCAAGAAAAAAAAATATCCAGGCCGTTAAGAACTTTCCCTATCAAAATCTTGATAACGAAAAAAATATATTATAACAATACAAATAAGAGCTACAAAAATAATAGCTCTAATGTTCATGCGTCGTCTATTTTAATTATAATGACAGTCAAGGTTGTAGTTCTTTTGTTTTTACAGTGAAAATGGAAATTAATATTGATTACTTCAGAGAAACTATTAAACGCAATCAGTTACAATTGAGAAATATTCTAAAAAATAATTTCTTCTCTTAGACAACCTTACTACCCTTATTTTAAGTTGTTTTTTTTTCTCACTTTTCAATAATTTGTTTATGAAAATAAACAGCTTTGTCCTCAATTGCTTAGTATTATATTTTTAATTTATTTCTTTTACAAGTATTTTGGACAAACTATTTTTCATTTGTAAATGAAGGCAAATAAAAATTCACTGGTTAACAAAAATAAACCACTAAACAAATAAGCATTACCTAAACCTGCAGCTTTTACTATAGAATGTTGCCATGCCCGTATTTACCAGTAAGCAGGAAATTCAACTAGCTAAGGGCGCCAACATTGCGAACGGCACTCATCAAGCAAATCCTCAAATTATCTCAAAAAAAAATACCTATTAAAATATCACATTTGATAAATTGTTTTTAGCAAAAATCCAGAACAATATTGTTTAACTGAAAGAAGAAATGTTATTTTGAATTAACTAAAAGGAGAACTCGCAAAATTGGAATACATATTTTGTATTAAAAACAAGAACTAGGAAGACTACAATTTTTATAATATTAATTTTCAAAAAGTATTATAATCCCCTAAACTGCTAGCTGCAGTTAATTGCAAACCTATTGTTATTTCATATTTATATTTCAATCTTTTTCAGTTTTAAGGGATCCCTTTTATCGAGATTTAAGGAAAATGCTTTCTCCTTAACTCTCGATATGACAAATTTAAAAGCCACACTGGACATCTAAATAGGATTTGTATATTTTTAATGAATAAACCACTCGTAATATGTTCAACACCTATATCTAAAAAGTAACAATTTTGTCTTCAACTTTCTGAATGTTTGCCTTACAACCAGGGTCACTAGAAATAAAATTCATCCCACACCTTTTTGAAAATCTGCATTTTGATGTCAAAATCGTAAAAAAAAAAAATTTAGAAAAGTTTTTGTAATATCTTGTTTCTTAATAACACTTAAAAAAACACCAATAAATGTACCAAAATAAATATAATTATTTTAAAAACCTGTAATCCATTCAGTCAGAAAACCAATTCTTTTTTAAAATTTTTTTTTTGAGTTTGTAAAATATTTCAACTTTTTAGATTTTCAGCGTATCCAAGACTTGCGTGTATTGGAATTGAAATAAATTTATTCATCGATTTTCTCAAAAAATGTCTGACTTTACTCACAGGTTACGTGACTTTATTTATACATTTATTTAATTGTGAATAAATGATGAACGCGTGCATCGATTTACATGATCTATGCCTTATTTTGCTCACAGGTTATGTGACTTTACGCGAAAGTAATTAGGTTTGACACTTTTTTCCATTTTGGATTTTTTATGAATTTTTAAAAAAAGAAAAAATTAAATTTTTAGGCAAAAATATTCTTTTTTTCCTTCATACATTCATTTTTAATTTCGAAAGTGTTGCACACATAGGAAAACAGTATAAGAACAGATTAGAGGAATTGTAATTCTTAATTTTTTTAAATTTGTTTCAGCTAAATCGGACCAGTGGTTCTTGAGTTATGTCAAACAAAATAGCCTAAAACGTGAAAAATTCCCCTATACGATAGTTACTGACTTCAAATCGATATTAAAAATATTTTGGCAGGCTAGAAGACAAAACGAATTATGCACAAGTTCTTCATTTTGGGCCTACTTTGACGTGCAATTGTCAGAATTGAGTCCTAAAATTATGTGTTCAAAAATGTTGGACTGTGTAAGACAACGAAGTTTTCCCATTTGAATTTTGAAAAAAAACTCGTTTGTTCAATATCCTTGAATTTGTTCTTCAATTAAAAATTTTCTTTTTTTTTACTGGCCCTTCACTGTGTTTTATTAATCGAGAACTTTTTATTTAAAATAGTATATTAAAAAAATAGTTAAATATCTCTTTTTTTAAAAAAACAAATTAATTTAATTTATACATTATATTGTGCCTGGGGCGCTAATAATCTACACTCAGGTGTGCATGCTACCCAAAACAAATGAGCGCTTAATGTGTCAATTTATAAAAGTTTATTTTTTTAGTTGTTGTTGTTGATTGTCTTTTTTGGCACAAAATCACTTTTTCATGTGGCCATAATATTTTGCTTTAATTAATTTCGATGTGGATGTTTTTACCAGGACATGCGTTCAATTTTCTATAGATTCAATTAACATTTTAATCACAACATTATGTTGTTGCCATTTAATTTAAAAGCTTTAAGCTTTTAATTATTATTTAGCAACTACAACACATAATTAATAAATAATAAATTCCATCAACTGTCTGTTTTTATTTTCACTAATTGGTAATATCCTTACATGAGACACTTAAATGTAGTGCTTATAAATAATAACATCAATCATAATATATATAAGGAAATTCAATACGTTTATTGTTAACACCATTGACTTTTGAGGTATGCGATACTTGTTTGAAAGATACCACTAATTTAATTAAGAGAAGTAACAAATATGCTGTAATGGATATCGGAACTTTTATAGATTAATTAAAAAAAAACCTTGTTCATTGACAAACAAGGTTCTATTTCTGTTTCTTATCACACAATTACACCACATTCTAAGAAACAAAGTTGATTAAGTTTTACGTTTCCTCAAAACATTTCATTGTCTTAATTCTTGAATACACATCAAAAATATAGACTTAAGCCTCATTCAAGTTATACCGAGACGATTACCAACCGATCACCAAATCAATTACCGATTACCAAAGCGATTACCAACCAATAACCAGACCAGACCAGATAACCAACCGATTACACTGGCTTACAGCTAATATGTACAATGAATGCCACTATCCATTGCTCATGTAAAATCGCTTGCTAGTTCCGAAAATATTGTTTATTTTTTGTTCTGTCACTCCGTTTTCGAGATATTGCCCACTGTAGTTTTTTCTACCAAAAAAAAAGTTGGTTCCACTTACTACTTACTTACTTAGATGGCGCCTACAACCGTAAGTCGGTGTCCGCCTGTCGTAAGAATTGCGCCTGCCATTTCTGTTTTGCGCTTGCTGGCGCCAGTTAGAAGCTCCAAGTTTCGTCAGGTTGTCCTCCACTTGGTCCCTCCAACGGAGATGCGGTCGTCCTCTTCTGCGTTGTCCGCCGCTGGGTACCGAATCGAATATTTTCTTCGCTGGAGCGTCGTCTTCCATCCGCTCAACATGACCTAGCCAGCGAAGCCGCTCGATTTTTATGCGCTTTACTATGTCGATGTCGGCGTATAGCTCATACAGCTCATCGTTCCATCGTATTCGGTACTTGCCATTGACGCAGATTTGTCCGTAGATTCTACGAAGGATCTTTCTCTCGAACGCTACTAAAATCTTTTCATCAGAGTGGAATCAGAGTTGGTTTCACTTAATTGAATATATTTCTAGAACCAACAACAATAATCAAACAAATGATATATCACTTTGAATAATTTTCAACTTTTTTAACCAGTGCGCTCCAGAGATATTTGACCCCAAAGTCAGCAAAATTCAGCAAAATTCAGCAAATTTCTCAAAATACAAATTTTTTAGAGGCTGTAAACACAAAAGTGGATAAGTCAGAATGTTAAAAAATTTATGTTTAAACAAACAGTTAAAATGTACTCTAGAAAAAAAATTATGACTACAACTTACTGCTTTCTAAAAAAAAAAACAGTTCTTGGATTTGCAAGATGTTACGTTTCGAACACAAAAATGTAATAATTTCCTTTAATATAAAGAATCCCTTATCCTTGCATCCCTTATAATAATATGGTTTTTAGTTCATCATTCTTCGTATAATAGAAGTTGAGATATATAAGTTAACACAAATGCATATATCGCTATAGGTAGCAAAACAAATATGGCCTCTATTTTGAAAGAAGAAGAAGATAAAATTTTTTGAAAGCAGCTCTGAGATTCTTATGTACTAGGCAACTGCTAATAAAAATATTAACTTTTTTAAAAATGGTCGAGCAGCCAGCGTTGGATCAGTTGATTTGGACTGACTCTAAATAGACAATCACACAATTTGGGTGCTTTCGTTCAATTAAATACAACTTTTCCATTTGTCAATAGATTTTCTTTAGCAATAACTTGTTTTTTTTTTAAAGTGCAAGTTTTTAACGAAAAATATCAAACTTCAATAAATATTTATTTTTTTCTTAGCAAAATTCACGTTTTTTTTTTTGTAAATTTTTCTAAAAAACAAGAAAAATCCTCGAAAATGTAATTTATTGCACCAAAACTAACAGCTCAATCAAAAAGGCATTGTTTGTAGGGAATTTTATCAGCTTTAATTTGATATATCATTTGTTTGATTATTGTTGTTGGTCCTGGAGATATATTCAATTAAGTGGTAGAAAAACTACAGTAGGCAATATCTCGAAAACGGAGTGACAAAAAAAAAAGAAAAATATTTTCGGAATAAGCGACCGATTTTACATTAGAAATGGATATCGAAAGCATTACCAACTGATTACCGTAGCAATTAACAACCGATTTCTGATTACCGAAGCGATTGCAAGTCAATTACCGAAGCTATTACCAACACATTACTTAAGCGATTACCAATCGATAACTGAAGCGATTACCAACCCATTACCGATTACCGAAGCAATTGCCAACCGATTACCAATTACCAAAGCGATTACCAACAGATTACAGAGTCAATTAGCGATTACCAACTAAAGAAATTTTGTTTCATATATTATACAGGGTGAGTCTGTGAGAGAGGTCAATCCGAAAACCGGAGGTTCCTTGGGTCAATACAAGAAAAAAATTGTATGGGAGGGGGGGTCTATTTTCACCCCCCTCCGAGATAGGAGTAAAATAATGTAAAAAAGTCGAATTTTAAGGTAATATCACTTTAAGCGCAATAACTTTGAAAGTATGATAGCTTCGTAAGATTTAAGTGCAGTTTTGGAAACACAATTTAACAGGTCTAATAAAAAAATAAACAAATTAAAGTTAACTCGTTTGGTAAAAACAATTTAAGCTGACCAAACTCAAAAAATAATTTTTTTCACCAAAAAAAATTAGTACGAATGCGATTTTCTCTAAAGTTTATCTAAAAAAAAAAATCAGTTTATTACGTATTTATGTTCTCTTAAGTGTTCTCTAAAACTTCCGAATACAAAGTTTTTACCTCAGGTCAACAGGTCATCTGTTTTTTGAGTTTTAATTTGTGCTTAAAATACCTATGTAAATTACAAAAGCTTACATTGATATGTAAACAATAGAAAAAACAAAAATTTACTTTGCAGTGTAATGTTTTTGTTGTAAAATTTTCTGTTGATTTTAAAACTAACGCTACTATTATAGTAAACAACAATAAAAGAGAGTTGAATGCCGATATTATAATTACCGTTTTAAATAGTAAATTTGTATTTTCTTTTCGTTTGATTTGTCACTTCTTTCCAGTGCATTATCAAGGTAAGACACAATTCAAATTTGTTAATACTTTTATTTAAAAAAAATCACATTCAGTGAAATAACAAGATGAGCTTCACAATTCGGGAATACGCAGACATAATTTTTGTGTATGGATACTGCAATGGGAACTCATCCATGGCGGAGTTGGAGTACCGACGAAGGTTTCCAAATCGACAAACACCTTGCAGACGTGCATTTTCAAATGCGTTCTTAAGGTTGCTCAACACAGGGTCTGCATTGCCTTCGTCACAAGGGAACCATGCTAGCGGAGGAGATTCTGCGTTAGTTTTAAAATCAACTGAAAATTTTACAACAAAAACATTACACTGCAAAGTAAATTTTTATTTTTTCTATTGTTTACATATCAATGTAAGCTTTTGTAATTTACATAGGTATTTTAAGCACAAATTAAAACTCAAAAAACAGATTACCTGTTAAACCTGGTAAAAACTTTGTATTCGGAAGTTTTAGAGAACACTTAAGAGAACATAAATACGTAATAAACTGAATTTTTTTTTAGATAAACTTTAGAGAAAATCGCATTCGTACTAATTTTTTTCGTGAAAAAAATTAGTTTTTGAGTTTGGTCAGCTTAAATTGTTTTTACCAAACGAGTTAACTTTAATTTGTTTATTTTTTTATTAGACCTGTTAAATTGTGTTTCCAAAACTGCACTTAAATTTTACGAAGCTATCATACTTTCAAAGTTATTGCGCTAAAAGTGATATTACCTTAAAATTCGACTTTTTTACATTATTTTACTCCTATCTCGGAGGGGGGTGAAAATAGACCCCCCCTCCCATACAATTTTTTTCTTGTATTGACCCAAGGAACCTCCGGTTTTCGGATTCACCTCTCTAACAGACTCACCCTGTATATAAGCATTAAAAAATAGCAGTTTATACATTCAATAACGCATATATTGATAAAAAGAGTTAAACAAGTAAAGCGCGCCTGATTTACTTCGGAAACAGCTATTTTTCATAGCATTAAGTTTTCAATTCGGTCGGCAGTCCCCCCCACTGCCTACTTTTCTTTATTACTATAATTTTGTGATTACCAGAAATTCCATTCGTTTCATTTCAGTTGCTTTAAAAGGGTTCTTTCGTTTTTTCCTAACAACTATATTATTCATTCAATAAAATAACTTAACTCTTTAAGGCACACACAAGCATTGATTTTATGTTATTTATAAACGTAAACGAAATTTTTGAATTTAGCAAAACTCCATCTAAATCATATCAAATTATATATTTAATATCTTCTTAAAAAAGGTTAAGAAGGAATATCAGATATATTATTTTCATATGTTGTTGAAATCACACGGCTTGCATATATTACGCTCTTGGGAGCAGTTCAAATATTTTCACCTTATAAACTGTTTTTATTTCCAAATAAATTTTATAAAAATCTTTTAGCTGCCCAAGAGCTCTGGAGATGTTGTATCTCCTTTGTAAGCAACTGGTTGAGTGTGTTATATTTCTTTTTTTTTTTTTTTTGCCAAATTTTGAAGAAAGCAACACAGAAATTAAAAATTTTGTATGCTTTAGGAAATACTGAGAATACAGTGCAGTGCCAAGATATGTTATTTTTAAATTATTAATACTAAAAATATAATACTTACCTGGGATGTTTACATATTATTTAATTTGAAAATTCAAACAAGTCATTCCCTTTATGTTTTTTCTTAATTTGATATTTGTATCATATATCTATTATTTCATGTTTAAATACAAATTCAAATAGTTTTGCATTTGACATATTTTAAAAATGAAAGCATGTCAGAAATAGTTAAAATGATTTTTTATACAATATGCTTACATATTTTAACAGAAATTTATTTTAAGCATATATATTAAAATGCATGTATATGTAATAATAATTTTTTTAAGGAAATCATAAAATTAGTTTTCATTCAAAATTAAATAAAATAAAATACTAAAAATGTGAATGAAAATGGCTTTAGAGTATTTTCTATTTATGCTTAAGTGAAGCTTAAATATTCTTTATCTGCAGTTTCACTGAAAAGCTGTAATTAATCTGGTTAAACCTTTTTCAAGTTACATCAAAATCTCTTATATATGATACATTATTAAATATATAATTTATATGTTATTAAAATATGATGTTATAAAATATGAACATGTTTAATAAAATTTGTGGTTAATATATTAAATATTCATGTCATCAAAAAAAAATCTTATACAATTCAAAATATTAAGCTTTACAATATTGAACATTCTTTTTACACCAAAATATTATTCATTGAAAAAATAATTTAAGCTTTATAAGCTTTAAGTTTTATAAGCAAAACAGTTAATAAAAAACTAGCATTAAATAATATTAAATCCGAACTTATAATTAATTTAAGAGTATTTATGAAGCAAAACTTAACTCAAATTCTTACAAAGTAATACAAAGTAATTCTTACAAAGTATATCAAAAACATTCAAATATAGGATTTTCATATAAAAAGCGTCAGGTCTCTTAATACACTAAAACCAGGGTGCGGAAAAATACGTTCGCAAACGATTTATATACAATACTTCTCATTTCTAAAAATATTTTGATTGAATTTTATTTTAAAAATACTTCTCATGAGAAACTGAAAGCAACAATTTTTCAAAAACAACAACAAAATCAACGAACGTTCACGTTAAAAGTGAGCAATCATTAAACATACCGAGCGAACGAATGTTTCACCGAACGAATCATGAAAACAATTGTCTTTTAATCGATCTCGAATGATCACTCAAAATTTATTTTGGGCACCAGGAGATCAATAAAAACGTTGTTTCTTCGCTTAAGACATGTGCTGGCATGGGGTCGCTGTTTTAAAATCGAATGTCAGAATTATAGAAATGGCTTAAGTCTACTTTAATGAACCCGCTGAATTGCAAGGGGTTACTTGGGCCTCAGGGGTGATAGTGGCCTTTTTTTCAATACCATTATAATCTACGAAAAAATGCTACCTTGTTCGAATGATACAATTATATTTCTGCCTTGCCTTGTACCAAATAACTTTCTGAAATTTAAGCGGATTTATTAAACTAGACTTGTTTATTTATTAAACTAGACTTGTTCCAAAAAAATTTTGTGTGACTCAAGGGTGGACCCAAAAATGTTTTTTAACACTTTTTGTACATGTGCTTGAAGTATAAGGGGTCGGTTATTTAAGATTTGGTGTCAGAATTCAAAGAGTTTGGTTTAATAATAGGATGAACCCTAAAAATGTATACCCACTTTCAACATGTGCTTGCAGTATCGGAAGTCGCTGATTTCGATTCTAATGTCATAGGTACATACATTTTGTTTGACTCAAGACTGAAACCTATAAGCGTACTTTTTGAATGGGGTCGCTGATTTTGAATCTGATGTCAAAGTTCGAGAAGTATAGTGCGAAATATAGTATAAATTCAGTGAGACTGATGCGTTTATTGGCTCCTTGTTTAAAAAAACGCATTGTCAAGAAAAGTAGAAATATTACAGCTGCATAGTGTGTTCTTCTGAGAAATAAGAGTTTTGCATGCTAACTGGCTTGACGAAGCAATAACTAAATTGGCTGATTATAATCAAAAATCACTGATACTCCCCTTACATGTCTAAATTAAAAAAAAAAATTTATAGTGATCCACCGCCGTGTCAAATAATTTTATTTTTTAATTCTGACATCAGACTTAAATCCAGTAATCCACTACTACTGCCAGCACACAAGTATACAATTTTTAAAACAAAAACTTTTTTAGGGTTCCACCCTAGCGTTTTAAGTTCAGCGATTTAAATTCAGCGATCTCCACAAAAAAAAATTTTTAGAGATTCGCCATAGTGTCAAAAAATGTGCTGGCCAAATTTTTCTGGAAGCCTTAGATGAAACTTGCCTTCATTTGTGCACTAGAAACCAACACAACTCATAAAAAACCCATAAGTTATGATCCATAACGCACTCAGAATATGAGTTCAAAATATAATTTCCGTATTGTATTTTATGCCGAATAATATTTGTACTGCTGCTGCGCAATACTTCTCACTCGTGAAAAACTCACTTTTTACGATTGTTTGCTAGTGAACGATTGAGCTCTGGCTTCGCTTTATTTATCGTTCGTGAGATGTATTGAAAATAAGTTTTTTTGTAGGGATCGATTAATGAGAAGTATTTTATTTTAATCGTTCTCCGCACTCTGACTTAACCTGTTACTTATTTCTCTATTTGCAAAAAAAAAACTCTCATAATATTTTTAAATACAATTTGGACGAGAGAAATGCTTACAATCATAGTGTTAAATTTTTTTTTTTTTCTTATTTCAAAAAATTTTGAAAGTTTTTGAAAAAATTTGGAAATTTTAGAAATTTACAATTTTAATTTCTACTTTATTTAAAAGTAGTTAATTTCTAAAAAGGCTTTTAAATAAGTTTATCTTATATAACTTGCTACTGAAATCATAAGAGTGTGTGAAATTTTAGTTTTCAAAATTAAAATTGAAAGTTAAAAAGACTTCCAAAAGCTTAATGCTATTTGAAATATTTGAAATCTTCATTAATGTTTTCTTTTAAGATGTGACTTAAAATGGAGGAGTTTTTAGCATATGATATATATTTTGGAAGCTAAAAATATTTCTTATAAATCATATTCTAATATCTATTTCTAAAAAATTTTACTATGTTTGAGATATATGCAGTAATGTTTTGTTATATAGATATACAGAGCAGTTTTTTTAATTTTTGAAAATAGTGTTTTAACACTTTTATAGCGTCACTAAGCAAATATATTTCCTAAGTTTTTAAACTTTATCTATTATTTAAAATAGCATGCATTATGACAATTTGTCTAAGATAGTTTTATTGTTTTAGAAGTTAAAGACCGACATTGAGCATTATGAAAATTTTTAAAAAATTTCTAATGATATAAAACAAATATAAATTTCTTACGATAAGACCACAATAATAACAAAAGAAGAGCCAGCACAAAATTTTTTTAAATCGTCAAACCAACATGTTTTATATAAAATATTTTTTATTTTTAACTTCGCTTATTTTGTTGTTACTGTTGAATTTTACTGTATCTTAACCCTGCACCGTCTTCGTTTGATGATATGAGAGGAGGAAGCGGATAGGTACCCCTACTAAGAAAATTTTAGCATGCATAAGGAAGTTTCCCTTAATGCCGTTAGTAGACGTCTCGTTGTCTGTCAGTAAGGTGCTGTCTAAGTTGGCCCGTGAACGAAATCGTCCAACGACGACGTCGGTGCACATTTTTTTCATAATTCAAAAAGGTAAAAAAAAACTTATTTTTTTTTTAAATTCAATGCTATTGCCGTATTAGATATTAAGCCAATTAAATTTTAAATTTGGTTATTTTTTTTTTAAATTTGAAAATAATTTAAGAAAACTATGTGCGCTTTGTGAAAATTCGAGAAAAAAACCTGTTTATCGTTACTCCTACTGTGATCGTGCAGAGTGTGACGATCATCGTGAACACGTATGTTCACTCGTAGAGCAAAATAAGCTTTTAAAATTTCTCAAAATATTATTGTGTATAATAAAAATAAGTTTTAATACTGTAAGATCCATATATTTTTTTAACAAGCATAGAATTCTGCTATAAAAAATGTGATCTTATTCAACTTTTTATTTTTCAATTTTACCAAATTTTCAGATTGCAAGATAATTATACCTTTACCAACCAAATCTAAGTGAATTAATTCAAAAGTCATATAAATAACGAGTAAGTTCTAAAAGTATTCCTTCCTAATACTTATTTGGGACTGAGATATGAATTTTTGAAGTAGTCCCAAAATCTTCGTTTTTCGGAGTTCTAATATTGCTGGCGAATCGATGTTTAAATATTTTTGAACAAAACCTTCAGTAATAATTTGTTAAATAGTTTCACTAAATCTCCAAAAAAATTTTAGAGTGGTCGGATACTTTTAAAAGGGTAAGAAATAGTCAAAGACGATTTCGACCAACGAAGACGGCCGAATGCAGTCAAAAGGTCGAAGATGGCGCAGGGTTAAGTACATATTCTGTCCTATTATGAATAAAATATCGGCTGGAATCAAAAAAGGGAATTTTCTTTTTTTCAAAATACTTCCAATATTTTCATGGAATTTTTTAAAAATTTAAGCATAAATAGTTGCATGCATTGCCATTTTTAAGTTCACAAAACACTAGTAAATATGGAGATGCGGCAGGGTACTGAAATAAATACCCTCCCCTCCCCCACTCGCGCCCATATTGAAGTATATTCGAAGTCCTTAGCCACGACATACACGATAACATTCAGTTTCATATATTAACGAAAGCTTTCTTATTTTGATGACGTCACTTTGTATGGGAGGTAGGCGTGGTTTTGATCCGATTTTGTCAAATATCATAGAAATGATTCATATTATCTTTCAAATTAATGTGCAAAATTTCAAGGCATTTCTTTAATTTATGTGGATTTTTAAGAGATTTTACGTTTAAAATAAAGCTAATATGTTTGGGAGGTAGTCTTGGTTTTCATCCGATTTTGCCAAATCTCATAGTGATGGTCTATATCATATATCAAAGCCTATGTGCAAAATTTCAAGACATTTCTTTGATTTGAGCAGATTATTAAGAGATTTTACTTTTAAAATAAAACCACTTTGTATGGAAGGTAGGCGTGGTTTTCATCCGATTTGGTCCATTTTCGAACTTGATCTTCCCTTTTTAAAAATAAACTTATATTTTGCATTTCATCTCGATGGCTTTAAAATTATGGCTGAAATCGAATGACAGACGTACAAACAGACGGACACTCGGAACTCGACTCAGGAGGTGATGCTGATCAAAAATATATATATTTTTGTCACGCCTCCTTCTTGGCGTAACAAACGGAATGACAAAGTTAATATACCCCTTACGCAGTACGCTTTGGTGTATAAAAATCTTTAAACACATTATCCCCTGTCTAAAAAATTAAAACTCCCTTTTTCAATTCCGGGGGAAATTTTATTCATAATAGCTAAATGTACAATAATATTGTAAATAACTGTTACCAAAAATATTATTATCTATTTTAGCGGGTATCAGAGCTCCCCTCCTCTTGTTGGGACCCTCCCTATGAGGATACCCGTAGGTCCTTCGTCGTGACCTAAAAATACAACCCGAATTAACACGTGAGGCGTCTTCTCCCCAGTCGAGAAGAACGCATTAGCCTACAATTTCCCTATTTAAAAAAAGGGGTTACCGTATATTTAACCGGCAGGGTAGCTGCCAAATGAATAGGTAGCCGTGAGGTTGCCAAAAGATTTTGGGTGTGTATTATAATGGCTCACCAGCCAATTATATACTTACTTTAATGTGCACTATCCAAATATCTGGCTGCCTCAATCTTTAAATTCTAACTTAATTACTTAGTTGATAGTTTTTTGTCACATACTTAAATTTGACTTACTTACTAATTGGTTAATTGTAACACTTATTTAATCTACAAGGTATTTCCCCATAACTTGGCCGAGTTCCAAGTTATGCGGAAACGTTCTTGTGTTTAACATATGTAAAATGCTCAAGTTGCATTTCATTAGTCATGTTTTTATTTTCAAAAGGCGGAACTCTTGTTACGCTAAATATTGTCCAAGTGCAAGCTAACTACAGTAAATAAAATACCATAAATGCATGCAATTACAACAATAAAATATTATTAATTAAAAATGCTTAAATTAATTAAAAATGCGCCCAATGCAGAAGGCAAAGCGGTGTCAGTTTATTTCTCACGGTGAGACAACAACAACACACCGGCGCTACGGCTTGTTGTTTAAGCTGGTCGCTGGGTACCGACTAGTAGCACGCGACGAGCTTAAACTGTTTTACATTTTCATGCACTTGAACTTGGCATTGACTTTGAATTTACTAAGTGAATTTATTATGTGAATTTATTAAGTTTGTTGTATGGCACCAGAGGTATTGCCTACAAATATGCATTGATTTAAGTCTTGCATTGGTTTTAATAGTTGTGATCCAGTGACTCACAACACTTTCCCTGGGGTTGAAAAATGCATAATACCAGGCATGATTCAATTGTGGCAAATAGAATCACTTCATAGCACAAGCTACGTATCTAAAAGCGCCCGGCACCTCAGTAGATAAAATTGAAGAATAATTAAAACAAATAAGCACTAATTTAATGTAATTCGAAACCAATTTCCGGCACAAGCAATGCATTGAATCCAAATTATTGTTCTTTAAACCATATAAATAAATAAATGAAACACAACTACTGAGCTGTTTAATTGCTTAATATAAACTAAATATAGTTTAGCACATAAGCAAATTATATAAACTTAATTTAAGCTTCTTGTAAGTACAGAATTTTAATAAAGAGTTAATCTTCACTGATCAGCGACAGCTCTCTGTAACTTAAATTTTCTGTCTGTTTTTGAAAAACCGTTTCGAGGATTGTTTTATTTAAGAGGCGCAGTCGGCAGCATACTTTCAAAAGAAACAAAGTATCCAGTGATCGAACAAACACGAGAAAAAATAAACTAAAATTCGACTACACAATTCGATACACAATTCGACTTGCAATCAGTTCGGACGTGATTTATTAACCGCTCCAATTTTAATTTCGCTGTATTCTTGTGCCTTATCTTCAAAATAATTTAATCAACAAAATAGCAGAAGCTATTCTAACCCAATTTACTCAACTTAAATAAATTTTTGTGTTTTTGCCAGCTTTAATAACCAAAACTCCAAAAAAACTGAACTCAATAAACAAATCAATAATCAAGCATTAACCTATACAAAAAAAAAAAAAAAAAAAAAAAAAAAAAAAAAAAAAAAAACAATTGTGAGTGTCAGCATTTTGTGTATAAAATAAAAAATAAAAATAAAAAAATTAAAAACTACTATAATAATGGAATTTACTTGTGCCAACAAAAACTGCTCTATTGAGGACAAAAATGCACTAAAACTGAGCTGCAATGGTCTCTGTGGGAAATCTTACCACGGCTGCTGTGTGGGCATGACATAGAGGAGTCTGAACTACATTCAGGAATACTCTTCTCATTTCAAAATTTTTCTGTGACGAGTGTAGGGATTTAACGCTGTCACACGTGATGCTCGCCATTAAATGTCTGAGCGACTCACTTAATGCTTTGCACTCAAACTATAAACTACTCTGCAGTAACCAACCTAACTTCGACGTCTTCACACACTTATCTGATGATGTAGCCAGAGTAGAGTCCATGTGTAAAGCAATTAACTCGGACATCTCAACTATTTCAAAGAACCTCAGAGCATTAACTGAAATAGTAAGAGATAGTGAAAAGGCGTTGCATTGTGATAAAGCGATTAATGAGCTTAAGAAAGAAGTAAAAACTGGCTTTGAGATCTTAAAAAATGACGACTCTACCAAAAATATAATGAGTAATCTTACTTCTTTGCGGTATGATATGGATACTGCACTGCAAACTAATTCAAATACAGCCAAATCAACACCGCTGCAGCCAGATCCTATGTTTGAAATACTATTTCAAAAAATGAATGACATCAGCGATGATCTAGATGTGTTCCGTGTGACGCTCGCAGATATAGCAGATGAAATTAGATCAGCGCCCAATAGAGTTGAATACCCACCACCACAGGCGCTTCAACATAACTCCTCCTCTATTTTCGACGAAATGACGTTAGCATCCAAGGGTGTTCCATCAGCTGCCCCTCTACCTACAAGGCAACATAGTATATCTCTCGACTCTTCCATTGCCTCAGACACCACCATTCTTACAACACCAATCGCTGCACCTAAAAGAGTTATCGAACGCTTTGGAACTTCGTGGACAATACCAGAATGGGAAAGCCGCATCCAAAAGTTAAATTCGGTTAACCAAAATGAGGGCATAACTGTATTTATCAAAGGCTTCCCCTCCAATGCAAGTATATCCTGGGTGCGTAAATACTTTCTAAAAAAGTTCCGCTTCACCATATCCGAGTGCCATAAAACATCTTCAACTCGTGCCAAGTTAAGCAGTTTTAAACTTAACTTACCATCTAAATACGCTTGGATGGTCCTGAGTCCTTCCGGTGGTATGCAAGAACATGGAAATGTACAAATATCTAGGTGGACGGACAAACCTGGCAGTACCTGGCAACCGAGAAATATATCTAAGGCAAACGTATCTCAAAGCTATACACCTAAGTCTAATACATATATTCCTAATGTAATTTCTAATCCTAGCATAAACACTAAATCTAACCTTAAGATAAGCAATAGTTATAAGCCTAAAACAACATCAAATAATATTATTTCTTATGGTATCCCAAACTCCAGCTTAAACCCCAACCCTAATTCTTGCACTATAAAACCTACACATATTCATAAACACCATTCTCATCCTTCCTCTAGATCTAACGCATCAGTGGAGAAAATATTACCTAAGCCCCATCACAGCGCTGTCCCCAACTGGGAGCTTAAAACCAATATTTTTCCCACCTTCTCTCCACAGATCAGACATAAGCCCACATCGGTCAACAATGACAATACTTTTAAAAATACTACAACTCACTACAGCAACGACAAGCACAACGGTAATCCAATTCCTGCAAACTCATGTCAAAAGTCAGCTCCCACACAACCTTTCACACAACGTCGCCGTGTATCTTTCAACCTTTCACCCGTCTCCGACTCAAGTGAAAACCCAACAAACACATCTGCCAATTATCCGAATTTCATTCACTCCCATACTCTCAACCCGTCTCCATCCCCCTCCGTAGACACTAACTCATCAATTAACCCAGCTATCACCCATCCCCGCACTTCAGACTCATCTCCTTTCCATAACATCCCTTCCAGTCAACCTGGTAACCCTGAAACCTTTTTAGACCCTCTAATACCTCCAAGAGTGAAATTAACATTGAACTCCTGTGCAGACACTGAAAGTAGATATGCCCTTTCTCGCCTTAGAGAGAACAGCGTCTATAACAACGTCCGTCTGTATCTCGCCTATATGCATAAAGCCCCTGAATCTACTTGCATAGAGGGCAAGACCAAAACTAATTTAAAAGTTTTAATACAACAAGAAGGGCTTGTAGAATACTTGGAGCTTTAGAAGATGGAATAATATTGGAATTGAGTTAACTTTTGTATAACTTTATCTTAATGCAATACTCAACCAGTGCCATCTATTTGTCAAATTCTATTGACGATATTGTTATAAAATAAACCACTGTATCGGAAGTTACTTTGTTCTACTTTTTTTTTGTTACCAATTTTCTTCCTCTAATCACCGGAAATTCTATTTCTTTTGGTGGATTACACAGCCTTGCTCTAATCAACGAGCCAATGCTTCGAGCTTTTCGATCCAGCAGCCGGCGATTCAATACAAATTTAGTTATTATCAAGCGGCAAGAAGTACGCATAAACTGAAAATTATTTACCTACCAATTTTGTTGGATATAATACTTTAATATCAAAATCTGGATGTTTTACCTAAGATCGAAAAATCTATTTTTTTTACGGCGTCAATTCCTTAAGGATTGACGCTTAATTTGGAGCATATAATCAAACAGCAAAACATGAGGGATTTTTAATGAAGAGGCATAAAGAATCCAGTTAAAATTTTACCGTACTCCTCTTCATCATAGCGCTGAATTACGTTGCTGCAAGTGGTAAAATGATCAATCGACAGTCAAAACTAAACAACCGACGCGATAAAACCACATGCTATCTTTCGTGTAAAAATTAAAAGAAAAATTGGTGTAATTTGCTAAAGCTAGTTAAAAACGGGTTAAAACGAGTTAAAAATTAATATCGGGTGAAAAATCTAGTTTAAATACAAAAAAAAGTATAAAATTGCCTATATAAATATTATATTATAAAAAGAATGTAAGAGAAAACAATTAAAGAAAAAGAAACAAAAATGTTAACATGCTGCGACAGCTCAGCAACGCGACAAACGTTAAGTGTGGTGAGAAAAGTGGTATTACCAAAAACAATGTCGACGTAGTAATTGTTCTATAAAACCATTTTACTTTATTATCAATATTTAATACAGTAAAATACATTCTAATAGAAAAAAAATAAAGATATGTGCGAAATATAAAAAAAAAAAAACTGTAAAGACTAGAAAAAAAAGTTAAATTACAACTAGAATTTATATATTAAAAGTTAAAAATTTAAATCTTAAAGCTTAAGAATAAAATTAACACTAAATTTAATGTTAAAGGCAGCCATATTAAAAAAGAACCTACAAACACGCTAACATAATAATGGCCAAGATAAATGTTAAATTCAATATACCGGAGAATGTTAAAATATCAAGAACAACCTATAATGGTGGTGATTAAGAGTTAGGCATATTTCTCTTTTAGATAAACTGGCTCTCTTGCAGTTCAACGCTGAAAGTACTTTCATCGTGGGAGCAGCGCAATTAGAAAAGTGAGTTGAAACAAGATAATTATAATTAGACGAGTTCTTAATAGTTCTCTTGTAAATGTAAAAGCAGTTCGCTCTTAATATCATCAAGTTTATTTTTTTTTGTGCCAATTTTTTTTTCGCGCTCTCACATCGAGTCTAACATGCACCTCTAAATGACTAAATTTAAAAAAAAAAAACCTGTAATTTTTATTGAATAACAAGGAATTGAGAAAAAAAAACAAACAAACATACTTTTGCATCATACCTGAATTACAATTACATCTTCTTATAAAATGTTCATATAAAAAAACTTTTACCTAACTTTGTTTGAAATCTTACTAGCATAGCAAACATTATTTTTTTTTCTCTTTTTCTCTTGGTTAACATAATCTTGCCTAGTATTTTTTTTCCTTTTTCTCTTTTCTCTTTTCTTTTTCATAATCTTGCCTAATACAATACATAAAACAAAATTGCAAACAGCTGTTGAGTGTCGCAGAGTTCATTGACTTTCGTGTTAAACATTTTTTTTTTGTCTAGAATTCGTTTTGGTAAAAATATTATAATTAATAAAAATGTTTTTCTTATATTCTGCTTGTTCTACGTCTGAGATTATGTTTATTGGAGAATGTACTAAAAGATGAAATTCGTTTTTCTATAATATTTATAATATTTTAATCTCTTGTAAAAAAAAAAAAAAAAAAAAGCATTTACCTAACTATGAAATTTCTAATGTTTACAATATTGTTCATTAGTATTCGAACCAATTACTTTATTTTTTTTATGCATTGATTAATTCTTAAATTAAATTATGATAAAATATGATTATTTTATATGTAATAAAAATTTAATACCATGAATATTTAAATAATTTTCTTTGATTTCTAGCAAAAAGGTGATTGGTTGTTGAGAAAGGTAGGGATCCTAATAGGAACATTTGATTGAATTTCAATCTGGCTTGGAAGCTGATCATTAGGATCATGGTTTGGGAGGGCAACGGTTGCATTACCACCATCGTGCAACATAAAACTTCCTACGCTTGTGTTTTGTGTGTCAGCCAGTGCTAGCTACTTCCGGTTCACTATGTCTATATGTAATTTACTTCCTTCTGTTAAGTTTTCTCGCTCTCTATCTGTTGATTAACACAGAGCTGGTTATCTATGCACGCAACTTTTTTTTAAAATAATATAGCAGCAACGTGAAGCATTCGGTGATTGGGTGCAAGACTCCACCCCACAAGCCGACGATCCCTAGCCGGATATAATGCGTGCATCCGCTTCCATTCATCGGATTCAAACTTTACTCTGAATTGACTTTGAAATTTTAAACCGTTGTATGTTACAGTTAATTAATATTATTTTAAAAAAATGGCGCCCAACGTGGGGCCGACACATTTCAAAACATTCGAGATAGTCAGAATGACTTCTTTGATTTTCTCAATTTACTTGTAGTAACATATTTTTACATTAATAAATTTTGTGTCGGTTTCCAAATTTATAAATTATGGCTTGTTCATCTCTTAGTTTTTCAACTTTCTTTGAAATTCACAAATTATATTGGATGATTCAACTGTGCTTTGGAAATATATATGCTTTAACAAATTTAGTATATAGCCACCGTAGTAAAGATCATTCATTATCTTTTTTTTTACTTGTAAAGACTTATAATCTTTGAAATTATGCATTGGAATTGTATATATTTTTAATCTTCTAAGTATATAACCGGTATAATTTCATTATCATTCATCTCTTTCACTCTGTTTAATTTTTGTCAATTTTTTTTTCTGTTTTGGAATTGCAGATGGTGTAAATGATCAAAGTGATCAAAATCTGACCAAAATTAAATCTCCTCTAGTTTCTTATTTTCATTTATTAAAATTTCTGGAATTTTAATAACCTCGAAAGCTTTAGAGAGTTTTAACCGATATTTTAATAAATATTTTTTTTCTCTTTTCAATGATTCTTGGCTAGCGCTATTTGGCCCATTACTGCTATGGAAGTTTGTATAAACCTTTCTTTTCACAACCAATTTACTTATATGCGAAGAAATCAAAACTTACAGAATATTTATATTTCATTTCACTTTTCGTTATCTTAATTCATTTATGTCTTAATATTTACATTTTTTTAAGACATTATTTGAATCGCGTTTACTCAAGTTCTAAATACACCTTTGTCTGATTTCAAAATTTTTTTAAATATTTATTTTTAATTCACATGAGCTTAAATACACTGTGCGTTGGTAACGTCAACAATTTTTTTTAAACATTTTTATTTTTTTTTGATTATTTTCATTGGATAACTTAACTGAAAATGTCTATAAGACATAGCACTGAGGACTTAAGTGTCACTGGAGTCAGTACTCATGTGTGTAATATTTGTGGCAACCAAATTTCTGTATTAGGACACTTGCTGAAGACTGTATGTAACCACAGCTTCCACCGAGCATGCTTAACCAAACATCTAACTAATAGCAGTTCATGCCCAGTGTGTGGCTCTAGTTGCGTTTCACAAGCTGTGAACCCACAAACGCCATCTAAGTCTTCTGACCATGGTCATAACACGAGATCGCAGGGTAAAAAGTCAACTACTGCTAAGCACAATGTAACTGAAACTGCTTTGTCTCAAACTGCGAATCTTTCTCAACAATCCCCAACGGAACAAAGAGATAATATTAGTAATTTAGTTACCGCTGTCGTTGGAGCACAGCAGGCTGAAATGCTTTCCACACTCAGTCAGCAACTGACAAAGTTAATTGAAACTAATATTTCAGAAGGTTTTCGACGCTTAAGCGTACACAATTTGAATCCATCCTATATTCAAAACCTTGATGTCAGGTCTGCACAGCAACCCCCTCCATTACAACCATTACCTAGAATAGAGCAGCAGTCTTTTGACCAACTTCTTAGTTTACCACAACGGCCAAGCACTGCAAACAACAACAACGGCTCTGTACCACTAATTCAAAACTCTCCTGCTTCTAACGATGTACAAAGTACATCTGATTTGTCCTTTAGACCTGATAAAGTAGGTCATATAATATATAACTGGAAAATTCGGTTTACCGGAGGACCAGGTGAGTTGTCAGTTGATAAGTTTATTTATCGTGTCGAAGCATTGACAATCCAGACCTTAGGCGGAAATTTTGAACTTATGTGTCGATATGCTAGCTCTCTTTTTGACTCCAAGGCAAGTGACTGGTTTTGGAGATTTCATAAATCGAACCGCGATTTTCGATGGAACGATCTCTGTACAGCTCTTAGGCGTCAGTACAAAGATACGAGGACTGACATGGACTATAGAGAAATGTTGCGGGATCGCAAACAAAAGCCTAACGAAAGTTTCGATGCATTTTATGAATCCATCGCCGATCTAACAGATAAGCTAGATCTACCTTTGTCTGAAAGTAACCTTGTGGAAATTCTTAAAAGAAATCTGTTGCCGGAAATTCAACACGAACTATTAAATATTCAAATATATTCAGTATCTCATTTACGCGAAATTTGTAGAAAAAGAGAATTTTTCTTACAAGATATTCAAAAATTCAATAGCGTTTCGAAATCAGTTCCTTTACGCAGACGTGTTGCTGAAATTGACGAAAATTTTTATGTTAGTAATGAAAACCTTGATCCCGACATTGAAGATGTTTCTGCTTTAGCCCTAGTCTGTTGGAATTGTGGGGCCAATGGTCATCCGTACCAAAATTGTCTAGCAGAGAGAAAAGTGTTTTGTTATGGTTGTGGTACACCTAACGTGTACAAACCAAATTGTAAGCGGTGCTTAGATAAAATGTCAAAAAACTTACTGTTGTGTGCACCGAGAAGTGCACACAAACCAATCCAAGCGAAAACTCAGAAAAACCAGGCGACCAGCACAGACTAACAATTCTTAGTTCTGCTTCTCAAAAAAATTTCAATAATTGTAATAATACTAATTCTTCAAATTCTTATTTTTTTAAACCTTTCCATGTTCGTCTAAAGGATAAGGACAATAATGCCCGAGTACGCATTTTTAAAGATTTTATCCCAACAAAAACGCAAATTCGATCCAGCAATCGGATCAAAAACTTTTGGCAGAAAATTAATTATAATCGTAAACGCTTGTTAAGTGCTATAATTGATAAGCCTAACGACATTCGACCTTACGCTGAGGTCAAACTCTTCGGAAAATCTGTTACTGGGTTGTTAGACACGGGAGCATCTATCAGTTGCATTGGATCAGAACTAGCTCAGGAATTTCTAAGAAGTAATAATTACGTTTTTAAAAAATTTTTCTCAAATGTTCGCACTGCAGATGGAAAGGATCAGGCCGTTATTGGCGAAGTGAAAACTTCAATAACTTTTCGGGGTAGTTCAAAACCGATTTCAATTTTTATTATACCAAGCTTATCACAAAATTTATATCTTGGCATTGACTTTTGGCAATCATTCAATCTTCTGCCTAAAGAACTTTCACATGGAATAAATTCACTTAATATTTTTGATAAACCAGATCAACATGCTTTAACAGAAAACCAAGCAACACAGCTTGAACGGGTTGTGAATTTATTTCCATGTTTTGCTAAAGAAGGACTTGGCAGAACTAATGTCATATGTCACACAATCGATGTTGGTGATGCTAAGCCTATAAAACAACGTCACTTCCCCGTTTCTCCAGCCATAGAAAAATTAATATATGAAGAGGTTGATCGGATGCTAAATTTAGGAATTATTGAGGAATCTGATAGCGCTTGGTCTTCACCTATTGTTCTTGTCCGTAAGCCTGGGAAAGTTAGATTGTGCTTGGATAGCAGAAAAGTTAATGCTGTCACCATTAAGGATGCATACCCCTTACCAAATATAGATGGTATTCTAAGTCGTCTTCCAAAAGCAGAATTTATAACAAGCCTAGATTTGAAAGATGCTTTTTGGCAGATACCGCTAGATACCAAATCGAAAGACAAAACTGCGTTCACAGTACCTGGTAGACCTTTATATCAATATAAAGTTATGCCATTCGGTCTGTGCAATGCACCGCAAACAATGTCACGACTCATGGATAAGGTGGTTCCTTGTTATTTGCGCTCAGAAGTTTTTGTCTATCTCGACGATCTATTGGTTATTTCCAATAGTTTTTCCAGACATTTGGAAGTATTGCAGGAAGTCGCTAGGCATCTCAAGTCAGCAGGTTTGACCCTTAATGTACAGAAAAGTAAATTTTGTCTTAAAGAAGTTCGGTACTTAGGCCATATTGTTGGGAATGGAATTATTCGTACTGATCCGGAAAAAGTGTCTGCTATAACCGATTTTCCGACTCCGCGATCAGTAAAGCAAGTCAGACGAATTCTTGGAATGTCTGGTTGGTACCGGAAGTTCATTCGTAACTACGCTTCGATTACCGCTCCGATTACAGACATGTTGAAAGATAATAAGAAGTTCACTTGGACTGACGAAGCTGAAAATGCATTCGTTGAGTTAAAGTCAGTTTTGAGCAGCGCTCCTGTGTTGCATAGTCCGAATTTTTCAGAACCTTTTTACATACACTGCGATGCGAGTAAGACAGGTGTGGGTGGTGTTCTAGTTCAAATGAATAAAGAGGGTGATGAATACCCCATTGCTTTTATGTCAAAAAAATTGAACAACGCTCAACGCAATTACTCCGTCACAGAGCAAGAATGTTTAGCTGCAGTGCTCAGTGTAAAGAAGTTTCGGCCGTATGTGGAAGGCCAGGAATTCACTATTATCACAGATCATGCCTCTCTTAAATGGCTAATGTCTCAGACAGATTTGAGTTCACGTTTAGCTCGTTGGGCTTTAAAACTCCAAGGCTATTGTTTTAGTATTCAGCATAGGCGTGGTAACCAAAACGTAGTTCCTGATGCGCTCTCTAGAGTCAACACCGACGATCTGTCCGCTTTGGAAAATTACTGTGGGTTTTTCGTTAATCTAAACTCAATGCACTTTCAATGTGACGAATATACGGACCTGATAAAAAAAGTAAAAGAGAATGAGTCCCAGTTTCCAGAACTGAGGGTGGTTGACAACTTTTTGTACCGAAAGATGGAGCATGCCACTGGTGAGCAATTACACGACGACCTATGTTGGAAATTGTGGATACCAAAAAGTCTAGTTTCTGATATGATGGCAAAAGCACATGATGACAATTTGGCTGCACATAATGGCATCAATAAAACTCTCGAAAGAATACGACGATATTATTATTGGCCGGGTATGGTAACTGATGTAAAAGCTTACATAAACTCGTGTGAAGTTTGCAAATGTACAAAACATCCAAATCAGGTACTCCGTCCACCAATGGGTAGAACTATGATAACGCACAGATTTTTCCAAAGGCTTTATGTAGATTTTCTGGGGCCTTATCCCCGCTCAAGCTCAGGCAATATTGGTATTTTTATAGTACTTGATCATTTTTCCAAATTTCCTTTTTTAAAACCAGTTAAAAAGTTCACTGCAGATGCCATAGTCAAATACTTAGAAAATGACATTTTTCACACCTTTGGTGTACCCGAAAGTGTTGTATCCGATAATGGAACGCAGTTTAAGTCTAATATTTTTAATAATCTGTTACAAAAATACGGGATAAGCCACCTTTATACAGCATTCCACTCTCCTCAAGCCAATGCCTCTGAACGCGTTAACCGTTCCGTTATTGCGGCTATTAAAGCATATGTGAAGCCTAACCAGAAAAATTGGGATGAGTTTTTAAGCAACATCTGCTGTGCTCTGCGCTCAGCATCACATTCAGCAATCGGTACGTCGCCATACTTTATGACTTTTGGTCAACATATGGTGACGAATGGATCTACATACGCTTTGTTGAGAAAATTAGAATTGCTTGAAGATAGGACAGTAAACTTTAACAGAGAGGATAGCATGGAAATTGTACGAAACAACGCTGAAGATGTCATGAGAAAGCAACAGCAGCGCAATGAAAAATCTTATAATTTAAGATCAAGAATAGTGTCTTATGAGGAGGGTCAAGAGGTGTTTAGGCGAAATTTTAAACAAAGCAACTTTGAACAAGGCTATAACGCTAAACTGGGGAAAACTTTTCTGAAAGCTAGAGTTCGGAAAAAATTAGGTAACTGTTACTATGAGTTGGAAGATATGCAAGGACAATTTTTGGGTACGTATCACGCTAAAGATATTCGGCAATAATCCTTATGTTTTGGTTACCATAGCTCCAAGTGGTATCAGCTTTCGTCGAATTTTCAATTCTCCCAAAGTCTGATTTTGGTTGGGGGGAAAATGTAGAATACTTGGAGCTTTAGAAGATGGAATAATATTGGAATTGAGTTAACTTTTGTATAACTTTATCTTAATGCAATACTCAACCAGTGCCATCTATTTGTCAAATTCTATTGACGATATTGTTATAAAATAAACCACTGTATCGGAAGTTACTTTGTTCTACTTTTTTTTTGTTACCAATTTTCTTCCTCTAATCACCGGAAATTCTATTTCTTTTGGTGGATTACACAGCCTTGCTCTAATCAACGAGCCAATGCTTCGAGCTTTTCGATCCAGCAGCCGGCGATTCAATACAAATTTAGTTATTATCAAGCGGCAAGAAGTACGCATAAACTGAAAATTATTTACCTACCAATTTTGTTGGATATAATACTTTAATATCAAAATCTGGATGTTTTACCTAAGATCGAAAAATCTATTTTTTTTACGGCGTCAATTCCTTAAGGATTGACGCTTAATTTGGAGCATATAATCAAACAGCAAAACATGAGGGATTTTTAATGAAGAGGCATAAAGAATCCAGTTAAAATTTTACCGTACTCCTCTTCATCATAGCGCTGAATTACGTTGCTGCAAGTGGTAAAATGATCAATCGACAGTCAAAACTAAACAACCGACGCGATAAAACCACATGCTATCTTTCGTGTAAAAATTAAAAGAAAAATTGGTGTAATTTGCTAAAGCTAGTTAAAAACGGGTTAAAACGAGTTAAAAATTAATATCGGGTGAAAAATCTAGTTTAAATACAAAAAAAAGTATAAAATTGCCTATATAAATATTATATTATAAAAAGAATGTAAGAGAAAACAATTAAAGAAAAAGAAACAAAAATGTTAACATGCTGCGACAGCTCAGCAACGCGACAAACGTTAAGTGTGGTGAGAAAAGTGGTATTACCAAAAACAATGTCGACGTAGTAATTGTTCTATAAAACCATTTTACTTTATTATCAATATTTAATACAGTAAAATACATTCTAATAGAAAAAAAATAAAGATATGTGCGAAATATAAAAAAAAAAAAACTGTAAAGACTAGAAAAAAAAGTTAAATTACAACTAGAATTTATATATTAAAAGTTAAAAATTTAAATCTTAAAGCTTAAGAATAAAATTAACACTAAATTTAATGTTAAAGGCAGCCATATTAAAAAAGAACCTACAAACACGCTAACATAATAATGGCCAAGATAAATGTTAAATTCAATATACCGGAGAATGTTAAAATATCAAGAACAACCTATAATGGTGGTGATTAAGAGTTAGGCATATTTCTCTTTTAGATAAACTGGCTCTCTTGCAGTTCAACGCTGAAAGTACTTTCATCGTGGGAGCAGCGCAATTAGAAAAGTGAGTTGAAACAAGATAATTATAATTAGACGAGTTCTTAATAGTTCTCTTGTAAATGTAAAAGCAGTTCGCTCTTAATATCATCAAGTTTATTTTTTTTTGTGCCAATTTTTTTTTCGCGCTCTCACATCGAGTCTAACATGCACCTCTAAATGACTAAATTTAAAAAAAAAAAACCTGTAATTTTTATTGAATAACAAGGAATTGAGAAAAAAAAACAAACAAACATACTTTTGCATCATACCTGAATTACAATTACATCTTCTTATAAAATGTTCATATAAAAAAACTTTTACCTAACTTTGTTTGAAATCTTACTAGCATAGCAAACATTATTTTTTTTTCTCTTTTTCTCTTGGTTAACATAATCTTGCCTAGTATTTTTTTTCCTTTTTCTCTTTTCTCTTTTCTTTTTCATAATCTTGCCTAATACAATACATAAAACAAAATTGCAAACAGCTGTTGAGTGTCGCAGAGTTCATTGACTTTCGTGTTAAACATTTTTTTTTTGTCTAGAATTCGTTTTGGTAAAAATATTATAATTAATAAAAATGTTTTTCTTATATTCTGCTTGTTCTACGTCTGAGATTATGTTTATTGGAGAATGTACTAAAAGATGAAATTCGTTTTTTTATAATATTTATAATATTTTAATCTCTTGTAAAAAAAAAAAAAAAAAAAAGCATTTACCTAACTATGAAATTTCTAATGTTTACAATATTGTTCATTAGTATTCGAACCAATTACTTTATTTTTTTTATGCATTGATTAATTCTTAAATTAAATTATGATAAAATATGATTATTTTATATGTAATAAAAATTTAATACCATGAATATTTAAATAATTTTCTTTGATTTCTAGCAAAAAGGTGATTGGTTGTTGAGAAAGGTAGGGATCCTAATAGGAACATTTGATTGAATTTCAATCTGGCTTGGAAGCTGATCATTAGGATCATGGTTTGGGAGGGCAACGGTTGCATTACCACCATCGTGCAACATAAAACTTCCTACGCTTGTGTTTTGTGTGTCAGCCAGTGCTAGCTACTTCCGGTTCACTATGTCTATATGTAATTTACTTCCTTCTGTTAAGTTTTCTCGCTCTCTATCTGTTGATTAACACAGAGCTGGTTATCTATGCACGCAACTTTTTTTTAAAATAATATAGCAGCAACGTGAAGCATTCGGTGATTGGGTGCAAGACTCCACCCCACAAGCCGACGATCCCTAGCCGGATATAATGCGTGCATCCGCTTCCATTCATCGGATTCAAACTTTACTCTGAATTGACTTTGAAATTTTAAACCGTTGTATGTTACAGGCTGCCGACCGATGTGTCCGATTTGCGTCACATGTTTAATTGCTTTCACGAGCAACTTGGAGTGTCAATTAGTCAAGTCAATGCGGACCTTGACACCTATGGCACTCACGTCAGGTCTAAACATGTCTCTTTTCTGCAAAAATCACGTAAGGAGCATCAACAGTATTATTGCTCCTAACTTTGACCCTAACACAACCCCTATCGCTCGAAATCAGTCAAAGTCACCTAACAACATTTCTCAAGTAATGTCCAAGGATCCATGCCAACCTGCCTACTCAATTAGTTCTCTTAAAATTTTTTATCACAACTGTGGTGGTATGAGAGGTAAACTAAATAAACTATTTATCGACGCTAAATCTTGTCACTTCAAGGTTCTAGTAATTACAGAAACTTGGTTAAATGACACTTTTAAAAATGAAGAAATTCTGGACTGCAATTGGACTATCTACCGTAATGACCGTGACTACTGCTCCACAGGCCTTTCGCGAGGTGGCGGCGTACTAATTGCTATCCACAATTCTCTTTCAAGTGAGCTTATAGAAACCCCTACTCACAAACTCTTTGAACACCGTATAGTAAAAGTTTATATAGGAAAAAAACTCTATATGTACATTGGTGTCATTTACATCCCCCCAAGCTCTAGTGAATCATCATACAATGAGTTATGTGAGACAATCACTACATTTACGGAAACCTTAAATGAAGAAGATAGAGTTATTATTTTTGGTGACTTCAACCGTCCAAATATATCATTTGTCATTGATGAAAATGACAACTATCTTCTTCCTGTAAACCTCTCTAGTCCCATAGACTTTAAATTAATAAGTACTTTTTATAGCAATGATCTACAGCAAGTCTCTGCAACACAAAACCAAAATAGTAGGTGGTTGGATCTAATCTTTACTAACTCGTACGACGAAGTGAGGGTTGGTCCAACCATCGAAGCAGAAAATTTGTTTGCTAACACAGTTCACCATACAGCCTTAACAATAATTTTCTCTGATATAAATATCTCTTTTACCCAGTCCTTCAATAACTCTATTGTGTACGACTTTCTTAATGCTGATAACGATAGTATAACATCTCTTCTAGGTGGCATTAACTGGAGTTGCGTTCTATCGAACTTAGACTTAGATAGCGCTGTTTCGAGTTTTTATAATTACATTTATACAGCTATCGAAAGGTATGTGCCTAAAATAAAGAAAAAAAACAAACTTTCTGAACCTTGGCTAAATTCAAATCTCAGATACTTGAGAAACCAGAGAAACCGAATTTACAAACTCCTCAAAACTGCCGAAAATGTAAGCGAAGAAATGCAGCTCAGATACGATGAGCTATCAAAAGAGTTCTCTATCAAATCTGAAGAAGCTTATAAGTTTTACACAAGCTTAATTGGTGAAAAAATTGTTCAAGACCCCAAAACATTCTTTGACTTTGTCAATTTGAAACGAAAATCAGCTGGTTACCCTTCATCCATGTATAAAGGTAATATTATCTCTTCCAACCCTCAAGAAATATGTAACCTCTTTGCGGATCATTTTAAGGATGTATTTTGTCCACCAACTACTCAGTCTGACATTTTTCCCCCCACTCCGAATTCACAGCATATGGTTGAAAACTTTAGTTTGACGAAAGAAGACATATCGAATGCAATAAAGGGTTTAGATGCAACCAAGGGACCTGGACCAGACCTAATTCCCCCAAAGTTATTGGTGCGATGCTTAGACCAACTACTTGTGCCCTTATACATTATACTTAACAAATCACTCTCTCTTGGAGTGTTTCCCTCATATTGGAAAACGTCCCACCTAATACCAATATACAAAAACGGTCAAAAAAACTCAGTTGAAAACTACAGAGGCATAGCAATTTTGTCGGCCATCCCAAAGCTATTTGAAAAAATTATTTGCGAAAAGCTAACATGCCTTATCAACCCGAGACTAAACGAGCAGCAGCACGGGTTTCGAAAAGGAAGATCCACAACCACTAACCTCATGACAATGGTTTCTGACGTTTTATGCAAGATGGAGAACGGCTACCTAATAGATGCCATTTACACTGATTTCAGTAAAGCTTTTGATCGTGTTGATCACGGTATCTTAATACATAAATTAGAAAAATTTGGTTTCTCTGGATCTTTACTTAGTTGGCTATCAACTTATCTCCATGGTAGATCCCAATATGTTAAATTTCAAGGAATTGTGTCGAAGAAAATTGAGGTCTCCTCTGGAGTACCGCAAGGTAGTCACCTTGGTCCTCTTCTCTTTAATATCTTCATATCCGACTTGTCCATAGTGTTGAAGGATATTCTACATCTTATGTATGCGGACGACTTAAAATTGTACCACGTAATTAAATCGCAGGAAGATGTCAATTTCTTACAGTTAAACCTCTCATCTCTTGAGACCTGGTGTACCCAAAACAAACTCTACCTCAATGTAAATAAGTGTAGTGTGATAAGTTTTTCTCGTAGAAACCAAGTTATAAATCACAAATACCGCCTCAATGGTAATGAACTTAACAGGGTCAATTATATAGTTGATCTTGGAGTGGTCTTGGACAACAAACTGCGCTTTAATTTACACTACGATAAGATTGTATCCAGGGCCAGTAAACTGCTCGGTTTTATTAAAAGACGAGCATATGAATTCAAGAATGTATGGGTCACTACATCCCTGTACTGTGCACTAGTGCGCCCAATACTCGAATATGGCTGCATAATTTGGAATCCAGTTTTTGGATCCCATTGTGATAGAATCGAATCCATTCAAAAACAATTCTTACTATTCGCTCTGAGAGAAACTTATAACCCCCGCGATTATGGAAGCCTTCCACCATATGAACACAGACTCACCCTATTAAATTTGATACCGCTATCAACAAGAAGAACGGTATTGGATACATGCTTTACTTTCGATGTTCTGAGCGGTGTAACTAACTGCGAATATATCTCTAACAAGATTACTCTCAATGACCCGTTAAGACGTACAAGGCATACTCGGCTGTTAACTGAATATCAGCATCATACTGCATATGCAAATAATGAACCCATCAACCGTTGCTGTAGAAAATTTAATACTATATCCGGCCACTACTCACCTTCCATGTCCAAATTCTCATTCAAGCGATCTCTATACAAGTCTTTTTCTCTGTCTAATTTACCCAACCTCTGAACTCTCCTCTTTTCTAGTATGTAAGTAACTTTTACTTTTACTTTTACTTTTACTTTTACTTTTCTTTCTTCTTTCCTTTCCTTTTTGACGTGTTCATGAAATAATGTCATTTAGGTGGGCGGATTACGCCCACTTCGAATTGAACATCTTCGAACACCAAAACAAGGAAAGGGGAGAAAAAAGAAAAAAAAAATAAAAAAAAGCCTGTTAGAATAAGTAAATAAATAAAAAACCTGTTAAAATAAGTAAATTGCCTTGGTTGGCCAATAAATAAATAAAATAAATTATAATACCTAATTGGTTCTGCGAATCCATTGGCATCCCAAAAAGTTGGTCGTAGACCTGTTAATACCTGTTAATAATAAGTCTGTTACCTCCATAGCCATAATATAGAAAAACAAAAATTAAGACAAAAACTAATTGCAAATTGGTGCAGCGATAACACAGCAAAAAAAAAATGTCCCACCTTCACTGGTACTCGAGAAGTTATGGTGAATTCTTTCTTCAAAGGATTGGTGTATAGTCTTTCAACGATACAAGATACAGACACTATGAAGGAAATTGTAAGTACAATATATTATTACAGCATTCAAGGAGAAGTTGCAAATAGTGCAACTAAAAACATCCCAGAGCCTGACAATTGGACACAGATAAAGGACCCTTAAGGCTCAGGTACAGACTAGACACCGAACCGCCGGTGACCATATACCGGAGAATATGTGAACTAAAAGCAAGTAATATATTGTTGCATAGATTTAAATATTATGTATATCTTATTAGTGCTAGTTAGTAGTGTTAGCTTAGTAGTATTAGCTTAGTAGAGTTTAGTTTGAGTTTCCAGTGCAAATTTGCTGGATGAAACTCAATTAAACTCAGTTTGCTTTCTGAATTTATAAAACTTAATTTGAGAAATGCCTAAAAGTACGCTAATGTTATGAAAAAATCTACTTTCAGGTGCAAATTTTGAGACCGTAATGTACCTTCAGAGTATTGAACGATTTTGTTCAGCGAAATATCAAACACAACTAAACTCAATTCAGCTGAAATTAAAGTGAACAGCTAAAATTGAACTCAATCGAAGCTCAAACTAAAGTCTCTGTGTAGACACGCCATAAAAGAAATTGCTCAATGATTAATGTAAGATAAAATTTATGAAATGACAAATTTAAATGAAATAATAAAAGTAATGACTAGTAGCAGATTTAAAGACAATTGTATAAGACCAGAATTTAGAAAGTTTAAAAATCAAGATATGAAGCCAAATTTAAGAACATGGCATAAAAGAAATCAAGAAACAGATCGAAGATTTCATAACAATGGAATTCATATCAAAACAACAATAATAATAATCAAAATAATATAAGTAAAAATCAGTCAGGTCAATTTACAAGACTTCAAATAATTCAGAGCAAGTAAGATACACCTATAGCAATAACAGGAACTACTACAATAATTGCATGGATCATAGCATACAAATTCTAGGCCACATTCAACTCAAAATTACATTTATCAACCAAGGCAAGAACGAACAAAGCCTAAGGAAGTGGATAACGTTGAAAAACAACGTAATCCAATGGCAGGACACTTTAAGCTAAATTCGAATGCATTTCATACGAATCAACTCAGACAAAACCAAAATGAAAATCAAAATCATGTTTTCGAGGATGGAGCTCTAAACATTTACCCACAAAAAATATTCCAATAAACAAAAAGAAATATGTAGCGCTTATATACACAGGAGCAAATTTAAGCTTAATTGACAATAGCATTAAAGCTCTTAAACATTTTTTATTACAAAGACCAATAGAATTTAGTACTACAACAAGTAAAGTTATTATCAAATATGAAGTGATTATGAGCACTCCGGAAGAATTTAATCTTTCACGAAATTCGAGAATAAGATTGAAAGTAGCACTGTTAAAAAGAAGAAAATATAGTTCTATTAAAGTCATAAATTTGTTCAATTGTTTTAATACAATTATAAATGTAGAAGACGGACAAATTATATTTAATAAAAGAATTACAGAATTCATACACATCCCATATAATAATTTAGATATCTGTACTTTAGAAACAAAAGAATTTGAGTGGTAGAGTATTCAATTAGACCATTAAAATACAGAGGAAAATCAAGAAGTAGTAAAAATATTAAATCGGTTTAGACATTAATTTTCCAAAGAAGAATATCAGCTTACTAGCACAATTAACGTACAACACGAAATACGAACTACGACAGACCAACAGATTAAAGCTAAATTGTATAGGTACCCTCCCAAACATGAAGCCGAGGAACGAAAACAAATCAAGGAAATGGAGGACCAAGGAATTATCAGAAAGATCAAACCAAGATATTCAAGTCCATTGATTGAAGTACCCAAGAAAGTATATAATTCAGGAGAGCAAAAATATTGGTTCATTATAGATTACAAAAAAATGAAAGAAGTGACTTTGGACGATAAATATCCACTGTCCAACATAGACTCAATTTTAGACAAATTAGGCATAGCCCAATACTTAACGACAATTAACTTAGCCAAAGGTTATCACCAGATTTTGATTAGAAAAAAAGACAGGGAAAAAACTGCTCTCGGTAACCCAAACGGACTGTATGAATTCGTAAGGATGCCTTTTGGCCTTAAGAACACCCCGGCAACCTTTTAACGCCTAATGAATGACACACTAAGGGATTTCTTTAACAAAACCTGCGTTTTCTACAAACATCTTTCTACGTACATCTTTCAAAAAACATGTTAAAGCCATTGCAGATATATGCACAGTTCTAAAACGCAAATTTAAAGATTCAAGTTGATAAATGCAATTTTATGGAGAAGGAAACTGGGTTTTAAGACCATGTTTTATTTTGTAATGGAATAAAACGTAACCAAGGCGTTACCGGTTATAACAGAAAATTCATAAAAGACTACGCAAAGGTAGCACAGCCAATCACTAAATATTTGAAAAAAGGAGTTTAAGTATACACAAAAGACCCCCACATATATTGAAGCCTTTGAAAAGTTAAAATTATTAAGCAGTTCTCATTCGATACTACGGTATCCAAATTTTGAAAAAGAATTTACGTACTGGGAGCGGTCTTATCTCAAGAAGGATATCCAGTTTGCTATGCGTCAAGAACCTTAAATAATCATGAGAAAAATTATTCGTCAATGGATAAGGAATTCTTACCAATTCTGTGGAGGTTTACGTACTTAAGGCCATACCTTTATGGTAGAAAATTGAAATTTTTACCGACCATCTACCGATAAAATATCTGCATTCTAAATATGAAGGAAAAGATATGTCGCAAAAACATCAACGTTGGCATCTCAAGCTAGACAAATATGATTTTGATATAGATTATTTAAAAGGAAAAGAAAATCAAGTAGCAGACCTTCTGAGTAGAGTAGAAAACGACCAAGATGTAAACAATGAAATAGCAAAAGATAATGAAGACAACATATCTGACCAAAATATATTCGGCAACATATAAGACAACGTTTCAATAGTCACAATTCATTTAGCAAAAGAAAATCTTCAAGACCACTTTTGGATAAAGGAATAAATAGTAAATATATATAAAACGCAAATCATTATTACCAATAACGAAATTGAGGAAATAAAAATTAGCCATGGAAACATAATAATTTTTGTAGCAGAACATGATTTTGAAACTATGGGAGATATATTCAAAATATATATTGTTGTGACTCAATAGTCACAAACCAATTTAAACTTAATGCTGATAAAATTAATAAATTAATGATTATATCAAATATCGACTAACCTTGATCATGAATTGAGCTATGAATTGAGCGATCGGCATGCATAAGCAGATAGTAAAATAAAACGCAGCACAAATTGCTTTAAGCACCGACCTACCTCAATGCATGATACCAGGCATGATCCAATTACGACAAACAGAAGCACTTCGGAGCGCGTGCTTAAGTAATAGCAGCACTTAGTAATATGCCGACTTAACAAAATAAAGCCAAACAGGTGAACGACGCTATGCGCCTGATACCCGAGTAGCGTTGCTCTTTGACGAAATTGAGCAATGTCGTACAAGCAGTGAACTTAATATTTGATCTACTTAATTTCATGCAGCTGTTGGTCACTATTTTGTGGCTAACTGAAAATGCATAATTGCCAAGGCACAATAAACAATGTCTGTATGGGGACATAATTTAACTAGGAAGTGAGATAAGTTAAATTAACAACTAATATTATCAATGTGACAAAAAACTGTCAAATGTGACAAAAAAAGATTTTGGAAGCCAGACATTTATTATAAATATCTGTGCTTCGGCTAAAATAAAGGAAAGTTTGTTTCTATTTCTCAGACGAGACACCAAGAAGTATTCTGTATATTTCTTTGGAGCTGACCAGCGGGGATCCAGTACACATTAAAGTAAGTATACAATCGGCTGGTGAGCCATTATAATACACACCCAAGATCTTTTGGCAACCTCATGGGTGCCTAGTAATTTGGCAGCTACCCTACCGGTTAAACACAAGTTAACTTTTTTTTTTGACTAGGGAAATTGTAGTAGGATGCGTTCTTCTCTATTGGAGAGAAAACGCCACACGTTTTAATTCAAATATCACTTTTAGATCACGACGAAGGACCTACGGGTATCCTCATTGGAAGGATCCAAATAATATTACAAAAGAAACTATTGGTATTTTTTATTCAAATAAACAGCAAATAAAATTTATCAAGTGCACATTGAGAACACGAGACATAGAAACAGAAGTAGAAGCAATTAAACAAATTCCATTTTTTCATAAAAGGCATACTCAAGGCATAAAGGACGTATAAGCAATTAAAAAACTTAATTTACTATCCAAAATTATTTAAACTAATTCAAATATTAGTGAACCAATGCGAATTATGCGCTAAGAAATCAAAGAAATAAGCTTCACAAAATCATTAGAAACTCCTACAACGTAAGTGATGAAGAAAAGGCTCGATATGAGGAACTGTACAAGTAATTCCATATCAAATCAAATGAAGCGTATAAATCTTACACAAATTTGGTTTCTGAGAATAAAATAAAAGACCCTAAAAAATCCTTCGATTTCGTCAATACCAAACGAAAATCATATGGTTACCCCACGTCTATTTTTAAAGGTAACGTGGTTTCTTCCAACTCTCAATTTAAAAGATGTATTAAAGATGTATTTTGTATACCTCTAATTCGGACTTTATCACCATCTCCCTCTCCAAACACATCAACCTTAAATTACAACCTCAATCTAACTAAGGAGGAAATTCGTAAGGCCATCATTAATCTTGATCCAAAAAAGTCGCCTGGCCCAAACCAAATACCTCTAAACTTATTAATCTAATTCAATTTTTATAAATCTTTGGTCTATTTCGTTCGTACTGGAAATCTTCCCATCTCACAGCAATTTATAAAAAAGCTGACAAAAGGTCTGTTGAAAATTAAAGGGGTGTTCCAATATTGTCTGCTATTCCAAAACTTTTCGAAAAACTCATATGTGAAAAGCTTGTGAATCCATTACTTTACGAACCACAGCATGGTTTTCGCAGGGGAAGATCATGAGCGTACTAGATAAAATGGAAAAAGGACATTAGATCAACGCTGTATATACTGACTTCAGTAAAGTCTTTGATTGTGTGGATCATGAAATCTTAGTCCTAAAATTGCAGAAGTTTGGTATTTCCGGTTCTGTACTAAATTGGATCAAGTCCTACCTAAGCGAAAGGTCCAAATATGTTAAGTTCCAAGGCATATTGTCCAAGAAAATATCTGTCTCATCTGGTGTTCCTCAAGGCTGTCACCTCGATTCACTTCTCTTCAATATCTTTACCTCTGACTTATCTGCAGTATTAATCTACGTCCCACATCAATCGATGTACGCGAATGATCTTAAAATATACCACGTCATTAAGTCGAAAGCTGATTCCAGTTTCTTACAGCCGAAACTATATGCTCTGGAGCAATGGTGTAATCTAAACAGACTCTATCTTAAAGTTCGTAACTGTAACGTTATAAGTTTTTCCCGGAAGATTCTAGTGGAGAATGACCACTACTTTCTGAATAACATTGAACTTAAGAGTGTAAATCATATCGTAGATCTTGGCGTAATTCTGGACAACAAGTTACGGTTTAATTTTCATTACGATAAAACATTATATTAAGTTAGTAAGCAACTCGGATTCACAAAAAGGCGTGCAAAAGAATTCAAGAATGTGTGGGTCAGTACAGCCCTTTATAGTACATTAGTGCGCTGACAACTTAAATATGCCTGCATAGTCTGGAGTCCTGCCTTTGAGTCACACAGCGTTAGAATCGTATCTATCCAGAAACAATTTCTGCTTTTTGTACTACCTGACCTGGTAGTACCTTGTAACCTGACGAACACATACTAGGCCTTTTGAATCTGATGCCTCTTTCATCAAGGAGAGTCTTACTAAGTTTATGCTTCACATTTGATGTTATAACTGGAGCTATCAACATTGAATATATCTCGAAGAAGATTACATTTAATAATCCCGTGTGGCTAACTAGGCATATAAAACTGTTGAATGAATACTAACACTACACTGTTTATGCATACAATGAACCCATAAACAGGTGATTTAACAATATCAACGATTGTTATTCACCGTCCATGTCCAAATACACATTTAAGTGTACCCTCCCCAAATACCAGTTCTCCACTTAACGTGCATTAATCCTGTGCTCTTCCTCTCTTGTCTTTATAAAATAAAATATACATTTTACGTATAATTAAGTATAATTATAAGTCCCTTCTTTTGCCTATTCTTTCCTCTCCTTATTGACATGTTTGGAAAAAATGCCAAGGAAAAAAAGAAGAAAATATAAATAATATTAACCTATAAGGATAAGTAACTTCGCCTTGTTTGGCCAAATAAATAAATAAAATCAGAGTCATTTAACAACTCAACAAAAGTGTTTTAACTTCAACTCTTAGTAGCACAAGTTCCAAGTGCTTGTTATAATTGCAACAAGAAATGAAAACCAAAGCCAATTCCCAACAAATTTAAGTCTTTGTTGGTCTGTTTGGACAGTGTTTCGAGGATAGATAAACGTATATGTCCAAAAACAATCAACATTAAGTGTTAAAAATCAAAAATTAATAGAGAAAGGGAATATACAAAATATACAAGTGTGATCGGGAAAAGAAGCTATACACTCAACTAATTTGGATTTAATTCAGTTTAGTTTTCACCTAAGATTAAGTGGATAATGAAATAAAGTCTTATAGGAAAAATAAAAATAATTGTATAATTTCTTATTTTTGTCAAAAAAAAATTCTTAAATATTCAATTCCTAACTGATATTTGGAAACAGAGCTTTACTATCGACGAATAAAAATTATATAAACATAGAAACAATTTAATAGATATTTTATGGAAATAGCGTAAACAACAAGTATTTTTAGACTCAAACTTGACAAAGCAATCATGTTTACTCAGCAACATATGGGAATACACGTTGGTTGCACTGACCTATGTAGCTGTTTTGGCGAAATATTGCTTTGATATTCAAGTCAATTGAAGTGTTGTTTTTGTTTTATGCACTTACCTAATTAACAGTGTTGGCGAAATACTGCTTTGATTGTATGTTTTTGTTGCTTTAGTATTTATGACTAAATTTCAGAAATGACACAGTTACAGGTGTGTACATTTTAATTTTTTTTTTCAAAGTTAACTTTGTATTGTTAGCTTAACATATTTATAATTTGTTAATTAAACATTTTTTTTAAATTATTTGAAGGAAAAAAGAAACATTTTTCAATAAAAAAATAATAAAAAAGCAAAACATTTGGTGACCCCGAACAAAACCAAAAAGATACACGTCTTTCGGAAGTCAACGTAAAATTCCGAGAACTATCATCGCCAGTAGTTAACGTGATTTGTTTCACAGTCAACACTCCCATCGAAAGAATCAGCCAGTAATCAACACCATCAGTTGACGTAAACCACAATTAGCAATACCATGAAAGACTATCAGGAGCTATTTGCAAGTCAAAAAGCGACTGGAGTAAAAATTGAACAAATAATTCGAAAATTCAAAAAGGATTCATTGGAGAAAAAAACGGTGGCATACTACAATGATCAACTAAAATGACTAATAAAGCTTGGTCAGTTTTCGAGGAAAAGGATAGTGTCATCCGGGAGTTAGACAATGTCCCATTACAACATGAATATATAACAAAGGATTATTATGAGCAAATGTCGTCATTGGTGCAGCAGTACCAAACTATTTTTGAAAAGGCTTCGGAAGAAATTAAAGAGCGACATGAAAAAATATCAGCTCGCAATGTTGGTAGTCAAAGCATCAAATTAAAAGTAAACACAGGGGTTCAAGCTTTAAGTCTTTTAGCTTATAATAATTTATCAATTCTATATGGTCCATCCTGAAACTAAAAAAAAATTCTATCTTATATGGTTAAAGTACCATCAAGGAATTAAAATAAAATTAGTTTACGTATCTAAGCGGTTCATTTGCCACCTAGACGCATCCTTATAATAAAATATATATTTTTAAAAAGTTTGTGCTATTTTTAGATCCAATTGAAAAATGAATTAGTTCTTAACACTAAGAAGTACAAAAAGCGACATCGGAGTGATTTATAATTATTATAATTTCACATGCACATAGTTATAACTACAAGATGAAATGTAATTAATAAACAATTCTTGGGTATCAGCAGAAAGCGTATTTCACAATAATAGGCAATTTCATGGACGGATAAAGCTGATGCAGCATAAAAATATCGAATCATCTTGTGTTTTCAAGTAAAAATGTATGCCTTGCAAACAATTTCTGTTAACATCCATGCATGAGTGCATCAGCCTGCATGCATTATGATACGTTGAAATTAATCATAATTTTACAGATGAAATTTCATAGATGAAGATAACAGCATTGTCAAGGCGTATAGGTATATAATGTATACGGTAAATATAGCTGGTAATATGCCATGATGAATTTTAAGATTCTTACTAATTACTTTTTTACTAAAGATATTTTTTTATTTCTCTCAAATGTCATCAAAAATCCAATCCCTATCAAAGAATCTTTAAAAAAAGATGTACAAAGGATTTTACTAAAATTGCTTAACCTGTGACCAGATATTCAAAAAAGAGATCAAAAAAGAATCATTTCAGAATTGAAAAAACTTCTATCATTAGATCCAATCTTAGCATATCCAGATTTTACAAAAAATTCATAGTTACTACAGACGCTAATAATTTTGTAATAGGGCCAGTACTGAGTCAAAACAATAGACCAATAAGTTTCGCAAGAACTCTTAATGAACATGAAAAACACTATAGCACAATTGCAAAAGAATGTTTTGCTATAATTTGGGCGGTAGGCTATTTTAGACCTTATACAGGGTGTACCGCAATTGAGTGCAACTATTTACGGAGCTGAAAGGTTAAGTCGAGCTGAGCAAAAAATCGTATGAAAGTGGGGGGGAGGTCTATTTTTAAATTCTTAGGAGCAACAGGGTTAATTAATATTTCACGACTTTGATTCACGTTATTGTTTCTAGCAGAAAAACTAAATACATAAATCATATTTTGATAGCTAATTTTAGAGGCAATATCAAAATTATAATTTTTTTAGTACAGCCAACTTTTTTATTTTTTGAGGTATGTTTATGTTTTTGGTGTTATTGCAAAGAAAATTGAATAAATTACAAAATTAATCTAAAAAAATTCATTTATTCGCGAAATTCTGAGAAATTTCCACTCAAAGTTGAAATTTCGTAATTTCAACCGATTGATTTCTTCTTCACATGATCACAGCTCGGTAACGGTTAAGTTTGTGTTATTTGTTGATATACCGTTAGAAAGGTGATTTCATTGCCTTTAAAATGAGTTATCAAAATAAGTTTTATATAAGTTAGTTTTTCTGCTAGAAACAATAACGTGAATCAAAGTCGTGAAATATTAATTAACCCTGTAGCTCCTAAGAATGTTAAAATAGACCCCCCCCCCTCCCATACGATTACCATTACCCATTACCTTTCAGCTCCATAGTTGTCATAGTTGCACTCAATTGCAGGACACCCTGTATATGTGGTAGAAATTCACGATTCAAACAGATCGCAGACCATTAGTATGGTTACACTCTATTAAAGAGTCCAATTCAAAATTTATTCAATGGAAAGTAAAACTTAGTGAATATGATTATGATATCGAATATATTAAAGGAAGTAACAAAAAAGTAGCTGATTGTTTAAGTCGAATGGAAGTAAATCCTCAAGATGTAGAAATCGAAACTTTAGGAAAAGATTAGGATTCAATAAACGCAACAATTCATAGTGTAATTGAAGAAATATATGATCATATTAAAATTTCAGAGTTAAGTCTTTTCGTATTAAAACACAAAATTTATATCGAAATAAAGAAAATTGAATTGCATGAAATAAGAATGATTTATTCAAAATTAAGAAGATTAATAATGCATATAACAGACACAATCGATGTCGAATTTAATGTTTTAAAAGAAATTTTCGCAAATTCAGGAGTTGCAGGATTATATTGTCCCGATGAGGAGTAGTTTCTTAAATTACAAAAAAATTATGTTCAAATGTTTAGTAATCAAAGTAAAATAAAAATTGTGAGATGTATGCAATGAGAGATGAGATGAAGCAATAGAGAAAATAAAGGATATGAAATTTCCTGAAATTTATGAAATTTATGAAACACTATTAGAAATACAATGAAATTATCTTTACCCAAAATTAATTGAAGTGATAAGAAGATTCACAAAAAATTTCGATATTGGCCAAACAGCAAAACATGATAGGAATCAAAAAAATTAAAAATTGGAATATTTGAAACCAGCAATAAGCTTAACAAAATTATCCAGATGGATATTAATATCACAACATTGAACATTTATTACTTAAAATTAATAGACAAATTTACAAAACATCTGACAGCATTACAAGTAGTAATAGAAGTATAATTAATAATCCAAAGAAAATAGTTTTCGACAATGAATTCAATACTTTGCTTCTCATATTAACATATTAATCTCAATTAACATATTAATTTATTTAATTCATAAAATGAGAAACGTCAAATAGACTTAAGAGAAAAGGTCATATCAGCAGTCTCAGTTTATAATGAAACCGCATGATTATATCGCATGATTTCTAAAGAAGAAGAAGAACCAAATAATATAAAAGAAACCATGATTAGGTAATAATAAGTAAGTTCATTATTGGTATTCAAGTTAATCGGTTTAGTATTAAGAAGAAAATAAATAAATTTTTTTTTTATATTAAAAAGTGTAATACTGCATTTTAACTGTGTATCTGAACGACATACTAATATTTAGCACAACATTAAATATTCACATATTCAAGCAATAACAAATATATTTAAAATACTAGAATTAAGACAATTAAAAATCCAAATAAAAAAATGTAATTTTATGAAAAAACAAAGTGAATTGCTTGGACACTTACTTACAAAATACGGACTTCAAACATATCCGAAGATCAGAAATAAATAAAAAGTCTCTTAGGTATAACGTGTTTTTAAAGAAAATTTATATAAGGTTATGAGTAGCTCAACCAATGATCAAATACTTAAAGAAAAACGTTAAAACCAATATAAATGACCCAAACTATATAGAAGCCTTTAAGAAATTAAAAGGTTTAATCAGTAGCCATCCTGTTTTAAAATATCTCAATTTTAAAAAACCTTGTCACTGACGCATTAAATTTTGCATTGGAGCCTTTCTTTCATAAGAAGGTCACCCGATTTTCTTCGCGTAAAAACCCCTTAATAACCACGACAAAAATTATTTCACAAAAAAATTTTTAGCCATTATGTGGCCTGTCAATTATTTTAGACCGTATCTTTACGGTAATAAATTCAAAATATATACAGACTATCAACCAATCAAATTCCTCCACTTAATTTACAAATTAAAAGTTTTTGCCCATAGAAACCAAAAATGGTTAATGTAACTAGGTGAGTACAAGTTCGATATACGAGTAGAGTACATTAAAGGAAAAGAAAAAACAATTTGTCAACTGATTTGCTACAAGACTTCTATGAAAATATATGCGATTTAAGCATTATTGGTAATATTGAAGACGATGCATCAATTGCTACCATTCACACAGCAGAGGAAAACTTACAGGATCATATTTGAATCAGAGAGGAAATAGTCCAAAGACCCAAATAATAATAACGAACAATAAGGTCGAAGAAATTAAAATAATTCATCGGAAAAGATTAATATTAATTGCAGAATATGACTTTGACAATTTAAGTAATATATTTAGAAGATTCATAAAGAAAGAAAGAAACAGTTGGTGTTAACACAGATTTAATACTTTAGTCTTTTGCTCGTTTTTAAAAAAAAAAAAATAAAAAACAATTTGCGGTTACAACGCATTGCCAATAACAAAAATCATTAACATGTAGTTTAAAAAGCATGCAGTAAAACCACAACTAATAATATGCTGATCAATCATATCAACTCTATCGCTGCATAATTGAAGTCAACGTTGGACGCGCTGGACAATCAACCTACATATATATTTTTTTCATCAGAGCATTTGCTAACTGAGGCAAACTTTTTCTGGCACGCTTAGCTCATACACGGAAGCAACACGATCTATGTGGGTGACACAGTTAATATAATTTATCTGCTTACTACTTAATGTAGTTCATAATTGTTTCGTAACAATATTTTGTAAGAATAGGGAAGTAGAATCAATATATTAAAATATTTGTAGCATCAAGTATTAAGAAAAATTGTATGTAAACAGCTAGTTAAAACTTGAGACCAAGCCTCAACAAATCACTCTTTAATTCAACAGCAAATTCACCAGGTCCAGGTGAACCCGACGTGATCCTTCGAGTGAAGCACTTAGAAGGGTTATACTTCAAACGTGGAAATTTTAAATTCGTTTCGAGTGTGACTTTACGCGGTCCGTCGCGAATTAATTCGTAAAATTATCTAAAAACAACTTGATGCATTGCGCCACAGGAGTACCAGTCGAACCTCCAGAGCAATGAATTTCGAGCAACTGGCCCAGGCCCAATACAGTTTGGGACGAGACATTGAGAGCCTGGCAACAAACTTTGCAAAGGATTCAAAGGATCGCAAAACATCAAATTACTATTCTAAACGTCTAAAAAAATTAAATACCTAGGGAGATGAATTGCATGAAATTTTGGCGTTGGAGAGTAAGTCTGAAAAAGATAAGCACTACACAAGAGACTATTATCATAGGATTCAAGCAGTCGTGACAAAATACACAAAAATATTTGAAGCCAACACCACGGAACTGTTAAATTTGGACAACGGTGCTGCCAGTCAATCCAATAGGATACTGAAAACACTACAAGCTTCTGCACGGAAAGATGACCATCAATCAAGTGAGAGCACTAGGCATAGTGTTGAGAGACAGAAACTTCTACAAAACCAACGCACATTGATTCAAGTTCAGACAAAACTTGCATGAAGTGCTAGCACAGAGTCAGAAGGAACACCCTCAATCGTATTACACAATCAAGCCAGCAATGATTGAGAAACATATGGTGAATCTGGCAAAAAACAACTGTGGGAATCAACAGAGGAAGACGTCATCAAAGACGTCATCATCCAGCAGGCTTATTATGACCTCGAAGCGAAGGGAGAAGAGGCACTGATCGAACTTAATTAGCACATGGCAGTAGATCTGACCAATCACCAAGTAAAACAACAACCAACTCAGATATCCTGCTGCCAAGTATAATATAGCCAAAATTTAATGGCAACTATATGCAATTGTTGTGAATCAATCACAAATCAAACAAATAAACCAATGCATACTTGTAGGCACAAGCTTTTGTGCCATACAATAACCTTGAATTTCTGCATTCAAGGCCAATGACATGTCCAAGTGCAACTGCATAAAAATGCAGTATCAGCATTAATGCACAAAACCGTTTAAGCTATGACATGTGCCATAACTTAAACGGTAACAAGCGAGCAGCTTAAATAACAAGACATATCGCCATGGTCATGAGAAATAAACTGACACCTTTGTGCCGTCTGCACCGGAAACAAAACGGGTTGACAGCATTGTAAATTAATTATATTTTTTGGTTGCATGCATTCATAGTATTTTACGCTGCAATTAATAATTGGACAATAATTGAGACAAAAGAATTCCGCCTTTGGGAAAATAAACGTATGGCAAACAAAATGCAATACGAGCATTTTACATATGTTAAACTAAAGAATGTTTTCCGGGTAATCTTAATCTCGGTTAGAAAATAAGAAAATGCAAATTAGCATTCCGGTATTTTATATATTTGCTTGTATTTTTTTTCTTTTGCTTGGAGCGGACCAGTGGCGATCCCACAGAACAATTAAGTAAGTAAAATAAGTAAGCTGGTGAGCCTTAATGAACAATACACATCAAACACATGGGGCATTCTTATGCATCGATAGTCGGCAATGCCTTGCTGCAACTTAAACCCAAAATGCAACACATAAAGTATGTTTATGTCCTGACGACATAAATATAATTCATGTGCATAGGGAAGTAGGAACAAGCTTCACAACATTCGTAAAAAGAACCTACGGGTATCCTCATAGGGAGGATCCAAATACAATGGGCAAACTTTAAGGTTTTGTACACGGAGCTGGTTCACAAGGCAGCTATAAGTGATGCCAAAAAAATGCATCACTTGACAACATTCCTGGAAAAATTTTATTAAACACTTTCCATACACATGCAAGTTAATGTCACATCTTATGAGTAGACTCAATACGAAATATAAACATATTTTTCATAAATAATAATCATAAGATCAAATCGAATAACCATAATGAGTCCTATGAATATTCATATTAAGTAAGTTATTTATATATTTGTATTTGTATTGTATTGTATATAAATATTATATATTTGTAAGTTATACTAACAAATGGTTTGTTAAGATATCAAATTAATGAAAGCTCAAAGTAAAATTAATCGAAAGATGTTCTTACATTTAATCGAAAGGTGGCACAATTAAAACATATTACAAATTAGTTTTATTGTTAACAAAAATTATGATATCAATATCAGTAATCTTGAGAAGAACAGTTTAGTTTATGTTATGCAGTTCGAGTTGGTGTCAGCCCAGAAATGTATTAAGTGCAGGTTAATTATACTAATCTAATTTGTGTCCAATTTTAGATTGTTTAAGAAAAAAAATTAAAAAAATAAAGTTTTTTTTGAGATCACCCATTTGCATGGGTGATTCTTACTAGACGTAACGTTAATAAAAGACTTTTAGTGATGATATTACTTAATAAGCTAATGTCGCAACCAGCGAATAGAAAGGAGTCATCAGCTGCATTGAAGGCAGCATAACTATGGAATGCATTCATACTTAGACTCAAAGCGAAAGGTATACAAGTTCAACACTGGGATGCTATCCACTGTCGTTAAGTGTTTCAAGAGAACTGAAGTGAGAGAGCAAAAATTGATATTACGTGTTTTTTCGACTCGAAATTTTGGTGGCGGTTCGCTTATGGTATGGGAGCATTTTGCGCGCATGGTACCCTCTCCCTTGCATTTCCTTTGTACCGAATGGCCAGCATTGAGTGCCAAGACGTCCTTCAGAAAAATTTACTCCCATATTTGTGGTAATATCCTGACGGAAATCTAATTTTTCAACAGGACAATGCTAGCGTTCACGTAAGCAGGTCGACGAAACAGTGGTTTGAGACACACAATGTTGCTCGACTGGAGTGGCCAGCACGTTCGCCGGATGTCAACCCCATGGAAAATATTTGGGGTTGGCTTGTGCGTCAAATTTATGAGGATAAACAACAGTTTCAAAATACCACCGATCTTAAATCAGCAATTTTGACGTCCTGGGCGCTTTTAACCCCAGATTTCTTTAAGCTTTATGTTGACTCTATGAATAATTAACGCTTAACAGAAATCATAACACACTCTGGTGGCCCAATAAATTACTAAAAGTTCCGAATACGATTACGATTCACCTGAAATTTTTATCAATTGTTTGGGGCAATTATAATATTGAAATGAGCATTTAGTGCGCTTTTCTAACTAATCTTTTCCTCTTTTTTGAAATTGACCGTTATTTTAACTAATTTTTGTTGCTAGTCTTAAATGATGTTGGTACTTGAAACTAACTGTAATACCAATTTGTGCTCTTTCACTGTAGTTATTTTGAAACACATACTGAGAGTGGGGCAACTATAACTTTGAAAAGTAGTGTACAGTATTACAAAAAATAGACTCAAACTTTCAAATAGCATTTGATCAGTCAATGCCTGGACGGCATTAGACGATTGGTTGCAGTCGATGAGATTCTTAAGTTTTTAGAACGCAGGTTTCAATCATTTGAAGTTCGAGATAAAGGGGAAACATCTTCAACATGAACATGTGCTGATGTTAGAAACTTGCCAAAAAGCGAAGAAAGATGCGTGATTTCCAAACAATGTGATCAGAAAGCTACGCATGTAAAGTATTTTTGATTGCAGACATTAAACAATAATAGAATTGGATCCAGAACAACAATCCTTGAATAAATTGTCTCAAAACTGGTCATCGTAGAATTGAGCACGGTGCTCAAAAAAACACAACACATTGATGCACTACACAAACGAGAATCCCGCCCTTAGGCAGTTACGCCAGCATACAAGCAAGTGCCTTTACAAGAATCATCACTTTCTTTCCTATTTTGTTCACGTTCTTCTTTTATTCGCTTCTTTAGTCCAATTCTGACTTCGTTGGTTGGTGGCGAGGGTTGATTCCCGGTATAGAATCGCTAGCTGTCTCCTCCCGTAGAACTGTCTTCCCCCTCTTTTTCTTTTCCTCTCCTGGGGTTTCTTTGCAGTGACTTCGAGAGTGCTGTCCCTACATCCTTTGCAAGTCAGATTTACCTTACATCTTTTGGCGAACAACACCCACACAAGTTATGTTTTGTTGGGAACGGTGCGAGTTAACGCGAGTCGATTAGTATTTTCTTATATTTTATTATTTTAACATTCTAATTGGCACGGTTATTGAACCTAAGTTGTTAAGTACATAGGAACATGCAACTAGGCATTTTGATATATTTATTGTTAACATTTAATTGGCACAGATGTTGTTCCTATGTATTTGTATTGTAAGAATTCCAAAACTTTGTTGTTAAGTAAGTAGAAATATGCAACTGAGCATATTTATTGATTGGCACAGATATTGTTCTACTGTATTTATATTGTTATTAATCCTATGTACTGTAGATTATTGAATATTAAATTTAATCAATAATTGTGCATATTTTAAGAGGGAGTCTTTTTAATTCACTAAACGAATAAAGAACGTAAAAATTGAAAATAAATATTTTTAAATGAAAATAAATATATTTAATTAATTCGCGCATACAATGCAGTAAATGTACCTTATGTTGAGTATCGGGCAGTCTTAGACTCCGGCCCTCAAGTTAATCTTATAACAGACGGATTATTAAAAAAGCAGAGTGAAAGGCCAAAGGCAATGTCAATAAGTGTTGAGCCAACCAAACGCCAGTTCATCATCGAACAACAATTGAAATTCACTCATCGATTAGCAATTTCAATGCAAGGATAGAAGCACACATTATTCCAAAAATTTTGCCAGATCAACCAGCATATGGACTGAATATAAACGACTGGGGTATTCCAAAGGACATTAATCTAGTAGACTCAAACCTTGATAAACCAGCCCAATTTGACTGCTTATTGGAAGCAGAAATCTTCTTCGATTTTTTTGACAAATGAGCAAATTAAATAAGCTGACAACTTTCTAATGTTACAAGGCTCAGTTCTTGAATGGGTAATTGCTGGTAACCTAGACGGTGGAACTATAAGGCTAGCAGTACATGAGATATGCACCAATAAGGAATTAGAGAAGGCTATCCAACGATTCTGGAAATCGGAAGAATACCAGACTCAAATGTACAACTTACAGAAGACAAATTGAGTTGAGAATCGCATTTCCTTCAACACACTTTTCGAACAAATGATGGCAGGTTTATAGTTATCCATCGATCTTGGCAGAGTCCAGGGGAATGGCCTTTGAACAACGATTTCTAATTTCAGGCCATCATTAAAGAAGCAGTACATTTCTTTTATGAGGGAATATGAATCGCTGGGGCGTATGGCTGAAATCAAGGTGAAGGAATCAGATCACCTTATTGCTTCATACCACACCACTGTGTGCTTCGTCCATTCAGCACAAGCACATAATTGTGTGTACTGTTCAAAGCATCTGCGCACAAGCCATCTGGCCCTTCTCTCAATAACATCAGGTACAATGGTCCCACAATTCAAAGTGAGCTGTTTTCAATTTTGCTTCGGCTGTTGTGAATCAGTCGTCACAAATTAATAATAATTAAAAGTTAAATAAATAAATGCTGACACCAAATATCACTGACATTGATCATGAATTGAGAGGACGGCGTTCAGAACAACCAGTAAAATAAAACGCATCACAATTAGCTTTAAGCACCGACCTACTTCAATTCATGATACCTGGCATGATCCAATTGCGACAAACAGAAGCACTTCGTAGCACGCGCTTAAGTTAAAGCTGCAATAGGTGATTTGCAGACTTAACAAAACTATGCCACACAGGTGAACAACGCTAGGCGCCTTATACCTGAGTCACGTTACTGTTTGTCAAAATTAGGAAATGTCGTAGAATCAGTGAACTTGATATTTGATCTACTTTATTTCATGCAGCTGTTGGTCGTATTTTCGAGACCAACTGAAAATGCATAATTGCAAATGTTCAGTAAACAATGTATGTATGTTTGTATGCGGATATAATTTAACTAGGAAATAAAATCTGTAAGTAAGTTTTAAGATTGTTACACAATCGCAATGTGACAAAAAAGTGGCAATTAGGAATAATGTAAAATTAAGCAATTATGTTAAGATTTTGGAAGCCACATATTTATTATAAATATCTGTGTTTCAGCCAATAATAAAAACAATTAATTTGGATTATTGAAACTGAAACCATTGACTTTCTATATTCGAGCAGATCAAACGGAGTATTCAAATATTGATGTAAGTATACAATCATCTTTGTGAGCCATTATAATACATACCCAAATCTTTTGGCAACCTCATGGCTAGCTTCTAGTTTAGCAGCTGCCATGCTGATTAAAAATAAGGGGAACCTTTTTTATTGCTAGGGCAATTTCGGTAGGATTTCCTCGTGTCCTTCTTCGACATAGTTTCGCAGGGAAACATGTGTGCTTTTCTGCTGGAGGAAAACATTACATTTTTAAGTCAGACCTACGGGTATCCTCAACGAGAGAATCTCAACAAAATAGCGCAGCTGGTAGATCCTTTTTGTTCACGGAAACATCAAGAACATTGTGAAAAAAATATAAGAGTTTTGTTATCGAAAGTTATTTTATCGGTAGAATGGACCCTCATTGATAGTGTTGTGAATTAATCACAACGTGAAAGAAGTCAATGCATACTTGTAGGCGCTACCTTTTATGCCATACAACAACCTTGAATTTCTGAATTCAAAGCCAATATCAAGTCCAAGTGCATTTGCATAAAAATACAGTATCAGCATTAATGCACAAAACCGTTTTAGCTATGACGCGTGCCAAAATTTCACTGGCAAGCAGGTAAATGAACAAATAAGGCCGAAGGCATGTTGTTGTTGTTCAGTATTTGTCATGGGAAATAAACTGACACCGTTGTGCCTTCTGCCGTCTTAAACGAAATTCATTATAACGTCGTTAATCAAAAGATAACCTTACTAACGCACAAGACAATTATGACATATGGTTCGTATAATCCAATTACTTAAGAGTAAAATCAAAAGAATAGACAAAATGCACTAAGAATATTACAGGACTAAAAATAAATGGTAATTTATCTAACATTTTATTTTCCCTATGCCCTGAAGACTTGCGGAATGCTTTAGCTTTCGATTTAGCTAAAGCTTAAGAACTCGAATCGAATATTAAAAGGCTAATTTTGCGTAACAATTCTGTAAAAATAGTAATAATTTTAATTTAAATTCAAATCGTCATCATAACAATCTAAGATTTCCGTATAAGAATAACAAAATGATCTATAATAGAGTAGTAAGCATGCATGGAACAAATTGGTCACCATGGCAAGCACAGTATACAATTTTACTCCAACAATAAATGGATAATATGTTTAAGTTAATCCTACAGAATGGACAACATAAGCCAACTACCATGGAAGTAGATACATCTGCCTAATGTAAAGATCCTAATTATGTTAGACAACGGTATAATAATAATTATAACTATAATAGGTCAAATAATTTCAGATCGCTTTATAATAACAATCATAATAATTAAAATAATTTGCCGATTAAAAGAGGAAACGACAGCACACAATAACCTAATAAAATGCAGAGAATTAATAATATAAACGAAAAAGCTTCCTTAAGGCAAGCCCACGTCTTACCCTATATCACCGGATCAAGCGAACAATCAGGAAAACAATGGAGATTTCTAATCGGCATTGGAGCAACAAATTGCTGTTGTAAGCCAGGTACTTTAATAAGAAAAAATTCGAACTTCCAATAAATAAAAGAGTAAAAACTATTAATGAACATTCAATCATAACACATTTCGCGTAATGGACATTACTGAATGTCAAGCAAAGATTTTATATAATAGACAACTTAGGAGCAGAATTTCTAATAGGATTAAATTTCATTATTAGTAATGAATAAATGATAGATTTTCAAAATGCATGTCTAATCCACAAAGGAGGAGGATATATGAGTAAATTTTTAGATAATGATGACGATAAATATAAGGTTGAAAATAATACGAAAACATTTGAAACGAATATTTTGGAACATTAGAGTTCTGAAACGGCTAAAGAAATACATATGGTTAAAAAAGATACTAAGAACACTTTGGACCAAAAAAAAACAAATAGTTACAATACTAAAAAAAAGTATAATAAAAAATTTGAGTTAAAAGGAATAAATTACTTTTGAACCTCAAAACGCCGTCGAAAGAAAATACCGACTGTAGAATAACCGTACAACAACAACATAGTGTTGTGACTCACCGAGTCACCGAGTCAACTACTGTAATATCCATAACTGCTTAAAGTCACTACTTTTAATATTTTACTTAAATCAATGCATATTTATAGGCATTACCTCTGGTAGCCTATAATAATAATGATCAATTAATAATAATTGAGCGCAAAATGCATTCATAGCATTTTAATTAATAATATTTTATTGTTGTAATGCATGTAGCATTTATGGAATTTTATTTACTGTAGCTTGAACTTGGACAATATTAAGCGTAACAAGAGTTCCGCCTTGTGGAAAAGAAAATATGACTAATAAAATGCAACTTGAGCATTTTTACATATGTTAAACAAGAACGTTTCCGTATAACTTGAAACTCGGTCAAGTTATGGGAAATATTCTTGCGGATTAAATAAGTGTTACAATTAGCCAATTAGTAAGTAAGTTAAATTTAAGTATGTGACAAAAAACTGGCAACTGAGTAACTAATTAAGAATGTAAAGATTGAGGCAGCCAGATAATTGTTATAAATATCGGTGCTTCAGAGTCGTATGAGAGTCGTGTAAGAGTTGTCAAAAGCTGATAACAAATAAATCGAAATTCTAAACTTAAAACTTCTCCGGAATTCTTTATTTGCGCAAGGATCATCAGTGCGGATAACCCAGTACAACGTAAGTATACAAAGGGGCTGATGAGCCTTTAGAATAGTACACAAAGGGGCTGGTGAGCCTTTAGAATAGTACACAAATAAAAGGGGCATTTTAATGCTTCGACTGACGGCAACGCCTTGCTGCACATCTACCCAAAAAGGCAACACGCCATGTACATATATGCCCTAGAGGCATAAATGTAATTCGCGTGCATTTTTTGAAATAGGGACAGTCGGTAGGATTGTTTAGAGAAGAACCAACGGGTATCCTCATAGGGAGGATCCCAACAATAGGCAAACCAAATTGTCCAGCCACAGCACAGGGCAATGTACGCTTGCTGCTCTATATTTTACTTATGGTACAACAACAACATAGGCAAAACAAATCGCTGCTACAGCACAGGACAACGCATGCTTGCTGATCGACTTTTGCTTATTATTAAGTTTGTTGTTTCTTTTTATATTATGAATTCTTAGCACTTTTTATGTTTTGATTGCTTACATTATCAATGCTAAATAAGCAATATTTATCATGAATTTAGGTTTTTGTCATTTATTGAAGTTGATGTTAATTAGTCAATATATAATTTGATTAACTAAGCAATATGTTTTATATTTAAGCAGGTAGAAGGAAATAATAAAGTAAATTATTTATTTTACACTAATCATTATAGTGCTTTTATTTAACTCTCTACGTAAACAATCCAGGTTCAAGTGCCCGTGTTTGTTAAGTGTTCAATCCAGAGCAATCCAAGTTCAAGTGCTTGTGTTGGCGCCGCTGGAACAAAACACCGACAAAATGAAGATTAATAGTATTCAAAATGAAATTAAATATCATATAAAAACTTAAGAGAGATAAATGAAAACAATGAATATGAAAATTTAAGATGACATATTACAAAATAAATAGAAATATCATACTCGAACATAAATATGAGTTTACCTTTCAGAACAAATGTGAAAGCAGGCATAAGGACAACGGTGGAATCTCCGGAGGAAACTTTGGAGCAAACAATACCCATAAATGATGACAAGAAAATATAAAAAGGCCAAGTAAGAGTCCTTACAACTCATCAATATGAGTGGTATCAAAAATAGGCTTAAGGGAAAACGGTTCACCTAAGTTAAAAATACTATTAGATTAATACCATATACCTGACGTAAACGTAATTTTAGCAAACTTGGGCAAAGCTTAGTTATTCTCAAGTATTGATATGGAATCAGAATTTCACCAGATATTAATGAAAGAATCAGATTTCTAGAAAGCTGCTTTTTCAGTAAATATGTAATACTAAATGTGAATATATAAGAGTGCCATTTGGTTTAAAAAATGCTTCAAGTATATATTTTTCAAAGAGCTATGGATGACATTTTAATGGAATTTAAAGGAAAGTTGTGTTATGTTTATATCGATGCCTTAATAAAATTTTCCAAAACTAAAGAGAAACATTTGAATATAGTAATAAAAACATTAACACAAGCTCTAATAAAAATATTATTTAAAAAATTTATAAAATAAAATTTAATTTTTAGAAGCATTTTATTCTATAAAAATTTAATAGAAACTACAGCAAATTATCCTATACCGAAAATATTCAGCCCAATCATGAAACTTTTTTCTCGGCAGTTGTAAAAGAGAGATTCCGTTTGTACGGGTTCAGGGCCACACGACTGCACTTTTTCTTGGCTATGCAGAAGTCAATTTTCATGGTCAAAGAATTGTGTAGTTCAAGGTGTTGCGTCAGTACGTTTTCTTCAAATAACAACCTTGGCTTTGAACGCAAGTAAACTCACCAAAACAATGTAAGCCTTAAATCAGAGCGACTACATATCCAGGCAGAGCATGAAATATGATCATTTTATTTTTTGTCATTTTTAAATGATCGTCAAATATGCTGACGCATCAATTCATTGCCAAGGTTGTTTGTTGTGCACTTAGCTATATTTTAATTTATATATATTTTGTTTTATAATATATGTTTATATCTTGATATTGATTTTGCCTATAAAAGGGCGATAATCGTAATAAAGAGAGTTTTTTTTAGTAATCAAGCTCGGTATGTTTAATTCAAACTCGGTGTGTTTACTTCAACTCCTCACAAACAATTCCAAGTGCTGTTTGTGAAAAAATAATTAAATAGTTCAAGTTTATGTGCTTGGGCTAGAACCAAACAATTAAATCCAAACGCGTATTTAAACACCGTTTTTAAAATAGCAGATTAAGACACCGTATTTTTTTTATTTACACTCATAAATATGGACAGTTGACGAATAACTTTGCTTTAAATCTTTCGAAAAAGTTTTTAACTTTATCCTAAAAACGGAAACTTCCTTTAACAACTCCCAGGAGAAAATGTTTCATGACTGGGCTGAAAAAGAAAACTGAGAAGTTTTCTAGGCTTACCAAGATAGTACAGAAAATTTGCAAAAAAACTTTGCGATTAAAAGCTAAACATTTACCAAAACAATCATCAAGAAAAAACTCGTTAAAAAATCAGATGATACTTTATTAACCAGACGACGAGAAGAAATTTATTTTTACAACAGACTCTTCTAATATAACTGTTTATGTAATATGTAATATGTAATGTAATATAACTGTTTTGTCACAAGATAAAAACCCTATAATTTTCATTTCAAAACATTGAACCCAACAGAACAAAGTTATGCATCTAATAAAACAGGAACTTTACGCAAAAGTATGAGCATTGAAAACTTTCAGAAACTACCTCTAGCAAATTTAGAAATCCACACCGATCACCACTCACTTAGTTTTGCAGTATCAACAAGAAATCTCAAAATGGAAAAATTGCATGCGTTTATAGAAAAACTTGCAACCAAAATAATTTATAAGCCAGGATTTACTAATTTAATGGCAGATGCTCTCTCAAGGCAGACTTTAAATAATTTATCTGATGAATCATCTTCAATTATCTCAACTTCACACTCAACAGAAAGTAGTAACGATAATCAAATCAAAAGAAACATTGAAACCACTAAATCAGTTCAAACAACAATTAGTCATAGTCAGTGCAACAGAAATAACAGTATACGAACAGATACAAAATTTCGGAAGAACCAGACATTTGTAGAATTTGATACTGTACATAATTTAATAACTATCCCTAAAGAATATTTACAACCAAGACTTGTAACAGCAATTCATTGTACACCAGAAGACTTATATCAAATAAAAAATAAGAGAACTGAAACTTTTATAAATACATGTTTGTATTCGAAAAACAAAGCCTACGGAGAAGAAACAATACAAGCGAGTTCGACTTTAAGCGTTTAAATAACGTCACAATCGCAGACACATACCCTATACCCGATATAAACAATACTATTGCTAATATTCGAGGGGCTAACTTCTTTAGAACCTTTGACTTAACTTTAGGTGTACGATGTCATGGTCATTGAAATTAACCGATTTCAAGGCCATGATTTCTTACACCTTTTTATCACAAACAACCTGGGCATTGCACTTGCAGCGTCAGCATTTTTTGACCAACATTCAACTCCAGCTAACAGCGGCCAAGCAAGCGGAGTCATATTCTCTTTTTGTAGTCATTGCACTTTTGCTGTTTTTTATGTTGAGCTTAGTGCAGTGCCAAGGTTGTTTGCTGTTGACGTATCTTGTATGTATGTATTTATGTAGTATATATTAAATAATAATGTAGTAAATATTAATATTATATTAAAAGGCAATTTCATTGTCTTTATAAGGAGAAAAACTAATAATAAAAAGATCAGTAGAATTCTAGAGTGTGATCAAATAAGCTTCAATAGTGTTTTACTCTTAAGGTGTGCAAACGGTTTAAGTGCCGTTTTGTACAACATCTCTTTTCGGTTAGTTCAAGATAAAGTGCTTGGGCTACAACCAAACTCCCGAAATCCAAATTAGGATTTAACATTAGGCTTCGACCAGATAGCAATGAAAACTTTTGACATTGCTAAAATCACATTTTTAACAATGAATGGGGCATATTAATTCTTCAGATTAGGCTTCGGACAAAAAAATGCTCCAGCAATATTTCAGTGCATGATCGATGACGAGCATAGGGAATGCATTGGAAAAATTAGCTACGCCTACCACTAAAACAATAAAAATTAAATTTAAAGATTAAAAAGGAACAAATTACCTTTAAATCTCAGAACACAGTCTAAGAATAATACCAACAAAATGAGAATAAGCAATATAAAAGCTGAAAATGAATATGAAATATTAAGGAAAAATAATATTGTAAAAATCAAAAAGAACACAATCAAATTGATATGAATTTGCCATTCAGAACAGATATCAATGAATAAATAAGAGCACGAGGAGAAAAGCCAATATGGATTAAACGATATCCATATCCATTAGCTGCAAATACTTTTCTGAATAAAAAATATTAAACAAATGTTTAAAATAAATATTATAAGGTCAAGTAAATGTCCTAAAAAAAAGGAACGAATGGCGATGGTACACCCAAATTACGAATGGTTATAGAATATAAAAAAATCAATAGTGAAACAATCTCAGCTAAATATCTGATACCAAATACTTCGATAATTCTAGCCAACCTTGATTTCAATTACAACCAGGATTTCATTAAATACAAATGAAAGTAGAGGATATAGAGAAAACAGCATTCTCTGTTAATAATGGGAAATACAAATATCTACGAATGCCATTTGGTTTAAAAAACGCGCCAAGTATATTTCAACGAGCAATGGTCAATATACTAAGAGAACGTTAAAAAATTTTGTCACATCTACATAGATGATATTATCATTTCTTTAAAAGACATAATAAACATTTAAAAATAATAATCGACTCATAAAAAAATGCAAACATGAAAATATCATTGGAATATATAACAAAATATTTTACATATTTTATATTTTATATTTTATATATAAAATATATTTTACATACATTTTACAAAAAAGCAAAGTTGAATTTTTTAGGATATTTAGTATCACAAAATGTTATGAAAACAGACCCAAAAAAAGTAAAAACAATATTTTCTGATACTAACAACATTAAGACAACTTAGAAGTTGCCTAGGATTAACAGGATATTAAAGGATATTTGGTAAAAATTACGCTCAAATAGCAAAACCCTTAACTAAATATTTATCAAGAGAAAATGGAAAAGTATCCCAAAATAAAACAAAAAATATTAAAACAACATTAGAGAACGAAGCAATTAAATCGTGTGAAAAATTAAAAGAAGGCTTAAGAGAAAAAATTAAGCTATATCAACCATATTTTAATAAAAAATTCACTTTGACAACAGATGCAAATTTAAGAAATTATTTATACGGTGTATCAGACCTTGAGTTTAACCGCTAAAATGAAGAGAAGGCACGCATTAATAGAGGAATACGCACCAACAATTATATATAAGCCAGACGTAACAAATAAAGTAGCAGGCGCGATATCAAGGCAAACTTTAAAAACAAGATAGAGATAGAATTATGCATGAAGATAATTTTAAATTTTAGTGGTACCATAAACGGAACAAATCCAAAAGGATGTTAAAATGCGAATGAGCTCTAATGAACCAATAATATCAAAAACTGAAAATGCTGAAGCAAACACTTTGTTAGGGATCTATTGATAGACCTACGTATAGAAAGAGGCAGAATACTAAGAAAAAGATGGATAACTAGAATATAGAGAAAAAATAAAATAAAACATAAGAATGTTTATTGAGGACACTTCTTTTCTTCTAAGATAATACATCTGATAGTACTTATGACAGCATTATTTGCTTCAACAACTAAACCAGAAATTTTGGACAAAGTAGTTTATACCAGAGATAATTACATATTAATTGAAAATGGAAAAGCTTTCATTTACGAGAAATACGGAGAAATATATCATATAACTAATTTTACATTTAATAATGGTATTGTTGAGACAAGTAAGGGTAGTAGGGTAATTAAACAACAAAAATCTAGAATATGAAAATAACTTCATCCGAATATACAGAACATAATTTAGAAATGTATTTAATTGAAATTCTATTAGGACAATTACAAAAATCGATTAATAAAAAATTGAATAAAATTTAAAGAGGTATAAATGAATGAGGAACCTTATAAAAATGGAAAGCCTGGTCTCCCGACTATAATGGCTTAGTAAAAATAGACACAAAATTGCCAGAATTAGTTCAAAATAATAACAAACAGTTTTTTACAAATTCTCAAATTTCGAAAGCCATAACACAGTTGCACGAATTAATTAAAAATATTTCTGATTCATCCAACACTAAACTTATGATTAAAAAAAATTAAATCAAATGATATCAAACGAATTGCAAGATATCATTCACATGGTCAATTAAGCAAAAGTAGGAATATTCAATCCCACAATTTTGCATTTAGACGAAAACGAGTTAAGAAAATAATGAAAAATGAATATGATAAAGTAACGATTGTAGATTTATTAGATATGTCCATTTTTAAAATCATACAAAATAAAGATTTAATTGTAATATATATTAAGGCCCTGTGCATTGTCGTTTTTATTATTATTTTATTATTATTATTATCTATTAACAAAAAAAATTTTACAAGTCTTTTTTACAATTTTTTACTTTTTCATAAATCGTTTGAGATAACTAATTTGCTTCTATTTTGGATTACAGCTCTTACTTTATAAAACTTACAAGTTTTCTTAATTATTGGATATTTAGGCTCTGTGCGAGTTGATCTAAATACGACCTAAGCTAAATTGTGTCGATAAAACAGTGCTTCCTAAATAATGTAATACGTTCACACTGAGAGCTAAATGCGCATTTAACGAAATGCGCATTAGCAATTTAGAATGCATGCCCGTATGCTCCTTGTAGGAGTAAAATAGACAAGTATATACATTCGATTTTGTAAATGCGCATTTAGCTCCCAATGTGAACGTAGTATAAAGATCTTTTATTTTATAATCGTTTGTATTATTGTCGGTAGTATTCCAAGTCGTTGCTTTTTTTAAAAAGTACCAAAATAATACTACGTTCACACTGAGAGTTAAATGCGCATTTATAAAATCGAATGTATATTTTTGTCTCTTTTACTCCTACAAGGAGCATACGGCCACGCATTCTTAATTGCTAATGCGCATTTCGTTAAATGCGCATTTAGCTCTCAGTGTGAACGTAGTATAAGAATGCCGCTTGGGTATGAAGTTGGCTACAATCAAATTGAATCTGTCGGAATTCCTTACGTTAAAGTTCTTTATAATACTCTACAAAGTGTTGCCATTCACCAAGATAAATCAAAGTTGTCATAGCAAGGTTTGCACAAATACACAATATTTTTTAGATTGCTACAGTAGATTCCGAGCTACCTAAATGCATCCTAAAATAAGGACATTTTCTAAGAGGATATAATGTGTAATAACATTTCTTAACCTGAAAATAAAAATTTCTTTGATTTCTTTACATGGATAACGAATATTTAGGAAGCACTATATATCGACAAAATTTAGCTTAGGTCGTATTTAGATCAACTCGCACAGAGCCTCAATATCCAACAATTAAGAAATCTTGTAAGTTTTATGAAGTAAGAACTATAAGCGAAAATATTTGCTTTTATTTTGTTATTTCAAACGATGTATGAAAAAGTAAAAAAATTGTAAAAAGACTTGTTAAATATATATTTTAAAAGAGATAAAAAAGAAATTTTATAATAAAAATAACAATGTAATAAAATTAAAGGGTATAATAAAAATATTGAGATAATATAAGATGGCATTACACAATATTATTAAATGGAAGCCATATTGTAAATTTAATCAGAAAAAACGGCGTATATCTTGTAACCTGTAGTGATAAAATTATTATTGATAATGAAATGTTAATAATTTTATAAAGAATAGTAATTTAAATAATTATGATATTGTAAAATATATTGAAGAAAGTTTTGATAATATTGATTGATTATATATGAAAAGAGATAATGCGAAATTGAACAAAGTGTACGGTTCTTCAATACACTGAGGAAACGAATTGGTTGCTGCTACCGAAAAAATGCCCAACTGAATTTTTGAGGTTACAGGAACCTAAGGCTTGAAGTTACATTAACATATTTTTCGATTGTTGTTTATATTTATGTAACTCGGAACAAATATTGGTAAGCATGACAAAATCTAATGCCTTTTCGTACTGAATATCACAACATGCAACCGGAAAATCGATTGGTGTTTTAGTAAATTGGCTACCACAACTGACATACAAATATGTTGCAACCAACTAAAACTATCCCTCTGACTAAAACTTTGTTTTCAGGAACTTATATTTAACTCCGAGCAATCTCAGTACTTTCGTAATACTTGTAAAGAAAATATTTAAAAACAGTTTTTATAAGAATATTTATTTTGTCCCATAATAATATAATCCCATACAATTAAAGATTTTCCAGATGCACATCTGGTAATGTGAGACGTGTGATCACAATTTATTAAATTTACATCAAGTACAAATTTATTATTTGTTATACTAACATTGTAAGCAAAATAATGTTTTTCAAAATATAGTGTTTCAATAGTTTGTAAGGCAATATAATACACATTTTCAGATGGAACAAACAGTATCATATTTATCAATGCAAACACTGGTTCTCCACTATCATTATAATTTATACAAACAACCATGTTCTTTTTTAAAAACTTACTATATAATTGAAGCCAAGACATTTCCATTGCTTCAGAATTAAGGTTATAATTTTGATAATATTTGATGAATTTCAAATGTCCATGTGTAATTGGAGAGTTAAGAATATCAGAGTAGTTTAATATAATATTAGCATTTTTCAATTGATTTTTTTTGTGCAACGTTTTTAAAAGATTCATTCGATTATTTGAATTGTATGATGTATTTTTACAAATTTGGTGAGTTGCCTCTAAGCGCATGCTATTTATTCTTGGATAATGCAACCAAAAATGAAATTTAGGCTTTAAATGGCTTTGAGAAATTTCAATATATAACGAATTATGGCGAAAAATTAAAGAACTTAGATATTTTGTCAAATTCGAATGGATAATTTTTCTGTAGATCAAAGATATTATTTCTCTAATAGTAAGAAAGAATTGCCATACTTTTGAAGAAAAAGGTACCAAGTCAGCTATTAAAATTGGAAAGAAAGTTATCATTGCATACATTTCTTATGCAGACAGTTTTACTTTATTTTTTAAAACAATCACTATTAAAGAGTGGAGGCTTTTGAGTTGTTGGTCCAAAGTTGCAGAGTTCAATTCTACGGTTTAGTTCTTCGATTGTAAAATAATTTTCATCGTGTACAAAAATTTTTAAAATTAAAATTAAGTTGTAGTGGCAGACGCCTTCTAATAAATCATGCATACAATCTACGCTGTAATTTAAAAATGTATGGAAATTGTTTAACTTATTCCAAACAGAATCTTCTTTTATGCCACTGAGTCGTGGATTATTTGCTTGAACATCCGAATTGTAATTTTTTGTATTTCTCAAGCGATTAACATTTTCCAAGCCCATATATTTCATTTCGTCGGAACTAAAACGTCCAATTTTGGTGAGTTAAGCTCGGTTTTATTAAACTAAAGCTTAAACTTGTACTGAAAAACTGGCCCTTAGAGTGGGTATTATTAATTTAACTAAAATTTAGATTCTCTTATGGTGAAATAATAAAGGCTGTTTCGCCTTAAAGAATTCTAACGCTGTTAACAAAAACAATCAACACCATATAAAACATTGCACTGCATTTTCTTGACTGTTGAATTTGTTGAATTTTTCTAGTTAGTTTAGGAACTACAAATTGTACGAAGAAACTAAGTGTTGGTCGTGGTGTATGTCACTTTGTTATATAAACTATCATTTGATTGGGAGAATCAATGATTCGGTAAGGTATTCTTACATTATTAAAGGTCAACAGTATAGAAATGCTAATTCTGTAACAGAAACCATGATTTTATGTGCTTACACGAATCTCTGCTATAGTTATCAATTATTATTTTTCATTACCGAATAATGTTTCTAATAAGCTAAATATATTTATGACAACCGAAATACAAAAGATCCAACAAAAAATTTTGAAGTCACAACTAATCTGTTTTCTGGGTGTAGTTTTATTATTTTAATAATAATAATATTAAATGCTTATAGAATTCTCAAATTAATAAGAATCAGAAGATTACAAGAAAACAAAGAATTTGCATTGGAGGAAATTCAAAATAGAATCGAAAATCTAACTAGAGAAACAAGCCGGGACGATTTGTTCTGAACAAAGGAGGGACTTAAAGACACGCTTTATGAGTAAACTCAATATAAAATAAAAACATATTTTAAATTAAGAATAAGACCATAACAATGAATTGAATTACGATAATAACTCATAATCTTATTAATTTAAGCTAACAAGTGTTATATTAAATTATCAAATTTACAGAAATTCAAAGTAAAACTAATCGAAAGATGTTTTTAGTTTTAATTTTAATTAAAACTAATTTTTTTTAATTAAAATTTAATTTTAATCAAAAAACGAGTGTTATGCATGCTGAATAGACGTGTTTTCGCTGGCGTCTGCAATTTTTAACGCTATACCCTGTAAATACACTGTCAATCTCGCTAATAAATTTAAAAGCGTGTTAATTAATAGCGCTGTTTCCATTTGAAGCATTATTTCAAGTTTCCGTGTTGGATTTTTTAATATAAACTAATAAATAAAAAATTCAGTTTTAGCGCGCTTATTAAATTGTGTACTATAGACTTTTTTACAATGTCGAGCCTGCAACAACAAAAAAATCTGCGAAGTGCAACGAATAAAAACGTAAACAAGCAATCTGCACCAACAACTCCGCTCGGTCTTCACAAAGTACATACAGATGAGTCATCACCTTCAACTGTAACTTAAGCGCGGTACACATTATCGACCATGAGTGACACTCAAAAATTCAACTCTTTTGAGTGATTGTTCGTAGTGGCCAAACTATCATTCATGCTCAAGCTCAAACCGTCATTCAAATTGTGAAATTTGAGCAATAAAGGTGAAAAAGTAGAGAATTTGTGGCGCATTATTAAATATCGCGCTAGCTGAAATGTAAAATAAACAAAAAAAAAATAAGAAAAGAAGCAAATAAGCAAATAAGTCAACAAATAACTTTAATTTTTGACTGGAGAAAACATATAAAAAAATTTTTTTATTTTTTATCGTAAATATATCAACCAAAAATAACTTTTATTTGTGAGTTAATTAATTTTATGTTATCAAAAGAGGACTTTTATATATATTTTTTCATTTCATACAAATTTAAAATTATCTACGTATAAAACTTTGTATCCGCATCCATGCTCGCGCTGCTAAATTTATGCTTGACTGAAGCTTTTCAGTACACATTAGCAGTCAAAAACAAATATGGCCGCTGACTGTCACTCAACCACAACAATTTTTGTGGTTGACTGTTGACTGACAAAAAATAATGGTCACACACGCGAACATGCGTAATATGAGAGAATTTGAGCAAAAACTGTCAGTCATGATCGATAATGTGTACCCCGCTTAATTCGGACGCAACACTAAACGCCAAGCTATCGTGTATTGAAGCGAACATCGTAAAAAAACTGACTAAAGAACTTCGAACAAGTGAGGGCAGAGTAATGGAAAAGTTTGGTGAATTATCAGATGAGTTCTCAAACTTGAGAGAGACTTTGCGAGGTGTTGCTGAGCGGGTGTCAGCTGATGAGGCGTTGTGTGGTGATATAAACAACATGAAGAATGAGATAGAATAACTGAATCAACAATCTGAATCTTACAATAACAACTATGTAGGATCATCTCAAGTAAGCAAAGAAATTGATGTACTTAAAAAGCAGGTTGAGAAATATGAGAATGATGCTGTTGCTTCTGACATCATAATTCATGGAATCCCTCTTGCAAAGAGTGAAAATCTGCATAATGTTTTTGAAAAAATTTGCTCACTTGTTAGAAGCAAGGTTGATTTATAAGGTTGTCGCAAGGGAGAGAGCGAGTGCCCATAATTGTCAAATCGAAGTTGACATCTCATAGAAAATCTGCAAGTTCTACTCTATTATCATCCGTTTTTCTTTCGTAGTCATTCGCCAAATTGGCTGGTTTTGACAATTATGGGTACTGAGAAGAGAGTGCGATTAGCCCTGCGACAACCTTATAAATCAACCTTGGTTAGAAGTCATGCTCCTAAGCTACGGGATATCTTCAGACTGAAGGCAAATGAAAAAAACAAAAACAAGCCTGCTGTTGTTGTTAAATTGACGTCAGCTTTTGATCGAAACCAACTCTTTAAAGCCGTGGCAGCGTTTCGTAAGTCCAAAAAGAGACTGCTTATGCTGAGTGATATTGATTGTGGACGTGATGATCATTTCTTCATAGGAGGTGTTCATACGTCAGTCAAATGATTGAATCAATCAAAATTTGTTGTTGCTTTCCTATGTAAAAAAAAAATGAACTTTATCTCAGAGCGAAAATGAACTCCAAATCTTCTCTCGTCAGTCAAAATTTTGATTGAGCTCCAGACCTGCATCAATCAGTCAAAGGGTTGCATTATTTTACTTGTCTGCTTTTTGGTAGGCAATTATATCAACAAAAGTAGTGAACTGAAAACAAAGGTAGTTTTTTGAAGTGAAAAAGAGGTGTTGTTTCTTTAGTTCCTGATATAATTTCATTAATTCTATTGTTTTTTATGACTTGCATGCGATGGTCATTCAAATAGGTATAATTTCCGGCGTATTGATTTCCTAATGTGATCAGTTTTAATCATAAAAGATCAACTATATTTTCGCTATTGTTTTCCATTTTGTAAAATTATTATGCACACAAAACAACTTAATAAAAGAAACACCCAAATAAAGTAATGCACACAGCACGATATGAATTCACAAAATAGTAGGTAGCAGAAAAGTAACAAATGCCTGCGTCGGAGCTTCAATCAAAAAATCGTGTGTGACCAAGCGTCAATCAATATTTTCTTATTTTATTTATATTTTATTTAATATTTAGAGAGTTAAAGAGAGTAAAAAATCGCGATATACTTCAATCATTTGACTGATGTATGAACACCTACATACATGAAAGTCTCTCAAAGGCGAATCGACTGGTAATGATCTATCATGAAAGTCTCTCAAAGGCGAATCGACTGGTAATGATCTATGCGGAACAAAAGAAGAAAGAGAACAAGTTGTCTGCGGTTTTTTCTCTTCGTGGAAAGGTGGTATGTGAGAGCAGATCGAAATAGTGAGGCGTGTTGGGTTGATAGCAGAGATAGCGTTGATTGCGTCGCTGGTATGAGAAGTTAGAATGTGTTATTTAAAAGCTAAAGTTTTGTTGTCATATTATATCTGCTTATTCTATATTGATTGTCAATTTTTTAATTGTTTAGATGTTATTATTATGTTTAAATTATCATTTAGTTCTAGGTTTAATACACTTAAAGTAGCTTTGCTCCCTTGCTCAGGCATTCAGTGCCTAAAAAATACTATCACACGTTTTAGATCCTCTTACAATATCTATTTTCTTTTGTCTATTCTACACGTCTATCTTTCTTCTAATTCTTTTTCTTGTGATACTGATATAACAATCTGTAATCATTGGTTACTTCTCGTATATTATCTTGCGATGTCATGTTGCGACTTATATATTCAGTCTAAGCGTTATTTTCCACCATTGTTTCTGCATTGATGATGTTGAATAATAGTTTTTCTAATGGCGTTGACGGAAATCATAAAACTCTAATTAATGTTCTCTGTGCACAGCATTGTGGTCTTATAGTTTTGCACTTCAATGCTAGGAGCTTAAACTGTAACAAGCTGGACTATCTTAAATATATTGTTGAAGATTCTGCTGTGGATGTCATCTGCGTTTCTGAAACTTGGTTCTGTAATTTTTATCAACGATATATTTAGAGTCTGCAAGCACTCAACAATGCATGCCTATGCAGATGACGTGCAAATTTATCTTTCCAATAGAGTTGGCCTTCTAGATGACTTAGCCTGCAGACTAAATGAGGATCTAGATTCTATTCTTAATTCTAGCTTAATGCTTCGAAATCTGTTGTGCTACCTATAGCGAAGGGTAAAGTTTTTCATGAGGATATTCCTGATTTGTTTTTAGGGTTTGACAAGCTGAATTTAACTAATAGTGTAAAAAATCTTGGCTTTTATATAAATTCCTCTCTGACATGCACTGAACACATTAATAATGTGGTACAAAAGATGCATTATGTTTTACGCAATCTGAGAGTTACGTAGTTAAGTAAACTAGTGGTTCAACTTATTGTTCCTATAATCACTTATTCTGAGCTAGTCTACAGTAAGCTGGATTCTAGTTCTCAGCTAAAGCTTCAGCTGGCCTTCAATCATGCCATCCGATATGTATATGGACTTCGCAAGTTTGACCATATATCCCAATTCAATAAAAACGTCCTTGGTTGTGATTTAATAAACTACCTAAGTTTCAGAAACTGCATTTTCTTACACAAGCTGATACATTCAAAAACACCGTCTTATCTATATGAAAAATTACAGTTTAGTCAACTACAAAGAAGTCGTATGCTTATTATCCCTAAATATAACTTTTTGAATTCCTCTAGATTATTCTTTGTCAATGCCATAAGGTTGTGGAATAGTCTACCAAATCATCTTAAAGCCATTTTTTCCTATTTCTCTAGGTAATGTATTTTGTAACCATTTATTCACTTATTTCTAATTTATCATTCTATCCCCACTGTCCACTACATTTTCTTCATATTTCTAACTCTTGTTTCTCTCAATTTTAACTTGGTCTCTACCAATTTCATATTTATTTCATTTTAAGTTGCTTTAAGTGTATTAATTTTTATTTTTTTTTACTCCATAAGCATGAAACTATTTTTAGACTTAAGTATGTACGCTTATTTTTGTAATTATACCAACTGTGTTGTATTATAAAAGAACGGGTTTCTTATTATACGAATAATGTTTAATAACCGAAATAATAATAATAATAAAATTAATCGCAAGATGTTTTTCTTTTATAAATCAGAATCAATCATCAGAATCTCAATGCAATTTGAGTTATATAAATTGCACATTGACAATTTTCGTAACTTGGCAACAAAACATCTTGGAAACAATCAGAAACAATGTATATTAGGAGATTTCCACTTGAGAAAGTTGCCTGGTACTTTGTGAGGGCTGATACTGCTCTTATTCTTATCATTGATACTTATCATTGATAATTTTTTTTATAGGCTTAATGCAAATGAACAATTGTTTTAATAAATTAAATAAAATTCTGCATTTAGTGCATATTAGTAGCAATATAAACTTAAACTTAACTGAATCAATATTTCCTTTACCTATTTCTGATATCTATTGAGCTAGGTTTTTTATGAATTTTTATCGCAAAAAACAATGGAATTTAAGTATAATTTTAATCATTATAATTGGAAACTCATTAATAGCATAATTTCTGATATTGGTTGGAACTGCAATCTTTCTGCTTTAAATCTACATACGGCTTTAAATTTCTTTAAATCGTCACTGTCGACAATTTGCGGTGAATGTATTCCTCGTACTTAGATTAAATTTTTTAATCTTTCCTGATATACTCTGAGGCTAAGTAAGCTAAAAATTCTTAGAAATAAGTTTTACAAGAAGTGTGTTGGCACTGGCACCACGAATTTCTTCATTAAATATCGCCATTATATGAGAGAATTTAACTTTCTTGATAAGTATCTTTTTAAACAGTATATTTTGAGAGTTGAGACAAATATTAAATTGGATTCGCAAGCATTTTGGAGCTACGTTAATTCCAAAAGAAAGATTTATCATATTTCAAACTATATTTTCTACAAGAACAAACATTACAATTCTGCCCTGGACACAGCGAACTTATTTGTTGAATATTTTCAAAATAGTTTTGAGCCAAAGACTGATTATGCTGGTGAATATGATAATCAAAATTTTCTTTCCATTGATTTTGGTTCGTTGTCTGTTTCAGAGTATGATGTGGTGTACTAGAATATTTTAATCAGATTAGAAGGTGTCATCTATTCCACTTTTTTTTCAAGTCAAGAAATAAAAACAATAGGTTTGTTCACTAATAAAAAATTTTTACAAATTATAACAAATTGCTACAAGTTTTTACTAGTAAAGCGTTCACGTACTTGAAAAACTTGCAGAGAAGACAACGAAAGCATAAAAAAGTGAGAGAGAAAAAAGTAGCTACAAGTTTCTGCCAGCAAAATTTCTACTTGTAAGAACTTGATGCTAACTAAAAAAAATTGTTTGTCAAAAAAAAAACAAGCTGTTAAAAAATATTTCTTGTGGGTTTCCTATTAAAATGGACGGAAGAAGAAACATTTGTTCTTAGGCTATTTTGGCTAGATATTTTCAAATATCTTAAAAGAGCTTTCGTTCGAGCAGCTGTTAGCTTGCAAGTTTCTGCTAGTTTTCTGTTCACGTACTTTTTTTACTATTTTGCTCATTGTGACACTATTTTTCTCAATTCTTCTTTTGCACTCAGAACAGACCTGATATTGCCAATTACAGACCTATTTTAAAACTTACAACACTTTCTAAACTTTTTAAACATATAGTCAAACAAAACAAAGTTTTTGCTGTCAAATGCCTTATTTCACCATTTCAACACGGCTTTGTTCCATTACGCTCGACAGTGACGAACCTCGCTTGTTTGTCGGAATATTGCATCTCCGCTTTCCACTCTGCGAGTCAAGTCGATACAGCTTATACGGATTTGTCCAAAGCTTGTGACAAAGTTTCACATACGCTATTAATCAAAGAAAGAGTTGCGTTGCTATTGCAAACTATATTTCTTCGTCATTCATAGCGTCACCTGGTCTACCTCAGGGTAGCATTTTAGGCACACTGTTATTTATATTATACATTAATGATATCAGTTATATTGTTAAGCATTTAAAATGCGTACTCTTTGCGGATGATCTCAATATATACCTCAAAATAATCAAAATACCTCAAAATAATCAAATTCTCTGATTTCTATTTTCTGCAGTCTGACATTGACGCTGTTTTCAATTGGTGCATAAAAAATCGAATTTGTATAAACATCGAGAAATGTGTGTTTGCAACTTTTTCTAAGTAAAGTCATACACTTTCTAATTCGTATTTGTTGCCTAACTCTCCATTAACATCTATTTTTACGTCTATAGTTCGCTCAAAGTGTGAGGATGCTTCTTTCATATGGAGCACTTTTTATTTATCCATATCTTAAGGCTTGAACGTGTCCAAAAGTCTTTTATTCGGCTTGCACTCAGAACTTTACATTTCGAGAATCCTATTCCCTCATATCTTGCGCGATGTTTGCTTATTCATTTAAAATCTCTTCAAAGTTGACAAACAATTGCATTTCTTTTATTTATTTATGATCTGGTATTGGGTAATATTGATTATCCTGCATTGTTAGAATTAATTAATTCTGTACAATAACCGTACAACAACAACATAGGCAAACCAAATTGTCCAGCCACAACACAGGCTATATTTTACTTATGGTACAACAACAACATAGGCAAAACAAATTGCAGATACAGCACAGGGCAACGCGCGCGTTATGTTGGCTACCCACACTGCCAACATAAACTAAACAGAGCTATTGTTGCTCAAAAAAAATACATATATTTTTTTATTCAAAAGTCCATCGCCGGACATTTGTGGCGCAGTCGTTCGGGCTTGTGAGCAGTTGGTCATCGTGTGTCCTTACTAAAAAAAATAATAAAAATTTTAAGTGAAGGACTAATTAAGTGAAAAAAAGAACATTTTTTTAAAGAACATACTGAAGGAATATCACTAAAATAAACATTACAAAAAAAAATTCTAAGAACACTAGTGAAGGAATATCACTATTATAAAATGTTAGTGAAGGAAAAGGGCATCTTACTCCACCACACGACACAACGACAAACGGCCAACTGTAAGGATTTCAATCCTCCATCACAAGTACAAAAAAAAAGTGAGACCTACACACTTCGTGGGAGCACGCCGTACAACCTCCAGCCTTTATCAACACCAACAGGATGCAGATCTGTGCAATATTTGGATGCCTGTAAGTGGCAAGGCTAATGTTATAAGTAATAGAACTAAAACAATATACCTATGATTAAATAAAAATTTTACAAAAATAATTAATCGAATTGAAAAAAAAGAGAACAAATTGAACAAATTGAAAAAAGAAAATAAAAAAAATACAATATATTTAAAACAAACTTTTATTCAAACAAAGAATTATTGCTATATGGAAAATCATTATATCAATCAATCAGAATTTTACTTTTGCGGTAGAGAATCAGAGCTTAATAGAGAAATAGCAGAACTTATTTGGAAAATAAAAACAGAAGCAAAAAATAAATATAAATTAAACTCATTAAGGCGCTCATGCATACACTTACCCATACAATTGTAAGCGTACATATTTAATTATCAAAATAAGTATATAATTATTACAAACCATTTAATGTTTAGAAGAAACAAGAAAATTACAAGTCATCTCCTCTACCCAAGACTGTTTAAAAGCTTAGAGTCAATACCTGAAGTAGTGGATCGATAATCTAACACTAGCTCAAACACAAAAATGAATCCTCAAGAAAACATAAAATTAATCAATAGTGCCACCACTAGCCATAGTACACCTATTATACCCAACCAAATAGACATAATTAATACCTGAAGAATTCCAGATGGCATCAAGGATTTACCACACTTTGACGGTAACCTTAGGACTCTCCACGAGTTTATCAATAATGTTGAGGAAATATTATTATACATAAGAGGAACAGACAACACACCCTACTGACAGATTCTATTGCGTTCCATTCGGAACAAAATAGAGGGTCAAGCCAATGAAATATTGAATATGTACGGTACACCCCTTAATTGGGACGACATAAAAAACAATCTAATTCTACACTATTCAGACAAACGAACAGAGACATCTTTAATAAATAAGCAATACCGTAGAAAATTTTTACAGTCAAATTATGGAAATACAATAAACATTAGGTAATAATATTCTAATTCACGAAAGAGACCAAGGGGTCATAGGAGCAAAAAAGCAATTATTTCCGGAAATGTGCCTCAATACTTTCCTAACAGGATTAAAGGAGCCACTAGGTTCTAGTATTAGGGCAATGAGGCCAGATTCACTACCAACAGCTCTTGCCTATTGCATTAAAGAGCAAAACACTTTCTACCAAAGAAAAGAATATACTTATAAATTTGATTCTTAGAAACAATATCTTATATATTACTATTAGAAACAATATTACAATCAAGCTAAGCCTTATACATCCCAGCCTTTACGACGCAATTTCCCAAACAAAACAGCATTTAACCAATACATACCAAATCAAAATCAAGACTACTCTAATCGAAATTTTTACAATAACCAAAATCAATACCATAATAATCATAGCCCATTTCATCAAAACCCATCTAACCAAAACCATTTCAACCAGAATTTCTAAAACCAAAATCCTTTTAATCAAAACACAAACAATTTTAATCATAAATATACAAGAAGTTTACCTAACCCTGAACCCATGGACACAAGTTCCGCTCACACTAGTTTCAAAAATTCAACTATGAGAAATAATAACACCAATCAAAGCTTTCGCTCTAGACTGTCACGAGTATCAAATCTTAACAACGCAGAGTTAAATAATGTTAACTACCAAAGTAATACTTTCAAGGGTGTTATGCCCAATACACCAGAAAATGATGCAATTGAGGCCGAAAACATATTTAACATAGAAGATGCAGAAAATTTTCAAATACATGCCTCGATGCACCAACAGGATACGTAGACGTAAGCACACACGGACATACGCTACCATATATAAACATTGCCTCCCCATTTGGTCGACCTCTGAGGTTTCTTGTTGATACAGGAGCATCATCATCTTTTATTAATCCAGAATTCGTAAAATTAAAAGACCAAATTAACTGCAAACCTATAACCATTAAGACCATTTTAGATAAATAGCAATTGAAGAAAAAAGTAATTTTACCCACATTTGTTGAAATCAAACAACCAGGACACTCTACTTTCCTCATATTCAAGTTTCATAACAATTTTGACGGATTACTTGGACTTGACTTACTAACACAATTAGGTGCCAAAATCGATCTTACAAATCAAAAATTAATAACAAAGAATTCAATATTGCCACTCAAACTATAACCTAACCTGACATCAGGAAAACACAAAACTCCTGCACACTCTAAATTGCTAATTAGACTTCCAGTAGACGTTCAACACGGTGACATCTACATTAAAAGAATAACGTTCTCAAAAAATTTACAAATTCCAGAAGGAATATATATGTACATCAAACAATTGGTTTAGTACAGTCGAAGTCACTAACACTTCCGAAAAAGATGAAGTTCTATTTTTAGAACAACCATTAAAAGTGGAACCATATCTTAGTACAGAATTTATTGAATTAAATAACTGGAACTTAGAAGGACCACAAATGACATCTTTTAATAATATATCAGAACTGATCAGCACCAACCATCTCAACTCCGAAGAAAAAAAAAGAAATTATAAAACTGTGTAAAAATTTTGAAGATTTTTTTTTAAAGAAGGGCAATCGTTGACATTTACAAATGAAATTAAACACAAAATAAAAACAACTGACGATATCCCAATTCATACAAAGTCATACAGGTATCCGTTTGTCCACAAAAAGGAGGTAAGCAAACAAATTTCAGACATGCTTAGACAAGGGGTAATTAAACCAAGCTATTCACCATGGAGCTCCCCAGTCTGGATAGTTCCAAAAAAGAAGGATGCCAGTGAAAAGCAAAAATGGAGGTTACCGAAAATTAAACGAGAAAATCATCTCAGACCGTTATCCTCTCCCAAATATAACCGAAATCTTGGATAAACTACGCAAATGTATGTACTTTTCTACACTTGACTTAGCTAGCGGGTTCCACCAGATCGAAATGCATCCGAAAGATAGGTCAAAAACCGCCTTTACAGTAGATGGCGGACATTACGAGTACGTCCGGATGTCTTTCGGACTAAAAAATGCCCCCGCAACTGTTCAACGTGTCATGGACAATGTCCTTAAAGATCTCATAGGAAAGAATTGCCTAGTATGCCTAGACGATATTATCATCTTCTCGACTTCTTTACAGGAGCATATTTCGAATCTTAAAGAAGTTTTTCAAAGATTGCACACATCAAACCTTAAAATTCAACTAGACAAATCGGAATTCTTGAGAAAAGAAATAAACTTTTTAGGACACGTTGTAACAACAAACGGTATAAAACCAAACCCTGATAAAATTCATGCCGTAAAAAATGTCCGCCTGCCAAAAACTCAAAAAGATATCAAATCATTTCTCGGTTTAATAGGATACTATAGGAAATTCATAAAGGATTTCGCGAAACTAGTAAAACCACTCACTGTATGCTTAAAAAAAAGGAAATTGATCCAATTCACAAACGAATATATCAAAACCTTTGAAACCTGTAAAAATCTTCTAACGCATGATCCAATTCTTCAATACCCAGACTATTCTAAGCCGTTTATTTTGACTACAGATGCCAGCAATGTAGCTATCGGAGCAGTTTTATCCCAAGGTCGAATTGGGAGCGATAAGCCAATATGTTACGCCAGTCGAACCCTTTCAGATTCCGAATAAAACTATTCCACTATAGAAAAAGAACTTCTTGCCATTGTTTGGTCAACCAAATATTTCAGACCATATATATTTGGTAACAAATTTCAAATAGTTACAGACCATAGACCGTTCACCTGGCTCATGAGCCTTAAAGAACCCAATTCAAAGTTTATCAGATGGAGGCTAAAATTAGAAGAGTTTGATTATGAAATAATCTATAAAAAAGGTAAATTATAATATAATATAAAAATATAAAAATATAATGAATATAATGTAATATAAAAAACACAAATGCCGATGCTTTAAGTAGAATTATAATCGAAAACTACAATGATCACAAAGTTTCCGACATAAACGTAAACGATATAACATCAAATCAAGCTACCAATGGTACTACCATACACTCTGCAGATGAAAATCTCGACGATGGTATCTTTATTTCGGAAAGGCCATTAAACGAATTTAATCTTCAAATAATACTTGAAAAATCCAATCAAGGTTCACCAATGACATTAGAAACTGTATTTAAAAACAAACAAAGACGAACCCTCAGACGAACAGACATTTTCAAAAAGTTCTTAGCACCAAATATTTTAGCACGCAATATTTACTGACGACGAAGTCTTCGTGTTGTGCAATCCACATACTCAAAATATTTTTCCCACTGTAACATTTTTAAACTTATTCGATGTACAGAAAAACTTATACGAGAATACCATGAAAACAATAACCACAGGGGAATAACAGAAACAGTTTCACATCTCGAAAGACATTACTATTTCCCATTCATGAAAAAGAAAATAATAGAAACTATAAACAACTGTGGCAAATGTCAATCACTTAAGTATGACAGACATCCCCCAAAGCCCAAATTCGAAAAGCCAGAAACACCTTTGAAACCATTGGATATACTTCATATCGATATCTATACGATAAATAATTACCAAATGCTGTCAATTATCGACAAATTTTCAAAATTTGCTTTTGTTTGCACTACTCCGAGCAGAGCAAGTATCTCAATCCTTTAAGCCTTCAAAAACTTTATAAGCCAGTTCGGCATTCCCAAAAAGTAATATGTGACCAAGGTACAGAATTCTCTAACAACATATTTAAAGATTTTTGCAAACAATATAGCATTAATCTCCATTTTACATCCTTCCAGCAGACCAGTAGTAACGCACCAATTGAAAGATTACATTCCACTCTAACTGAAATTTACAGAATCATTATGTCTAAACGAAAAGAGAAAAACTTAGAAGTAGATCATGAAGAAATCATATTTGAAACTTTAATAACGTATAATAATGCAATACATTCTGTCACAAAACTTACTCCGTATGAATTATTCCAAGGTAGAACTTATAAATTTGATAAAAATGTAAAATTTAACAATGAACATGACTATTTGAAAAATTAAACGAATTTCAATAAATTTTATATCCAGAAATAAAGAAAAAACTAGAAATTTCCGTATCTAATCGAATAGGCAAACTTAATAATTCAAGAGACGATCCTGTAAATTTCCCAAATAAACGAATCAATATATCGGAAAGAATGCCGGAGGAATAAATTAACCCCAGGATTTTCAAAACAAAGAGTTATAAAAAACAACAAAATTACACTTGCAACAGCAAAACGTCAAAAAATACACAAAGCTAGAATTAAAAACAAACATAAATCTTAAAATGTTTCTCTTTTCTCAGGATACCAATAACCTTTGCTCAAATCATCGAAATACAACATATAAAAAATGACCAACCCATTATATAGTTGGGCCTAGGACCAGCAAGAATTATCAATAGCTTCTCAAAACTCTTTCATATTGTGGATCTGGACGGATACAACATCAATATTAGGAAAATTTCTAACACTCTTCAAACACTCTCAAAACATGGCACGTTCAACTAAAACTTGACGAATTAAAGAATAAACTCACCTCACTAACGCCAATCAAAAGAGACAAACGAGGACTGATAGACGGTCTAGGATCTGCAGTTAAATTTATAACAGGAAATATGGACGCTAATCATGCCAAAAAGCTTAATTACCAAATAGAACAGTTCAAAAATGAAAAAATTAACACTCAAATAAGTTTAGCTAGACAAAACAACCTCAACACTCAGATGATGGAAAGATTTAAAAACATAACATCACACATAAACAAAGAACATGCAAAACTAGAAACATTTATAAAGCACATGTCACAGGAAACTTCAAATAGAATTCATAAAGAAGAAAACATACTAGAAGAAATTCAATACTTGAATCAGATCAACTACAATATAGATATTCTGAGTAACCATATTACAAACCTAGCCGAAGCAATTGTACTAGCCAAATTAAATATTATATCTAAACTTATTTTAAGCCAAGATGAACTACAAACAATTTATAATCATTTATCCAAACAATCTGTTAATATCATTTCAAACGAACACATATACGAACTACTCGGTTTTCAAGCCTATTATAATAACTCTAATATTGTTTTTAATATTAAGATATCTATTTTTTCATTGGATGAATGTAAATTTTATCACATAATACCACTTCCTATAAACAATACAAAACAAATCCATATAACAAAGCCATATATATCATATAACGATAATAAAATACACACTCTAAAAAGTTTTTGCTGAAATTTACTACAATACTTGTAGGCAACAGGTTTAGTACTATAACTGTAGTAAATGTACACATCAAATAGAATTCAACATGAGTTTTATTTTATATAGTAGTAAAATTCAACATAATCTTTACTCTTGATGTTATAGTGAAATTAAACATAACTTGTAGAATTTCACTTCAAACAGTGTACACTCAAAGAAGTATTTGTTCACATTGACCAATTCCTAGGTCAAGTTGATAAATTTTTTGTCAGTATAGAGTCAACAAAAGCGTTTGTCAATTGGATTGAAGGTGAGAGTTTGTAATCATATTAACAAAATTTTATTTTGCTTATTTGATAAACGGATATTTTGATTTGTTAAAGGCCTTTATCAAGAATGTCGCGTTTGCATTGCACATTTGATAAAAAAGTTTGTCAAAATGAATAAACAATATTTCCACCTGAAAAAATGGTTTGTTGAATAGAAAAATGCTTTTATGTTGAAAATATATTTTTTTATCAATCATACAAAAATTATTTGTTGTTTTGATAAAATATTTTATTATTTCAAGCAATCATAAATATTACAAAATCAAATTTATGCCCATATTATGATTTATAACTCAGCTATGCTGACTATGTAGATTTAACTCAATTTTTTTCGTGTAGCGTTTACATATATTTCAGTTGAACCATGTAGTTTGAAAATTCTTAAAAAATTAAGGCAAACTACATCGCTCAGCTAAAATATATGTAATACGTTACACGAAAAAAATTAAGTTAAATCTACATAGTCAAATAATTGAGTTGCAATTCATAATAGGGACTTTAGAAATGTATCACTAAGAATATAATTTTTAGATTAGTTTTCAAAGAAAATAATTCAAATCTATAACATTATACGTTGCTGTAGAACTGTTAAGCAAATTCCTTACTTCCACTGAATTGTTCTGGAAATAATTTTTCTCAAAATTTATTAAATTTAACAAATTAAATAAAAAGTAGACAACTCACAAAACTTATTTTTATAATTTCTGCGAACAACAAATAACGCCACGGAAATGTCAGACATCTTTTTTTGTTGTAATGATTGAACGTTTTTGGATTTGATAATTCATTTCATCATTACGAAACAAAAAACTTTATCCGCTTGACTCAGGCGATTATCAATTTTATAAATGATTTCTTCAGCACAACAAACCTATTTATCAACTCAACGAAGTAAGTTTGTTAACTCTATTTACAAAAATTATAAAATTTTATTCCGACTGACTGACGATTTTGTTATTGTGGATAAGTTTCTATCAAGTTGATAAAAGCATTTTTCAAAAAAATAAAACACATTTCTTCAAATCCACACATTCAGTTTGTTAACGTTTTATTATGTTTTTCATCAAATGGATAAAGTTTCTTTTGAATTGATAAAAAAATTAAGCATTTACTATAAAATTTAATCGAGTGCACAATTCGGTTTTGTTAAAGATTAACAAAAGTTATTTATCAATTTTACCAAGAATTTTTCGTTGAGTGTAGTAATATCTAAAAATTACTATTTTAATAATAGTAAAATTTTACAACTATTGAATAAAATGAACACCATAAGTAGTTTCAAAAACAAAATTCAACATATGTTGTTTAATTTTACTTCAAATCAAATAGTAATACAAAAATTACTTTTAATTATTAGGAAAAATCAACATTTATTTAACAACAAGAAGTGGAGTAAATTTCAAGACTTTCTTCTTGTTTCTTCTTAGTACAAAACTTTTTTTTTTTCTTTTGTTAAAAATAAAACTCGAATTAAAGTTCATTCTGATATTCATTATTTTTTTTTTTGTATTTTAGCGAATTCTTGTAATTTTTCCGCTGGTTAAAGATACTCAGAGATGAACAATACGGCCCTAAATGAATTATTCAATAAAAATTATTATTCTTTAATCAATTCGTTTTAATATTCATAATAATTATAATCAGCAAAAATGCTAGCACATTTTGGAAATAAACACTTATATTCTAGACACATCTCTTCCTTATGCACATATAAGTGTGAACTATAATGTTTTAAATACAAAAAATTCTTTTTGCAATAACTAAACTGAAACATTCTGTATAAATATATATTTTACAAATTAATTTTAAACGAAAGTAAGACCACAGACAAATAAATAAGACCGAAATAACTCCTCACACGATAAGATGCAGACTGAAATGAACATTTGATAGAAAAATACACGCTAGGTGATGAAAATTCCACATATGCAGAATTTTAATACAATTTATGCAGTAAAATAAAAGCTTAATATGGATATTGCAGCAATATTAAACATATGGTGTGTAATTAAACTGCATTTTTCGCTTAATTTTAAACAATTAAAAAATAATACAGAAACTATAGCATAATTACACTTCAGTTGAATTTTCAACAAATAATTACTATTCATATTAAGGTAAATTTAAACATATTTTTTAGAGTGCATTACTTTGACAAGGCATGTCCAAAAATCGAGCACACCTATTATTGCACATCATCACAACATCAGGAGTCTACATCAAACTCATAATGCATTGGACACCTTATCAACAACGAAACTCCCCAATGCATCTTAAAAGATACGGGCAAACTTCAAACTATATGGCAACCCGAGCAAAACTACATATTGTTCATAAATGTTCCAAATTTACTAATAAACTCTTCTTGCAGTAAAACACCCCACGAAATTGAGGGAACAGCCTTACTACGTTTCAGCAATTGCTACGTTACCATCAATGGAATCATCTACGAAGACGACCCCACCATATTTTGGGACGAAATTCATATTGCACCACCCATATATACAAACATTGAAACGAAATCCATCATAGAAGTTGTAACGTACTATCTCATTTTTTTAAAAAAAGCATTTTTTATTTCCTTACAAAGTAGTTGAACAACCGAAGTTGTTCGCTTCTACCAACTTTAGTTGGTAAGACTTCACTTACTGCGCTTTAGTTTAATCAATATTAACTGCTTGATCAACTTTTGACAGATTTGTCGAATCAAGATCCGCTATGGAAAAGAACCTTCTCTTCCTGTTTAAAAAACTTTTACTTTTTCGATTTGAGGCCTCAACGTGACCATTCACGAATTTTTCTCATCGTCATTTGCGCTTGGCTTAACGCAGTTTTGCAAAAATGCATATAAGCAGCGCAAAATTGCATTAAATCGAGCGTCACTTCGCTCTCAAAGCATTTGCTAAGATTTCTATCTAGACAGCAAACTGAATGGTATTGAATTGTAAATGCTATTCAAGGAATATTGCTAAATCGGGCCATAAGTTCTTCTTAAAACCTAACTTATATCCCCAAATATAACAAACAAAAATAGATACGAAAACAGGATAAAGGTATTTTAATACTATAATCAAAGGAAAACTAATTACATTTCTAACAAAAATAATTGCTTTAATTGCTTCAGTTTGCCCAACTATAAAAGAAAAAATCATGGAAATCTTTGGTGAGCGTGAAGTTAACGTTTAAGCTCTTCAAACTCCGCTCACCACCAACAATTTGGGAACCAATCACACAACTTTTGTAAGCCCAGCTTAGAATAGTGCGCGACACGAAATTGGAATTAACGGCAGTCACTCGGCAAAGCAAAAATCACCACGTGAACTCATCAGAACTTGGTTTTATTGAATTTTATAAAAGTGCTTTAAAAAATTAAAGTACAACTAAATATCGAACAAAAATTAATTAGAAATACTTAAAAAATTAGAGGAAACAATCGAACAAAATCTAAGTTATATTAAAGTTAGTTCTCATCCAGTTTAAAAGCTATATTCAATTAAAAGTGGTAACAAATTAATTTTAGAGAAAAAAAAAGAGATTAATTTAAAAGTTAGTTAAAAATTGAAAATTTCCTAAAGAGATTAAAATGCTTAAACTTGCTAAAAAATGGCTAAAATGATTTCACTAATACCAACAACAAAAAAAACGACGTAAAGAATGCATTTGGAGCACGTAAAGTTAAATATTATTAAATATATAGTTTCACTCATTATTTGGCTCCAATACAAAATAATTAAAACAAGATAAAATTAATATAGTGTTTAAAGGTAATATATGCCATATATTGCTAAGACAAATATATTCATACGAATGAATTTTTTATGAAAAGATTTCAAGCTTAATTAAATATTTAATTTAAAGTTAAAATTAGCTAAAGAAAGTCAATATTTAATTTGTTTAACTAAGCAATATGTTTTATATTTAAGCAGGTAAAAGGAATTAATAAAATTAGTTATTTATTTTACACTAATCATTATATTGCTTTTATTTAACTCTCTACGAAAACAATCCAGGTTCAAGTGCCTGTGTTTGTTAAGTGTTCAATCCAGAGCAATCCAAATTCAAGTGCTTGTTTGCGCCGCTGAAACAAAACAAATTCAATGTTCCATCTAGATTGTTACGAAGATCTGATGTTTTTTACTTAGAAACTGTAGAACAAACTATGCTTTTAATTCTCCTTTATATAGAGCGTTATCAAACTTTAATGGCTTAGCGTAATGTTGATTTTTCTGTGCAAAAATTAGAAATGAAAAATTTATTAAATCATCATCTTCATCGTTTCCTCGAGCTCCTAGGCGTTCTGTTTTGGGCCATCTGTTTGAGTTGGCCCCAGGAATATCCCGACTCGATAACCTCTTTTTCCAGGCATCGCCTCCATGTAAGTTTAGGGCGTCCCCTTCTTCGGTTTCCTTGCGGGTTCCAGTCGAGAGCTTGACGGCATACTTCGATGGGTGGTTTATGCAAAGTGTGGCCTATCCAACTCCATTTCGTCAGTTTAATCGTTTGCCTTATCGGAAGCGTGTCACATTTTCTAAGCAAGCTGTCATTCCTTATAGTGTTGGGTCACAAAATTTTTAAAATGCGGCGAAGACAACGGTTGACGAAGCTCTGCATTTTGCTGTTTAGCGCCTCCGTCGTGAGCCAAGTCTCGCAACCATATAAAAGAACTGCCAGCACGTTGGACTTAAAAGTACGGAGCTTGGTATGGATAGAGAGTAGAGATGAGTTCCAAATACTTCCCAGTTGAGCAAAAGCACCTTTAGCTTTTCCTATTCTCGTTTGTATGTCTTTTAACACGCTGTTGTTAGGGGATAGGATGCTGCCGAGATATTAATGTTAAGGCCTGAGTTAATGTTTGTGGGGTTGACGCACATCGCTTTTGTCTTGTTGATGTTGATGTGTAGACCAGCTTTCTCGGAATTGACAACGAGGTCGTTCAACTTTTGTTGCATGTCTGAGTTTTCACGGAGAGAAGACATATGTCATCGGCATAGTCAAGATCCTCAAGAGTTTCTGCAAAGTTCCAGAAAATACCCCTGTTCTTTCCGTGGACAGTATCGTAAAGGGTCTGATTGATGACAATTAGAAACAAAATCGGAGAAAGCAGGCGGCCTTGCCGTACGCCGGAGTTTGTGCCGAAAGTTTCTGACAACATGCCATTATGTAGCACTCTGCATCTGAAGACGTCATACTGGGATTCTATAAGCGCTATCAGTTCACTTGGCACGCCTCTCTTCACGACTGCTCGCCAGATAGAATGTCGCGAGACGCTGCCAAAGGCTGTGGTGTAGTCAATATATGCGAGGTAAATAAGAATCATTGTTAAGATCCAAAAAAAAATTGTAAATAAGAATCATTGTAAGCAGTAAATGGTATAAAGACCAGTAGTTTAAAGAAGAACATTAATTTTTAATGAAGTTGTCTTTGAAGCCAATCTTATTCGAGTCTTATTAAGTTCATATCTATTAAGTGTTGAGTTTTAGATTGCTTAAGAGAGAAATAAAAAAAAAAAGGTTTTTTTAAACTTATAACAATCTCAAAACTTTACCAACCTCAAGCGATACCATGGACTAATTGAGAGGCGAATTTGGTGAGCAATTAACCTCTCGTATAAGCGTAGTCCATTCGCCGCCAAGATCGTGCAATTTGACCCCACTAGAGTATTTTTTGTGAGGGTACATCAAGTTTCTCGTCTACAGGGACAAGCTGACTACGATCGCTGACTTGAAAGACAACCGTAAGTGTGTCATTGGTGAAATACCGGCCGAAATGTTGGAAAGTGTGCCAAAATTGGGCTTCAGAATGGACCACCTGAATCGTAGCCGCTGGCAAAATTTTCATGAAATAATCTCTAAAAAGTAAATGGCAGGCATTAATTAATCGATTCAAATAAAAACTTTCATTCACTTTTGCTTTCACCAAAAAAAAACACCTTTTAGCTCAAAAAACCTTCATCCTAGAGAAAACGTGCTTGTTAGCACGTTATAAGAGTACAAAATTTTTGGTCAGTAAAAAACCATATCTCAAAAATAATTCCATTAATAAGGGGAATATGATCAGAAAAGTCAACAAAATGTTTCGAAATTTTTAAACTATTTATTATTTTACATATAATCAAAATCAAATTAATAATCAAATAATTTATAAACTGTTCAACTTATAGAAAAACTATTCCGGCATAAATTGAAAAGTATAAAATCCTTATATTTGCATCCTTTGAAAAGAAAATATATGGAATACCTTCAATAAACGATGAGATATTATCAATCAAAACTAGCAAGTTTTCCATCTTTTTCCAAATTTGTCATTTTTATATCACAAGAAATATTTTTTCGCCTTCATTTCACTAAAAGAAATAGTCTTTACTTTCGATTCAATGAAATTTTCCTTATAAATCTGCCATATCAGTGCTGCCATAGCAAAAAACAGAAATAAATAAACAAGCGTCAAAAAAAATTCTCTAGTCGGGTTCAAATTTTTTAATTTAATTTTTAAAAATAGCAGCACGGAGCTATACTTTAGAGAATTTGAGAAAACACAAGTTTTGTTGTGATTACGATGTAGTAAAAGTAGGGACAAATCTAATTTGTTTAAAGTTCTTGACGATCCGTGAGTATTTTTATAAGCTCGGTTGATCTTCAGTCAAATATTTAAAAATTTCTTATAGGATTTATTCTTATTTTAGGCTTAACAAATAAGCCTTTGCCTTTGTTTTGCAGATTCCTCCAATTTTTAAATTAGCTGGTGCTCTACGGTTTTTTGTTAACGGCAGTTACCAAAAGAGCATAAGTAATCTGGTTGTAAGATATTACAACATTCTTTCAGTTCTTTCAGGTAACGTTTTTCAGGTAATTTCAGGTAATTAATATCAAATTAATATCAAAAACGTGATTTAACTGACCTTGAGTTTTTTTACGCTCTATAAATTATTTTTGAAGAATATTTTATCGAAGAATTAATTATTTCCGAAAAACTGAAAAGTGTAACTTTAAAGTGGCCGTTAATCAAAGTTCACAGGTAGAATAGAACAAACTACCTACCAAATTTCCTTCATTACACCTTAGAATTATAAAAATTGTAACAACTTATGATGCAATTAAAATGATTTCCAACTTTCCGCCAATTATTTCCAAGAAAAATGATATTTTACTTGACGGAAATTATAAAATATATATTAAATAAATTTTCTAAGCTCAAATGGTTTCACGTCAAAGCTTTCAAGATTCAAACTTACCTTTTATTTCCAAACTTACTTCTTTCACAATAAAGTTAAAACCATCCAGACATTGCCATAGGTTTGAAGTAACTCTTAAGATAAAATCACAAAAATCACTGGTGCTATCAGAATCTTGACGTTTTCTAGGGACTGCATCAAATAAAATTGTCCATCACAAAAATTGCACTATATTTTGAAGAAGAATTTTGTAAAAGTAAACATTTTGGCTGTATTTCTTTATTCATTCCAGATAAAGAACGGAAGGAATAGAATAAGCCGTTATTTATACAGAACAGAATGAATAAACAAACAAAACTGGAAAAGAAAGAACACATTTGTGTTATTGGTAACCAGTAAACTTTATGAACACAAATATGTATGATATATTTTTTGTATATATGCAATTTTGCAATAAATTCAGTTAAAAGCTTTAAATTACAAAAAATTACCACTTTAATTTTGTGCCATTTTGCCTTCAATTAAACAACAACATTGGACATAACCTCAAGCACAAGGAATATTCTTTTTATTCTACCTCAGTTGATGGTACAAAAACAACGCGTTCGGAATATGCTGTATGAATAAAGAAACACAAAGCGTCGAACCGGAGAAAAGTGACTTCGAAGTTCAAAAACGTGATTTTGAAAAACTCAAAGAAAATTTTAGGCAATAAAACAATTTTTTTTTTTTTGAAATACTGACATATATCAATATGCAATGCCAGCTCCATAAAGAACTCCTTCCTCTTCTTCAAAAAATGAGGACTCAGCGGCTCTGTGTGCTCTTGGGGCAGTTCTAACTTCTTTTGATGCGGCGAGAGGTCTGGCTTAGGACCTTTTCGAACGTTCTTCGTTCCGAGACATGGCGAAATCATTTGTGACGGTGCCAATCGGGATGCCCATTAGGTTCTTTATTTGAAGTATTGGCAAAAAACCCTCGTTAAATATGACAGTTGCAATATATTTGGCAATCTCAATAGTGTGTGTCCTCATATCTTTCGTGTTGGTTACCACGAAACTGGCATTTCAAGGGACGAGTTTTTCGATTGCTACCAGTGTTTCTTTTATTTCTATTACTTTTCTATCCATTGTCTTAAGTAAAAACAAAAATTTTTATCAAAACTGTACTTTTCAAAACTGTATGCACGCGCGCGTCCGTTTTATAACTCAATTCAAAGTGATTTAATTTGAAGTGTATTAATTTATTTTTAAAATGCGTATACAAACAAGTTATTACCTACTAAATAACGCGTTGAACGAAATTCGGTTGTTGCTTCAAACTGTTGTATTCAAAAAGTAGCCAAATTAAGCAAATCGCATTTTGGCGAAAACATTGCTGTACAAAAAAGGCCATATCTCCTATAGTATTTTGAATTTTAAAAAACTCTTTTAGGACATATATCCAAGCTTTAAAAGTATGCAAAAAAAAAACCGAACAAAAATTTTTCCCAACCAGGAATACTCCCTTAATAAAAAATATAAAAAAAAAAGTGTATTTATTTGCCTAATGTTTTTCGGAAATCCGCTTTATAAGCTTTTTTATAGTCCTGTCTGGCATCTCCTCAGCTGCTGAATTCCTATTTTGCCTGAAAGTCCTTAAGTTCCTTGGCCACCTTCCGCGACTCCTTCATTTTCCGTTAAAGGCCCAGTATTTATCGATTGGCTTTAGCTCTGAACAGTACGGTGGATTCGCCGTTCTGTCCAAAACCACATAATTCTTCTCATACCAAGCCAAGACCACTTTGCCATACTGAAAAGAGGCGAGGTCATGCCAGAAGAATGTGGATACGCTCACATGCGTGTGAATGGCAGCAATCGCCCTTGGAGACATTCTTTTACATACTCGTAAATATCACCATTGATTCAGCCATATGTCCCGAATGATCGGCTCCTCTTACCACAACTGCAAATTGTCTCCCATACTAAGAAATTTTTTTCTGGAATTTCATAACCTTTTGCACTCTTAAACTCTCAGCAGAATTCCCACGAGAACTGGCAACATAAAATTTCTCTCCAAGAAGCTGTGAAAAGTACGCTTAAATGTATATCTCGTCTTTGAATTTGCAGCACTTAAATTTTTCGAAATAATTTAATTTTTTTTAATTTTTTGCCCGTTTCATTTTTAGCAGCGTTCCTATCGGGGGGTTTTTGAACCTTGTAAGTCTTCTATCCTTCTTCTTTTGTTTTGGTCTTCGCACAAAACACTAAGAGCAGCCCAACTTTCTTGCAGAAATTTTCTTCCAAAAATTCTTGGATCTTTCTTGAAAGCGGCCACACTTTTTTTGTTCTTCTCCGGTCGTTTGACCCTTTCTTTTTTCCACAACTATTTTCGTTCGATAGACATATCTTTCTTAAATTTTTTATTTTAAAATTTTTTAATTTTTGACAATATTTTATGAGCCCGTTCAAGATGATTCGCTTAGCATTTTTACCTCTTACTATTAAGATTGCTATTGAATGACAGTGACATATTTTCTGGCATTAATTCCAAAGCTAGTGAAAAAAACTTTTGGGTTTTGGATATTAAAAGAGACAAGTTTTGAATAAAAATTTAATGGATTTCATGCGATGCAGTCCTTACTTATAGTTAGTTTAAATTATAATAACATTTATCAAAGTAATAAATACGATTTTGATAAAATGATATTGTCCGTTATAGTTTCATTAACTTTCATAGCCATGAAAAAAAGTGAAAAGACTATAAAAGAAATATTATATATAATATAAAGGGTGGTTAAATTTTAAGGGCCGATGTTGGTTTTGAACAAACACAAATTATTTACGAACTTATTGACATTTTTTTTTATTATGATAATATTGGTATGGTTCAATTATGTATGGAACAAAATATGTGCCTCGGCGGCACACCTCCATCCGATGGTCCAAATTTTCGATGACGCTGAGGCATAAGTGAGGTTCTATGCCGTTAATGTGCCGAATTATCTCATCCCTTACCTCTTGAATTGTTGCTGGCTTATCGACGTACACCTTTTCTTTCAAATAACACCAAAGAAAGAAGTCCAACGGTGTCAAATCACATGATCTTGTCGACCAATTGACATCGCCACGACATAAGATAATTTTCTTGCCACCATTCTAACCATTGACGACGCTTGAAATGGTCAAGAGGCTTTAGTTCTTGAGTCAATAACACCTTGTAAGCGTGTAAATGCAAGTCTTTATGCATAATGTTCATCAACGACGAGCGTGAGAGGTGCAATTGTTGGGCACGACGACGAGTTGAGGTGGACGGCTCTTCAGCCACACTATCACGAACAGCAGCAATATTTTCTGCAGTACGAGCTGTACGAGCATGCACTGGTGTTTTCACATCTCCTACAGACCCGGTTTGCTCAAATTTTTGCACGATTTTTCCGATTGTACGCACATTTGGACGATTAAATTGACCGAAAAAGTCACGAAGTGCACGATATGCATTTTGATTTGAACGCCTATTTTCATAACAAGCCTGAATAACTTGATCGCGTTGCTCTATTGTGTATCTTTCCATGGTTCAAATTGAGTTAGTCTGAAGTTGAGAAATGTCAAATGAAATGCAGAAAATAATATGACGTTTAGGTGTGGTTCACATTCAACATCGGCCCTTAAAATTTAACCACCCTTTATATATAATAAAACAAAAAAAAAAACTGAATATATTTAAGAAAAAAAAAAATTATATCATTGGAAACACCAAACATTTAAAATTAAAAATAATTTGAATAACGGAAATAAAAAAAATTATAAGTTTTTAATTAAACTAACTCAATTTATAGAAATCTCTCAGAAACGCCAGACCAACGCTTGACTAAATCTTGAAAAAATCTGAAATCCGGAGATAAGAAAATAGTAGGTAATAATCTATTTTAGACAAATCAAAAGGTTTGTTTGCTTTATTGATATAATTTTAATTTCAAACTGTTTTTATATTTTAGTTTATTTATTTATTTTTTCTTTAAATATTCTCAATTTTTGTTGTTTTTTATTTAAATTTTAAACGGTTCTTAAAACTGCTTATTTTGACAATTTATTTATTTGAAGTGTTTTAAGTATATCAAATATTATAAAACTTCGATAAATAATACATATAATTTTTGTTGAAGTGCTTTAATTTGTGGTTTTGAAACATAGAAACAATTATATGCAATTTATTTATGTGTATTGAATATACAGGGTGTAGTCAATTTTGCTTTTAAATTGGAAACGTGCGGGGTGAGGGGGGGGGGAGGGGGAAAGTCAATATGGGCAGAAGTTGTAAAAGAGCACAAATCATTCTTGCTTAAAATATTCTGCATTATTTGGAATTTTGAAGATTTCAAACAAACCGACTAATCAAAGTCGTTGAGGTAGCCTTTGAAAACCTCAACCAAAAACTCAATGAAAATATATTTTACACATATTCACTACACTACTCATATTCAACCCAATGGGAAGTTTCGCTCTATTAACTTTTCATCAGAATTGTACTCTTTCTCGTTTTGCTTGTCATAAGCATCTCGCGAAAATTTTTACTCGTTTAAAAAAAGATCGCTTATAGGTAAAATTTATTTCGGGAAATTACTTTCCAAATTTTCTTGTAATATATTTTCTGATTTAGTAGGTGACCGTGAGCTGGTGAACAGATTTTTGCCAATAATGTTACTCTTTTTCTTGTTATAAAGAGTTTCCAAGTGAAAAAGTGCATCTGTATATTTGATCAAGGGAAATATTTCGTCTTTTTCTCTCGGAAAAGTGTATTGTATTTTGTGGCCTAATGTTGGTATGTATAAATAGATACAATTTTTCAAAATTGAATATTTGTAAAAAATTTTCTAAGAGAATTGCTTCAATTTTGAAGTGAACAAAAATCGTGTCTGCGGGATAATTTTTTCACATAACTACGAGTGCAGGTAAAACTGTTTGTTAGTAAAAGTTTCAAAAACTTGAAATTTGCTTGAGCGAAAGATTTTGTTGTAGATAGAATCTACCAGTAGCTTATGATAATTCACACAAGCAGCCAACTAAAAAAAACGTTGTTTGTGATTATTTTTGAATAATGGAAGAATACCTTCCTTTGTAGGAAATGTCTAAAAGAATTTTTCTTAAGCTTTTTCCAGATAAAATTAAATTTATTCAATGAACTATTAATACTGCAGATAATAGGAAATAACAGCCTAATTTATATTTCCTAAGACAATGTGATACATTTCAATGAATTTTTTTTCTTAGATACATTTCAATGACTTGTTTTTAGATTCATCAAATACGATACATACAGCCTTACTAAAAAACTGATATTAAATTTTAGCGTCAGCTTTTTAATTTAATAGCAGCTGTAGCCTCTGCTAAGCTTATGCTAAAAATCTTTTTAGAGCTGGCACTAATTAGGGCCAGCACTAAATTATTTTTTTTGGTAAGGCTGACAGTCTCTAAAACTAAACATTTTTGAGCATATTTTGCACGAAATCGAACTTACACTCTAAAGAAAAAACCTTGACAAAAACTTTTTTGACTCTATACTGACAAAAAATTTATTAATTCAACCTATGAGTTCGTCAATGTGAATGAGAATGTTTTTCATATTGACGAATTCCTCATTTGAGTTTGTCAATTCAATTTTTAGTCAGTATAGAATTAACAAAAGTTTCTGTCAAAAACTAAAGAAAAAAGAAATTAAGTGAAAAAGTTCAAAACAGTCGTGCTTTTGTTAATTAAATGTAAAAAATAATCTATTCCTTAACTTTATGCTTATTATGAACAAAAAATAGAGATAAAAGCTCTTACAGAATCAAGAAAATTTTCTGAAAAATTAAAAAAAATTAGTCTTACTTTAAAGATTAAGATTTCGAAAACTCTCAATCATATATTTCAGTTTCTGAACGTTTTTATGTTATAAGCAAAGATGTTTATCTAGTAAAGACTGTGAAGCTGAATTTTAAATTTTATTTTATTCTATTGTGTCATTATTTTGCTTTAAATTTTTTATTTTCTTATTTGATATGCTAAATAATAACTTAAAAGAGAATTTCTATTCAGTTTGACTACCACTTCAACACCCTGTATTCTTAAAAAGCTTTTCGTATGTCTCGTTTTTTAAATGTTTTGCTGTTCTTAATGTTGTCTTCATTTCGAAACAAAGCAACTTCTTCTTCTTTTTCTTGTTTTTCTTACACTCACACATTACATTATCGCTTACAATGTATTGTAGCTGTACGAGTACTTAACTACATTTACGTTAACTCTGGTTTGCTTTCTGTTCTTGCTGCTTTACAACAAATAAATTTTTTTAAATCTAGTTCGTTATGTATTGTTTTCTTGTAACAGTTTAGGAGTTTGTATTTTGTATTTTATTGGCTCTCTAGTGATTTTATTGCGGATACTGCTCATCTATTTTATAGGGTATGAAAATTTATTTCCTATATTATTTGCGCTTAAACGCATAAAACTACTTGTTTGTATTATATATATATATATGTATGTATATATGTTTGTATGTATATATTTATATATGTATATATTAGTATAGTACTTAGTTTACGTTACGTTAACATTTACGTTGCATTTTCCTTTAACATTCAAAGTGATTTCCTTTTACGCCAATTTTTGAATATTAATTAAAAATATGTATGTATTAGTGAGTAGATATATATATATATATATAAGAAATTTAAATTGAAATAGTTTCTGGAAGGAGGTGGTGGAGTGATGGTAGGGAGGTTGTGTGTGTGTGTATGGAGGTGTTTTTGCTTGTGTATTGAATTTGTTATTATCGAAGTTTTGTGTTGTAACAAATATTGTTGTAAATAATGTGATTTTTGTTGTTGTTGTTGCAATTATAAATTGAATGCTTAAAAACTAGTTACAGTGGTTGTTTTGGTGTTACAAGTGCAAGATATAAAATTTTTACCATGCTTCACTGTAGCTGCCGACCTGCATCTCCGCTCCTTAGACGAACTTCAAAAATTTCTTTACACCTTCTCGTTTTTCATACGCAACCAACAACTCCTACAGCCATCTCCTGTCACCTTTTATCCTCCTCCTTTTTAAAATCAATTCATTCCAGTCCATAAGCTATCCCCTCCTTCTCCTTACATATATTTTGCATATTTCATGTGATGCTTGCAAAGATCGGCAGTCAAATATCATTTGTTGTTCTTGTAGTTGTGTTTGTTGTTGTTGTTGTTGTAGCGACTGCTGCACATTCCCGTTCGACAACAGCAACAGTTGCTGTTGTTGCCATACTCGTTTCTGCTGCAGTCATTTCAACAACTTCGATTGTCTTGGTTGTTGTATAAGTTCGGTTATCAGTTCTTGTTGGTGTTGTTGGCGACGAATTTCCATTCATTTCCCGATTCAGTTCGAATTCAATATTTTCAGCTTCTTCCGGATAGCGTTCGGAACAAAAGATGGCACCATCTTTTAGTAGTCTTAACAAGCTAATTCGGTCCTCGGCGGTTCGCTTTGCAAACAACGGCCTGTTGTGATGATGAAGAAAAAAGATTGTTTTTGTTGTTATTACATAGATTGGATAGTTTTTAAAAATAAATAATTTGTTATAAATGAAACCAAAATAATTCTTAAGATTAATATATAATTAAATAACGAAAAATATAAAATAATACCAATGAAGATAATTTAAAAAAAACTGTTGCAACAAAAAAAAAACCAAAAAAAATATTTTTATTAGATACGTCTGCAACGGGATGAGGGGTTAAGGGGTATACTTCCCCACTAGTCATCAGACCAATTATGAGTTAAATATATATAACAAATTATTAAAATGTGCATTGAAATTTATAATAATATAAATTTTTAACCTCCAGTTACGTTTTTCCACTTCAAATTCAACGTTTTCCAATCAAATTAACTATTTACAAATCAAACTTGAAACTTATAAAAAATGTATCCCCATAGCTGATATCCTGGCTACGCCCATTATTATATGCAATTATATTTTACTAGTTATAAGCAAAAAAAGGCAACGGTAGCTTTCTAATTCTGGAAGAGAAAATAAATTGAGGTTGTGCTTCTAGATCGAGTGCGGCACCATTCCGAGTGCGGCTCCGAAGCTACTGTAACACAACAAATAGATAAAGTTATCAAAAAATTTGTTTATGATATATTAGTTATAACAATAAAAATGAGTTCAGAGCATTGTTTCCTTCGTTTCTGGGCACATTGATTCAGAGACATGTAAGAAAATTTCTATATTATAATTCTTTTGCAAATTTTTCTTACTTTTGCCGCATGTGCTGCTAGTTGGCAAAGTTAAAATTAAAAAAAAAAACTATCTGAGATCTACAATGAGTTCCTTGTATTTACTCCGAAAAAAAAAACTCATGTTAAATTAACAAAAAACCTAGTATAATTAATAAGCTGGCTTTGGCAGTTTTCAGCCTCCCACGTATTTCATTAAAACGCCTAACTTTTACATGTTAACTTGCCAATTTTTATTTGGGCGATAAATTAACAAAGTATTTGGCAATTTACACATTATTTAAAAAAAAACTTAAGATTCAAAAATATAACTTTTTCGGTTTTTGTTTTTTTATTTTTTTTTTTTTTTTTTTTTTTTTTGAAGTTAAGTGAAGCTTTTTATGCCTCAATCTGTGATTTTCTCGACTGAAATCAACACTTTAAACTTTTCTTTTTTCGACACATTCAATCGAACATAAATTTAATATCAAATATAAAAATCTGTCCTTCGCCTGCCGTGGGGATTTGAACCCACACCCACCGATTAAGAGTTCACTACACTACCCACCGACCCAAACTCTTTCGTTACGCAGAGTCATTGGCCCTTAGTAATAAAGAAATTCTAAGTTGAATCTATATTAAACTCAACTTTTAGCCTATCAGTCATTGAAAGCTAAAGTTTAAGAGAGATTAAGAAAGATTCGACTTAGAAGTTCTTTATTACTAAGGGCCATTGATTCAATATTAATTACAACTGAAGCTATGCTGCAGCACAAAACAATCTTCCATATATTTATTCCGGTAAGGGTCCCCTTATTCCAGCAAATCTACAAACACTACAGCAACACTTGATATATCATTAGAAAGGTCATGACCTGTAGGTATGATGATTGATAAGTGGTAGCGTTGAGCAGATATGAGCGTTTAAAAATGGAAAAATTGCAAAAAGACTTAAGACACGAACTTGCCTAATGTGATTGAGAAGTATGATATACAAAGCGAATATTTTAGCCATTTCTTGATCAAGTTTTTTAATTTATTTCTTATATTTTACTTTGGTAACAGTTCTTAAAAAATATTAATGAAGTTTTACAATAGACTTTGAATAAATATTTAAAATATTTAAATGAAATAAATGATACCAAAATGATGGAAATTTCAAAGTGAATATTGCTTTTTTTTTAATTCTATTTCATTGATAGCAGAGAGAGCCACTCTTAAAAACACACGTAAAGGCATAATCATGGCAGTGTGCAAGAGTATGCGCTTTCGCTGAATAATTCGGAGCGAATTATAGGTAGAAGCTCGCAAGAGAAAGCATTCAACGTTTCTTTGTTCTATCAAGCAGCACAAATTTTTCATAACTGCTCTGCTTTCAAGATTTTCTCTTTGTTCTATTGGAACCGTTGCTTTCATCGGCTTACTTAGAATAGAGTTAAAATAGATAAGAGTTGCCTTGCATTAATCTTTAAGAAAAATCTTCTATATATTTATTCCTGTAAGGATCCCCTTATTCTAACGAATCGGCAAATGCTACAGCAACACATATCATTATAAAGGTCTTGAGGTGTAGGTAAGCAGAAAATTATTAGATTTCCGAGAAGTGATAGCATTTAGAAAATATGAGCGTTTAAAAATGAAAAAATGGTAAAAAGACTTAAGACACGAACTCGCTGCAATGTGAATGAGAAGGTGTGATTTCCAAAGCGAAGTAGGGAAGTACACCCGATTTTCGGGGCGTTATCACTAGTAATCTATTAAAAGATTTTTGTTGTTGGCTACCAACAGATTACTGTGATATACTGCATCTGTTAATATAGTATCTGTTATATTATATTGGCTGTTTGGATCAGCTTTATCATAGATAAAGCGAAGAACAATAATTGCTAATAGATGCTACTACGGGCTCAGTAAGCAACTAAGTTCCAGAGCCCTCTCTCGATCGACAAAACTAACACTCTACAAGACGCTCGTTCTACCTGTGCTGCTTTATGGCGCTGAGGCATGGGTAGTTTCGCAAACTGACGCAGCCGCTTTGAGGGTGTTCAAAAGAAAAATTCTTCGCAAAATCTTCGGTCCTGTTGGAGTCTGCGATGACTATCGAATCCAAATGAACCACGAGCTGTATGAGCTCTACGTAGTTCGGCGTTTAATTGTGCATCGACTACGCTGGCTGGGGCATGTCCATGATATGGACGACGAAGATCCAGCGAAAAAAGGTGCTCGAGGCGAGGGTCGTTGGTCAACGACGACGAGGGAGACCATGCATCCGATGGATGGACCAGATCGAGGAAGCCCTAACCGCACTTGGTGTATCCGATTGGAGAAGGCGCGAGCAAAGCAGAGGCGCCTGGCGTGAGCTGATGAGGTCGGCTGAATCCCGAACACGGATTCCCACGGCGGGCAAGGAAATTTTTTTCTTTTTTTTTGTTGATGTGAACGCGTTTGTGTTGTTGTTGGTGCATGCTTTTTTTTTGTTTTTGCATAGTGCGAAGGAAAAATTAACAATTGGCCACAAGTGCGATGAAATATCAATGAATGTAACACGTAACAATATTCGTATATATAGCTCGTAATCAAAACTATGCTTGAGCCATCCATGCTATTGTTTTTTATTTGTATAATTTTTTGGTTTTGAATTTGGGCTTAGGTGAATCAAAAAATTTTTGCCAGTGTATCGAAGCATGTGCTTTCAAAGCAATGTATTAAATAAGAAATTGCTTAGGTAAATAAGCATAAGTTTATAATTCCCATACAATTCTCTTTACCCAAGCCGACTTAGGTGATTTAACTATTGCTTTATTTCTCAGTGTACGTAATCTTACCGTATTAAATATATAGATCACCAATTAAGCGAACAAATAAATTTTGACATTGTAATTAAAGTTTTTGCCAGTAAAAAATTAAGAAAAAATATCACTTTAAGGGGTTGGGTGGGTTTCGACTTTCTAATATATCTAACAAAATACTTATTTCAAGCATAAAGATACTCATATCAAAGCATAAAGCACACATATCAAAGATACACATTTGGCTTTGTGAAATTATTTTTTTTTTAAATTTTGAATATTTAGCCATCAGAGCCGCATTTCTCTTGACCCCTTAGAAAAAAATTCTCTCTGCGTTGTCAGGGTAACTCATGGCAGATTTATCTCAAATTTAAAAACAAGATTTTTTTCTGTTAGTATATGTGCAGGGTACATTTGACGCTGGGGCACATTTGACTTCACTCTCTGTAGTGTGAATAGGGCTTTTTATCAAAAATGTAACAATGTAAAAAGTATCATAATTTCACTTAACGAAACGTCAAAAAATTTCACAATTAAATTCTAATGCGTAATCAAGTTGCACGTATTTTTCTATTTTCGCGACCTTAGTTGTAATTTTCGTTAGCTCGGACGTAAGCTCTCCCTTAAATAATAAAAGACGTTTTCTTAAGCATCTTACAAAATTCGTTACTCTGTTTATGTATGTTATGAAAATAAAAAGTGAGTTGATTTGAAGTGTAATCCATTTTGCAAAAAATAAAAAAACAAGACGGTGAGTAGAATGAGGCACCTTTGACTTCTATAGAAGGAGCAGATTTGGCAAATGTAAAATGTACCCCATTGAACATTTATTAATGTTAAATTCAATAAGGACTTTTCTAATGCTCAGTATTTCTTCAGCATTGGTTCGCAACTATAAAAAAGACCTTCTATTGAAAAACTATTGAATTTTTTCTTTTTTCCTAAGTTATGTAGCATTACTATGTTTTTCTATCATACGCTTGAATAAGTATGAATACTCTGACTGTTGTTTTACTGTTGTTTATTATAAAATATAAGTTTAATTCAAATGAAAGCTAAATAACACTTAAGACGATAAAATAACACAGAAAATATGGTTGTCAAATGTGCCCCTGAATAAGTCAAATGTGCCTCACCATGGGGAATATTTGGCAAATTATACATTTTTTTAAAAAAATAATTAACAGTGAGCATTGACTTTTTCCCCAAGTTTCTATTTTTATTTCTGAATATTAAAACTCCGGCGCTTCTAAGGATATAATTTTTTTAAAATTATGTTATATTATATTTTGTATAAAATTAAGAACTTTTGAATGAAAGTGCCAAATGTACCAATTCTTCCCCTATAGCTCGTGCTTGAACGAAGGGAAATAAATGCAAATTTAAATTATTGGTCGAATTGTAAGCGAAAAATAAAATTTTTTTGTAAAATTTGCACCACGTATTGGCTTCAGTCATTTTCCTCCCCCCTATACTTTTTACGCTTTTTGCATATATTACATTTGCATCAGAACTTTTCCGTTTTCTAAACAATAGACCATATAAATATATATTAAACAATACAGAAGAAACAAAATTCAACAAATATTAAAAAAATTTATGAAAGCAATTAATTATTTAATTCCATATTAATTTATGTTATCTCTTCTTGACACTTAAAAAACGGACTTAACAAGGCACTTCTCAAAGCACTTGTGGGCAATTGTTGATTTTTCTTTTACTCTATGCAAGAACAAAAAAAAACATATGTCAACAACAACACAAACACTAAAAAAACACAAAAACAATTAGAAGCAACATTTTTGTTATTTTTTCAATACTTTTGTTGTTTGGATAGCTGCTAAATATGTTGGATATATAGAATAGCCAATACACAATCCACTATCTATTAAAAGATTATTGCGATCTGCTGCAACATTACGACAGTTATACTTAATATTTGAACAGCCATTTCTTTGCTCTCACAGTATTATTTCCCATTGAAAAACAATGCTTTATCTAAACTCGAAATTACCTTATTTCCCTTGTTAAAAAAATACAAAAGCTGTTTACTTGAAATAATTGTTACTGAAAAACTACTAGGTAATACTGGCTCAAATTTTGGCAACCTTCGTTTAAAAGATACCAGTTATTAAAAATAATATCGATCGAAAGCTTATTGAACAGCCTAGTACAGACTGCCATTTATCATTATGAGCTAAAACTGGTAGTAGGTGGGGTCTAGTGCTACGAGGTCTGATCAAAGACTTTTAAAGCTGGAACCATGGCAGTCAGCGGCCCCTGGTACCTCTGAATCCTTAAAGGAGCGCTGACCATCGCAATTTGTTGGTCCCAATGTTATGGAACAGCATGGAATCAAACCTGTTCCGCAGGTGTCTATGTTAAACCCACATATCTTGTCAATTAGCAGTATAGGCTAGAGTCAAATAAAGCTTTGACAAAGTACTTACTTGTTGTTGGCACGACAAAAGTAAAGCTTATCGTTGGCTACATGAAATTGTCGAAATAGCGCTGATTTTTTTTTTTCTGAAAAAAAAATTTAATGGAGACTTCTCAAATTTGAAAAAGAACCTTCTCTTATATTCTTTTACTTATTTCGTGAAAGGAAATTTATTTGAAATCTTGGCACTATTTCAAAAATTTTAAAATATTAATTTGTCAATTTATTCGACCTCTTTTCATAAGTTTTTGTGTTATGTTTATAACTCTAATAATTTTTCAATTATTAATTAAGAGTTATATAAAGAAATATATAAAGAAGTTATACAAATAGACATGAACGGCTAGGTTTATCATCGCTATCATATAAAGGCTACTGATGAGTTGGTGTAGCGGCCAACGAAAAAGCTGTCTAGTCTGCTGTATGATTGCCACTCTATACAAAGGGTATTGTTGTTGTTGGTTGTTTTTTTAAGAAAGTAACATATACCTTGAGCTCAAAAATATAACTCTTAATTAATAATTGAAAAATTACTAGAGTTATAAATAAACATAACACATTTTAAAATATTTATTTTGAAGCCGACAATAATTCAAAATTTACTGAAATAGCGAACTCGGAACAAACTCATTTTTAACACTATTTCAGAACAAATTCGGCGCTATGTCAACGGCACTATTGCAGTACAGCCTTATCATCGCAAGCAAAATAAAATAAACGTATAGATAAGACGAAAGCTGATTATTTGAAAAAAAAAAATTATAATTAAAAAAATGTGTTTTTATAAGGTTGAAATTAGAACAAAGAGCTTAATATAAATGCCACAACAAAGCGGTAAACTCAGTCATTTGCAAAATTTTTGTTGCTGAAAACAACCCAACTGCTAAAAACATCAAAAACTTTATTTAAATCTAATTAAAATGTATAAAATTTGGACTGTATTGCTGATATTGGTGACGCTTGGTGCTTTAACAAAGGTAAGTTTTGAGCAGACAATCTCGTTAATCACAACATTGTTAATAGAAGTAAAAAAGAAAAACATTAAAACTGTACTTTTTATCTCTTTAGTGTATACCTCATAAACCTGATCCCGATTTTGAAGAAAAATGTCAAGCAAAATTTAACATATCAAACGAAGAATTGTCAAATTTTAGCAAAGCATACAAGGACGATAGCTTCACAGTCGATCGCAAATTCAAGTGTTACACGAAATGTCTGATGGACGAACTTGTTAAAAGGGATGCAAATGGCAAGATAGATGTTGAAAGTTTCTTGGGTTTAAGCCCCACTAGAAAGCCAAGTGAGCATATTATAAGAATAACCAACGAGTGTAAGAATAAGTTCGAAGTAGAGGAGGATGAGTGTGAATATCCATTCAAATTTATATATTGCATAAGACAAAACTTAAAGCCGATACATGAGTAGAAGTAAATTCTACTTGGAAAGATGTACAGCTGTCCACGAATTATTTCAAATGTCATAAATGTGCAATATGTTTATAATTTCAAAAATGTAGCGAAATAAAATGAAATTTTGTATAGTTTTTTCTAATTAGCACGAGTACACTAAAACACTAGAACACTGCACAAATGAATGGATAAACTACAATTATATCGTCCCTTAATAAAACATGCAATAACAATAGAGTTCAGCTACTACAGCTTTATCGCACTTCCTCAGCATTAACCCATCTAAAGCCACTACCCAGTAATCATTGAAAAAAATATCAATGTTATGGATACCCGTGACCACAAACAAGTTAATGTGGGAAAAATTTACCCACCAATAAATGGGTTGGGCTCAGGGACAACACAAGACGTAACAACTAACCATGCGTATGTATCGATCTGATTACACAACTAATTTTAATCTACTTTTGAGTTGACCTTTTGACAAATTAACATCAAAAACGCTACAATTGTTAACAAAGGAACTCATGCGACTTAAAGGAGCAGTAGCCATATAATTTGTTCTACTAAATGGCAAATAAATTAAGTTGTTAGCGTTTCTACTGCTTCTACGGTTAGTGTTAAAATTTATGTGAGAAAGAAGTTCTGGAGAATCGAATACACCTGTTATGAGCTGGTGTAAATATACGATATCTGCCGATTTCCTTCGATCACCTAAAGACTGCATTTTTAATAGTTTTAAACAATCCTCATAAGGAGGAAAGTCTAATATGTCAGTTCCACTTAAGCCCCTTAGAGCAAACTGAACAAAACGTTTTTGGATTCTTTCTATTCGATCAACATGCACATTGTAACTTGGGGACCAAACTTGACTTGCATACTCTAAGTGAGGACGCACGATTGCATAATACAACGTTGTAGTTGTAATCATGCTATTAAATTCTTTGGCCCAGCGTTATATAAAACCAAGCATTGAAGACGCTTTTTTACCAATATTAGCAATATGAATGTTAAACGACAGCTTAGAATCCATGCATATACCTAGGTCTTTGACGGTGTCTACACGACTCAAGACAGTATCTTTAATCTTATAATCAAAAATAAAATTATTCCTTTTTCGCGAAAAGGTCATAGTTTGGCATTTATCTGGATTTAAAAACATATTATTTTTAGAGCACCAAACTTCAAAGGATTTTAGATCAGACTGGAGTAGATCTGAATTATCTCTAGAATTAATCGTTCTGTATATTTTCATATCATCGGCATAAATAAGCAGATGAGAGTGTTCAATGACGTGAGTTACATCATTGATAGCTAAAATAAACAAAAGAGGACCAAGGTGACTACCCTGAGGAACACCTGATCCAGCAATAAATTCAAAAGACAATGCGCCTCGGAAACGTATTTGATAAGATCGCTCTTCCAAATACGATTTAATCCAGTTCACAAAATATTGTGGAAATCCCATTAACTCAAGTTTAAATAAGATTAGATTGTGTGGTAGCTTATCAAATGCCTTACTAAAGTCAGTGTATACACAATCGACCTGGTTACCAGAATCAATAGAATTTAAGCAGAATGTTGTAAAATCGAGAAGATTAGACACAGTGGATCTGCCATTCACAAAACCATGCTGACGAGCTGTTATGACTTCTCCACAGTGAATTTTCACCCGATCATACACCATCCGCTCAAAAAGTTTTGGAATCGATGAGAGCTTAGCGATAGGCCTATAGTTACTGACATCGTTCCTGCAACCCTTTTTAAAAATAGGACTTATAAATGATTTTTTCCAAAAAAGTGGAAAATAACTTTAGTTAATAGATTTATTGAATAATAAAGAAAGTGCTTGACTCAAAACGGAACCGCATTGTGTTAACACTGCGGCAGGAACACCGTCAGGTCCAGCACCAAACTCCTTATCGATCGATCTAATATACATTAAAATATCCTCTGGAGTGAAGGATATATGTTCCAAAGATACTCTGGGTTCGGTATACATATATTCAAAGTACTCTCCATCAGGATTAAAAGAATCTGAACAGAATGATTCTTTAAAAAGATTGGCGAATAGGTCACAAATTTTGACGGGATTGTCAGTAAATCCCTCAGGAGTTCTAAAAGAAGAAGGAAATCCATCAGATTTCTTCTTTGTGTTTACGAATCCCCAAAATTTCTTTGGATCTGTCAATATTCTCAGCTTAACATTATCTAAATATTCGTGATATAATGTAGCTGAGCGATTTTCAAATTCCAGAAACAAACGTTTGTAAGTTTCTAGGTCGTTTGAGCCTAAGCTACAGACGTATTTCTTCCATGCCCTATTCCTGTTGTTGCGAAGAGTCTTTAAATCCTTTGTGTACCACGGGTACGCAGAATTCCTCGCAAATTTGAGACTATAAGGTACGGATTGAGAAAACACAGCAAAGAGTTTCATATAAAAAAAATGTATGGAGTCATCAAGGCAATTTCCATTTATATATTCCAAAATTGCATTAAGTTTACCATGAAGCAACAGATTCAGCTTCAAAAAGTCAGCTTTTTTAAAATTGATATTTTATAATTGATAGAATATCCGAAATAATTTAAGCGACACTTTTTAAAAATTAGCTTAAAATCCAACAGTGATTACTTTTAAAAAACATTCAATAAGAATTTTCTGGACAACAGATGTTTTTTGTGGCATGACGTTAAAATTGCTGATAGTTTTATTGAAAATGGGTTCAAACGTTTTAGCACAGATCAAGGCAAATGATAGAATTTTATTTTCAATGCATGTTTTTCCAACTCATAAGCAGTACAAAATTCTTGTTTTCTCCCTATAGGAACAAACTAACTTGTTTTTAAAAACAACTAATTAAAAGACTAATTTAAAATAAACTAGTATATGAACTACTTTGAATTATATTAAGGTGGCATCCACTTCAATTCTAAATAGTTTTTATTGCATTTTATATGAATAATTGAAATACTATTTAAAAATAAATAATCTTGAAAAGACTGAAAGCTTCAAAGACTTTTTTTATTTAATTTTTTAATATGCGTAGTGCATTTACGTAATGAATTTATGTACTTTTTTTTTCAAAACAGTCAAATAAATGATCTCTTTGATGTCTAGAAATTTAAAATTTGTATGCTTTTAAGTTCATCTTCAGTAAGTGGAATATTCAGGCATGTTCTGAAATCCGATGTGGCGGCCGTGGCGTAGTGGGTAGTGTGTGTGACTCTTACGCCAGAGAACAAAGGTTCGAATCCTCCATCCGACACAGAAAGTTTTTTCAATTGAATTAATTTTTCTATTCGGCCGTCACCTCTCTGCAGACAATGGCAAACCTCAGAGAGTAAAAACTGCCATGAAAAGCTTCTTGAAAACATAAGCCGTTCGGAGTCGGCGTAAAACATGTAGGTCCAGTTCTCGATCATTTGTGTGCAAATATTTTACATCACACACAACACAAATTGAGCATAATAAGCTCGGTCAAAAGTCCTTTCAAGGGCTGAAATGGCCATTATTTCCTGTTTTTTTTTTTCTGAAATCCGATTCACATCGGAATCGAATTTATTTCCAATAACATTTCATTGAAATTAAATCGGATTCCGAGATGAATCGGATTTCTGAACATGCCTGATTAACTAGTTTTCAATTGGTTATTTTAAAGTAAATAAAAAAAATAATTTAAATGTAACTAACTTAACAAGTTGTTGAAAATATATGCAGACGAAAGTCAATTGACTTATTTAGCGGACATCACCATACAAAATATGTTAGTTCGTTCTATGGAAAAAAGTCAGAATTTCAACTAGTTGTGGTTGACAAAAACTACTTTTTCAACTACTTTTAAATTAGTAGTTTACATGGCTATTTACCATGTGTATGACGAGTTCAATGCCTGATTTACAAAAAGTTTTAAAATAGTGTGACTCGATTTATCAGAAAAGAAAGAAACTTATAAACATTTTTCAGTTAAACGCTTTTATAATCAGTTATTCAAACTGCTCTGATTCTGTGGCGTAGACGGACAGTTGAATAGGCTAAAACTACATTTCTCTAAAGAACGAATATAACAAAATAAGGCATTTCGGATAACGACAGGTGAAATGCTTCTGTCTATAATTTTTGAAGTGAAAACTTTTTTAGACGCGTTGAGCACGTTTTGGTAGATTACAGTTTATTTATACATTACAGTTTACCGAAGCGATTAGCAACCGATTACCGATTACCGAAGCGATAATAAACCGATCACTGATAACATAAGAGATAACCTTTTACCGAAGCGATTACCAACCGATTACCGAACCAATTACGGATTGCCAAGGCGATTACCAACCTATTACTAAACAAATTACCGATTACCCAATCGATTACCAACCAATTACCGTAGGGATTACCAACCAATTAACGAAACAATTATCAACTCATTACCAATTACCGAAGGGATTACCAACCGATTACCGAAGCGATTACCAACCAATTACCAAAGCGATTCTCAACCGAATACCGATATCGAAGCGATTGACAACCCATTATTGTTTACCAAACCAATAAGCCACGGATTACCAATTACCGAAGCGATAACCAACCGATTATCGAAGCGATTATCAATTACAAAAGCGATTACAAAAGCGATTACCAACCGATTACCGAAGTGATTTCCAACCGATTACCGAAACGATTCCCAACTGATTACCAATTACCAAGGCCAACCGATACCAGAAGCGATTACCAACCAATTACCGAATCGATTATCAACCGAATACCGATACCGAAACGATTAACAATCCATTATTGTTTACCCAAGCGACAAGCAACCGATTACCAATTACCGAAGCGGTAACCAATCGATTACCGAAGCGATAACCAACCGGTTGCATAAGAAATTACCTATTACCGAAGTGATTACAAACCGATTACCGAAGCGATTACCAATTACAAAAGCGATTACCAACCAATTACCGATTATATAAGAAAGTACCTACTACCGAAACGATTATCAACCGATTATGGAACCAATTACGGAAACGATTACCAACTGATTAACAATTACCAAAGCCAACCAATTACCGAAGCGGTTACCAAGCAATTACCGAAGCGATTATCAACAGAATACCGATTACCGAAGCGAGTAATAACCCTTACCGTTTACCGAAGCGATTAACAACCCATTACCGTTAACCTATGCGATTAGCAACCGATTACCAATTACCAAAGTGATTACCAACCGATTACCAGTTGCCAAAGCGATAACCAACCGATTACCCCACCAAAATAATTGTGGTAGAAACATATTTTATGTAAACATTAAAAAATAGCAGCTCATATACTCAATAACGCATAAATTGATAAAAAGAGTCGAAAAAGTAGAACTCGTCTGATTTGCCGACTCTTAAGTGGCTTTAAGTTTTTACTTCGGTCGGCAGTCCCCCCACAGAAATAGTGCCACATAAAATTAAAAAGATTTCTTCTAAAGATGTATTTAAAGCAAGGGGTTTGAAAGGCTAAAGAAATGAGGTATTTTTTAAGAAGAAATCTTCTTGTTGCTGTACAAAAATTCTTCTTAATTTTATTTAAAAAGATGTCTTAATAATTTCTCATAAAATACACAGTTTTTGGACTTTTACGTGTTTATAATATATTTGTTCTTAAAAAAATTTAAGAAGGTAGTCTTGTAGTTTACATTACTTTCCGTTCCTAATACATCTTCTTAAAATTATTTAAGAAGTCGACCTTATAGAAATAAGAAGATATTCTAATACTTTTGGCACATCTCTTCATTTTATTAAATTGTCTTTTTAAAAATTTAAGAAGAATGCATTCTACTCCTATTATCTTTTTTTTAAAAAGAGAATTTAAGAAAACAAAGCCAATAACTTTAAGAAGGAAACCTTCTTGGGTAAAAACCATAGAGAAACCTTCTTAAATGTGATCTACGTTATTAGGTTTTTATTTGGCGATTTTTCTCTGTATACTTTTTAATTGTATTGTATTTTGTGGTCAATTTAAAAACTGTCTTGGTCTACAAAATTTTAATTTTTAAAAGAATTTACTAATATTTATTAAAGCTTCCTTTTTTTTATTACATACTTACTGCTGACACAGTTTTTATTTATTTATAAGTCACATGAAAAAATAATTTTACCTCTTCCCCCTCAACAAAATCCTGGCTATGCCTATGCTCTAAGCTCAGAAGAAAGTTTTTAAAATATTATCTTAACAAAAGGTTTAATCACTTTCATGATCCTCTATTAAGTTTTCGAGAGTGTTTAAAGTTTTTCTTAAGCAAAATCACCATATGGCATATAACAAATAGCTTAAATTTACTTTTAGGCTTAACTGGTTTGGGTTGTTTTTTTAATTATGATTATGGGTCAACTTCAATGAGCCAAACAAATAATTTTGGGTAACATTCGGCTTAAAGTTAAACAGAACAATCTTCTGAAAATATTAAAAATGCAAACTCAGAAAATATTTAATATTTATTTATAGCATACTGAGCCACTTTCAGGCAACACAAATGCTATTCACTTTCGAAAAATGCAGAGCACACAAAATTATTTGTGATGCTTCTACTACTTTAAAATAAAAAATATTGAATGGTGATGTTGCTGTCTCATGTGTGCTTGTGGTTGGAATGCTCGACTGGATCAGGCACTTAAATACTGCTTTTATATGCAACGATATATCAATAAAAAATAAAAACACTAAAAGCACAACGTTCATACCAACAGGATGACTTAATTGCTTAATGATTTCAAGCAAGGGAATGTTTGAATGAATCGCTTAAAAAATACAAGACGATTGACTGTATTTTATAAATTTCTGCCCTGCTCAACACTCCAATTCTGTGGAATGAATTGATATTTTCATTTTTTGTTAAATAAATATATATTTTAATTTTTTACAAGCTTTGGTCTGCATTGCGAAATAATATTTTGAAAGCTTTTTATATTATTTCATTAAGTAGAGTTGTGCTTGTAACTTGATCGCGTATGCAATATAATTTGCATTTGACGTTGCCACCATTTGGAAATTTTTTATTTTTTTTTTTTTACTGACTTATGGCATTATCAAGCAAGATGTTTTGCTTCGCTGAGCGTGCAATAAATTGTTAAATTGAATTTTGATGCATTTCGCGCCAAAAATAATGAAAGCTTTGCTTCATATCCTTGTAGTTATATCATCATCCATCCTCTTTGCACACTTGAGTGCACAGCGACGCATGCATGCTTGATTTGTTACAAACAAACGAACAGTATTTATAAATGGAAAATATAGCAAAATCTTAAATTATGCATAGATTCGAAAATGTAATTTTTTTGATTTGAGTACCTCTTTTTTTGAGTACCTCAATATTCATAATATTTAGCATAAAATGTTGCAGTATTGATTTATATTATCGCTGAATCTACAAAGCAAACGTAATCGATTGCGTTGGCATAAAATTATCTAGCTATTAGGTGACCCACGGGAATAAACTTTCTTGTCTATAATACGGTGAAAAATATTTTTTCTCTGAAAGAGAATAAAAATAAACAGTGATTAACACGATGTGTTTTTACGAACCATACTTTATTTATTTATTAAATTACACTCCATTGTTTCCATTGTTCACTTTAAATATGCAATTAATCAATTAATCAAGAAACAGAAATAGTCTTCGACCATTTACTATTGGGAAGTTCTGACAACTGTAAAATTAAAGCCAACCATATCTATCTACTGTAAACCTAACTTAAAAAATACCGTTAATATGACCCATACATAACACAACAATTTCCAATATTTTGACGTGTCGTTCAAAAAGCATTTTTGGGAGCAGAGTTGTCAGTTGAAAATTTTGAATAGCTTTAGATTGAGTCTTAAATGAGTAACAGCCCAGTAGGAAAAGCGATCATCCCTAGATGGCTTTTTGACACATACTTTAAGGGGCGGTAAGGTTTGACAACTTTTTTTTCCCATATTTTTTTACTTGTGTTTCTGAAAGTACATCATCTGAAGAATATTGTATTAAATTTTTAGGTCATTCGGAGCAAAACTAATGAAGTTACAGTACGTTGAATGACCGTACCTCCAACTTAGTTTTGCGCGCCTTTTAGCTACCTGTGCTGAGCGGCGAGCGACAACCGTTTCGGTTTCTATTGTATTGCTTTAATCCCCTCTTTTCGTCTTAATAACAGGTCATTCAATAAGTCCGTAGAATAAGTAAGAAAAAAAACAACATTTTGATAAAACTCGATTATATTATTCAACATAGTTGCCTTCGAGAGTGATACAACGAATATAGCGATTTTCCAACTTTTCGATACCACTTTTATAGTACGATTTCTCTTCTCGTCAAAATAGGCCTCAGTTTCAGACTTGACTTTCCAGCAAGCAATCTCTTGAGATCTGGAAACAGGAAAAACTCGTTGGGGCTCTAAATCTGGAGAATACGGTGGGTGGGTAAACAATTCGAAGCCCAATTCATTCAATTTTGCCATCGTTTTCATCGATTTCTGACACGGCGCATTGTATTGGTGAAACAACACTTTTTCTTTTGCAAATGTGGCCGTTTCTTGGCGATTTCAGCCTTCAATCGATCCAAAAGTGCACAGTAATAGTCGCTGTTGATGGTGGTTCCTTTTAGGAGATAGACGATGAATATTATTCCTTTCGTGTCCCAAAATACAGACGCCATCACCTTACAAGCCGACTGTTGGGTTTTTGCTAGCTTTGGATTCGGTTCGTCGACTGCTGTCCACTCAGCTGACTGTCTTTTGGATTCAAAAGACTATTCACTGTGTAATAGTGAAGCCATATTTCATCCATTGTCATATATCGACGATAGAATTCAGTTTTATTGCGGTTTAACAGCGCCAAACACTCCTCTGAAGCATCAATTCGTTGTTGTTTTTGGTCGACTGTGAGCTCACGCGGCACCCACTTTGCACAGAACTTTCGCATACCCAAATGTTCGTGTAAAATGGTAAAAACACTAACATCTGATATCTTTACAATGTCAGCTAGCTCGTGCACATTCAATTTGCCATCGTTCATAGTCAGTTGTGGATTTTTTCGATGTTTTGTGGAATAACAGTCTGATTTGGGCGTCCACTGCGCTTTGCATCATTTGTGCTGGTATGGTCGTACGTTTAAATTCAACAATCCACTTTTCTTTCTACCATTTGTCTAGATGGAGCAGAGTTCAGATAATGTTTATCAAGCCATTGTTTGGTTTCCACTGTATTTTTCTACATGAAAAAGAAATGCTTTATCAAAACTCGAAATTCACTTTTTTCCATTTTTTTTTTTTTTTTTCAATAACAATAGTTGCACACAAAATGCTATAACTCACGAATCATTTGTCAGATTGTCGTCAAATTTTTATACGTAACGTTTGAAGGTTGGTACTAAATAAAAATCATAACGAAAAAATCTAGTAACGCCATCTATGTGCCATCCTATGGACTTTTTGAACGTACTGTTATCTTCAGGTAAATAAAATGTGTAACGTGCATTGTATCCTTCGATGTAGAATACATATTTCAGTCTAAGATTAAACGCTTAGGAGAGCAGATATGTGCGTCATTTCAGTTTTGCTCCGATTTCGTTAACTCGTTTTTGTTTTTGCTTAGTTTTCTTAGTGATTTTGTATTTATCATCGGAAAAATGCCGAATCCAACTGGCAGAGAAGAACGTGCCATTTACCCTATGGTGGCCCAAGAGTAAGCTGACCAAGAAAAAGAGTAATGCCGCAGGATCGAAAAACGAAAGCAAGAGCGTCTAGTGCATCGGCGAAAAAAATAAAATTGAATGCTTCGCTTGAAGTCAAGGAAGATCTTAAAAAACATTATCGAGTTATAGACTTTCTTCTAGTTTTCTTTACTGTGAAGTATAAAACGTGTAATAGCTCAGTGGCATTTGAATCTTGTAAAAAAACAAGGTCTTTGCTTCAAAATAAAAGTTACGTGTGAAAAGTGCAAAATTCCAAACTATGTGCCGTCGAGTGAAAGAATTGATGGTAATGCCTACGAAATAAATAATAGATTTGCATTCGTAATGCGAGTTTTTGGCCTAGGAAATGCCGGGTGTGTGAAATTTTGTGGATTGATGGACATGGCAAGTAGTTTTATTTCAAAACCGTGATAGAATACTTTCATTAAAAAAAATGAACACCAGCGTAAAAACTATTGTGAATAAATATTTTGCTTCCGCCATCAAAGAAGAGAAAAAAGAGACTTGTAAACAAAATAATAGCGAAGACACAGACGAAATTACAGTATCCGGTGACGGCACGTGGAAAAAAAGAGGATTTCATTCGCTCTTTGGTGTATCGTCATTGATCGGCTATTGGACCGGCAAAGTTGTTGATATTTTTGTCAGCAGTTCGTACTGTAACTTATGTGAAACCTGAATCACAAAACTAGGACCTTCAGAATATGAAGAGTGGCACGAGCAGCACGTAAACAAAGGACAATGTGAATCAAATCACAGGGGGCCATCCGGTAATATGGAAGTGAGCGCTATCGTGAAAATGTTTCAACGTTCGATAGAGGTTTTTAAAAGTTAAATACCGTAATTATATTGGTGATGGTGATTCCAAAACCTACACCGGAGTAGTCAGTGCGAAACCTTACGGTGATAACTTTATAATAAATAAGAAAGAATGTACTGGACACGTCCAAAAAAGGATAGGCAAACGTCTGCGTGACTTAGTGAAATCGCACGTGGTCGATGTAAAAACGATATCTGGTAAAAAAGTGAAGAGGAAAACTCTTTCCGGTAAAGGCAAACTAACTGGCAACATGAACCACAAATTAATAGTGTATTATGGCCTAGCAGCTCGAAGAAATCACGTTTCTGTGGACAAAATGAGGAACGCTATATGGGCGACTTTTTATCATTATTCTTCGACTGATCAAAATCCCCAAAATGCGCTGAATCGTGGTGCGAATGGAAGAAAGCTGAAGTGCAAAAACATTACGATCATTCAAGCACAGTTACTCCACTCCACTTCCAGCTGATGTTTTAGACGCAATAAAGACAATATATGAAGATTTAAGCAAAGACTCGCTATTGGAACGTTGTCTGGGTGGTTTCACGCAGAACAACAACGAAAGCTACAACCAACTCATATGGAAAATTAGTCCCAAATCAGTGAGTGTTACCGCAACTCTTGTTGAAATTGCAGCATATGTAGCAGCATCACTTTTTAACGAAGGCTCTACTGCTTTTCTGACCTTCATGCAAGATTTGGGCATCACTTCAGGACCAAATGCTCATGAATGGGCGCGCGCGACAGACTCTTTGCTGATCAGCAGAGCGGACGAGCAAGCTGCTCGCGAGATCAAAGAAGGCAGAGTTTTGCGTAGACAGGAGCAAAAAGATGCATTAGATAACGTGGATAATAGTGATGTACTGTATGGACCATTTTCATTTTTTCAGTCTACAAAACTTTAAATCGATCCCAAACATGTAATTTCCACAGTCGGTGACCAGCCTACACAAAAAACTACTGAACCGATCGTTTTGAAGTTTTATACACATATTCTGTATGTAAATAGCTCTCTGGTTATGTCGACTTTTTTCAAATTTTTTAATTACTACCAATTTCACAATAACAAATAGGTCAATTTTTTCGTTAAAAATCGTCATTTTGGCTTCAAAATCGTGCCAAAAATTGAAAAATTTTAAAATTATAAAAAAACTTGACGAGACTGTAGAGATAAAGTAAGAAACTAAAGAAAGTGTATTGATTTTTTGGTTTCAGATGATCCAGTGATGCTGTAGGCTGGTCACCGTTCAAAAACTTTTTTCGAGCCTGCGGTGATCTACAATAAATCCGTTATTTTTCTCTATTTTTGAACAAAACTTTCTATTAAATATTCTTCAAATGTTGTACTTTTATATAGTAATATGTAAAATAATCCTACAGTAATAATTTTTTCTAAAAAAATTATTAAAAAAGGGTATTTTTTAGATGAAACAAACTTTACTCTCCCCTTAAGAATACCCTTCACTTCCAAATGCCATATCTTTTTTTGTATGGAGCTGCTACGTAAGGGGCATTAATACCTTTGTTACATATTCAAGCACGTAAGATGTGATTAGTCAATAATCCGAGTACCTTCTTTTGGCAATGGAAGAAGATAACGGATGTCGATATAGATTTTTTCCAATTTTGTTTGGTTTTTACTTTAGCATTCTTCATGAAGACATGAAAAAATTCAGTTTTATTCCAAAATAAAAATAGTTCTCAAATAATGTAAAAATAATACTGCATCCACTCTTAATGTATCAAAATAATTAAAACTAGTATCGCCTGTGGCCGAAACTCGGCCATATCAAAATCGGCTTTTATTTTGTTTTTTTTTACTTTTGCATAAGTTATATAATAGAGCAGTGCATGAGTATGCTTTTTCGCCTCCCTGAATATATTCTGTTGCTATAGAAAAAAAATTTCCTCTAAAAATAATAGGACCAACTCATATATTTGACCCCTCTAGAAGTTCAGCTACGGCCGATATAAACTATTTTCGACAGCTTTTGTGTTTTTTGCATGGGGACCCAAAGAAGAGTGGTAGACAGGGGCAGGTGTGTTCGGAAGAAATCTTGAGGGCAAAAAATAATAGGACCAACTCATATATTTGCCCCCTCTAGGAGTTCAGCTACGGCCGATATAAGTTATTTTCGACAGTGTTTGTGTTTTTTGTATGGAAGGTAGCGAATAAAGCAACAAAAAATAACACAAATATGCATTAAGAATAATAAAAAGCTTATTGCGGGAAAAATCCAAAATATATACCTTTACTCAGATCACTGCAGCAGATAACTGAGTATTCGTGTAGTTTATTAAGTGCACAGAGAAAAAACTGAAACAACGCGTAGATCGCAAGCTCACCTCAGTGCAAGAGTGTATGAAAAGAGAACAGAGAAAAAATAAAAAGTTATTCCCTTGTGCTACGCGACCTGTTTGTTGTTTACATTTATTCGCTTGCAGCTTTGCTTGCAGTGACTTCCACAGCAGAGAATCAGGGTATATTCACTTGATGAATATATTCCTGCAGGGCTCTCTTATATAAAGCAAGCAGCAGCTTAACAGTTTTTTGACGCTAACGCGGAGAGAAAGAGAAATCACCAACAATAAGGATGCACAGCTCTTTTGAAGTGTCTGCAATTGTCTCTCATTCTACTCTTGCTCGTGTATGCTACAGCAACGATGATTAATAGAGTTGTAGCATTCACCGCTATGTATTTTATTGTTGCTTTCTCATTGTCCCATTGGGAAAAAAAGGTTTTTGTATTTGCTTAGTTTTACAATAAATTCTTAATGACAATATATTCAAATAAAACATATATATTGTGCACATCTACTCGAAAATACCTTTCCATTGATACAAGTTTTATATGAATATGTTGAAGTTAACACAGTTAAAAAGGGATCACAAACTTTTTGGATTGCGTATTAATATATACGTATATATATATATAGATAATAATATTTTTCAGATTTCTAATATTGGGTTATTATGAATTAATTTGTATGTACAAATTTTTAAATTAAGGCAGAAAGAAAAACTGGTTGTTTCTGAAAAATTCCAATTACGTAGCCTACCTTTTAAGTCATTACTCTTGATAATGAAAAAACAGTGGTTAATCAGTCAATATGGTTTTATCGTTTTTCGAATTATTATGCGAGATTTCCAATATACTTTTGCATTTATTTCAACCGATTTTCGAAACAGTTTTGCCACTCTGATGTTCGTACTTCCGAAACCAGGTTCGTGAAGAAATCAATTCGGGCTTAAAAAAACAGTCGGCACAAATTGCTTTTTTCTAAATGTGGGAGAACAAGAAGAATTCCACGTTTTGAGTGCTCAAAAACGCTTTTGCTTGAGCTGATGTGTGAGCGCCCGCACTGTCGAGATAGAAGAGTATCTTCCTTCGGCGGTTGATTTGACTCAATTCTCCGAAGAACTCCGGCAAAGAAATGGTTATATACCATTCAGCATTAACAGTTCTACATTGCTTAATTAGATATAACTTTTTTGAAAACGATTCCTCACCTAAAAAACTTTTATGAATAAATATTATACTATGATTCTTATGGAGAATTGGATGATTTTTCAGTAAATTTTCATCAACTTCGACATTTTTTATATCAACTATTATTATATCGAAAATTTTTTAAATTTTTATTTTTAATTATTTTGAAACTTTTTCTTTAAAAGTAACACGTATTGGTCTTCTCATAGTGTCAAAATTTTGTACACAAGTTAGGAACCAATAAAGACGTAAGATGACCAAAATGAAACAAAATCTTTTAAATTCTTCAATTTAACAAAATTTTTCACATGAAGGACAACCAAAAAAAAATGGTGGCCACTTTAAACTTCAACCGGTGAACTGATTCAAAAAAAAAAATTAAATTTTCATTGCTCACTTTAATTTTAATTTTAATAAACTGCAAAAATCATTACAAAGTTTTTATTATATTCCTTAATAAGATTAAAGAATGTAAATATATATTAAGAAATAAATAATAATAATTTCTTTTGAATTATTTTTATTTTAAAGTTATATTGTTGTATAAATGAAAACTTTTGAGGGATATTTTTACTTTTTGCATAACGACTTGGCTGGGAAAATTCCGATATCATTGTTTTTAATTTTTAACTGGTACTTTAAGATTTTCTTATGCAAACGTACAGTCTACCCTACACCTGATACACCTCCGACCTGATAAGTAGTATAAAGGAAACGATAAATGTGTAACGAAAACAAAACTAGTAGGCAAAATCACTTAAAAATTTAGTACCTAATTTTTACAAATCATGAGGTCATTAATCAAAAAAATTATTATACAGGTAAAATTATACATAACTAAAAAAAACGAAATATGAAATAATAAAAAACAACCACGAGTATTAACCTGCCTGAATCCTGAAATTGTTCCATGAAATCCTTGCCCGTTATGTCCACCAATGAATTGGGATCCATATTTGACAGAGATTCCAAATCCTGTTCATTTATAGCCGAGCCATTGCATAAATTATCTTGTAGCTGATCAACAATGCGATCAATTCGTTCCGTCTCAGCAGCAGCATCTGTTGTATCCGAGTTACTGGAGATTGAGACATACTGAGTGGGCTGTAAGAAGGAAAAAAAGCAATTAACACAAGAATTTTTTAAAGACAAAACATAATTAGGACGTATTTAGAAGTAACAATATAGAATCTTAGCAATAATAGGTTTCTACCAATGGAATCTGCTATAAGAGATAACAAAAAATGTACAAGTATATCGGAGTTTTAAGAGTCCGAGTAAAATTTAAATATGTTTTCAATTTTCACTAAATTTAGCAATAAATGGTGACCAGATAAGAACGATAGGAAAATAAATTTAAATAAAACTACAACGGTGGGAGATACAAGATTGATTCTGGCTTTATTTTGAAGATACATGCATGCCATTATGTAAGGAAGAGCACATCAGTTAGATGGCCGCTTCGGCTTCACTGCAGAGAACTCGTGCAAAGTGGCTAGCTTTTTAACGTAGACTAAGGACTTGAGGTAGGGTTTCAAGTCACATGATCGTGGCGGTCAATTGATGAACGCTCACCATGAGATGATCCTTCACCACTTCGAGCTTTGCTTTGCTTGTATGGCATGTAACGCCGTCTTATTGCAACTACAGATCGGATATATCGATGTTTTCGAGCTCTGGCCACAGGAAGTCAGTTAACATTGCTCTATACTGAGTAGCATTGACTGTAACGATGTCTTCTTCCTCATTTCGAAAGGAATAAGTATGTCGCCGTGTCATAAACCTCACCAAACAGTCAATCTTCTGGATGCGTTGACGCTTGGCCGAATACTTGTGAATTGTAGACACTCCAATAACGACAATTTTTCTTGTTGGCATAGCCGCTGTTCCGTAAATGGGCCTGGTCAGAGAAGATGATTTTTTTAGCTAAACTCCGGATCTCCAACTTACATTTCTAGCGTCCAATTAGCGAATTCACGGCATTGTTTATGGTCGTTCAGCTTCAATTTTTGCGCCAGCACAATCTTATACAAATGAAGATCCAAATCCAACTGCAAAATTAGCCTGGTTGACTCTCTTGCGATGTCCAATTCAGCTGGTCGGTGCCGAATCGGCATTTTTGGGTCTTCTGCGACACTGGCCGAAACGGCGGTTATGTTTTCTTCAATTCGCACCAATCCAGTGTTGACACTTTGTGAGGAGTTTCTCAAAACGTCAGGAATTTACAGGGGCTGTGAGTAATTTTTGAGGAATTTTATTTTGAGGAAGTTTTGAGGAATTTGATAATTGCGCCATTAATTTTATTTTACTCGTTTACGCCTCGTTTAGCGACACTTTTTGTTTGAAACTTTAAGCAGAAAAATAACGAAAAGCCTGGAAAATATTTTAGATATTACCTATTCCTACTATTTTTGAGGTTGCTTTACACGATGCAGTAATTGAAAAACCTCAAAAATTTGATTTTAAAATTTTAATTTACAATAAAAAAAAATGTCAGTTTTTTCGCAGATTTTGTCTGTTCGGACAGTGTTAAACATTTTTTTCTTAGTGTAGGACACACAATTTAAGGTGGTGAGAGTGTTTTATTTTTCCTAATACGCCCATGGCGGCCCAAAAAGAAAGACTTACAATTTCTAATTTTTTTTTTTTCATTGCGACCCTGAATGAAATACACTCAGTTTTGTTTTTATACGACTTTTTTTTACACGAATTTGATTTAACACGAATAAAAATAAATCCTTTTTGTTTTTACACGCTTTATTTTGATTTAACACGATTGACCCAAATTCTGAAAATAACAATTTTAGTACTAACAGTTTTCACCGCTATAAAATTTTTAATTTTTATTATACTCCCGTGTTGCCGCGTGTAAACATGCATGTCAACAGTCGTCCCTATTGTATTGTATGTGTACTATATTGTTTTTTTGCATTCTTTTCTAAGTTTCTGAAATTGTTTTTTTTTTGCATTCTTTTATAAGTTTATGAAATTGCTTTTTTTTTTTGCACAACTACATTTTACAAACTAATACGTATCTTAAATTTTTATTTGAGGAATTTTTGAGGAATTTAGGCTTTAAAAGTGGCAACACTGCACCAATCTCCAATCACCAATCTAATTGGTGGCTTAAGGTCCAAAGGAGTGTATTCATGCTCAAACTTTTCCACGGTGCGACGAATTGCCTGCGCACTGAAGCCATGATGACAGCCGACCTCATGACGAAATTCACTTAGCGTATTTACAACTGGGAACGAATTTGAATAGTATTTTGTAATAATTTCCACAGGTTCGGGAAGCGTGAAACGATGCATGATGAAATGGCAAGCCATACTTAATATTTTGACAGCTGGATGGCGTTGGTAACTTTGACAGCTGCTGAAACGTTTCAATTGGAAAAACTAGATTTGCTATAGCAAATCTGGTCACCTTATATATCTCTCAAATGGAAAAACAAATTCAATAACTCCTAACGAGTTGCTCCTATCCAAAATTTTCAGAGTTATTTAATTATGGAGTAAAAATTGCTTCAAAGTCTTACTTCATAATCAAAATAAAAATATCAAAATAGAATTACGTCGTACAGCGCGGATTGTATTAAAGTCTTTTTCGCAAATTTTTTGGAGCACATGCCAAGTTTTGAATCACTTTTTGGGGTATGCCTACAGCTTTACATATACATTGTACATAGATCAAATATACACCAAAATATCAGTTACCTGGTGAATATCTAATTTTGGGTTTTGCCACTTTTTTCATAAAGTCACAAAATAGCAAAATCTCGAATGCAAACATCGTGTCGTTTGTTGAAATGAATCGTTTTACGAATATTTCCCAGAAAATGCTTGTATTGTTGTTAGTATTGCCAGATGTCCCGTGTTTAACGGGACGTCCCGTATTTTGTATTAAATTTTAAATGTCCCACCGAAACAAGATTTGTCCCGTATATCCAAAAATTTGATTTGCCTATGATTTTTGAAAAAGTATCCATATATATACCACCTTGTTCAAAAAGAAAAGTTAATTTATTGAAAAAAATTAAAGTACAAGTTTATTCATCCAAATCAATATTGTCGCCTTCAAAGTAGTCCCCGACGGCTGCAACGCACTTATGCCAGCACTTGATCCAGTCTCGGAAACCTTTCTGGAACACGGTTTTTGCTATGGCTTTCAGAGCGTTCACCGATTTTTCCATGACCTCTTCTTTGCTGGTGAAACGCGTTCCTCGAAGCGGTTTTTTGACTCGATCGAACAGGAAAAAATCACACGGAGCCAGGTCAGGGAATTTGCCGGCTGCTGGATGGTTATCGTGTTATTTTTGGCCAACAAGTCACGAATAAAATGATGGTGCGATGGTGCATTATCGTGGTGCAAAATCCATGATTTGTATTGCCACAACTGCGGCCTTTTTTGCCGAATTGCTTTACGAAACCTCTCATAACGCCCAAATAATACTGTTTATTGACCATGTGACCATCTGGCAAAAATTCATGGTGAACTACACCATTGTAGTCCAATCAAACAACGAGCATCGCCTTTTTTTGACTAAAAACGACGTGGTTTCTTTGGTCTTGGTTCGTCTGGCGAACGCAATTCACTCGCCTGATGCCTGGTTTGCGTGTTATACTCGTATACCCATATCTCATCACCAGTAATGATGGATTCGATAAATGATTCGTCGTTTTCGACCATTTCCAGCATGTCTTTCGCGATAGCAACTCGGTCTCTTTTTTGCATGAAATTGAGTTCTTTCGGTACCAACTTCGCAGCGACACGTCTCAAGCCCAATTCATTCTTCAAAAGTTCTGAACGGATCCAATTGAAATGCCGACGTTTTCTGCTATCTCTCTAATAGTCAATTTGCGATTTTTGACCAACATTTCTTTGATTATTTCAACGTTTTCTTCGGTAGTCAAGCACGATGGCCGCCCGGTACGAGGGTCGTCTTCTACTTCGTCTTGGCCACTCACAAATCAGTTAAACCACTTGTTTGCCTTCTGTTGAAACCATTTTTCACACCAAATTTTATACAAACTCGTTGCTCAATTTTTTCTTCCATCGTTAAAATCGCAGACACGAAAAAAGCTGTTGTAAACAAAACACTGTCACTTTACCAAATGTCAACGAGAGACGCTGATATTTGGCAGCCTTGTCAAAGACACATGTGGCAACCTACTAAGATAAAAATTTCGAATCGGACAGTTAAGTCCGGTTCACAGTGTGAATGAACTTTCTTTTTGAACAAGGTGGTATATCTTGATATGATGCTTTTAGAAAAATAGTGATAACATTTGTATAATTCAAAGTTGTCGAAAGAAATAAATTATTCAATAAATTTTGCTCCTTCTCCACAAAACGACTTGATTTAAATGTTAGTTTGTAGAAAACAAACCGTGTTTTCTTTTAATAATTTTTCAGATTTTAAAATACAAACGAAATTAAAGTCATTGTATTGTTTAAATTTTTTTCTTTGATATAATAGCATTTATTAGTCACATAATTCAACAAAATCGCAAAGTTCATTTAAAGGAACAATTTACTTTTAGCTAAAATCGTGTATATTGAGCTAAAAACGCTAATGGTAAATTCGGTATTTCGGCCCGCTCTCAAGTAGCTTAGAAGTTATAGGCGATTATAGTTTGGAAAATATGTGTAAGAACTTGTGATTTTTTGTTATGGATATCAAAAGAAAGGTTATGCTATTACCAATTCAACGAGATATTGACCATTAAAATCCATGCATAAATTGTTAAAGAAAAGCGCCGGATGCGAACAATTTTATTTAGTGAAAAATTTTTCTTCATTGTCTTCATTCAAATTTTATTTAGTGAAATGTTTTGATATTTAAACCTGTAAAACCTGATGTAAAACAGGTGGGACACAAAAAGTGTTATAACTTCGAAAGTAATGCATGGAATTTTATGTTAAATACTTTATTGAGTAGGTAATTGCATAACCTTTCTTTTGATGCCAATAATGCTAGGTTTCGTAGGAAAAACAAAAATCACAAGGTTTTTATGTCCATTTTCCCAACTTTCGAGCACTATAACCAATTCTAAACCAATTGAGAGCGGCCATTAATTGGCCAGATTTGGCATTAGAAGGGCTTAATACATGTGATCCACACAAAACAAGTTTAAAAAATTAATTTTAGCTAAAAGTAAATTATGCCAATTTAAATATTAAGGTTAGAAAATTTTATTTAAAAAAGATGTTTCTAAGTATACGAATAATACTTTTGATCACAATTTATCTTCATACAATTTGATTTCTTTTGCTTAGAAGTGTGACAAGAACACAATTTTTCTTTGAATTTACGAGATTATTTGAATTACATTTTAAAACACTATTTAAATTTAATTAAATTTAAATTTAATTTTTAAAGATTTAACTGATTTTGACAAAGAAAATACAATGGAATTTAAAAGAAAAATTTCTTAAATTTTACAAAAGTTTTTACTTACTTACTTACTTAGTGGCCGTAACAACCCGTGTCCGGATTTCGACCGACCTCATCAGCTCTCGCCAGGCGCCTCTGCTTTGCGCACGCCTTCACCAATCGGATACACCAAGTGCGGTTAGGGCTTCCTCAGCCTGGTCCATCCATCGGAGGCATGGTCTCCCTCGTCGTCGTTGACCAGCGACCCTCGCCTCGAGCACCTTTTTCACTGGAGCTTCGTCGTCCATACGATGGACATGACCCAGCCAGCGTAGTCGCTGCACAGTTATACGCCGAACTACGTCAATGTCTTCGTAGAGCTCATACAGCTCGTGGTTCATTCGGATGCGATAGTAATCGCCGACTCGAACAGGACCGAAGATTTTGCGAAGAACTTTTCTCTCGAACACCCCCAGAGCGGCTGCGTCAGTTTGTGAAACTAACCCATGCCTCAGCGCCATAAAGCAGCACAGGTAGAACGAGCGTCTTGTAGAGTGTTAATTTTGTCGATCGAGAGAGGGCTCTGGAACTTAGTTGCTTACTGAGCCCGTAGTAGCACCTATTAGCAATTATTGTTCTTCGCTTTATCTCCAGGCTGATTTCGGTGTTGGTATTAATGGCGGTGCCAAGGTAAACGAACTCCTTGACTACTTCAAAGTTATAGCTGCCGGATGAAACGTGGGAGTCTAGACGCCGCGCCCGCTTGTTTGTAGACAGCATATACGTTGTTTTACCCTCATTTATCGTCAAACCCACTTTGGCTGATTCCTTTTCGATAGCGGCGAAAGCAGCGGTAAGATCTCTCTTGGTTCTGCCAACAATATCAATATCATCAGCGTACGCAAGGAGCTGGACACCTTTATAGAAAATGGTGCCATTACGATGCACACCGGCCTTTCGTACAATCCCCTCCATGATGATGTTGAAGAGATCTCATGACAGTGGATGACAGTGGACAGTGGACAGTGGACAGTGGATCGCCTGAAACCTCTTTCGGTATTGAAGGTTTCGGAGAGGTCATTTCCTACCTTGACGGAGCTGCGTGTGTTGCTCAACGTCATTCTGCAAAGTCTAATCAACTTTGCAGGTATACCGAACTCAGACATTGTTGCGTATAGGCAATCCCTTCTCGGGCTATCGAACGCAGCTTTAAAATCGACAAATAGATGGTGTGTGTCAATTTGATTTTCGTGGGTTTTCTTCAGAATTTGTCGTAGCGTGAATATCTGGTGTATGGTGGACTTACCAGGTCGAAAGCCACACTGATAAGGTCCAATCAGTGTTTTTGTAATCGGCTTTAATCTTTCACACAGTACGCTTGAGAGAACCTTATATGCGATGGAAATAAGACTGATACCTCTATAACTAGCGCAGATTGTAGGGTCTCCTTTCTTAAGTATAGGGCACAGTACACTGAGGTTCCAATCGTCGGGCATGCTTTCTGCTAGCCATATTTTGCTCATGAGCTGATGCATGCGCCTTATCAATTCATCGCCGCCGGTTTTAAACAATTCAGCTGACAGGCCGTCAGCACCCGCTGCTTTGTTGTTTTTGAGTCGTTGGATAGCAACTCGAACCTCTTTATGGCTAGGTGGTGATACTTCCACTTCGTCATCGTCGATTGGTGGCACTGCACTGCGCTCTCGATGGGCGGCATTGGTGGAATCGTCGCCAGTAAGTAAATTGGAGAAGTGCTGTCTCCACAATCTAAGCACACACTGTGTATTCGTATTCAGATCTCCATTTTCGTCTCTGCAAGTGGATGCTCCGGGCTCGAAACCTTGGGTTAGACGCTTAACCTGTTGATAGAATTTTCGTGCATCCGTCTTGCCCTGGTATACCTAGTTCCTCACGCTCACGCTTTTCCTGCTTTCTTTTCTTGCGTCTGAAAAGGCTCCTCTCTTCCTTCCTCTTTTCGCGGTAGTTTTCTCGCACGGCTCGCGTTGCAGCTGACTGCAGCTGACAAAAGTTTTTACAATTCAGTCAAAACAACATAGATACGCCCCAAAACAAGATTAATTGGTAACCTGCAAAAAAATTGTTGGGCTTACAGCTATTAGAATACGTCATCAATACAAATCAAAGAATAATCTTGCAACAACATGAACCAAGTTTTTTAAGATACATCAAGTTTTGCAGCGATTGAATTAAATTATTTTCCTAAAACTTAATTTTGTAAATTTTTTTTATTGAAAATAGCAAAAATGCCATATTTGAGCTAAATCATAGTTGTCCACTTTCTTTGATTTGAATTCGAATTACGAGTATGCAGTATCGTATTATTTATACTGACTTGGACTCAAATTTACTAATAGCAGCAATAGATTGGTTCTATACATATAACAGAGTTATTTCTAAAAGCCTATTTAACGATGCATAAAACCATAACAAATGCCGACACTTTTGTACTTCATACAAAATTTTTTTTTTATATACATGTATAAGGTGTTGAACCTAATTGACTTGAATTTAAAACTCGTTCATCCTTGACAAATATTTTTTATCTGATTAACAATTTGTTTTTAATAACATAACCCTTTTTCAATTCTCCCGTTAAATTTTTAAAAATCCTGTTTTTCAATAAAAATTTTGCTTTTGTCCCTTTTTATTGGAAAAGAAATCTGGCAATACTTATTGTTGTTATTAATATGCATGTAAAATTTAGATCCATTAGTAGCTACAAAAAACTGTGTTACTACTACGCAGGTTTGTATATGCAGAGACTGTTCATAGTATTTATGGTATCAAAATTCCATTTATTTTTTAAATATCATAATAAGTTCGAAATATTTATTATATTATTTTTATATTTATTTGCTAAAATTTTCACTCAAATTTAAATATATGTAAGTTCTTTACTGCAGGAAAAATAATAAATTCATATTTTCCCGAAATATTTATTTCTATGTATTAAGCATAACATTGAAATACATCAATTTTAACCAACACAAAAATGAGCAAGAACAACAAGTTTATCACCAAATATATCAAACAAAAAATGTAACACCTACTTATAAACGTTCTACTAACGATACTATCGAAACTGTGTCTTTTTTTACTTTTTTCATTTCGGAATTATTTCAGGGTACCAATGACGCCTGCAAATAGTTTTCATAAAAATTAATTGTATGCTTTATCGAAACTAATTTTTAGAAGCTTGATTAAAAAAGCAACTTAAAAGCCAAAGACAATTTAAGCGTCTGTGAAGATCCAAGCGACAGACGTTTGCGATGTCCTTGCATTTCGAGCATTGGTGATAAACTCTAAAGTACTTTTGATGCATGAGGAGTCAAGCCAAAAAACTAAAGTTTATTTGGAAGCATGAGAGTCATACGTTTCAAAAGCTTCTATTGAGCATAGTTTAAAAATTGTTATAGAAGCAACAGTTTCAAGAAAAAACTGATTTATGTTGTAGGTTCGAATCCGGATTATTTTCAATCACATAAATTTTGTTTCGCTCTAATGCAGAAGCTTCCGTAAAACTTCCATTAATTATTTTGAAACAGGCTTACTTCTAAAAAAACATTTAAAAGTTTGTCTCTTGGCGTTATAGAAGTCTTATTGAGCGATTATAGAAGTAAAATTGTTTCTAAAAAAAGTTTCTTCAAACTTTTCGCAAGTATAATGAAAGCTGGTGCGTTGGTTGGGTTATCAAATAAATGTTGTTAATTTTGTTCACTATTAAATCAAAATTAAGTTGATACCCAAGGCGTAGCCAGGATTTGTTCAGAGGTGACTGATATGACTGATGAATAATTAAAAAATGTGTCAGCCGTAAATTTGTAATAAAAAATAAATCAAGATTTAATTAATATAAATAAATTCTATGCTCTTTAATTATAAGAAAAAATGTTTTGGATTTCTTAACGTAATACTAAAATTTTTATTTTTCTAATGTTCTATCCTGCCTTATTTTGTTTGCACTCTTTCCGGCTGACTTTTAAATAAATTCTAAAAAATCATCAATTAAGCTTTCTTTAAATAGAACAATGAGCGAACTCTAAATGCAATTTTCGAATACAGCATCTCTTGGAATGAGAATAGGTAAAAGGATATTTTCTGAAAAATAGCTTCGTAGATAAAAATGCGTAAAAAAATTTGTAAATTGTAAAATTTTATCAATTTAAAAGTAAGGTATTTATAATTTTAAAAATGTAAGTTTAGTTTTTCTACTGTAACTTTGTCCATAATTTAGGTAGAAATTAATTACACCTATTAAGACCTTTGTTAAGACCTATTTTTCACCTTGCAGAAACTATTGGTGTGTAATATTTAAAAATTTAAAGAGTTTTCAGGAAGACATGAACTGAAATTCCCCCGACATGCACCTACCTCGGATAAATTTTTTAACCATAAGCCGCAATTTTCAGAGTGTATTAAAAACTTCCAGTATAAAATTACATGCATTCCATTTGATCATCCCTACAACCTCTTTTATATTCCATTTAAAGATTCTCAATATTTTTTTTTTTTTTGTTTTGTAATATCATGTAATATAAAACCACAAGAAATATTAAATAAAAAGTACCAAAAACCGTATCTCCCTAAACTTCTTCCTACTTATAATAATATATCCTTTTATGTTTTTTTATCCACCCCCATTCCAAAAAGTACCTACTATATTCAAAAGTAACATTAATAGTTTTTTCAAACATTATATGAGAACCTTACTTTAATTTTCCACATATTCATTGGCAAACATTAAAAAAATTTTGATTAAATGAAAAAAATCTTATCTACTCATAAGTCGTTTTTAAAAAATTCCACTGCTAACAATAAAAGCCGCATACATTTTAAAATGAGCAAACTTTTATAAAGATACTTTCATCTTCTCTTATTTGCCTTTTTATTCTCCTTCCCATAAAAAAAAGCCAACGGCATAAATAAAACAACGGCAGCACATCAGCTGTCAAAGGGGCAAAAAAGTGCCGCTGGTGCATCAAAGTCAGAGTAAAAGTCAAAGTTGAAAAATTGTGTTGCGAATTTCTTAACAACAAAGCAGTGATACAACTACAAGGTCAAGATTTAGTAAAAGGCAAATAATTGAGTTAGATAGAGAACTGAACAAAATAAGCATTTATTCTGAGTTGAGATACATTTATCCAGAATTTATAGCAACTTAGTCAAAAACAGAAAGCATCGATATCGTAAAGTCATGGAATGAAAATAAAAGGTAAATTGAGATTTTAATGTGGGCTTACTTAAAGGCCAAAGTTAATCAAGAACAAATTTTCCATTGCCTACAAATTGGATTTGTTATTTTCAGATAATTTGAATTTGAAACAATTTTTTTTTTTTCTTTGCGCTGTTCAAACCTGAATTTTAATATAAATCTATATATAAATTTAGTATAAATCTAAAAATAACCAAAGCTTCTTTTGTTTTGTTGTTCAGTTCACTTGCTGCCAAAGCTTTGTGACCCTTGTTATTCCTAACTTATTTTAATTAACAGATAATTCGGTAATATTCGCTTTAACGAAGCAACTTATTACAGTTTGTTTTAACGCAAAATCTGTTTTTGAGATTTTAACACAAAGTCAAGCAAAGTTTTTTGCCATAGCTGAGCACCCCCCACCAAAACTTTTCTTCTCCCTTTCATTGTAGTTAGCATCGCTTTGTTTGTTTGTATAACATTTCCTACTTCCGGTTTTTGGCAGAAAATTCTCTAAGCACAAACTTTTCCATTTCATTTCATTTACGACGACACAAACAAAACAAAACTTTACTGCATACTTTTAGCCACTGTGCTGCATTGTCCCAAAAAACTCGAAAAAAAAGAAATCCCAAGCTTTTGCAAAACTTGATCCTTATATTACAGTCAATTATGCTTTGGCTCTAAAACTAAATAAATACAGACTAGCATTAGAAGATATAAAAACAAACAAACAATCAAACTATTTGGCATGGTCAATTCTCAATTGCATACTTTTAGGTTGTAATAAAAAGTTAAACTTCAAAGAAATGCTGCTAAGGATTTGCATTATAATAGTTTAAGTTTCAAAGATGTTTATGTTTTTGAGGATTTTTTTTCTTTAAAAAAAAATGAGATGCTTTGAATAATTTTGCTATGCTGGGAGAAGGTTCTAAAATCTTTTGCAGACGTTTAGACGCTATAATATGATGACATGCATTAGAGAAAACAAATAAAAATATTTTATATCTTCTTTTTATCTAAAAATACCTACAGGTTTGTTTTTTGTTGTTTTTTTTTAATTAAATATATAAAATATGTTTTTGAACCTTAAGAGCATAATGTGCAAGTTTGGTTGCAGAGGTAACCTAAGTAATATAGCACATGTAAATATTAAACAATATCTGAAAATACATCCACTAAAATATTTAAAAAATTGTCATTTGCTCTATGACCATTTTAGACCAAAACAAACAATGCACAAACATGTCAAAAAAACTATTTCTTTTCTATGGTTAAGAATATACTACCAACTTTTAATTACAAAAAACAAAAATATGCTTTATAATTGTTATAGCAAGTATATTAACTACAAAATGAAATGAAAAAATAGGTTAGTTTTTTGTTTTATTAGATAATATTACATTCTTGATTAACCTTAAATTAAAATAATATGATGGCAATATGATGATATGAAAAGTTCTAAATCCACATATTTAAAACTTCTTTTTTGCGTCTTTGTGTAGGTTTTCCTTCTCGAGAAAATGTGCACTTAAATCTTTTGTCAGGTATTTCCGGAATAACTGGGAAGAAATAATATGTGAAATTTTAACTTTGTTCTAGCAATCAACTAAACGCTTATCATCACTAGCAATCGTTCTAACAACAAGATTAAATCGAGCAGAATTTTTAAAAATTGCGTTGCACATCAACGTTAACTGTCAAATCAGCTGACGTGTTCATTGAGAAACGAACAAAAAAAAGCAAGTAATCGGTCAATCGAATTAGTTTCGAAGTGTATATGTAGAATTTTTTGTTTGATATATTTGATGATGAATTTGTTGTTGTTGCTCATTTTTATGCTAGTTAAAAATAAATTTATATAAATGAATGGAAATATAATTTCGGAAAAATATGAGTACACAATTATTTTTCCAGCTAACTGAAAATTGTAGTTTAAACAAACAAATCTTTTTTCTAAATGGAATAAAAATCAAAGTAATATAACAAGTTTTAAAATAAATTAATGATGTTTAAAAAATAAGTACAGTTTTCATAGCACAACGACCATTTACACTGCAGTCTCTGCATATGTAAACATGCGTAGTAACATACTTGCTCTGTAGCTACATAAAGCTGCGTTCGTGATTTTGGCACGAACCAAACCAACAACCAAACAACAACATAACGCTATCTTAATATAGAAAGGCCCTACATTCATTGTTATACCCAACGCGTACTGCGTGAAGGGGAAATTAACTTTGTCATTCCGTTTGTAACATCAATAAGGAGGCGTGTCAGCTATGAAAAAGTATATATATTTTTGATCAGCATCACCACCTGAGTCGATATATCTGTGTGTCCGTCTGTCTGTCCGTCGGTCCGTCTGTCTATTTAAAAAATGACGATTCAGTTCGCAAATAAGCTAAATCGGATGAAAACCACGCCTACCTTCCATACAAAGTGCCTTTATATTAACCGAAAAATATCTTAAAAATCTGCTCTAATTAAAGAAAGGTCTTGAAATTTTCCACAAAGGCTTTTCGAATGAAAACCTCGCCTACCTCCCATACAAATTGGCTTTTCTTCAAAATCTACAAAAATTAAAGAAATGTCTTGAAATTTTGCACATGAACTTATATATATTCTGTGAACCATTTGGATGATATTTGGCAAAATCGGATGAAAACAACTCCTACCTCCCATACAAAGTGACGTCATCAAAATAAGGAAAACTTTCGTAAATATATTAAACTGGATGTAATCGCGTCTGCCGTGGCGAAGGACTTCAAATATACTTCAATACGGCCGCGGGGGTATTTTAGCTTCGGTATCCTACCGAAGCTCCATTCCTTTCTAGTTTCTTATGGTTGCTTTAAAACATCCCTTATAGTTTTTAATAAAAAATTTCGTTTACAAATAATTTTATCCTACAAAACTTTATTTTTTATAAACTTTTTCCATCCCCCATTGAGTAAGTACCTTTTGAGATAGGACTTTTCTATATTAAAGTAGCGATAATCAGCTACTGAAGTATTTTATAAATGATTTTTCTCATACGAAAATGTGCATTTTTTTCTTAAATTTTGCTATTTTGTGACTTTATTACAGAAATTAATTCAAGAATGTAAAGCCAGATATATTCATTCGGCACATAACTGATAATTCGGCGTATATTTTATCTTTGTATGACGAATATTAAAGCCTGTAGGTATACCCCAAGAAGTGACCAAAAACATTGCATGTGCTTGAAAAAATTTGCATAAAAGACCGGTATACAAACCGCGCTGTAAGACCTAATTCTACGTCAAAATAAATAACTTTAAAAATTTCTGTCGCGCCAGAACCTGCATTAATGAAGTCGTTGTAAGAATGGCTGCTCGTATTGAAATATCAATTAGAACTTTAACTCGCAGTAAGTTTATTCATGGAGCCATGAGAAAACAAGGTTACAATTTGCCTAAAAATTAAACACAAATGATGGAATTAACAATTGAATTTTATGAAAAAACTAACTGCTTTATTTTGTATATCGAAAACGCAAACCAACGACAAATAAGACACAAGAAGCAATACTTTTGACGTAGAATTACGTCTTACAGCGCGGTTTGTATGGGGGTATTGCCACAAATTTTTTCAAGGCTATGCTACACTTTTTAGGGGACACTTTAGGGCCTTATACAGCAAAATATCAGTTATTTTGTGCATATACGTAAAAGAAATAGCTAACTTTGGATTTGGTCACTTCTTTAATAAAGCCACAAAAGAAAAGAAGAAAAGTTCACATTTTTGTATGAGAAAAATGCATTGATGATTCAGTTGCTGCTGACGCCTTATAGGCCGGAACACATAGAAGTCACGCACGCATTTAAGCATCTCATGTTTAAGTTGAAAACAAGGAAGCTTATGGGATGATGCTTATACAAAGCATGCGCGCATGAAGCATCAATACGCACGCTTGAAGTTGGCAAACTTTCAACTTTATTCAAGCATCAAGATATTGACAGGAAATGCGGAGTATTTAAATGCTTATTTGCTTAATGCAGCATTATAAAAATAACCATTATCCACATAATGTCTTCGCAGCACATTTCTTACATTTATTTTCACCACCATATTTTTTCAATTTCGTACAACAAAAAAACCAATTTTGACACACAACATCTGTTTTAAATGCTTGCTATGTGTTTCAAAAAGCATGCCTCAAAAGCATCGATGCATGCATGCTTTCTATGTGTTCCGGCCTTATAGCTTGTTGCTTAGTTCGTGCCAAAATCTCGAACGCAACATCGTGTTGTTTCTTGAATAGAATCGTTTTATGAATTTCTCAGAGCTTTACAAGCAATGCATACGTATATAAATGCTTGCGCCGATAAGAAGCTTTCAGTCTGCTGGCAGACTCCAATCAGTTAGGGTAGCATCGCCTTGCCCGCCTGATGCCTGAGAAAATAAGACGTTGCAATATGAAAAAGCGATGCATAGATTATTATATTAGTTTATATTTGGTATAAAAAAAAGCAGGGCTACTACATATAAACCATTATATAAATCAAGAATCGTTAACTGCTTGTGTTGTTGTCTATATCAATATATATTGTATATAAAATTGTAAAAAAAAATCTGTACATGAAATATTTTTTTGAAATTTTTTTTTTGCGATGGACTTTTTGAATGACGCTGAGTCCAAAAATTGAATTTTTATAATTTTTGTCTGTCTGTCTGTCTATCAAAGCATAAATTAAACTTGACATCTAGGTTCCTTATATACCTAGTCACCATATAGGCTACTTTTTATCCAGTAAAAAAGGTTGGACCCGGTAGGGGGCGCTGCGATCGGGTCCAGGCATTCTTTTTTTTAGCTTATCTCCGAAACCGTTCATCCGATTTGCACGAAAATTTGTATGTAGAGGTTTTCGGATACGCTGAGTTTTTATGACTTATAAACTCTGTTCTATCTTGAACACCAGAGGGCACTGTAGTACAAATATTTTGAAAAAACTACAAAAGCTCCTTAGCCGCTTATCAGATTTGCATAAAAATTGGTATATAAGGGTTTTCTGATACGGTGAGTGTTTTGGACTTATCCTTTTTGTACTATCTTGAACACTAGAGGGCGTTGTAGTAGTACAAAAAATTTTACGTTAACACTTACGATACTATCGAAACTGTCTATTTTTATATACAAAATTCTATTGCTTCTCTTGTTTTGCTTCTCGTTGGTTTGCGTTTTTCGATACACAAAATGAGGCGGTAAGGCAGAAATTATAGCAGACATTGCAGGTCGAATAAAAAATAATTATAGACTCACTTTAATAGTAGACATGTGGACAAGCTTGGCGAATAAACGCTTTTTTAAGTATGTGCCTTTCCGGTCCCGATTGTAAGCTCTTAAATCTGGACGTTGTGCGTTTTCATGAAAATTGTGAAAGTGGAAGGTCTTCTGCAAGATTTTGCTCATAATTTTAAACACAATGTCGTAGCGACTGTATCAGAAGGGCCAAATGTCATAAAAAAGTTCGTACGTAAAAGCCCTATTGAAGATTTTGTTTATATTAATCACGGAATTCGCAATACATTTAGTGAAAATTTAAATGTATTAAAGAATGAGAGCACATTTCTGAAGAATGGATACTTCGTTTGCAGAAACTCGACAACTTCGTTTGCAGAAACTCGACAACTTCGTTTGCAGAAACATTGAAAAAAGCATTTGAATCCCCTTGACGTGATTCGAAATCATTGCAAACAACACAGAATTGTTCAATAAGGAAAGAGTTCAAGAGCTCTGATAACTCCAAAATGACTTTACCAATTATTTTCTTATTTATTCACACTGAGAAAAAAAAACGTTAAACATTAAATTAAACAAAAAATTTCAAAGTATAAATTTAACGCGTTTGTGTTTCCACAAAACAAAATTTAATGCAAGCGTGTTTAATTTTTTGTGTATAATTTACATTTCATATTCTCGTTCTCATATAAAGTTAATTTTTTTTTTTATAATTTTCTCTAATTATTTCTTTTCATGACAAAAAATACGTCGCTATCGGGGATTGTATTAAAAAATTATGTGTAGTAGAATTATTGAGCAGACAATTAAGACCAAGCAGAGAAAAAACATTTGATTGCTTGAAAACATTTTTTAATTGGACTTATAAAATTTGAAGGTAAGATGAAATAAAAACTAATTAATTATTTTAATATATAAAATATTTCAACTTCTAAGGCCTCAATCAAACAAACAAACTTCATCGAATGGACATGAAAAATAAATATTGGCACTTTTTAATTTATATTTAGTTTTAAGCAATTCTTAAAAAAATTAATTTTTAAGAATTACAATTAGAGCTGTATGCCAAGTAATTTCATGAAGCAACAGGTTGCCACAACAACAATGTTCTTTACAGAACAACCACCAGCAGACTAGACAGCTGTTTCGTTGGTCGCTACACCAAATCATCAGTAATCTTCTAATGGGCTGCATGACCGACCATTAACTTTGAAAATCTTATAAGCACACCTTCTGCTAAAACCAAAGCGGAATTGCAGTTGTGTGCATTCCAATTTAAAAAGCAATGTTTTTCTACTTCTTAGCACAAAGCAAAGGTTCAAAAAATTGACTATATTAATTCTGCAAAGACTTGTTGTTGCGCCCTTTGTTTACTTATTTTCACGATTCCATTTACTTTACACATTTGTGTTTAACTTAAATGAAATTGCTAAAAGTTCTATTTCAAAAACATATTCCTTTAATATGAAAACAATTTCATTTAATTGTAACACATATTTCCCTTAGTGTAGATTTATTTGGATTTAGATGAAAATGCAAATTTTGAAAAATTTCAAAAGTTGGTGATCTCACTTTAAGGTATGTAACTTTCTTACATGTCCATGGATTTTGCACATTGTAGGCTTATAAGTTTTGCAAAAATCCATATACAAGACAAGTGAAAAATTTAAGGTCTTTTGGCAAATATTTATTTTTGGCTTAAAAGTTTTGCAAAAATCCATATACAAGAGAAGTGAAAAATTTAAGGTATTTTGGCAAATGTTAAAAATTTTGGTTTGGCAAATTTTCTTTGTGAAGATGATGATAAAATGGGTTGACAGATGACAGATGACAGATTTACAAAAAAAAAAGAATAAATTTTGTTAAAGTCTCCTCAATTATTATTCGGATAATGTCAATTAGTATAAAAAAGTTATTGGCAATTTAATTTTCTTTCATAAAAATTAAATTTTGGCCAAATCCGTCAGTCCGAACAGAATTCATTACGAATAATGATTGGTCACATTCTTCGAAAAAAGATTACAAAAATATTCGGTCGATAGCTCGAAAACCTATCCTTAAAAAAAATTTTTTAGATTAGACCACATACGAGTTTTAGAAGGAAGTCTTGGCCATTTCGCACTTTTAACTAGAGGTATATAAACAAATAACGGCTTCTAAGAATGTACAAATACTTCAATTTGAACTACTTTTCTCCACAGAAAATTTTCATTATTAACTTAAACACTATTTTACCCCCAAATCGAAAGCAAGAGTTTCTTGGTAAAATATAACGATACATAAGATTTTCTCTCATATATACAGGATGTCCCAAAAGCCACTATCTGTACAGAGCAAAAAACTATCACGTAAAATCGAGAGGATCCCCTTATTGAGCTATTTTATGAGGTTTTTTTCTCAATAGTACCAAATAAAAAGAATTTTCCATAGAGAAATCTTTTTATTTCTATTTTTTATTTCTATATTTTATTTCTGATTTCTATATTATATCGTTATTGAATGAAGGAAATGATGTGGAAATGTTTTAAATACTATTGTCATTTCACTCACTCATCTCACTTAAGTTTTAGAAGAGAACACTTTAAACTAAGAAGAAAATCTTAGTCTTATTTTATGTATACATGAACACATGAAATTGAAAATAAAATTTTTTGTTGAAACATTCACACAAAAAAAATTTTAGGAAATTTCTATTTATATGTTCCTACTTTCTATATTTCCTATAAATAAATAAATAAAAAAATAAATAAATAATAAGATTCCTTATTAAAGTATCAAGAAGATAACGTTTAAAATTAAAAATAAAATCACATATTTTTAAAAAAACTTTCTTATAGTTTTAAGAAGTTTGCTTTTAAAAACCAAGAAGATTCTTCTTGAAACTATGTGATTTTCATAATAAAGAATGACAGCGTTTTAATAAGATTTTCTCTATGGTTTTAATAAAACAGGCTTTTTGGATGAAAACCATATAGAAATCTTCTCGATTTTGTTCTATTTTAATAGATTGTTTTGGCTCTGTGTGATTTCTTCTGCATATTAATTTTGGCTTATTGCTTTCTTAGCATTTTATTTTCAAATAATTGAAGACAAACTCAAAAAATATTAAAATTAATAATTACACTCCATAAAAACGTGCTGCGAAAGTGTTGATGCATGCGCGAAATAATAATTCAATTATTGACTTTTGACGACAATTTCCGGGATGAAATCCTCCTTTACTACCAACAATTCTGCAATTGTTGTCGGCTCAATTCGAAGAAGAAGAAGAGACAACGTCCAATAATTTACGAACAGAAAGATCAGAGATAAGGCGTTCATTAGCATATATGGAAAGTATAACCGAAAGTGTACGAGAAGATCCAGAAACATCAATAGGAGGAACAGGGCAAGAGTTTGGGCTTTCAAGATCATCACTTCATCGAATCTTGGGGACAGACCAATACTTATTTCTTATTTACTTCTATTTAAAATACTCCTAAGCAGATCTAACTCTGCATAATGAAAATTCCAGATTTTGCTTTAAAACTGTCAATGCCAGACAAAGCTCATTTTAAACTCAATGGAACAGTAAATTTATCAAATCGTAGGTTCTGAGGAATTCAAAATCCAAGGCAACCCAATCAAGGATTTAACATCCGCGTAAGGTTACTATATGGTGCGGAGCAAAGGCACATTTATCGTTGGATTGTTTTTATTTTTTTTTTTAAGATGACATTTTGGAGCAGTTACATTAAAAAGTGCACGCTACAGACAAATAATTTAACAGTTTTTAGTGCCCGAAATACAGTCCATATTGCTAGAGAAACAATGGATGCATTGCAAAAGATTTTCCCTGATCGCAATATCTCCAAATAAAGTGATTTAATTGGGCTGCCTGTTCGTCAGTTTCATCTTTTTTTGTGGAGCTATCTGTAATCTAAAGTACACATGAGCAAGCCAGTAATTTTAGATCAGTTATGGCAAAACATGAGAGCCGAAATCGCAAAAATATCACCTAATTTGCTGTGTTCCGTTATGAAGACTGCAACAAAAAAGCCTAAATTTGTCAACGTTCAAATGACACCCATCTTTTAGATATAATTTTTAAACATTAATGTAAAAAAATATAAAAATCTAAGTAGTTTTCGTTTTTTATTAACACTTTGAATATAAGTGAATACAATAAAAAGTTATCAGCTAAACAAATCAGATACTGACTTTTGGGACGCCCTGTATTTTTTGTACCATATCTTTTCAAATTACGCCCTATAGTATTGAGTTCTGTTTTTTTATTTTTCGAGCCTTTACATCTCACTACTTACATCAATCCACTGTTCCCCAGGAAATACGGCAATCAGTTCTGCATTAGCCTCGAGAGTACGATAGTACTCTTCATCATCGACCTCAGTCCCGTCGGAGTCCAAATGAATAGTTGGTAGCATGCCCGGTTTCTCAAATTTCTCAGCTGCCATGTTGCGCAACTCCTCCAGAGAGCCCGAAAAAATGTCCTTTCTTACTGAACGTTTCACGTTCTTAATCTGCAAAAAAGAGCAAAATATTAAATTTTAATTAAGTATATTAGTAATTTAACAATTAATTAGTAATAATTCTTAAAAAAATAAGGTCAATTTTCAAACAGCTTTATATGGCAATTTATATTCTCTGAGAGAGATGACGGCCGAACAGAAAAATTAATTCAATTGAAAAATCATTTTGTTTTAGATGGGATTCGAACTTGGGTTCCGTTCCATCGCATACCAGCCACGCAATTTAACCAGTATACCACGGCACAACAATTTTTTTTTTTTTAATTTTTACCCTCTAATGCCACATCTTTTGTTTGAGCTTCAAAAATCAGATTAGACTAAATCATTAAAAAGAAAAAGGAATATGCATTTCGTTTTTTATTTTGATACTTTGTTCGTTTGTTACAGGTGAAAATGTCGACTACGCCTAGAAGCGGACTTTGGCATAAACACAAAAAATAAGCCGTGAAGTGTTGTTGAGATTTTTAATAGTAAAACAGGTTTTTATGAAGTGAACAATTTTCTACTCACCAGCATTTTTTTCACTTCGATATCACTTCAATTAATGTGTTTTTTAATTGACTAAAAATCAAGTTTTTTTGAAAATGAATTAAATTCGTTAATATATGATGAAATTGAATTTCAAATTGAAATAATTGTCAAATGGAGCATACCAGCGCCAAGCGGTAAGAACTGAAATGTGACTTGGATGATATTCGTCTACACTTCAAAGAAAACAATTTGAAAATTTTTCCACAGATTAAGGTTTTATATCGATTGGCGTAAGCCCCGCCTACAGACTGGCCTGGGCGTTAGAGGGTTAACTTACATTTATAAAATAGAAATTTAATTTACATTTACACAAAATTCAAAGACTTTGGCAAACAATAACAACATTATTTATTCTAACATATAAACACTGCAGACTCAACTAAATTATTCCCTTTCGTCATGATTTTCCCTCAAAAAATCGTTTGTACAATGAATGCCACTATCCACTTCTAATGTAAAATCAGTCAATTTTTGTTACACCGTTATCGAGTAATTGTCCACTGTGGTTTTTTTTTTACAAAAAAACTGTTGATTCCACTTAATTGTATATATCTCCAAAACCAACAATAATCAAACAAATAATATATTAAATTAAAGCTAGTAAAATTAAATAATAACACTGTGCATGTCCAAAAATCAAACAAGCTTGGGGCGCATTATTTCAGCAATAATTCGAGGACGCAGAATTTAATGGCTGAATTTAATCAGCCTTAGCGGCTTTATGTCTTGAGGTAAAATATTAACAATTGCCTAAAAAATAATTTAAATTGACCCCACAACTCAAAAAAGCCGGTGTTTCGTATACAAGCTTTGTTTAAACAAAACTTAAAGCTTATTTTAGGTAATAATATACCCCTAAAATAATAGCGCTAAATAAAAGTACAAATTAATCCAAATTATTCAATTTTATGGGTCCCCAAATAATCAAAAAGTCGGAAGGGAAGGCATCTTTGGCCCCACTGTCGGTCAGTTCAGTCTTCATGAGACCTCCACGAACAACGGTCTAAGACTAATCGACTTCGCCGTGGCGCGAAACATGGTAGCTAGTAGCACCAGATATAAGCACCTCGACATCCACAAGGCCACCTGTCTGTCCCCGGATCAAAAAACGCGAAACCAAATTGATCATGTTGTAATCGATGGAAGGCATGCCTCTAGTGTTCTAGATGTGCGTACATTTCGGGGGGTCAACATTGACTCCGACCATTATCTTGCTGCAGTAAGGATCCGCATGCGATTATGCAATGCGAAAAACAATTACAACGCAATTACAACGGACTGCCGAGGCCTACTCCGCTCAACTCTCGGTTAAGCTCAACCAACCAACCTTTGGGCCCGACGACGCCCGCAGACTTTGGGCGCATATATCCCACTCCATGCGCGCTGCCGCTGAAGAAGACATTGGTTTCCGGCGCCCGCAACCTCGGAACCAATAGTACGATCAGGAGTGTCGCATCGCGACAGCAGTAAAAAACGCCGCATATAGAAAAACGCTGCAGTCAGCTGTAACGCGAGCCGTGCAAGAAAACTACCGCGAAAAGAGGAAGGAAGAGAGGCGCCTTTTCAGACGCAAGAAAAGAGAGCAGGAAAAGCGTGAGCGCGAGGAAGTAGAGGTATACCAGGGCAAGAAGGATGCACTAAGATTCTATCAACAGGTTAAGCGTCTAACCCAAGGTTTCGAGCCCGGAGCATCCACTTGTGGAGACGAAAATGGAGATCTGAATACGGATACACAGTGTGTGCTTAGATTGTGGAGACATCACTTCTCCAATTTACTTACAGGCGACGTACTTTGCCCTATACATAAGAAAGGACACCCAGCAATCTGTACCAACTATCGAGGTATCAGTCTTATTTTCACCGCATATAAGGTTCCCTCAAGCATACTGTGTGAAAGATTAAAGCCGATTTCAAAAGCACTGATTGGACCTTATCAGTGTGGCTTTCGACCTGGAAAGTCCACCATAGACCAGATTTTCACGCTCAATTGGCGATTTTAAAGCTGCGTTCGATAGCCCGAGAAGGGATTGCCTATACGCAACAATGTCTGAGTTCGGTATACCTGCAAAGTTGATTAGACTTTGCAGAATGACGTTGAGCAACACACGCAGCTCCGTCATGGTAGGAAATGACCTCTCCGAAACCTTCAATATCGAAAGAGGTTTCAGGCAAGGCGATCCACTGTCATGCGATCTCTTCAACATCATCATGGAGGGGATCGTACGAAAGGCCGGTGTGCATCGTAATGGCATCATTTTCTATAAAGGTGTCCAGCTTCTTGCGTACGCTGATGATATTGAAACTGTCGGCAGAACCAAGAGAGATGTTACCGCTGTTTTCGCCGCTATCGAAAAGGAATCAGCCAAAGTGAGTTTGACGATAAATGAGGGTAAAACAAAGTATATGCTGTCTACAAACAAGGGAGCGCGGCGTCTAGACTCCCACGTTTCATCCGGCAGCTACTTTGACTACTTTGAAGTAGTCAAGGAGTTCGTATACCTTGGCACCGCCATTAATACCAACAACGACATCAGCCTGGAGATAAAGCGAAGAGCAATAATTGCTAATAGGTGCTACTACGGGCTCAGTAAGCAACTAAATTCCAGAGCCCTCTCTCGATCGACAAAACTAACACTCTACCAGACGCTACTTTGTGCCAATTTATGGCGCTGAGGCATGGGCAGTTTCGCAAAATGACGCACCCGCTCTGGGGGTGTTCGAGAGAAAAGTTCTTCGCAAAATCTTCGGTCCTGTTCGAGTCGGCGATGAATATCGCATCCGAATAAACCACGAGCTGTATGAGCTCTACGATGACAGTGGCGTAGTGCGGCGTATAATTGTGCAGCGACTAACTGAGGCGAGGGTCGCTGGTCAACGACGACGAGAGAGACCATGCCTCCGATGGATGGACCAGGCTGAGGAAGCCCTAACCGCACTTGATGTATCCGATTGGAGAAGGCGCGCGCAAAGCAGAGGCACCTGGCGAGAGCTGAAGAAGTCGGCCGAATCCCGGATATGGGTTGTTACGGCCACCTAAGTAAGTAAGTAAATAATCAAAAGGTTTTTTATATTTCTTTTTTCTATATTTTTAAATAAACTTTTCTGTTTCTTTTTGTCTTCTTCTTGTAAGTTCCAACAAATGTATCCTAACAAAGCATCTACTTTTTACCACTATACCAGTACTCGAGTTTCGCGTGTTCGCCATGTTCTTCAGATTCGAATCGTTGACCGAATTTTTCTGCGTGGCAATGCAAGAAATGAATTTTCAGCGGCATCTTTACTTTTAAAGGGAGGAAAGCGGTAAGTATTTTTTCAATGGGAAAGCGCCAATCGTTGGATCGATGAATCTCGAGAACGTTGTCAATTGCCGCTTTGACACAATACCATGCCAACAACTCATTACTCTTCCGGATTCAGTGCTTTGATAAAATTTTTAACAATACCTAGTATTATACGAAGAGGTGGTAGCAAAAGTTTTTACATTGGCACAAGTCATAACAATCAAACAACTCAGAAAAATTCAGTCAACAATCACCAACCGAATTAAACAGAGTTAAGAAAAACCGCACCGGGAGCACACATGTGCTCACATTTTAGCACTTGCACCAACCAGTGTGCTGATGAGTTTCACCCAGCACAGCACCAATAAATGTGCTGAGCAAAAATTGTTTGCCCGCACTGCGATGTCGGTGCTTTTCCAATAGAACCAGCACACTTTATTCGGAGCTGGGGGCAAACAAAAGAGCACGTTCACATGTGCAGTGTGAAATTATTTTTGCCCCGGCACAATTTTGATCGCAACCGAGCAAGGAGCCGGAGCTGAAGTCGGAGCGCAGCACCGGTGCACAGCACAGAGCAGCCTATGTGCTAGCCGGGGCACGCTTATGTGCTTGCCGGTGCACTGATTCGGGGGCTCGTTTCGGTGACTAAAAACTGTTAGTTGCGGTGGGAAAATTTTTAGGGGCTAGGCTTGCGATTTGAAAATATGTTTTAAATGTATAGACAGTACTTATAAGGGTGTCGCTGATTTAAAATCTGTATTTAATATCTGACGTTAGAAAATCCAAACATTTTTTACACTAGGGTGGTCCCATAAGACTGTTTTTTGTTAATTTACAAGTTTTATTCATGTGCTTGTAGTATGAGGGAGTCACTGACATAATATCTGATGTCAGCATTGAAAAATCATTTTTTACACTAGGGTGGTCCCATAAAATTGTTTTTTGTTTATTTACAAGTTTTATGCATGTGCTGGTTGTATAATGAAGTCGCTGACTTAGTATCTGATGTTAGCATTGAAAAATATTTTTTTCACTAGGGTGGTCCCATAAACAAAGGGTAATATTATTGCTTAAAAAAGCATCATTTTTTGTTAATATGTGGTCAGTTTAGACCCTAATGATTTGGTTTTGAGGGTTAAACTGTTCTAAGAAATTATTTCCGAGACAATTTTCAATGTTCACCCGAAGACATAACGACGTTAAAGCAAATTAAAAAAGTTTTTTAATAAAAACTGCATTAACATGTACTTTTCAAGGTCAAGGCCAACTCGAATTCCCGAAAATGGGCCGAAGAATTAAGAAACGGTAAGCGCCATTAAATTCAGCGCTCTCGAGTTATGCTGCACTGAAATATTATGTCTCAAGCTTGTTTGCTTAAAAATCCCCGATTCATGCACAGTGCAATTAAAAAATAATTCTTAAAATATGATTCAATGTTGACATTAGTCGTTTCGACTAACAAAGCCCATAAACAAAGTTTCGATAGCAATACACATCCAGGGTTAAATGTTTCCTTCATTTTTAGCTTCTGGCAAACACTCTGCATTTTGAGTGCATAAGTTTAATTTTCCTTCTGGGCATAAATACTTAATCAAAAACATAATAAGCCTTTTGTTTTCCACAGTTTTCATTAAAAACAAATTTGCATTAATTTTAATAAAATGTCAATTCACGTTTTCACATGGAACAACGGAAATTGCTTCATTCATGGTATACAGCATTAACGCAAAAAAAAAAATATGTTATTAGAACTTTCATCAGTTTCACACATAAGTGACAAAACCATTCAATCTAAATTATGGCGCCCATATTGAAGCATGTGTGGCACATTTCTAGGTGTTAAGCATTGGTAACTTTTTTCACGGTGGTTTTGACGTCGAAATTGAAATTTCTACCAAATCGAAAATGGCGTCAAACAAACAAATGAAGCAATTTAAATGTACACACACACACACATGGACATATGTATGTAGATGCATACTAATGAAAAATACAATTGTCAGCGTCAAGGTGAAAAGTTCAGCATTTATTTAAGCAGTTTTTATGTCTGTTGCACATGTCAATGAAAACATGTTAGCTGTTCATACATTGTTGTGGTTGTTGTTTTGGCGTTTTGATGTTGTACGTAAGTATTCAAAAACCTTGACATTCACAATGATTGTCAAGCTTAATCAAGATTTATGCGACCAGCTCCGCTTTAGAATCTGAAAGTGTTCCGCACGAGTTCCACCTCTCAAGCCCAACACTCAACCATGCGACAGGTGTTGCCGATTCTTAATAATTTCACAGCCTCTAAAATTGTTTCATTTTTTGGTTATATGTATTTTGCTTCTCTTGAAATTCATTCTTTTTTCACTTTTCCGGGTTTTCTACTCTTTTTTCCACTAAATTGACAACTTGATTAATTGCTGTGTCGCCAGCGAAGGTAGCCAGCTTGGATGTGGTATTGGCAGAATTTTTCCAGGCATGTTCATCCTTGCAACAAACCCTGCTCGTATACATCCATCTACCTCTATAGCTGCTACAAAATTCTGCATTTCTTGCAGTTATTTATGATCAGCCATGATTTTGAATCCGCTTTTGTTGCTGGGTATTTATGTTGGGTACTTTTTTTTTTGCAGCTGTCGGTGTTGTTGTTGTTGGCGTTATCGTTGACACTCAATTGATATTTACAACATGTTGGTAAGCGTGGCATTTGCAGTTGAGCCCGCATACATTTAGCTTTGAGCTATTTACGAACATGTCGCCGCTGGGCACACAGTGGACATCATACTGAACTGCATCCTTATTTATGGTTGTTGTTTTTATTCTGACATTTGGCTTGATGTTTTTTTTTTAAAAAAAATTTGCTTGTGCTTGTGTGTATGTGTTTGAGTCTTCAGTGGAGTCATAAAAATGCCGGAGCTTAATTTTGATGTATCACTTAAAAGAGGTTCTTCGAAATCAAGCATATGAAAAACTGTGAGCTTTGAGGTATTTTGTCAAGGACATGGAATTAAAATGCTGTCCACATGGAACATAAAATTTTATATTGTCATGCTGGCAAGATAAAATTTAAGAGAAAAAAAAGCATTTAGAGAAGTGGTTATAATTTGTCAAAAAAATTATATACTAACTTTTTATGAAATTTAAAATTTTCCCAACTTTACTGGGCTTAACTTTCAAACACTTTAAATATGCCATTTTTAGGTACCAACAATTGTGTTTAATTTTTGTAAAACAAAATTTCAGAAAATCTGTTTTAAATATCATGATTTATTGCCTATTGATGGTACACACTTCAGTAAATTTAGCTTTCACACAAAATAACTCACTTTTTATACGAGTAATTAATGCAGCACTTAAAAAGCTTAACTTGCGCCATTTTGCATACTTTGCGGCCTAACTGTTAAATTTAACATCAAACAAAACCCAGCGAAACGACAAAATTCTACAAAGAAAGTATGAAATTTCTTATGCTTAACCTAAATTTAACTTCTGCATATTTCCACTGCAAGCACAGTCATTCACACAAACTCCCCTTTCAGCACCCCTCCCCCCATCAACCCAACCACAAACACACACACATACACACAATATACCGACCTAACAGAAACGGAAGTAGAGTAAGCATTGTAAGTTTTTATTTCAAGCACGCTGCTATTTTACTGTATTTTTAGGAACAATTAATTTTTTGCTATTGTTTGCTTGTTAAAGCAACGCGCTGAAAAGCAGGCGGAGGCAAAAAAGAAAACAAAAGATGTTAGAGCAAGAGTTAAAATGCTAATGAAACTTGTTTAATTAGAAATAATAAAAAATTCACGTAAAGTGTGTGCAGATGTTTTTTATTTAATTTTTTTTTTTATGTTTCAGTAATGACGTCAATGATGAATTTAATTGGTAAAAAGTAACAAGTATCGGTTTAAATCTGAGAAAATTCGTTTAAAGAGATGCATTCGCTACAATTTCATAAAAAAAACGGGTGCAGTCATCAGGACTGCCGACGCACTGAAGAATTAAGTCCATTGGCCAAAATACCCAGTTTTTGTGGTAGCCGATTTATAAAATTCTTGCGCCATTTTGTAGTCAATATATCCAAAGTTAGATAGCCAAAAATTTAAGTCAAAATATCTAAAATTGTGGGAGTGGCATGCGCACCGAGAAAAAAAGCAATAGGTAAATCACCTAAGTCGGCTTGGGTAAAGAGAATTGTATGGGAAGTATACACTTATGCTTATTCACCTAAACAATTTATTGTTTAATACATTGCTTTGAAAGCACATACTTCGATACCTTGTCAAAAAAAAATATTTGATTCACCTAAGCCCAAAATCCAAAAATACAAAATTAAAAACAACTATAATTTTGAGCTATTTTCTGCAAAAAAAAAAAAATACAGCTGCATCATTAGACACACGAGACAAGGACAGATTTGATAATTAAATGTTTTTGTTTTTTGTAACAAAACCACTTTTAAATTCAAAAATAACATAAAGTAAACTAAAAAACACACGTTAATATTCCCACCAGTAAATTTTATTACATTTCATCAACAAAAAGAAAAGAAAAGAAAAAAATATTCCTTGCCCGCCATGCGGAATCGAATCTGGAACTTTTGGTGCCAGTCCATCGCTCTACCCACTGATCTTGCTACTAAAGGGTGGTTAAATTTTAAGGGCCGATGTTGATTATGAATAAAACACAAATTATTTATGAATTATTGTCATTTCCTTTTATTACGAGTATGATAATATTGATATGGTTCAATTATGTATAGAACAACATATCGGCCAAATGGCCGCCTCGACCTCGGCGGCACAGCTCCATCCGATGGTCCAAATTTTCGATGACGCTGAGGCATAAGTGAGGTTCTATGCCGTTAAAGTGCCGAATTATCTCATCTTTTAGCTCTTGAATTGTTGCTGGCTTATCGACGTACATCTTTTCTTTCAAATAACCCAAAAGAAAGAAGTCCAACGGTGTCAAATCACATGATCTTGGCGGCCAATTGACATCGCCACCACGTGAGATAACAAGGCCATTGTTTCGTTAGCTGTGTGGCAAGTGACACCGTCCTGTTAAAACCACATATCGTCCACATTCATATCTTCCAATTCGGGCCATCTACAACGAGCGTGAGGGGTGCAATTATTGGGCACGACGACTAGTTGAGGTGGACGGCTCTCAGCCACACTATCGCGAACAGCAGCAATATTTTCTGCAGTACAAGCTGTACGAGCATGCACTGGTGCTTTCACATCTCCTACAGACCCGGTTTGCTCAAATTTTTGCACGATTTTTCCGATTGTACGCACATTTGGACGATTAAATTGACCGAAAAAATCACGAAGAATCAAAATATGCATTTTGATTTCAATGAAATTATTTTTATAATAACCCTGAATAACTTTAACGCGTTGCTCGATTGTGTATCTTTCCATGGTTCAAATTTAGTTGGTCTGAAATTGTGCAATGTCAAACGAAATGCAGGAAAAAGTTTACGTTTAGGTGTGGTTCACATTCAAAATGGGCCCTTAATATTTAACCACCCTTTACTTACTGGCATAGCTGCAGCTACTTTAACAGATGCTGTTTTAACAGATGCAATATGTCGCAGTAGTCTGTTGATAGCCATACAACAAAATTCTTTTAATAGATTATTAAAAGATTTAATAGATTATAATAAATATTGAATAAATCTCTCTGCGTAACAAAGGAGTTTGACTCCATGCATAATGTAGTGACTTTATACACAGTGGTATCGGTTGGTTTTGGGTTCGAATCTCAACGACATGCGAAGGTCAAATTTTTGTATATGATATATAATTTAAATTCATTTAATTTAATTTATTGTTCTTGCTATAATAGGCGTCAAGCAGCAAGAAAATCCGAGAAGTCAGTAATTTCGAAGAAAAAAAACGGTGTCGATACAAGAAAAATTTGTGTTGTTGCCGATTTCAGTCAAGCAAATCACAGAACTAGAAGCGGCAGCTTAAAAAAATAATAAAAAAAAAGCCAAAACCCGAAAAAAAGTTCTATTTTTGTAAATTAAATTTTTTTTAAAAAAGTAGTGTATAAAAAATTACCATATACTTGGTGAATTTATCACCCAAATAAGAATTGGCAAGTCAACATCTAAAACTAAGGCGTTTTGATAAAGTACTAGGGAGGCTGAAAACTGCCAAAGCCATCTTATAAATTATACTAGGTTTTCTTTTCAATTTAGCATAAGCTTTTTTCTCGGTGTAGAATAATAAATAAATATTATTCAAGCACAGTGCTTGAATAATAAATAAATATTATTCAAGCACAGTGCTTGCAGGTGTCAGCGCGTGCTGACCTGTAAAAATAACATAAATGAATAAAATACACAAATAATAAAGTATTTTCAATGCAATTTAATTTTAATGGAAATGTTTCATCAAAAAAATGCTAAATATTTAATTTTGTTAGGTGGCTCACAACCGGGAACTCGAGTGGCTCATAACCGGGTCTGATAAGCAATTTGTACATGACATCGCATTTTGTTATGATAACATGCAATAACAATAGAGTTCAGCTACAACAGCTTTTTCGCACTTCCTTGGCATTAACCAATTCAAGGCCACGACCCCAAAATCACTGAACAATATCAATGTTCTGGATACCAGTGACCCCAAAAAAGTTAATGTGGGAAAAATTTACCCACCAATGATTGGGTTGGGCTCAGGGACAACACAAGACATAACAACTAACCATGCATATATAAATCAAATTACACAATTGTTTTTAATCTACTTTTGAGTTGACCTTTGACAAATTAACATCTACAATTGTTAACAAAGGTACTCATGCGGTTTAAAAGAGCTGTAGCCATATAATTTGTTCGACTGAAAAGTAAATAAATTAAATTGTTAACGTTTCTACTGCTTCTATGGTTAGTGTTAAAATTTTTATGAGAAAGAATTTCTGGAGAATAGAATACACCTTTCCTCCGGTCATTTAAAGACTGCATTTTTAACAGTTTCAAACGATCCTCACAAGGAGGAAGGTCTAATATGTCCGTTCCACTTAAGCCCCTTAGAGCAAACTGAACATAACGTTTTTGGATTCTTTCTATTCGATCAACATGCACATTGTAACTTGGGGACCAAACTTGACTTGCATACTCTAAATGAGGACGCACAATTGCATAATACATTGTAGTTGTAATAATGCTATTAAATTCTTTGGCCCAGCGTTTTATAAATCCAAGCATAGAAGATGCTTTTTTACAAATATTATCAATATGAATGTTAAACGGCAGCTTAGAATCCATGTATATACCTTGGTCTTTGACGGTGTCTACACGACTCAAGGCAGTGTCTTTAATCTTATAATCAAAAATAAAATTATGTCTTTTTCGCGAAAAGGTCAAATTTTGGCATTTATCTGGATCTAGAAATATATTATTTTTAGAACACCAAACTTCAAAGGATTTTAGATCAGACTGGAGTAGATCTGAATTATCTCTGGAATTAATGGTTCTGTATATTTTCATATCATCGGCATAAATAAGCTGATGAAAGTGTTCAATGACATGAGTTACATCATTGATAGCTAAAATAAACAGAAGAGGGACAAGGTGGCTACCCTAAGGAACACCTGATTCACCAATAGATTCAGAAGACAATACATCTCGAAAACGTATTTGATAAGATCGCTCCACCAAATACGATTTAATCCAGTTCACAAAATCTGTGATGTTCATATTCGCTCATATCTCTTTATAATACTGAACTACAGGTCCCAATCCATATTTTAAACAATAATACTAATGCTTTTTTATCGATTCACAACCAAATCTACTGCTTTGAAAAAAATTCAATATTACTTTTCTTACCGGTTTTTTACAAGATATTTTGTTTTATATCAAGCAACACGTTTATCCAGCGCGATTACACAGCAAAAGTGAAATTATGAAAAGATTTGTCACTGACATTACTAACATAAGGGTTGCCGTTTCAACTAAATAGAAAATATGGACTGTCTCACAACCGGGGAAGGCTCATAAACGAAGACATTCCCCTATCAAACTCTTCGCCTAAATGATGAAATAGGAAGGAAAGACAATGCCGAATATATATATAAAGGGTGGTTAAATTTTAAGGGCCGATGTTGAATGTGAACCACACCTAAACGTCAAGTTTTTTTCTGCATTTCATTTGACATTTCTCAATTTCAGACTAACTCAATTTGAACCATGGAAAGATACACAATCGAGCAATGCGTTAAAGTTATTTAGGTTTATTATGAAAATGGGCGTTCAAATCAAAATGCATATCGTACACTTCGTGATTTTTTACGTCAATTTAAATGTACAAATGTGCGTACAATCGGAAAAATCGTGCATAAATTTGAGCAAACCAGGTCTGTAGGAGATGTGAAAACACCAGTGCATGCTCGTATAGCTCGTACTGCAGAAAATATTGCTGCTGTTCGCGATAGTGTGGCTGAAGAGCCGTCCACCTCAACTCGTCGTCGTGCCCAACAATTGCACCTCTGACGCTCATCGTTGATGAACATTATGCATAAAGACTTGCATTTACACGCTTACTAGGTGCAATTGACTCAAGAACTAAAGCTCTTGACCATTTCAAGCGTCGTCAATGGTCAGAATGTTGGCAAGAAATGGTAACAGTGGACTATCAATTTTCGAAGAAAATCAATTTCAGTGATGAGGCACATTTTCACCTCAGTGGATTCGTCAATAAGCAGAATTGCCGCATTTGGGCGAATGATAATCCAAGAGTATTTGTCGAAAAACCAATGCACCCACAATGGTGGCTATTTGGTGCGGTTTATGGGCTGGCGGCTTCATCAGGCCGATTTTTTTCCAAAATGAGGCCGGTCAGGCAGTTACTGTAAATGGTGTTCGCTATCGTGAGATGATAACGACATTTTTATGGCCCGAATTGGAAGATATGGATGTGGACGATATGTGGTTTCAACAGGATGGTGCCACTTGCCACACAGCTAACGAAACAATGGCTCTTTTGCGCGACAAATTCAATGGCCGTGTTATCTCACGTGGTGGCGATGTCAATTGGCCGCCAAGATCCTGTGATTTGACACCGTTGGACTTCTTTCTTTGGGGTTATTTGAAAGAAAAGGTGTACGTCGATAAGCCAACAACAATTCAAGAGCTAAAGGATGAGATAATTCGGCGCATTAACAGCATAGAACCTCACTTATGCCTCAGCGTCATCGAAAATTTGGATCATCGGATGGAGGTGTGAATTGAGCCATACCAATATTATCATAATAAAAAGAAATGACAATAATTTCCTAAATACTTTGTGTTTTATTCAAAATCAGCATCGGCCCTTAAAATTTAACCACCCTTTATATATATATATTCTTTTTTAAAATAAATTCCTGGTTCACCAAATATCGGTTTCTATGAAAATTGTGTGTTTTTGTATTTGAGCCCATGTTACCATACACTTTTTTACAAAAACCACCATAGATCTCCATTCACCATTAAAAACAATTTACTTATAGAAATTTTCAGATAGATCTAACTACATACAAGAGATCAGCATAGAAATAAAAAACGATTATTTACAATAAGTTTGACTACTTTTGTCTTGGAGCCCGTCTTACGGTACAATTTTTTATCATACAGAAAACACCAAAGATATCGATTCACCATTAAAAACAATTGACAACGGACAGGAATGTCACGGAAAAAAATTATTTTTCTTATTAATAAAGGTAACTTTTAATTTCAGTGACTAATCTACCAGTTATTAAATTTTACGAGTACCTACCAAATTCAAGGGGAGCTTTGAATAATAATAATTAAAAATAGACATAATGTTAGGCCTCCTTCCGTACTTACAAGTTTGTGAAAACTTTCGCTACTTTTTACTAATTCCTGTTCCCGTACATGAAAAACTTGCAAAAGAGAGTGGTAATAAGAGAGTGAATCATTTCCCATTCTTGAAAAATGTTGCTACTACACAAATTTTATTACTCAGAGACAATTTTTTTGCATACTCTCTCTAATTTTGTAACTTGCAATTTTTGCTACAAAAGAACGGGAACAGACCTGTTGACTAATTTGTCATGAGCTTGATCTAATTTTTATGCATACAATTCTGAGACTGAGAAAACTTTTGTGATTCACTGCTTGAGATTGTTCTCGCCAAATCGATCTCCGAGAACTATCTCATTTTTATGCATTCGACTCATTATTTTAGCACTTGGCTCATCATCCAATGTTGTTCCAAGGCATGATTTATGTGTTGGAAAACAGCGTAGAAGTCACTTGAATTAAGTCTAGTTGAAGTTTTTTTTCAACATTTAAAAACATTTAAAAAATGTATCAATGGTCAATGTGGGGAGATATATCCTCCTTGTAATTATGCACACTAATTGCAGATTTTTTGAGAGCCTATTAGAACACATTCCAGGAACGCTACTCTTCGGTACACAATTTTTTTTTTATTCATTTTCTTTTTCTGAAAATTATTAGCACTCAATTTTACCAAAACATTAAGTAATATTTCAATAAAAAAAAAATGTTGACTTTTTTAAGCACATTTGAAACAAGATTTCTAAATTAAATTAGAAATGTATAATTTTTGTATCCGAAAATATTTGAAAAATTTCAACCAATTTCTTCAACGAAAATTGCAAAAAAATTGCAGATTTTTAACGATGCAGCTTAAAATAATGTCACGTTTCTGAACAATACTATAAACAGAGCACACAGATTCTTTTGTATGGAAAAATTAGCAGCAAATAAAGTAAGAAAAACGATAAAGCAAAAGAATTTCACAGAAAATGGTGAATTTATGCAAAATTAATTTGGCCAAAAATAAATCCAAGGTTATTAAATATGTTAGGTATATGAGTTGATGTTACTGAAGTAACGGGACCTTTTATGGTGAAAGAAAATTATTTATGTAGATGTAGACAAAAAAGCAGCTGCTTTTCGAAAAATAAAAGCAGAAGCTTATGTGTCGCAGTTCAATAAAAAAAAAAAAAAAACGAAATACAATCAAGAAGGAATAAACTTATCAATGCCTACATATAAAAATACTGGAGTCATAAAAATTCGGTAAATAACCAGAAGAAAGAGCTAGACAAATCTGTCATGCAATTAAGAAACTTATTAGTGGAAATAACCAAAAACTGCTTAACTCGAATTAAATAATTAGTAAAAGATCCATTAATTTTAATACATTTACAAGCTATGCCCTTGAAAAAAAATGCAAATAGTTACCGATAATTGTTATTAAACTTACGGTAATGTTAGAAAAAAAAAACACTTTTCTCATTACTCACTTTTTTCATTAAGAAAAAACTGCTTGTTTATTGGTTTATTTTTGGCTTTTTTTAAAATTATTTATGTTAATTTCACTTAAAAAATGTGAATAATTGAGTAGCGTGATTTTTGTATGCCTTGATTACTGAGTTATTTTCTTTTTTTTTGTGATAAGTAATCTTTTGAAAAGTTTTTGAATAAAAAAAAATAAATTACGCTACTACAAAACTAGAACTGCATTTGAAATGTTATCTCTTATTATTGGAAGATTATACTTCGATTTAACTTACTCGAAAAACTGTAAGCTAAATATTTTTTACAGGGAACAAATGGAATTTTGTTTTTAGATTTCCCGAAATTGATGCTTTTGAGTTAAGCAGTTCCGAATAATTTCCACTGACATAACGATGTATAGAATATGCCATGAATGAACATAAAACGCAGCTACGAATGTTTGTATGTGTTCGCTGTCGACTATTGGACACGTAAAGCAACAGGACTGTTCATATGTATGTTTGTACTTTGTACAACAGAACATGCCCTGTTGATAATACAATAAGAAATAAAACAAAAAATAACATAAATAAATACATAAAAAAGATCAAGCATGTCCTGAAAGTATTGACTGTATTTGATGTGCCAAAAGTTTTTTGTTTATATAGTATACGTATGTTTATACTCAATATTTGTATATACATTAAGCAATAAATATTTGCTGAAATGCTAACAAAATTAAGAAATGAGAAAAACCGAAAAATAGCAATGCAGCACTTCAGCAAGGAGATGATAAGCATATTATAGAACATATTTCATAGAAGGCAGAGGAAATTTTGTTTTTCAACGAAACAAGCACTAATTAAATTCATGATTACTTATTTCGTATCATTTCGAAGAATTTTCCTATATACTCCCATATAATGCTTAAAGGTCAGACACATTGAAAGACATGTGTAAAACGAAGGCTTGCCCTAAAGCAGCGCAAAATGGTTAAATTCAAGAACACGATAATTATCAAAACGAGGAAAAGCCATCAATAACAGAGTTGCTGAAGGGTCCCATTTCACCCAAAGCAACAGAATGATTGCATAAACTATGGATTATGTTATAATAATATTTTTTAAAAATTTAAACTATGAATTTTGAATTGTGAATTTTGAATTGGGAATTTCCAACTACGAAATGTGAATAATTATTAACTTATAATTTAGAATTGTGAATTGAGAATTATGAATTGTAAAATTTGAAATACGAATTTTTCATTGTGAATTATGAAAAGTGAAATATGAATTATTAAATAAGAAATATAAAATGGGAATTGCAAATTGCGAAATTTTAATTGATATCTGTTCATTTAGATTGTTGAAAAGTGAATTGAAAATTGTGAAACACAAAATGCTGCATATTGATTATTAATGATATGTTGTATTGTAAACAGCCAATTGCAAAATATCAATAGTAAATTGTTATATGTGAATTTTAAATAGTATACTCTAAATTGTAATTGTAAATAGTAAAGTGTAAATTTTATATTGTAAATTGCACATTTTTGATTGTAAATTAACTTGTAAAGTTTAGACTGTGAATTGTAAATTGTAAATTGTAACTTGTACATTGTAAATTTAAAATTGTAAATTGTAAATTGTAAATTGTAAATTGTAAATTGTAAATTGTAAATTGTAAATTGTAAATTGTAAATTGTAAATTGTAAATTGTAAATTGTAAATTGTAAATTGTAAATTGTAAATTGTAAATTGTAAATTGTAAATTGTAAATTGTAAATTGTAAATTGTAAATTGTAAATTGTAAATTGTAAATTGTAAATTGTAAATTGTAAATTGTAAATTGTAAATTGTAAATTGTAAATTGTAAATTGTAAATTGTAAATTGTAAATTGTAAATTGTAAATTGTAAATTGTAAATTGTAAATTGTAAATTGTAAATTGTAAATTGTAAATTGTAAATTGTAAATTGTAAATTGTAAATTGTAAATTGTAAATTGTAAATTGTAAATTGTAAATTGTAAATTGTAAATTGTAAATTGTAAATTGTAAATTGTAAATTGTAAATTGTAAATTGTAAATTGTAAATTGTAAATTGTAAATTGTAAATTGTAAATTGTAAATTGTAAATTGTAAATTGTAAATTGTAAATTGTAAATTGTAAATTGTAAATTGTAAATTGTAAATTGTAAATTGTAAATTGTAAATTGTAAATTGTAAATTGTAAATTGTAAATTGTAAATTGTAAATTGTAAATTGTAAATTGTAAATTGTAAATTGTAAATTGTAAATTGTAAATTGTAAATTGTAAATTGTAAATTGTAAATTGTAAATTGTAAATTGTAAATTGTAAATTGTAAATTGTAAATTGTAAATTGTTAATTGTAAATTGTAAATTGTAAATTGTAAATTGTAAATTGTAAATTGTAAATTGTAAATTGTAAATTGAAAATTGTTAATTGTAAATTGTAAATTGTAAATTGTAAATTGTAAATTGTAAATTGTAAATTGTAAATTGTAAATTGTAAATTGTAAATTGTAAATTGTAAATTGTAAATTGTAAATTGTAAATTGTAAATTGTAAATTGTAAATTGTAAATTGTAAATTGTAAATTGTAAATTGTAAATTGTAAATTGTAAATTGTAAATTGTAAATTGTAAATTGTAAATTGTAAATTGTAAATTGTAAATTGTAAATTGAAAATTATAAATTGTAAATTGTAAATTGTAAATTGTAAATTTTTAATTGTTAAATGTTAGTTCTAAATTCCAATTGAAAATTGTGAATTGTAAATTACAAATTGTTAATTGTAAATTGTAAATTATAAATTGTAAATTGTACAAAGTACATTGTAAATTATAAATTGTACAGTATAAACTGAAATTATAAATTGTAGATTGTAAGGTTTAAACAAATATTTATTTATAATAACATAAATGTTGCTTTTAAGACTAAAATGCTTTAAGAAAAAATTTCGATTTTATTACTGTGCATTGTGAATCGAAAATTGTGAATACTGAGCTGTGAACTGTGAAATGTAGATTGTGAATTGTGAAATGTTAATCTTTAAATGTGAAGCGTGAGCAGTAAATTGTGAAGTTTGAGTTATAAATAACGAATAATGAATTGTGAAGTGTTTATTTTGAAAAAGTTTAAATCAGTTTCGCATTGTAAAATGTGAATGAAGTATTATGCATTATGAATTGTGAATTTTTAATTACAAGTTAATGAATGATGAGTAATTCATAATTCGTACACCTTAACTTAAGAGGTAAGGTTTATGCAAACAAGATTTTGTCTGGGAGCTTTTGAATGCTTAAAAACATTTTGCAAAAAAGTTTACCGAAAAGTTAAGCAAACACTAACAAGGTGTTATAATTTTACTTTTTTTACCTTCAACAGCAATTATACTGTCATTCAGGCATTCAGCGGTATGCTTTTGCGTATCCTTTAAATAAAATTTGACTGTAGTTTATGATTTTAGCTCGGAGTCTATCAGACTTTTATTGACATTGAACTTTATCGTGAGAGTGCACTCGAAAGCGATGCTGTACAAACACAAAATAAATGCAATATCAAGTTCAAGGACGTACGCTTGGCAACCTATTTATACATGCATGTATGCGTACATATGAATATTTTTATTAAACTCAACACTGACGCAAAGAACACTAACAACAACAGCAACAACAACCAACCACTACTACTTGACACGTTAGAGATGGCGATGAAATGCCTATGAAACATGGCAGCACTTAAGCAACGGTTTCTCTTTTTAAGTAGTGGGGAATTTTTTGTCTGTTTTGCAATTTCAACCAAGACGATGCTACCATTTAATTTTGTATTTAAGAAAAAATACAAATATTTACATAAAAAATTCAACAGTAATCTTTACAAATGCCATTTGAAATAAATGAGTCAAAATTAATTTTAATATAAAAAATTTTTGCTAAAAGGTTCTTAACTCGTTTTGACATTCACCGTAAATTAGTTTGAAAACAATTCCTTAATTCTCAAGTTGGAAGCTCTAGGAAAGCACTGTGTTGCGTAGATAATGTGTATTTTAACAAAATTGCTTGAAAATTGTCTGAACCGTAAATGAAACAGCTCAAAACTCAAACTGCTTGTCAACTGGCAAAACTTCAGGCAAATGTCAAAATATTTTTTTTATGCAAGAAGCAGATAAAAGTAAACAAAACTTGAAAGCAAACAATTCCGATGGCAACAAAGAAAACTTAAATGGTATGTATAAAAAGAAGTGTAAACAGTTCGCCTGGCGTATGAGTGGCTTATAAATCTTGAGCTTCAAAAGGATTAAACAATTTTAAGAGTTAGACAAATAAAAACAAAAAATGTTAACTTCTCAACTATGAATAAAGAAAACGAGGCAGCAACTTTTTTTAATCGAGCCAAAAGTGTGGCAGTTCAGTCTGAAACTTGAATAAGTTTTTCAAATATTTTAAATTAATTTTAACATATTTTTGAGCAATCTTAGAAATGTATACTTGCAAATATACACACATTAAATAAAAACCACAAATTAGGATCTTTTAAATTTCAGAATTTCTTATAAATGCTAAATATTTCCCATATTAAAAAAATATATGCATCGTAATTTAAAAAAAAGAAAGAATACATAAGGACAGTTTAAATAGGCTTGGATAAGAAAAAAATCTACTTTCCATATAGAATACTTCCGAGGCGCTTGACTTTGGTATTAATTACCGCATCAAGTAATACTGTTATTATTATATTATACTGTTATTATACTGTTATTATTGACAGTTACAAATTATAAATTATAAATTATAAATTATAAATTATAAATTATAAATTATAAATTATAAATTATAAATTATAAATTATAAATTATAAATTATAAATTATAAATTATAAATTATAAATTATAAATTATAAATTATAAATTATAAATTATAAATTATAAATTATAAATTATAAATTATAAATTATAAATTATAAATTATAAATTATAAATTATAAATTATAAATTATAAATTATAAATTATAAATTATAAATTATAAATTATAAATTATAAATTATAAATTATAAATTATAAATTATAAATTATAAATTATAAATTATAAATTATAAATTATAAATTATAAATTATAAATTATAAATTATAAATTATAAATTATAAATTATAAATTATAAATTATAAATTATAAATTATAAATTATAAATTATAAATTATAAATTATAAATTATAAATTATAAATTATAAATTATAAATTATAAATTATAAATTATAAATTATAAATTATAAATTATAAATTATAAATTATAAATTATAAATTATAAATTATAAATTATAAATTATAAATTATAAATTATAAATTATAAATTATAAATTATAAATTATAAATTATAAATTATAAATTATAAATTATAAATTATAAATTTGTACGGTTTTACGGTTTTACTAAATTTTTACCGATTTTATCGGTTACGATTTTAGAATCAGAAAATACATCAGTAAATTCAAACAACATTTAAAAGTGTAATGTTCCACAAAAGAATAGAGAAGTTGCTGAATAAAGTAGAGCTATTCGTATTTCTGTGTACAATGGACGCATTCCTTGCCGCAAGCCATACGTGAGCGAAGTCAACTGCAAAAAAAAACTTACATTTGCCAAAGATCACCGTAATCAATCAATCAACATTGTGCCAGACAATATAGAACAATTTCGATAATGGGATACCATATTTACCGTTACGATCATTAACTTTGCAATTCCGAATATATTTGTGAGACGAAATTTGCTCAATTTGCGTCTCGGTCGTTGTTGGTAAAATTCAAAATATTATGTTGAAAATATAAATCGTTGGAAACAATCTAAGGAATAAACTGATACCAAACTCATTTTAGTTAAGTGTTTCTTTTTGCTTCTTATTTTTGTAACTTCAAAAAAATAATACCACATCCCGAAATCTTTTGTGAGTGAATACATTTTTATTCTCTTTCAGTGTTTCAGAAAGATTTAAATAACATCCACGCAGCATTTTTCTTCAGAACCAACTTCATTTAAATTTCAAACTCTCCGAAAGTCTAGAAGTTTTTTTGCTAAAAGTGTTTTTTCAGTTTTGTTTTTCAAAACATGCAAATTTGGCAAAATTGTTTTTAACATTAAACTGAAACCTGAAACTAGCAGCCAGTAGTTGTTGTTGTTCAACAATTTTTTTTTTTAGCATTTTATTCTGCATATATTAAGCAACATATTGATTGAAGTATGCACCTATGTTGAAAAATAACACACGTGTCGAACTAGAAATTTATTTTTTTTTTTATCTTTATTTTTGTAAGAGTACAAAATACAATTATTATGTACATGTGTATAAAACCACTACAAAGGCAGTTGCTGCATTTCGATCGTAGAGTTGCAACATTCATGTTGTTGCAAATGTTTTTGCTTGGTTTGATTATTTTTATTTTTCCTCGTCGTATTCATATAAATGCTTTGTTTATTGGAAAATGCATTACTTCGAATTTATATTGCTTATTTATGCAGAAATATTAATTTGTTAACTTTTAACACTTACATGTAAAAATGCGATGTGTAAAGTATTTATAAAAAAGTTTTATTTTAATCAGATCATTGGAGTTCATTGCAGTCATTCAGTTTTTTTTTATGTTGCTCAATGTTTTCAATACATTTCAGTGTAGGTAGCAACACACAATGTTGCTGTGAAAGTTGGCAAAAAATAGTTGAAATTTCGTTGATGATTTTGTCTTTTTTACAACAACTTGTATCTAGCTAGATATTTATGTTGTTTTGCATAATTATTATTATTTTAAGAATCGGGAGTTGTACTTAGATATGTTTTACTATTACAATCATATGATGAAAGTTTCAGTTTAGATTTTACCTTCGCAAAGTTAACTTGAAGCCTCATAATCGCGTTCCATGAAATGCGCGTGCTGATGCAAGCAAACAACTCATTTCAGAAGTTATCAGAAATGCGAATGGATCAGAATTTCACAGAAAAAGTTTTCATTGAAATTAGAAAAAGTTATGTTCTCGTAAATCTATAATGTTGAATAAATGTTATGCGTTCATTCTAATTGGAAATTGTTTATTTACAACAGATGTTTCAGTTATTCTTGTTGAGCTTGTTTATTTCCGTAATTTTTGTATTATTATTTTTTTTTTAACGAATATTATTCGGTAACATGCCAATTGATGTTAAAATTTGTCTTGCATTATCTTCTTTCCGGATTCAGTGTTGTATAAAATTCTGAATTACAGCTGCCTAGCAGACTCAAATTTTGTTGCATAAACGATAATTTTACTGGAGCGCCGCATAAAGGCAGAGTAAAGGACATTTTGTAAGGTACACACTTCATTAGGGGCTCCATATTAAAAATAATGAATCATTGAACAAATAAACTTTCGCATCCAAACTTTGCGGATCTAGCAAAATATTGCTCGCAGAACTAACAATTTTTTTTCAAAACTAGATTAAAAAAACTAAAACTAAAACTTTAAAGGAGGGCTTACAAATAAATTGTTTCTATAATTACATGTAATATATAATTATTATAATATTATAATATAATATAATTATTATTATTATATAATATCATTATATAATATTTATAAAATTATATAATACTAGCTGAATACCCGGCTTAGCTCGGGAGTTGATATAAATAATTTTTGATTTCATTCGTCGATTTGAAAAATCTTTTCACAAACTTTAGAAGGAACTTTGTGTGCATCATACAAATCGGTAACTTCGACGAAATGAGCAAAATATAGCTTCAACATCTGAAAATTATGAGAAAAAGTTAGGGAAATCGTGCTTTGTGTGTGCGTGCCGCTGATCGCTTGTAAAAATATATTTTCAAGTTTTATATTGTATTCGATATACTGCACATTTTTGAAAAAAATCAGAGCAAAAACGAATTTTTGGCAATTTGTGAGGAAACTGGACAAAATTTAAATATGCATTGGAAATAGAAATTGAAATGTCAAAACAACACCAACTTACGACGCAACTGACTTGCGCATGTGTTGATGCGTACTCAAATACCACAGAATTCGGCATCAGCTGTCCTGATTTGCAAAAAAAAAGTGGAATATAAATACACATAAAGAAGAAAAGAAGATATTTATCACCCTTCGCGCTTTGCTACGCCTTACTGTATTTTGTAGTACAGCCCCCTCTGGGATTCAAGATATAGCAAAATACATAGCGCCAAAAGACTTAACGCACCCGAAAACCCCTTATAAAAATCATACTTATCGGATGAGTTGTTTTGAGTTTTTTGCGGTATTTGTACAACAGCGCCCGCTGGTTTTCGAAATAGAATAAAAAAATAACGCCAAAGCCCTTTCCATACTAGATAATCAAATCCTATATATCCGATATACAAATTGGTATCTAAATTGGATGAGCGGTCTTTACATGTTTTATGATTTCTTAAATGATTTCTACTACAGCACCATCTAGTGTTTAACATAGTGCAGAAAAAAAAAGTCCAAGATATTCACCGTATGCGAAAACCCCTATGTAAAAATGTTCACGCAAATCGGATGTACAGCTAGGAGTTTTTCGAGATTTTTAAAACATTTGTACTGCAGTGCCCTCTGATGTTTAATATAGAACAAAATAGATAAGTCATAAGAACTCACCGTATCCGAAAACCTCTATATACAAATTTTCATGTAAATCGGGTAAGCGGTTTCGGAGATAAGCTATAATAACAAAATTCGTGGAACCCGGTTGCAGCTCCACCTACCGGGTCCAGTTGCGAATCTGAATCTTCCAGGGATCCACTTAAACACACACAAAAAATTTCATCAAAATCGGTGCAGCCGTTTAGGAACAGTTTGATAACATGCACACGCACAAATTGTACAACAGCGCCCTCTACTTTTCGAGACAGAGCAAAAGAGATAACGCCAAAACAGTTGCCGTACACGAAAATCCTTTAGTAAAATTTTTCACCCAAATCTTATGAGCGGCTTTCTACTTTTTCACGATTTCTTAAGATATTTGTACTACAGTGCTCCAATTGTGAATCTGAACCATCCAGGGATCCACTCAAACACACACAAAAAATTTCATTAAAATCAGTGCAGCCGTTAAGGAACAGTTTAATAACATACACACGTACAAATTGTATTACAGCGCCCTCTAGTTTCGAGAATGAGCAAAAAAAATAGCACCAAAACCCTTGCCGTACTCGAAAATTGGTATTTAGAAATTTTTATCCAAATCGGATGAGCAGATTTTGAAGTTTTCACGATTTTATGAAGATTTTTACTAAAGCGCCCTCTGGTGTTGAAGATAGCACAAAAAAGATAAGAAACCCCTATTTTCCAATTTTCATTAAAACCGGATGCACGGTTTAAGAGTTTTTCGCGGTTTTCTAAAATATTTGTACTACAGCGCCCCCTGGTGTTTGAGATAGAACAGAGTAGATAAGTCAAAAAAAACTCAGCATGGTCGAGAACCTCTACATACCAATTTTCATGCAAATTGGATGAACGTTTTTGGACTTTTTTGGAAGATAAAACCTAGTTTATAAGTCATGAAAGCCCACCGTTTCCATAAATCTCTAAAATATTTGTACTGCAGCGCCCTCTGGTGTTCTATACAGAACAAAGGATATAAGCCATAAAAACTCACCGTTTCCGAAAACCTCTATATACCAACTTTCATGCAAATCGGATAAACGGCTTAGAAGTTTTTGACGTTTTTTAAAATATTTATGCTACAGCGCCTTCTGATGTTCAAGATAGAACAGAGTAGATAAGTCATGAAAACTCAACGTATCCCAAAACCTCTATATACCAATTTTCATGTAAATCGGATAAACGGCTTAGGAGTTTTTCGACGTTTTTTAAAATATTTGTGCTACAGCGCCCTCTGGTGTCTAAGATAGCACAAAAAAGTTAAATCCAAAATACTCACCGTATCAGAAAACCCCTACATTCCAATGTTCATGCAAATCGGATGCACGGCTTAGGAGTTTTTTGAGATTTTGCAAAATATTTGTACTACAGCAACCTCTGGTGTTCGAGATAGAACAGAGTAGATAAGTCATAAAAACTCACCGTATCCGAAAACCTCTACCCACAAATTTTCATGCAAATCGGATGAACGGTTTCGGAGATAAGTTAAAAAAATAATGCCTGGAACCCGATCGCAGCGCCTCTACCGGGTCCAACCTTTTTTATTGGATAAAAAGCCTATATTATGAACGGGGATATAAGGAACCTACTTGTCAAGTTTAATTTAAATCCATTCAGTAGTTTTCGCGTGATGCTTTAACAGACAGACAGACAGACAAAAATTTTAAAAATGCGATTTTCGGACTCCTCGTCATTCAAAATGTTCAACGCAAAAAGAATTTAAAAAAAATATTTATAGTTGCGTTTTTATTTTTATTTATTATTTTAATTTTATTACTTTAATTTTAATTTAAATTAATAATTAAATTGTATTTAGTAGGCATGCGTTTAAAAAATATTGTATAGTTAATTTGTTAAAACAGCCTTATAGTTTAAATAGGTCTAAATCTAAAATACAAAACATGACTTCAACATCATTCAAAAAAGGAACAATGTGTACCAATTTTATTGATATAGGATAATTTTTTGCGTGCTAGTAAGCCGATTTGGTTCAGTTTTTCAACAACTATTTATAGCTAGAAAAGAACTACGTGTAGCAAATTCTAATGATCTGGGATAGTATGGGTAAACATACCCAAATATCGATTTCGGTTATATGTACACAGTACAGTTAATTTGTACACTACCTATTAACAGCTATAAAAGAACTATATGTACCAAATTTTATTGATCATTATCCTAGATTATTATCCCAACATTATTATCCCGAGTTGGATTATATGGGAGGTAGGGGTGCCATTGAATAAATTTGAACGAAATTTTGTAATAATAATTTCTTTGTCGTAAAAGTCATTCTCACAAATTTATATCATTCTGAAACACTGGATTCTAGCACCACTCCTTCTATTTTTGGCCACTCGCTATATGAGCTCGATACACTGTGCGGTGTAACAAATTTTTTTCAGACAAGCTTTTACATATTGTCTTCTAATACGTTGTCATTTAGAGCGAGGTTTTTATGAACAAAGTCATCGAATGTTCCCTCAGCCGCTGCGTTTTGCCATTTACAACAACTTGATGAATGAGGTGGGCAATACATGTGTTGTGGTTTTGATCAATTGGACTTTTATGGCAATAAGTTGTCATATTTCGTTCTTCATATTCTCAACTATCGTTTTTTAAGTTTACGTAACCTTATGCCCATACGTTTCTGCACATGTCCTACACATTAGGGGTATTCACACCGGACTCTTTAGTTAGAAAGTTGTTAGTTGTTATTTTTTTACATTGATTTTCTTTTTGTAAAATTATCGAACAAAAACAAAGTGCATGTTAAAAAAAATAACAAGTAACAACTAACAAACTAACGGGTCCAGTGTGAACTATTTTTTTTCCACTACAGGACCATCATCATACGAATGTATGTCATGTATGCCTTTAAATGCCTTTAAATATCTTTGAATCACAATCTCCAATATATTTTACATATTTGACTTCATGCCTTTTTTATTTGCATAAAGCAAATATGTAAATATTTAAAATTTATAAAACATAACAAGAAAACGAAAAACAATGCGCCAGCAGTGAACTCGAGCCTGGGCTTCACCTCAACCAGTATGCCACAACTCAATTGAAAAAATTTTTCAATTTCGCAATTGAAAGTTTTTAATAACTAATAACAGCGAGTTTAGCTAAAATCAAATCAAATTTTTCTTACGAAATTTCTTACGAATAATTAACGAAAATAAATATTTCTTACGAAAAATTTAAATACGAAAAAAAAAACGTGTTGTAAGGAAAATATTTGATTTACCCACTTAAATATTTATGTAAAATTTATGCACGGGAGCGGATAATATTAATATTCGTTATTTTCCTCAGTGAACAGGCATGAGTATGTTGAAGATTAAAGCTTGCAGTAGCTGTAGTGTGTAAATTGTTTAATATTCAAACTTGAGATTTTATTTTGGGCTCTAAAAATGCATATATTAGGCAAATACGTGACACTAGATACAGACAAAATATACCTACATACAAATAAAGTTCATAATAATTTCTTATATATGTGAATTTCTCACTTTTATGAAAATTTTGAGAAATTGCTCAAGCGAAAAGGTCGTCAGCAAGCAAAATTATGCAAAATGATGTTGGCTAAAATAAATTCTATAAAAGATTCAGATTTAAATTAAAGTTAATAAATTCTTTAAAATCTTTTCAATAAATTCCATAAAAGATTGGAACAGATTAAAAACGTGTTCATCAAAATATCAACATATTGATACCTTAAATATTATTAGTAGCGCTCATAATTTTTTTTTTTTTTTTTAACTAAACCAACGCTCAGGGGATGCCCCCTTTAGATGCGAAAGCATTGCGTTAATTCGGAAGACGGGTGATAGTTAGTTGGAGGGTGGAAAGATGGAGTAGTGACGGTGAAGATTTGCTTTAAACTTACACAGATCAAAACTGCCGGGGAACACGCTCACAGGGAGATTATTCCACAATCGTACCGAGAGACTAAAAAACGAATTATCTCGGTAATGCGAGGTTCTATTGGACACTGATGCAATGGTAAAGGGATGGTCTTGAAAAGCTGCCCGAGTAGACCTAGGAAATACACGACCTGGTGACGTCAGGCCATGTACCTCCCTTGAACACTTCCCATGGTAGAACCTATACAAAAGGCTTAGGCAACCAACATTGTGCCGATGCCCAAGAGAACTGAGAGGAGATAAAATGTTTTCATATCCTATCATATATATCGCACGGCGTTGAATTCGGTCCAGAAGCTCCAAATAACATCTCGAGGCTCCTGCCCAAATGTGCAAATTGTACTCCATTTTAGGCCTTATATATGAGGTATAGATCACTCGAAGATCAGATGGGGTGAAGTATCGCTTGCACCGTTTTAAGAAACCTAGGCACTTGGCCGCTTCTTTCGACACATGAAAAATATGATCATTCCAACGAAGGTCTGATTGTATCGATATGCCCAGAACGTCAAGAGGATCTGACTCCAAAGATTATGCATACAAAAACTGTAAAACTTCTGACCATATTATAAAAGCATACAATAATGCGTCTTAAAAGAGTCTTATTTATACAGATTTATAAAGATTTAATGAGCGTTTAATATAAAGAACAATTAATAAAATACTATTGAACTCAGTGCGCAGCATAACTGAGTAAATCTTAAACGTTACTAGTTTCATTAAAATCGTATTTCTATTTATGTAACTTTTTTTGTGTCCATTCCAAGTAAAAGTTTGCTAAAACCAATTTATTGCTGCACTTTAAGCAAAGACTGTCGCAACCTTTAACCGAGCTTTAAATTGTTTACGCATAGATTTGACCCAAAGTTCGAACGGAACACTACTTGCGGAAATACAACATCAAATGTGCCATATAAACGATCTCAAACAGCTTGAGCACAAATTTGAATTATTCATGAGTAAAAAATATTAAAGCCATTTGAAGTTTCGCAGCAATAATTTCCGCTTAAATTAATTAGAAAATAATAAATATTAAAATGAATGCAAACTCAACAAACTCAAGCGTTGATAACTGAACTGCGTAGAAAAGAAAGCGCAAAAAAGGAATGAAACCGGAAATTTATGAGGCTTGGGTAAATAACGTACGGCTAAATTGGGTACTTATGGTGAAGAAGTGCAACAAAAACTACAAACTATAAAACAACAATAACAATTACTAGCATGATGACCAGGCAAATAAATGCCGCACTATATTTTCATGGTCCCTTAATAAATTCAATGTTTGTTTTTTTTAGTTTTTTTTTTTGCCAGCTAGTGCAACATTTATTAAAAATTCAGCATGAATGAACATGAAATAAACGGGCTCAAAACACACGAAAGAAATAAATAAAAACTAACCACATTTAATTGCGACTAGCTCTAGTAGAAGAGCTTAACTGTTTTTTTTTTTTTTATTAAGCCTGCACCAAACAACAATAGCAGAGCAACAACGTTAACCATAGAACACAAAAAAAAAACCAGCACACAATTAAAACAACTCTTTGAGCTCCTTGATCTGCAGCAAAGAAAAGCTCAAGGATCGCAGTTGTACATGAAAAACGCATTTATAGGCGAACAGGATAGCATGTTGGTGGTTGCTTGCATGTTGCTTCCTTTCTTGTTTGGCTGGCTGTTTTGGTTAGCTGATTGTTTGTTGTTATTTTCGTTGTTATTATAGTGCTTGGCATGTAGTGCATTAATTATAGCGCCAACATAAAAGCTACCTCGACAGTGTTGGCTATGCCATTTTGGGTTGCTTTAATTAATGTGTTTCCCTTAAAGCGCCTGAAAGTGGGCAAGACTTTATTTGATATAAAATGGAAATAATATATTTTATGCAATTTAAAGCTTAAGCAAGCAACATGAGCTGCACTGCATTTGGTTCGTGTGGCGGCCACGTGCATGCATAACTTTCTATGAACTGTTGACCTACTACAATTAACCATAAAGGGTTGCCATTGTCAGTTAAAGTCATATAAATAAGCCGTAGGGAAATCAACCAAAGATGTGTTAACATGCATGTTCTGTGGCACACACACGCTCATAAAGGTGTATGTACGCTAGAAAACCAAACATTTCGGTTATAGGTAAGCAAGCATACTGTCAGGAGCGCAGGTCGTTAATAGTTTTAAGGGATATCTACTTTGATATTTTGACTAGTTTTTTAAAAATTTGTTTTAATTAATAAATAAGACGAGTTCGAAAAATAAAACTAAAGCAGTTATTGCCAGTTAATTCAACACAGCCTTGCGCACATTAATAGCAAAAAAATACATATAGGTGGGTTCACATTAATTAAAGTAAAATGTATCGAGGAAAACAAAACATTATTTCATGATATTGTAAACTTAAAATCAGTACTTTTTTTCTTGTAAATGTGGGTTAGAAAGGGGCGGCTTCGACAGTGGCAGTTTTTGGCATTTCTCTTCACACTATTTCGTACGCGATATTAAAAAAACTTTGCCCCTAACGGAACGCGGTTGCCATGAAAATTTGTCAGTTAAATTTGGTGCGTGTGCGTGATTAGACTTGATTTTGTGTTTTTGCAAGATGTTGGTGTTATATTTGCGTCTTACTTTTAATGTGAAACTCAGTTAAGGAGGGACATGACATTCGCGGCAAAGAAAACAGACCTTTTTTTAAAAATTCATAACTCAGTCAAAAACAAACATTTTTCCAAAATTTTTTTTATTATCGTAGAGAATTGAACAAATTACAAGAACAAAAATTCAAAAAAATATATTTTTCACCCCAACATGGTTTTATATAGCTCCAAACAGGCGGCAGAGAAAAAAAGGCGGCCTCGTGGTTGCAGCGCTGGGAGTAGCAAAGATTGTCCGATCTGGAAAAAAAAATGACTTTTTTAAATCTTAACAAAATTGGTTATCGTACGTATATGACACTAGCTTTTTTTTTACAAAATTTTTTTAATTTCTTTTGATGTTCGAAGTTTGAAAGTGTTTTTTCGAAAAAAATATTAAAAAAAAAAAATGAACCCGCTAGTGCCGCAACCAGTACGAAAAACATGGTTTCGAGATAAACGCGTTCAAATTTTGTGAACAAAGAAAAAAAGGATACCTTCAATCTGCCATGCCTGCTTCGTACTGTATGCCTTCGTTATCTTGTGTTGTGCTGTTTCTTATAGTTTTTTGCAATCGTTTAGCAATTTGGGCTTCACCCTTCGCCCTTCAAGTAGGTACGAAATAACAACCACCAAAAGTCAGGTAGCAAGTAAAACAAGTATATACCAGCTGCCGTGCGTAGGTACCCTGTAGGAAAATCAACTAATTTAAAAGTAGTTGATAAAGTAGTTTTTTGTCAACCACAACTAGTTAAAATTCCGACTTTTTTCCATAGAACGAACTAACATATTTTGTATGGTGATGTCCGCTAAATAAGTCTATTGACTTTCGTCTGCATATATTTTCAACTACTTGTTAAATTAGTTATATTTAAACTACTTTTTTAATTTCTTTAAAATAACCAATTGAAAACTCTTACTGATGGCCTAAAGTTAATAATATTTGACGAAATAACATGGTTAAATATATATAAACATGTAATCTAATAAAAATTAGCAATTAAAACATATCAAAATCAGAGTAGTTGCCGCCTTAATATAATTCAAAGTAGTTTATCAATCACTTGTTTTTAAGTAGTATTTCAATTACTTCATATATAATACAATAAAAACTATTTAGAATTGAAGTGGATGCCGCCTTAATATAATTCAAAGTAGTTTATATACTGGTTTATTTTAAATTAGTTTTTTAGTTAGTTGTTTTTAAAAACTATAGTTCCTATAGGGTAGCGCAAAAATTAAAAATGCGCTCTCACTAATCCGGCTGTAACTTTTGAACCCTATGCTTCGACATAGTGTCGAATCCTCCCATTTGTTTACGATAAACGTTTATATGATAAAATTGATATTTTCATAGATAGGTATATATTATTTATTTTTATTTCAGTTACCAATATGCCGAAAATCCTGAGCAAAATGTCAATGAAGACAATATGCAAAAAGCCATATCGGAGATTACACAAAAGACAGAAACAAAAACAAGTGCTACAAGAAAATATGACTTAAAGCGAACCACAATCTTATCAAAGGAGCAAAGGAGCAGAAGAATCCAGGTGCTGTAAAAGAATGCCAGTCTAAATTTACATCGAACCAAGTTTTGACAGTTGCTCAGGAGCAGGAGCTTAAATTATATTTCAAAAAATGTTATAATTTACATCATGGGTTAACATACGAGTAAGCCAGGCAGTTTGTCTATGAGTTCGTTTCCAGAAACAATATAAAACATCCAAAAAATTGGGACAAAGAAAAGCAAGCGGGGGTCGATTGGTTAAAATGTTTCATGAATCGTAATTCTGATTTAAGTCTCCGAAAACCAGAAAACACCAGTATTGCACGAATATTTGCATTTTCCAAAGAAGCAATCGCTGTCATTTTTTCAAATTTGGAAAAGGTTTATCAAAAGTATAATTTCGCTCCAGACCAAATATACAAAATTGATGAAACTGGCATAACCATAGTTATGGATTCTCCAAAAGTATGTTAACAGTGAGTTTTTCTAAGCAGATATGTGGACTAAAAATTTAATTTTGCAGGTCATTGCCGAAAAAGAAAACGTACAGTTTCACAAGCTTCTTCTGCAGAGCGCGGCAGCTTAGATACTATGGTCGGAATCATCAATGCAGCTGGTAATCACACTCCACCCGTGTTTGTATTCCCGCGTAAACGTATGAATCCGAATTTCTGAAGGAATCTGAAAGAATCCGTACCGCATTCATTGGCACTACTAGCAAGCAACGGCTGGATGAATTCCGATCTTTTCCCAGAGGTACTTATTCATATTAGAAACCATACTCGATGCACCGAATTTGACTCTATTTTATTATTGATGGACAACCATGCTTCTCACTGTGGACTCAACACCATTATATTTTGTCGAGAAAATGGAATTCATCTCCTTTCTTTCCCACCGCATACGTCGCACAAACTTCAACCTTTAGACGTGTCTCTGTTTTTGGTCCTTTCAAGAAGTTTTGTAAGCAATCATTCAATAATTTTACTGTCAACTATTCTGGAAAGAAAGTTGAGCTGGCGGATATTGCACAACTCTCCAAAGTTCCATTTTTGCGAGCCTTCTCACCAGAAAATATTATTAAAGGATTTTCGGCTACTCGAGCTTATCCATACAACTCATTAATTTACCCTGAATCTGATTTTACACAAAGTATGGAATCTGAAGTAAATGCCGACGTACAAATGGATATGGGTCGGATTCAGTCCGAAGCTTTTGAACTTCTTGTTCCATGCGCTGACCTTCGTGATTCCAGTGTTTTGCCAGATATGGTATCGATTCAACATGAAGTTCTTGAGTTTCATTCTGCCTTTGTTTCACCAGAATAAATTCGTCCCTTACCATCCATACTAAATAAGCAGGAGGTTTCATAAAACCCAGGTAAATCAAGAATTTACACGAGTTCTCCAGAGAAAGCTCGATTAGAAGAGTTAAGTGAAAAACGAAAGAACAAAGAGTTAAATCCACCTAAACGAAAGTACAAACATAAAATTAAGAAGCAAATAAATATTAGTTCATCTTCCTCCAACGCAAACGATGAAAACGGTACCTTTAGTCTTACTGACTCCAACTTCTTTCCCTAACTTTTGTTCAAGATGAAGATGAAGAATTGACGACGCAACTGGTGATGAGCAACGTTACTGCTGTGGAAAAAAATAACTTCGTGCTCGTCAAGTTCAAAGCCAAACAGATCTTCCATTTTATCGGAGTAGTTCAAGAAGTGAATACTGGATAAAGCGTTGTAAATTTCTTGCGCCGAAAAGGTAACAGTCAGACCTTCTACAAGCCGCTTGTTGACGACATATACGTGGTTTTAAAAGAAGATATTGTGTCCATTCTGCCATTTCCTTATCAACCCACAGGAACTTCCCGGAGTCGTCCAAAATTCATTTTTAATAATGATTTCAGCACCATAAACGTCCAATACAAAAACAAAATGTTTATTCACTTTTCTATAAAATTAATAAAAAAATAATTCTTAATAAAATATAATACTGAATATAAAAATATTAGTTAAAGAAATCAAATGACGAAACCTCCCATCCTGTACTCAAGCCTCCCTAGAGACTGACGAAGCTTCCCTAAAAAGGGGAGGTTTCGACATATATTTCCATTTATGTTTTTTCATACAATTTCAAAAATAGTACAAATAGTGGAATTTTGCTAGTTTATAAACGTAGTGCATATAGTTCGCCCTAACTTATATGTATTCAAATCAACGTGGACAATCGTATTAAGAAGAAAAAATTCGTTTTTTCATATGGTGTCGAAGCCTCCCCCTTCTACCCTTAACATGCAAGTTTTTTTGTAAATATGTACATTAGAGTGGTCATGGCATGTCATTATTCGATTATATACATCTAAATATGATTTTTTTTTGTCATCATTTAGAGGTCTCTACCAGTTGTTAAAGCTTAGCCCTCTCACAAAAAACTTTCCTTGGCGTCATTCGCCGATTTGAATGAGCTTCGAATATGTGATAGAGGACAAAAATGTAAGGTACACGTATTTTTTTTAGGTGCAGAAACTCAGGTTTAAAGTTTCAAAACGGCGACCGAAAATTTCACATAAATGCGGTTTTTAACATAATGGCCATATTGCAGCCGCCATTTTAAATTTTAAATTTTTGACTCTAGGTTCGTGTTTATCGACCCCAAATATCTATAGGTACCTGATTTCATGTAGATCATTTTCATGTAGATACGAGGTCGTCTTCTAGTTTTGGCTACTTTCTAAAACTCATTTGTAGCAATGAGCCTTGGTAGCGAACTTAGGGTTATATATATGTATATATATATATATATATATAATTAAAAAATTTAAAAAAAAAATTACTAGTTTCTTATGGTATATTTTCAAATAATGTGTTGCCCCGTTATAATAAAAGAAAAAATTATTTTCTTAGGAATAAGGACTACTCTAAAGTACATATAAAACATTTAAAAATTAATCCAAAAATCTGAAATTGTTCTTTGGCTGAGGTGGACATATACATAGTTTGGACACACAGTTTGGATTCTGGGGGGAAGGGGGGCTGGGAAGAAAATCTTTGTGAAATTTAGTGATAACAATGGGTCCACAAATAGGCTTACTAGTACTTGGTACTGTACCCTGAAGTGTCCAAAACAGCCTGACATCTTCGTCCCTTCATCTTCGTTTGTGGAGAACAAACTTTTTTCGACAACTTCTGTGAAAAAAATATTTTTTTTTTAATCGTTTACAAACGGGTTAGAGACTAAAAAAGTTTTAATTAAGGGCAGTTGTAGTATTGGAGTTCTCAAACTTTATAAATTCTTTGTCAGCAATTTAAAAAGGATACATTATTCACAAAAGTTTTCTTATTCTTTTGATCTAAAGTTGAAGTGCGAAAACTAAAAAAAAAAATTAGTAAAAACACCTAGTGATGGCCTTGGAGAAAAAAGATACCATAGAACCATAGAACCATAGGTTTTTGCAATGGTGGTTTTTTGCAGTTGCGCGCTTTCGTAAATAGCTAAAAGTGAATTTTTCGTTTTTTATAATGTCTGAAACTATTCCACAAAGCAGTTGCATTAAATTTTGTGTGCGAAATGAATGACTATTTTAAGTGACCGTTTGGGGCTCAGAAAAGTGAAATTTCGATTGGTGCCAAAAACGCTCAGTTTCATGGAAAAACAGCGTCGCGTTGATATGTGTGAAACAATGCTATCCGACTATCAGGACAAAACGAAACGCATCATAACTGGAGATGAGGCTTGAGTGTACGCTTGCGACCCGAAAACAGCCGATCAATCGGCTGAATACCGTATCAAAGATGAGCCGCGACCAAAAAAAAACTAAGCATGAACGAAACCAAAAATTCACTATTAGCTATTTACAAAAGCACGTAACTCAAGTAACTCAAACACTAATGAATATTTTGACGTGTAATTTGGCACAGATATCAGTGACAGTAGTGCCACCTTGAAAATCAAAACATTTGTTCCTATCGGAATACCCAAAAAATTTTAATTCAAATTTCCCGGTATTTTTTGCCCACAGTTGTATGTACTATGTACCAGGCCACAGTGGCCCAAGGCTTCGCCATCGACGTTTTTTTTTTTATCAATTAAGAGCTCTTATACGTTTTTGTTTCTCTTTGAATGACTGTGGAGAGAAATAGAGCGATGAGATGAAGCGCGAAAAATGCATATAAAATCCTTAACATATGAATATGAAAACATTATGAAAACATAATTCATAAAAAATCCTAAATCCTAAACGCTGAAGATGATCGGTGAATCGCCTTAAAGGACATTTTATCTAATATTTTTTTGAATTTTTCGAATTTTCTTTTTATAAATCACTTCATAAATGTCTTCAGAATATGCAACAAATATGCAACAAATTTTTTTTCAAAATCCCTCCTCCCTAACTATACTTGTTGACCTGTTTTGCGCGCGGAAAATTTAACAGTTGGCTTTATTATTATCGCGACCCTCTCCTAGCTCTTTCAGATAGCTTATATTGTATTTATGATGTTATATTATAATGTATGTATTATATTATTGAATTTATATACGAATGAAGATCACCAAACGTCGCATTAATGAATTGGATTTTTTTATCAAAAAAAAATGTTTTTTTTTAACCCACGTTTTTACTCTTTCTTCTTAACATTTCTGCACAAATACTTGAACGATTTTTATGTTTATGGTCTAAATTTTTTACTCCAAATTTGCTGAGTAATTAGAAAGTATATTTTTGAGGGTCCAACATCGATTTATTTTTTTAAAGTCCTCAAAAAATGTTTACACCTTCTTTTGCCCAAAAATTTTAGGCCTTTTTTTGAATTTTGACTTTGAGTAGCCGCCATTTTTTTTCTAATTAATTTTATTGAAAAATTCAAAGTCAGACCCTTAGATTAGGCTTAAAATCTCACCAAATTTTTTTTTTTTTTCAAATAAGCCAAACTCATTCATTTACGCACGTATGACGCGGAAGTGATATTACGAAAAATACAAATTTTTTTTTGTTAATTTTAATACTTATGTTAAACAATAAAAAACATATTTGCTCAAATATCTCTAACCGTTTTTTCACCATCCTTACTTAAAAAACTCCTAAGATTCCGACAAAATTATTTGAAATGTCTCTTAAGAGCGCATTTTGCCGAAGTGAACATTTATGCCGAAGATTATCATTGAAGCTGAAAAACTCTTCATATATAATCATAATCATAATCATATGGAGAAAACTAAAGCAAGCTTATTCCGAACTTAAAGCTACTTACTAATAGGTTTTCAGTGCTTATGTTTTACCAACGCGTACTGCGTAAGTTGTATATTATCTTTGTCATTCCGTTTGTAACGCCAATAAGAAGACGCGGTAGGTATAGAAAAGTATATATATTTTTGATCAGCATCACCACCTGAGTCGATTTTGGTGTGTCCGTCTGTCTGTCTATCTGTCCGTCTGTAGACACGATTACAGCCGTAATTTTAAAGCAGTGCCTGTCAAAAATAGTAATCAGCGTGTGTTGGTGAGCAGACAAAATTGTGCACTAAAAAAAAATCTATTCAAATTCAACTAAAAAATGCTATTACTACGCCCAAACCTGTTCATATATTTTAACCCTTAAACCTTCACCGTACCTAAATTGATATAGCCATCATATATATAGATTTTCGTATTGAAACACTCATATTGTCAAAGTCAAAGTCGTCAATTAGAATTTGATGAATTATTGCTAGGCATTTGAGGGTTAAGAAACAAATGCATGCAAACATGTTAAGCATATACTATATTTTTTTATTTATGTTTGTAAACTTGCTTAACAAAAATAAACCATGTGTTGATCATGCTTTTATGCTTGCTTAACGCCGATAAGATCTATATATATATGCATGTATGCATCTTATATCATCTTATCTTAGCTAAGCTCAGAGTTCTGCTTTAAGAATATCTAAACAAAAAAAAAAAAAAAAAAACTGCAACATCAGCATATTTATAGATACACACACCGAGTGATAATGTAAACAACTATTTGAATTAGGGTGAAAGTGTCAGTGGAGGGCCTTCTGGGTTATTAGTCCCCCAACTAAATCATACTAGATTAAGTTAATAATACCCCCTAAATCTTCGCCGCTGGATTAACTTTGATAAGTTTTATGTATATATGTATGTATATGTATGTGAACTTGCTTAACAACTAACATATACATTCATATATACAAAATATGCACGGCCAGTGCTGTAAACAATAATAACACATACACAAAATATGCACATCTTAAGCACATGCATATATACAAAATATGCACGTCCACTTTCGAGAACATTTCAACAGCCGAAAACAACAACAACACACACAACATACATAAAAAAAAACAACATACGTCAACTTACTTAAACACATACACATACAAACAAATTATGTTTGTAGGCTTGCTTAAACACCCTGTAGGAAAATAAACTAATTTAAAAGTAGTTGAAAAAGTAGTTGTTTGTCAACCACAACTAGTTGAAATTCTGACTTTTTTCATAGAACAAACTAAAATATTTTGTATGGTGATGTCCGCTAAATAAGTCAATTGACTTTCGTCTGCATATATTTTGAACTGCTTGTTAAATTAGTTATATTTAAACTATTTTTTTAATTACTTTAAAATAACCAATTGAAAACTATTTAATATTCCACTCACTGAAGATGAATTTAAAAGCATAAAAATTTTAAATTTCTGTTTGAAAAATGTTTTGAAACTGACTGTTTTGAAAAATACATAAATCATAAAGTGATGAGGTGTTTGCTGAATGGTTAAGCAATGCATCAATTTCCGTACAGAGTCCAAATTGTGCAATGTTTGCTAAACACTACCAGTTTGTTATTTGAATGTCTTAAATAATAAAGAAGTTTTAATCTTTTCACACAGTTTTGAGGCTTTTCACAGGCGTTTCCCAGGGTTTTGATCAGTTTTAAAGTGTATTTACCACGTCAGTCTTGCAGTTCAATGTCATAAATAAAAAATATGTCTTTTTGAAACAAAATGTTAGTGAAGCCTAAAGTTAATAATATTTGATGAAATAACATGGATAAATATTTATACACTTGTAATCTAATAAAAATTTGTAATTAAAACATGTCCAAATCAGAGTAGTTGCCGCCTTAATATAATTCAAAGTAGTTTATCAACCACTTGTTTTTAAGTAGTATTTCAATTACTTCATATATAATGCAATAAAAAGTATTTAGAATTGAAGTGGATGCCGCCTTAATATAATTCAAAGTAGTTCATAAACTAGTTTATTTTAAACTAGTTTTTTAATTAGTTGTTTTAAAAAACAAGTTAGTTTGTTCCTATAGGGTATTGCTTCATTTTTATTGTAAAACGAATAAAGATTGGAGAAAGTTACGTTTGTTCCTATTTTTTGCGCGAGATGTGCTTCGTTAAAAAATTTTAATCGAACTAGAAAATGCACCAAGTTGTATGGACACGCACACGAACGATACTACATGTCGGATGAACCGACAGAAAAGTCAAAAATGTTTGTCTTTCATCGGACATGTCGATCCAACTAAATTTTTTGGACACAAACGATACTACATGTGCGATGACATGACTGGTCGGATGAACATGTAGTATCGCTTGGGATGCCCTTAAGAACCCAGGGTGGAAGGCACTGTTTTAAAGCTATTTTAGCTTCGCTACCCTACCGAAGCTTCATTCCTCACTAGTTTTCTGCACTAAGCTATTTTTAGATCTTTTTGTTTGTATCCGTCATCTACAAGCTTTTAACATATATTTTATTATAAGTTTTATACATATTTCAGCCGTCATTCGATTATTATTTACCATAAAATCTTCTCACGTAAGCATTCATGCTCAGTCATGAGTAATTTTTTGTTTTTAATTTTACAAGCTTTGTAAGCATACAAGTATGTATCAGTGTATATTCGACTTTTTTGCAAATATTGAATGTCCCGTTGATGGCAGCAACAAAGCTCAAACAGATTAAAGTCCTATCGCCATGGGACTTCTAGACTGCGCCCCATTGCGACGCCTCTGCAAACAAGTAAGCTTTGATTGCTACAATAACAACTGCAAATACAAAAAAAACCATGCATAACTCAACACCAGCAGAATAGAGCAAAGTAAATAATAGGCTTATACTTTGACAGAAGTAATAGTTAGGCAGGCAGGTTGGGTGGCGTGGCCATTGGGATGGCAGACGCACAGGCAGGATGACAAGCAACTTGTCAGTGACGAATGTCGAGTAAAAAGGAAATTCGCATGAATAATTTTTGCTACTATTTGTGCAAGTTCGGCAAATAGAGAAGAGTAGCTGGTAGTTATATGACAGGCAAACCGCATATTTCAAATATTTAAGGATGCGATGGTGAATTGAAAAGTCGGAGGTACATTAACAAGGGAACTTTTATTTTAAAGTACGAAAAAATCAATTGCTTACAATTTAGCCACAATTACTATTAAATTTTACTCAAACATTTTTAAATGTGTTAATTTATGAATAAATAAATTCAAAAAAACAATAAAGAGTTTTTTTCATCTTTGAAATCTTTGATTGAAGTACGTTTGAATTAACGATGCATACTAAGAATCTCCAATAATTTGATCTACTATGATTTACAGCTTAAATATTTGTAAACAATTTTCTTTTTATGTTTATTGTCAGCTGAATGAACAGCAATTGCACACTGGGATCGGTTATAGCTAAATTAGCAATTAATTCATTCAAGCTTGTTAAATAAATCAAGCTTAACGGGCGAATAAATAAAAAATTACAGCTGCAAATGACTTGTTTTTTTAGATTTAAGATGGTTTGTTTAACATTTTAATAAAAATTCTACTATAGAATAATTTTATTGGTACATTATTTGATATATATGATTTCGGTAAGTTATTTGATAAAACAAGTGTTTCCATGATAGCAATTGAGTTGGTTCTCTTCTAATTTTTCCGCCACGACATCGTCATTTTAAATGCAATTTTATTTTCTACCATTCCTGTACCACGGCAGCGATAAGATGTTCAACAGCTAAACGACCAGTGTTGCCAAATAGTCCGATATATCGATATAATTTGCCAAAATTCTCCAAAATTTTACGATTTTGTCGGGCGCACAGTTGCTCGATTTTTCAAAAGTTGTTACGAAAATCAACTTTTATGTGGTTAAAATTGGAGAATCTAATGATGAGGTTTGTTAAACAATTGCTCAAGGCTCACGAGAAATTTCGTTTTACTCAATTAAACAAATGGTTTGCTTTGTAGACCTGGTGAAAGTTGATGACTTTTTGATTTTTTTGGATATTTTTCAAAAAAAAATATCAAGTTAGAGTTCATATATTTGTGCAACATATCAATGAAAAGTAATTTTATTTAATATGTTATAAGCGGTCTCTATGGTTAAAAAATTAACAAATACTAAAAAAAGCAATTTATTTTTTTTTTATGTGGCTGCGTTTTTCTGAAACACTATTTTTAAATCTCTTTCGAACTTTAGGTCGGCTTTCAAAATGAGTCCTAAATAGAGCTCGAAAACTATCGATACTATCGCCATCACTATCGATGGTTTCATACTATCGATGGTCCCATCGATAGTTCAGCGACAATCAAAGTATCGAAGCAACTGGTTGTGAATTCGTGCGAATATTGTTTATATACGTACTATAGCTATTTATAAACGGTAAGAAAGCTTTTGAAAGAGCGTCCACACATTTTCATATGTGTTTTTCGTACTATTTTAGTTTAGATTGCTATAGACTTTAAATTTTTGAATTTAGTTTATCTAACTTTGGAAAATTATTGCTGTGAATGAATCTATCAGTTTTGTAGCCCAAGGGGAAGGGGGGCTGAAACTGTTTTTAAGGCTTTTTTTTATAATTTTCACATACAAAAAATTCTCCAAGGGGGAAGGGGTATAAAGCCTTTTCGGCCTGTATGTAGATCCAACTCCGCCAGGGTTGCGCCTGCCTGTCCCAAGCCAGGATAAAGGAGGAGGGTTGTTTGTAGGATACGTCCTGCAAACATAAAAACTGATAGGGCCAACCAAGAGCTCGGGGTGGCGCCCATATTGGTAGCAGGTCATATTCGGTATATCGATATGAAACAAGCCTGCGAAGGTATAGCAATTGACCTTAAAACTTGTTAGTACGGGGACAGTCTTTACCCGTCAGATGGGGTAGACCCTATCTATCCACCGCATGGAGACCTTAATTCGGCTGGAAATACTGGATTTGAAGTGTTGGCATGCGTGCGTCAAAGTGTCAACTCTTCGGCTTTCCGAAGTGTTGCTTGTCAAGAGTTTGACTCGCACCCTCAAACTGGCACGGTAGTCACTGAGGGAAGTGTTGACGTTGGTTGTTTTAACTAAGGGTTCTCATACTGAGCACGGCAGTCCCTAAGAACAATGGCCAATACTCTATGTCTGGATGGTGTAATCCGAACGGCCAGAGTAAGAGTGGCAATTGCAAAGGTCCTCCAAAGTAGGTACCGGTCATGCGCAATAATTTTCCAGTTGAGTCGGCAGCTGCAAGTTGTTAGATTAGCCTTTAAGTGCTCATTGAGCACAGTCATGCATAAGAATGCACATTTTCATAATTGCATTTGTGTATTCTTGGTCTTTTTTCGGGGATGTTGTGGATCCTCATCTGTCGGGATCGAGTTGCCCAGATGACTGTCGTGGGCTGGCATCTGTCTTAATATGCAAGAGATTGGGTAGGTCTCGTCTCCACCAGTAGATGGATGGAAGTACGTCGCTACGGAAGTCTAAACTGGTACTGCTATTACGGGCAGTATGTAATTATTCATAATGCTCCTAATCAGCAGGGCACTGGGTGTTGCTTTGTGTTTGTGAAACAGCTTCCATGTTCGTGTTGCCACACCGGATGCTCCGTGTGTTTTACTTGTTAAAACGTAAACGGATCCGTGTTGTGGTTCAACACAAAGTTCATGGTTGTCTGTTTCATGAACTATTACCCTAGGTTTTAGATAACCCAAGTTGCTTAAGCCTAACGGCAGGCGCACTTGTTAATCTTAAACTCAATTGTATGTAGATCCGTGACTGGTTGTATGTTTATGTATTTTAAAAGCAACATAATAGAATTCAACAATAAAGTTAGAATATCTTGTGAAATATTTTATTTGACCGCTAATAGCACATTGCCGGTAAAAACATTTTGAATCTATGTTACCCAAGCCAAGATTAAATATCCAAATTTAGTGCTCAAAACTACATTATTTCGTCTTTTTATTTTATAATTTTGGTACCGATAGTATCGGAAACTATCGATGGTTGGTACCGATAGTATTGACGACTATCGATAGTGCCGACTATCGATATTACTATCGATATTAGACATGGGTAACGCAGCGTTGAGCTGCGCTAATGAGTTGAAGCACTTAAATGCGTTACTGCGTTGATACACTTCTTTTAATAAAAGTAACGCAGTAATGCAAATGACGTGCTCAAAGCAAAAGTAGAAAATATTTCTACAGCTAGCAAAAATTGCACATTTTGTACGGCGCATCGAACATAGAAACAGAAAGTTGAAAGCGAACATTATTTCTCTCTATAAATATTGACAAGAGGTTGTGGGGAACATGCAGTTAATCATGAATGCTTGGAGTGCGTTTGACTGTTTATAAAGTTTTTCCATTCACAGAATGGTTTTGTCAACTGTTGGACGTGTTCGTGTTCGAAGCAGAAGTAAATTAGAGTCCAACTTCGAACTTGTTTTGCATACCAGGAACGCGTATGTATCTGTTTGATGCATCAACTCTTAAACAAAACACAGTTTGGCTGCATGATTGAAGTTCTTCAGTTCTGGTTGGTGATGTAATCTGCGCTTCATTTAGTTATATTTTATATTAACTACTTTTAGATTTAGTAATCTTAAATGAATCAATTAGAGTTAAGATTTCTTTAGATTCTGATCTATATGTTGATTGAAAATTTTTATTTGATTTCATTTGTTTTTTCTAAGTGAAGCAAATTTGCGCTAAGTATTCCGCCACAAAATTCGCCGCATTCGAAAAATTAACCACATAACGCAACACGTTGGTCAATTCAAACTCTCACTGCGTTAATAAAATTCTTGTTGATAAAGGAATCATGGCATTTCAAACTACGCTATGACGCATTTGCGTTAACGCATTTCGCTGATACAGTAAGCTGCGTTTGAATTGGTGTATCAACGCAGCGATTCTTGCTGTATTACCCATGTCTAGTAGATATACTTTTAACATATAATAACATCACAGCAGCGAAGAAAGCAACTGTTCTAGAAAATTGCGAAATAACGAAAGTTTCAGCTAAGGAGAAAATTCTACACATGAAGGATCATACTGCTCAACGTTTAATAGAAAGTATGAATCAACAAGAGCAAAGCACAGTTCGAAAAAATTTTACTTTGTTGGTGGCCATATGCTCGAAATTATTTTCGAACACTAAATGACATAAAAATTTGCATGCTTGTAAAGCCAAAAAACTCGTCATGTCATGAATTATATTGTGTTTTATTTTTAAAAGAGTTCTATATCTTTAAAAACACCCTTTAAATGAAAAAAAAACTATAAATAAATTTATTTGTTGAAAAATTTTGTTTGCTATCTCCGAATTTCACAAATTAATAAACAAGTTACCCAAACTTTTGAAAGCACATTTACTGCGTGTAAAACAGTGGTGCTTATCCCTGAAGGAAAATCAACTAATTTAAAAGTAGTTGATAAAGTAGTTTTTTGTCAACCACAACTAGTTGAAATTCTGACATTTTTCCATAGAACGAACTAACATATTTTGTATGGTGATGTCCGCTAAATAAGTCAATTGACTTTCGTCTGCATATATTTTCAACTACTTGTTAAATTAGTTATATTTAAATTATTTTTTTAATTGCTTTAAAATAACCAATTGAAAACTATTACTGATGGCCTAAAGTTAATAATATTTGATGAAATAACATGGTTAAATATATATAAACTTGTAATCTAATAAAAATTTGCAATCAAAACATGTCAAAATCAGAGTAGTTTAATATAATTCGCCTTAATATAATTCAAAGCAGTTTATCAACCACTGGTTTTTGGTGTTAGAGAGCTTTAAGCTTCTTTATTAGTTTTTACTAGTGAAGTGTAGCAAACATTGCGCTGCATTAAAAGCATTCATTATAAATAAATATTTTATCTGATCACTACCAGAAATCATTTTGAACTATATTCAATACACGAAAAATATATATTATTTTTGTGTGCATTAATAAAACTAAGCAACGCAGTCTTCACCGCTTGAAATGCCAAAGCGAACTGAAGTGATATTTTTTATGCGTGAGCTTTATATACGTGTGAAAGCACAAAAGCTTTTGTGCACATTTGTGCGCCTTTGAGCAACAATGGGGTAAAATATAAACGTTCAACTTTTTGCTATCGTTGTTCTAAGTTAAATGGACTCAATAAGAAGCTGTCGAAAATCTAACGAGTTGAGTACAAAAGTAACAATTTCACAAATTTTTTTCATGGCAACACTGTAACTGACTGACAGAAGGAAAAGGTGCAAGTGGAATGCATTTTCCATTTTGTGCAAAACACCCAAACTGTAAAGCAAGCGATGTGTTACACTCGAGCGCTTCAATAGCTATCTGCAGTGCTTCGCATCGTGATGGCTGATTACAGAAAATGTCATTAACACGCGCTTTACGTTCTTGCTGAGATGTGGTGGAACTTCATCAGAAAACACAATAAAAATTGTATTTTAATTGATAAATAGTTTAAATAGCTTTTCAAGATATAAAAATAAACACTTGGATTTAGTATTTGTGAACCTGCATAAGATGCCTTCACATAATAACATAAATATACACAATAGATAAGAGACAACAGATAAAACTAGCGAAATATGTTCTCAAAAATCAACAATGCTTGAGCAAAAATTAAGAGTTTCACATCGAAATATTATTTATCACAAGGATATCATCATCATCGCCGAAGAATTTGTCATTAATCAATGTCTTGCAATAATTCATGAGTACAGCAATTACATGGGAAGGATAGGCTTCATGAATTCGTGTTTTGGCAGAAGCCGCATTAGAATAAAGTCACGCAAGTGGACAATTTAGCCAATTTATCATATGAGGGACATGGCCATGATAAATGCATAGATTCTTACTATACAAACGCCACTTCAATCTGTTCCCCCGTACAGAAAAAATGCTGAATTTGCATGAATTTATCGTGCACATTTCTAAAGTATTAATAAAATCCGGATACCAAGTAATGGGAAAGCTCACAGAAGTAGCACTGAAACCACTACAATGCGAGCCCGTCTTACAAGTTCTATATTGCCGCCACACCGTGAGTGCGTTGGGGCAATGTCGGTCATTACCCTAAGTACCTTAAAACAAGGAAACCGCGCAGCAAGAACCCAGATTGAGCCTCGCGAACAACTGTTTATTGCATTAAATGCGTTATAGGATACGCGGTACGTTCAAAAAGTCCATAGGATGATACATAGATGGCGTTACTAGATTTTTCCAAATGATTTTTATTTAGTACCAACCTTCAAGCGATGCGTATAAAAATTTGACAAAAATCTGACAATTGATTTGTGAGTTACAGTATTTTGTGTGCAACAACTATTGTTATTGAAAAAAAAAATGGAAAAAAGTGAATTTCGAGTTTTGATAATGCATTGCTTTTTGATGAAAAAAAATACTGTGGAAACCAAACAATGGCTTGATAAACATTATCCGGACTCTGCTCCAGATCGAGACAAATGGTAGAAAAGTGGATTGCTGAATTTGAACGTGGTCGTACCAGCACAAATGAAGCGGAGCGCAGTGGACGCCCAAATCAGACTGCTATTCCACAAAACATCAAAAAAATCCACAAATTAGTTATGAACGATCGCAAATTGAAGGTGCACGAGCAAGCTGACAATGTAAAGATATCAGATGGTAGTGTTTTTACCATTTTACACGAACATTTGGGTATGCGAAAGCTCTGTACAAAATGGGTGCCGCGTGAGCTCAAAGTCGACCAAAAACAACAACGAATTGATGCTTCAGAGCAGTGTTTGGCGCTGTTAAACCGCAATAAAATCGATTTCTAATGTCGATACGTGACAACGGATGAAACATGGCTTCACTATTACACACTAAAATCCAAAAGACAGTCAGCTGAGTGGACAGCAGTCGACGAACCGAATCCAAAGCAAGCAAAGACCCAACAGTCGGCTTGTAAGGTGATGGCGTCTGTATTTAAGGATGTGAAAGGAATAATATTCATCGACTATTACCAAAAAGAAACCACCATCAACAGCGACAATTACTGTGCACTTTTGGTTCGATTGAAGGCTGAAATCGCCAAGATACGGTCACATTTGCAAAAGAAAAAAGTGGTGTTCACCAAGACAATGCGCCGTGTCAGAAATCGATGAAAACGATGGCAAAATTTAATGAATTGGGATTCGAATTGCTTACCCACCCACCGTATTCTCCAGATTTAGCTCCCAGCGACTTTTTCCTGTTTTCATATCTCAAGAGAATGCTTGCTGGAAAGAAATTCAAGTCCAATGATGAAGTAATCTCTGAAACTGAGGCCTATTTTGACGAGAAAGAGAAATCGTACCATAAAAGTGGTATCGAAAAGTTGTAAAATCGCTATACTCGGTGCATCGCTTTCGAAGGCAACTATGTTGAATAATATAATTTAGTTTTATCAAAATTTTGTTTTTTTCTTACTTATGCTACGGACTTATTGAATGGCCCGTTAATTGTTGACCACCATTATGGATTTGTAGATTAGAACCGACTTCATAAATAAATTAATTATTTTGAGTAGTCAAACAAATTCTTATTTCTTAATTTTTATAATTTTGATAAATACATGAAATTATTATTAAATTTTTCTAAATAATAGATAACTAATTCTTTTCGACAGTGTGAGTACAATTCATGTCATGTTAAAAGAGTACAATTATTGGTGATTATTGGCAACATGGTAAAGTTATTGATATGGGCTTAATGTATAGTTATTGGCGTCAAGTAAAAAAAAAAAACATAAATAGTATTTTCCAACCGTTATATACTAAAAATTGTATAGATATTTCAAACATTACAATAAATAGCCTTAATGAAAAATTAAAATAAAAAAATTAAAAATAACCATTTCTCCAATGAGCAGTGTGTGTGTATTCGCTTATTTGATTTAGTACAAATTTAAGCGTTTCTTCATTGTAAGGGCACATTACTTTTAACATTGTTCTAAAAAAATTTTACACAATTATTGGCCATACATAATTACAATAATTAGCAATGACAATAATTGTACTCCTCATATGTGACAACTATTGACAGCCCTCTGGCAACAACTGAAATTAATGAATTTCAATTTGTAGTGATGGATCCATGTGCTCGTCCATGGTTAAAAAAAAAAAAAAAACGAAATGGCCATTTCAGCCCTTGAAAGGACTTTGACCGAGCTTCTTATGATCAATTGTGTTGTGTGTGATGTGAAATGTTTGCACACAAATGATCGAGAACTGGACCTACATGTTGTACGCCGACTCCGAACGGCTTATGTTCTCAAGAAGCTTTTCATGGCAGTTTTTACTCTCTGAGGTTTGCCATTGTCTGCAGAGAGGTGACGGCCGAACAGAAAAATTAATTCAATTGAAAAAACTTTCTGTGTCGGATGGAGGATTCGAACCTGGGTTCTCTGGCACACGATCAGTCACACGATCGCATTTATGGTCGAGAGTGAGCAAACGCGGCACTCATCTTGCAGATAATTTTTTCATATCTAAATGATTTCGCAAAATGTTCCACACCCGTTCGACTGAAATGCCTATAGCGTCAACAATGTATAGCCGCACTTTAACTCTGCGATCGGCCAACACGATATCGTGAATTTTACTGACCATTTCTGGTGTGTTGACCTCATTTGGACGTCCAGAACGTTCGGCATCACTTGTGCTTGTACGACGGCATCGAAATTCAGTAAGCCATTTGTGAATCATTTCAATGGATGGTGCAGAGTCCCCATAGTATTTATCAAGCCTTTCCTTGGTTTAGCTGATGGTTTTTTTGCTCAAAAAATAATGCTTGGTGAGCACACGAAATTCACTTTTTCCCATTTTCTCCAAAATTTACAAGATCGTCTGCTGTCAATGGCTGCCAAACACAAACTGTGCGTCGCAGCTAGCTGAACATTTGACAATAGTCTATTAACAGATGGTAGTTAAAAGGATCAGAGTTGCATTTAAAGTTACTGCATGGGAAATTAAACAATTCACTGGATTATCAAACGGCGCTCGTGCGATGTTGCCACGTGTCCGAGTACTTTTTTTATATGAATTTTGATCGAAACCAACATTTTTATTTTTTATAAAGCAAATAAATTTATTTAAATCTTGCTATAAAAAGTTTGTTGAAACTTCTTAGGCGGCGATGTCACGATTTTAAGTAAGGGGAATATTTATAAAAAAGCACATACATTAGATGGGTTCAATTTACTAAAGTATTTCAGAACCTCCCTGCACGGGCAGAATATGAATTCTGGATGTCATAATAATGTGTGAAAAAAAAAATAGAAAAATTCCAAAAACTGGAAGGGCGCCTCTAAAAAACGTGATTTTAAGGACCTCATTTTTTAATGGTTTGTATATAAATTTATATAAACATAAATGTAATACAAAAACTGTTTTTTATAACATGCTTTTATTTAGAATTGTTCGCAGAACTCAAATTTGCCAATGGATTTTTGATACAATTATCCTTTGACCTTAAAATTTATATCGATTCAAGAGTTTTCGATTTTTTTTTTAATGATTTTGAACTTTGAACCGTACCTTTGACGAGGTGCTACAACTTTTGCAAAAAATAAGGACACACAATTGTGGAATATGTTATGTAGTTTATTGCAAAAAAAAAACACACTCGGGTCATTATTTTTCCTGCAATTCAGTTTTTCAGGAAATTAAAAAATTCACTGGATTATAAAACGGCCCTCGTACGATGTTGCCACGTGTCCGAGTACTTTTTTGATATGAGTTTTGATCGTAAGCAACATTTTTATTTTTCATAAAGCTCACGATTTTAAAGGGGAAATTTATAAAATAAACATGTAACAAAAAAGTAAAACTTTTTTTGTAAACATTGTATATAAACACGTACAATGTATATAATGCAGCCTAGGAGAAACTCCATGGTTGGCAGTTTTAGCGGATCGCTGGTTTCGAATCTGTTGTCAGAATATTAAAATTCAGATGACGGCTAGGATTGCCATATCGACTTTTTATATTTTTGCGAATCCATGTCAGTTTGAAATTTTGACAACGGATTTGATTTCGAAAAATTTTAAAATTCAAGATGGCAGAGAGGGTTGCCACCTCAATTTTTTTATTTTTACAAATCTGGTGCTGTGGCGAATACTAAGTAAAAATGGGTCGCTGAAACCAAATCCATTGTCAAAATTTCAAAATATTTTAATTTTTTTCACTAGATTTGACACCTCATAAAGTGTATTTTTAAGAGTTCTAAACCATACCACAGTTCTAGGGGGTCACTGATTTCGGATCTGTTGGCAGAATTTTAAAATTTAAGATAGCGGATAGGGATGCCACCTAGAATATTTTTTTTATTTTTATGAATACGGTGCTATGGCGAATGCTAGGTAAAAATGGGTTGCTAAATCTGAATCCCAAAATCAGAATTGCAAATTTATGTAATTTTTTACATTAGAGTTGCCAAATAATAAAATGTATTTTAAAGAGTTTTCAACATCATCTAACAGTTTTAGGGGGTCACTGATTTCAAACCTGATGCCAGAATTTATAAATTCGAGATAGCGGATACGGTTGCCGCCTTGAGTTTTTTGTATTTTTGAGAATTTTTGTAATTTTGAAATTCTGACAATGGATTTGATTTCGAATCTGACATCACAGTTTTGAAATTCAATATGGTGAATAGGGTTGCCACATAAATTCTTTTTTTTTACGAATTCTTGTATATTTGAAATTTTGACAACGGATTCGGATTCAGCAACCCATTTTTACTTAACTTTCATCCCAGCACTGAATTCGAAAAATACAAAAGATTCAGGTAGCACCGCTATCCGCCATCTTTAATTTTTTATTTCATACATCGTTCCCGACTGATTTACAGTCAAACAGGTGTTGACGCTTTCGTTTTCGTCGGAGATTTTAACGTAAATTTTGAATCAATCCATTTATCCCGAAAATTTTTAATCACGGACATGTATCTCACATATTAGTTATCACAAACCATTTAGATCTGTATTACCTATTGAAGCCCAAATTATATATATTAAAGGGTGGTTAAATTTTAAGGGCCAATATTGATTTTGAATAAAACACAAATTATTTAGGAAATTATTGTCATTTCTTTTTATTATGATAATATTGGTATGGTTCAATTATGTGTGGAATAAAATATGAGCCAAATGGCCGCCGCGACCTCGGCGGCACACCTCCATCCGATGGTCCAAATTTTCGATGACGCTGTGGCATAAGTGAGATTCTATGCCGTTAATGTGCCGAATTATGCTCTTGAATTGTTGCTGGCTTATCGATGTACACCTTTTCTTTCAATTAACCCCAAAGAAAGAACGGTGTCAAATCACATGATCTTGGCGGCCAATTGACATCGCCACCACGTGAGATAATACGGCCATTGAATTTGTCGCGCAAAAGAGCCAATGTTTCGTTAGCTGTGTGGCAAGTGGCACCGTCCTGTTGAAACCACATATCGTCCACATTCATATCTTCCAATTCGGGCCATAAAAAGTTCGTTATCATTTCACGATAGCGAACACCCTCACAGTAACTGCCTGACCAGCCTCATTTTGGAAAAAATACGGCCCGATGATGCCGCAAGCCCATAAGCCGCACCAAACAGTCACTCTTTGTGGGTGCATTGGTTTTTCGACAATCATTCTTGGATTATCATTGGCCCAAATGCGGCAATTCTGCTTATTGACGAATCCACTGAGGTGAAAATGTGCCTAATCACTGAAGATGATTTTCTTCGAAAATTGATCATCCACTGTTGCCATTTCTTGCCCCCATTCTAACCATTAACGACGCTTGAAATGGTCAAGAGGCTTTAGTTCTTGAGTCAATTCCACCTTGTAAGCGTGTAAATGCAAGTCTTTATGCATAATGTTCATCAACGATGAGCGTGAGAGGTGCAATTGTTGGGCACGACGACGAGTTGAGGTGGACGGCTCTTTAGCCACACTATCGCGAACAGCAGCAATATTTTCTGCAGTTCTAGCTGTACGAGCATGCACTAGCGTTTTCACATCTCCTACAGACCCGGTTTTCTCAAATTTTTGCACGATTTTTCCGATTGTATGCACACTTGGACGATTAAATTGACCGAAAAAAATCACGAAGTGTACGATATGCATTTTGATTTGAACGCCCATTTTCATAATAAGCCTGACTAACTTTAACGCGTTGCTCTATTGTGTATCTTTCAATGGTTGTAAATTGAGTTAGTCTGAAATTGAGAAATATCAAATGAAATGCAGAAAAAAATTTGACGTTTAGGTGTGGTTCACATTCAACATCGGTCCTTAAAATTTAACCACCCTATAAATATTAAATAAACGGAATATTTTTTATGGAATTTTGTATTGGGTTTTTTTTTTAGAAGCTAGAAAAAGGGAGACATTTTTCTTTCTCTTTCTCTTTGTATCTTCCACTAAAATCTTTCTTATAAAAAAATAAAGAGTGTAAAGGGTAAAGAAAAAGTTTCACTTCCTTACTGTATACACGCTATACTGTTTCTTTTTTTGTTGTTTTTCAAAGTACTTAAATGCCTTAAAACAAAAAATAAATTTCAATAACATTATTTGCTTACTATAAAATTGATCGCATGTGTGTCCGCTTCTTGTTTGAACCACTTTATTATAATTATTCTATGACAATAAGTTTTGTTACTATTTCGGAACTTTTATGTTTTATACTTTGTAGTTTGTGCATTACTATTAATATAGCTAAGACATAAGAAAAGACAGAAATGAGGTACTTATAGTTGATATTTAATCTGCAAACTTTTCGCACAAAATTTTTTATATAAAAATTTATGAAAAAATACAATTGTTATTTTTACATAAAATTTAATAACAAAAAATATATTCGCTAAAATAACGTATTAACAGCAGAAAGTTAATAAAAATTAATTTTCTAAAAAAAATGTTTAATATTAAAAAGTCGGAAATATTATTTTTGTGTTTCAATGGGGCTCAAAAAGCATATCAAATACAACTTAACAAAGCCATGATAAAATCTGTGCTTTCTTTAAGCATCAAGTCAATCTCTGATGAAGTCGGAACAAAACTATTCGAAAACAATTAAAAAAACGATTTTTAAACGATTCGTTAACGATGATTATTGGTTGGATACACTTTCATCTAATTTTGAAAAAGAAAATTTCTTTTGAATACTTTTCTGGTTTTACAAATGAAAAATATGCTTTTCTTGAGAGCTGAAAAGAGGTCAAGTTACAAAACTGGAAAGTTACAAAACTAAAAATAATTGCATTCACATTCAGATGGATTTCAATATTTTCTTTTTTTTAACCTCTTTAAAATTGTTTACACACAATTTCAAACTCACATTATCGAATTTTTAAAGTCTGATGAGCTTGCGTAATTTAAAGATTCGTATATATTTTTCGTGACATTTCCGCTAAAGCCAGTGTTGCTAGTATTACCAGCGTGCTGCAAAATGTTGCTGCTAATTAGATCGCTTGTTCAACGAATGTATTTGTAGAAATTCTAATTAGGAATTCATAACAGCACTAAGCCGATTTTGATGCAGGCTTAACGGAACACTTTTGTGCAAGCACAAAAAAAAAACCCAAAATCCTGCCAGGACAAATGAGCGCGCTTGTCATTATTGACCAGTCACGCAACCAGTTAATCCGGTTGCGGTGGACAAAGGAAAATGCAAAAGTGCTGCAATGAATTTTATATGTTATGTCCATGAATGCCATAGACTACCAAACTATTTTTGAATAGAGTTTAATATTAAATTTGTTCCTTTTATTCTGGGTTGAGTGTTTATAATTAGTCGATAAAAAGACGGAAGGGGGCCGCCAGAGTATCAGCTTGAAATACCCTTTAGCTATTTTTATAACATAATTGTATGTTCAACAGGCTATTCAAGAAAGGAAAAGGTCAGAGTAGCAAAACATTTCATTAATATTTATGTTAACAGAATTGAATGTTGGTTGAAACACGCATAAACTGTGTGATTAATCGATAATAAAGGCAAACTGTCAACACATTATCACTTATATTGTGTCATTTAGTAAATTAATGGATTTTGGTTTATTCATATGTAGGAATAAGTTAAACTGCATAGCCAACACTCACAATGTCATAAATCATGCAACTTAACAGAATCGACGATAGCTGTCGAGCATCTCTTGAGATCTTAACTTGAGATTATTTAGTAGATTTATTTATTACTATGCTTGGATTAGGCCCGTAGCCAAGGCACAGGTGGGGTTTCGGAGCTCAAAAACCACCCGTCCCCCCCCAACAATAGGTTACAGAAAGTATAAAAAAATAATACAAATGAAACTATTAAAATCGAAAAAACATGATATTTTGTTCAATCCACCCCCCTCCCCTCATAGGATTCAGAAAGTATAAAAAAAGTAATACAAATTAGACTATTAAAATCAAAACTTGATATTTTGTTATCATGTTATTCATTACTTTTTAAGAAAAATTCCAGGACACTTTTAAATATCGTTAAAGTCCACAAAAACTTATCTACTAGCATAAACATGAAAGGTTAAACTTTGAGTATCTTGATGGTTCTGCGGAAATCTTTGCACAATTGTCCAGATAAATATTGCAATCAAAGTTGAAATTTCATTTCACAAAATCGTTTTATTTTAAACTTGAAAATCAATATTTAATATTTTATGCTTCTGCTTTTATACTACTCTTGAAAACTTCGAACTTTCCAAAACATTTGCTGCATCTTCGATTTCTAATTGAAAATTAATGATAACAAAGAGAACGAATGCCAATGCAGCAGCTCGTGGCGAAATGTCAAAGCCATGGCAATCTTCAACCCACAACAGACAATGGCTGCTTTTTTTTAAGTTTAAAACAATTGAGAGCTAAAGCAGAAGTTCAGTCTAAGGCAGTAAAATGTATCAATCAGCACGCGCAAGCCACAAGTAGCAACAACAACAACAACAACAACAATAACTACAACAACAATAATGGCTGGATTGCATCAATATGTCATTAACTTTTTTCGTTGTTTTTGTTATAGTTGCATAGTTGCAATTTGTCATTTCATTTCATTCAAAGCTTGTTTTGCAACTAATCAAGGTTGGCTTAAAAGTAGCTTTGGCAGCTTTTTTGTAATGATAAATTGTGTTAGAAGTTCTGGAAAACCTTGAAAGAACGAACTTCAGGCATTAGCTGCAATTTGAGATAATTGCTTAAATTGACGGAAACTGTGCAAAATGTTTTAAAAAAGGACGAAATTAATTTATTGACAGATCAATTGCAGCGAGCAGAATGACTTGTAGTAAGATGAATAATTGCTGATAATTGATTTGCATAATTTTTAAGTTAATTCATTACACAAAATGGAAAAGCTATTTCCAAAAAGATTAAAGCTTTCGGTGAAGGAATAAAATATTTATAAAGCAATCTTACAAGTTACCCAAGATATGAATAACTTTTACTTTTTGCTGAATAACTCTTCAGAAAGCTTTTAAGACTACATGTATATTAACCAAAAAAAAAAAAAATAGAATAAATTTGTCAAAAACTTTTAAGCAAACTTCAAATCAAATAACAAAAGTTTACTTTGGCAACGCAAACTTACATGAAAAAACTTTTTTCATTTATTATTAACAAAAACTTTTGGCTCCTAACTTCGTTTTATGAAGCTTAACCACAACACCCACCAACTACAGTGAAAATGAGAATGAATAAAACAATTAAGTTATAGAACATAACCACACACACACATTAGCTAGGCTCATGAGTGTAAGAAGCACACACATACATGGCGCAATAAAGTTTAACAAAAAAATGGTGTCATAAACTTCCCAACAGGAAAGCGAGCGCTCCATTAGCGCATCTGAAGCGCTCCAAAAAAACAGTAGAGCGCTTCATTCTCCTTGTGTATAGCGCATTTTTTAATATAGTCCTGTCATCAGATGTATGCGCTCCGCTCCCGCCTTAGGAAATATGAAATAGTAGCGAGAGCCAAGCGCTTTGTTCTCCTTGTATTTGATATAAAAACGTAGCAGAAACCGGGCGATATACTTAAATATTTAAAATTTTCAAAACAAAACAAAAAACATTCACCCAGCCACCGGCTTGAACCCGGGCATCTCGCTTACAAAGCAAGCATCCCAACCAGTATGCCATGGCCGCCACAATTTAGGTGTAAAATTTGATTTACAATAACAGAAAAACTTATAAGCAACTTTTTAAAGCAAAACAAAAACGAAAAATAATCGCCGCCAGCCAGGGAATTTCGATTACAAGGAAAACACGTCAACCAGTCTGCCATATCTCAATTGAAAAATTGTTTCTTAAGGGGTTACATGACATTGGCAGTTTTTTGAAATCGACTTTTTTTTAATAATTTTTTATTTTAGTAAGATTCTAAGAAAAAAAATTTCATGGAAAAATTTCTATGGGTTCAAAAGTTACAGCCGGATTAGAGAGCGCATTTTTAATTTTTGCGCTACCTACGTACGGCAGCTGGTATATACTTGTTTTACTTGCTACCTGACTTTTGGTGGTTGTTATTTCGTACCTACGTGAAGGGTGAAGAGTGAAGCCCGAATTGCTAAACGATTGCAAAAAGCTATAAGAAACAGCACAACACAAGATAACGAAGGCATACAGTACGAAGCAGGCATTGCAGATTGAAGGTAACCTTTTTTTTCTTTGTTCACAAACTTTGAACGCGTTTATCTCGAAACCATGTTTTTCGTACTGGTTTCGGCACTAGCGGGTTAATTTTTTGACGAAATTTTTATTTTTTAAACTTGATTCGCTATCATATGACAGGAGCTTGTTTTTTAATTTTTTTTTCTATTTTTTATGAATTTTTAAAGCCAATATTTTTTTCGAAAAAACACACTTTCAAATTTGGAACATCACCAAAAATTTAAAAAAAAGCTCGTGTCATACGATACCCAATTTTGTTAAGATTTAAAAAAGTCATTTTTTTCCAGATCGGACAATTTTGCAACTCCCAGCGCTGCAACCACGAGGCCCCGTTTTTTTCTCTGCCGCCAGTTTGGAGCCTTATAAAACCATGTTGGAGTGAAAAATATATTTTTTGAATTTTTTTTTCTTGTAATTTGTTCAATTCTCTACAATAATAAAAAAAAATTTTGAAAAAATGTTTGTTTTTTACTGAGTTATGAATTTTTAAAACAAGGTCTGTTTTGTCTGCCGCGAATGTCATGTCCCGCCTTAATAACAAATAACAGCAAGTTTGATAAAATAAATCAAATTTTGGTTATTCACGTGAAACTATTAAATGAATTTTTAAAACTTTTAAAATCAATTTTTTTTTTTGGCATTAATATCTTATTCTTTTTTTATTTTTCAAGTGCAACGTTATGGAAAGTGTTACAAATATAGCGTTATACAAACAGCACTATACAAACAGCACTTGCAAGGAGAATGAAGCACTCTTTATGTGCATACAAAAAATGCGCATTGAAATTTGTTGCTGGGTTAATTTAAATTAATTCAATGTTAATAAAAGATTTTATAAAAAGATAATTTTTTGGCTATAAAAAAAATTTCAAAAAATATTCTAAAGGAAATATTTCGTTAAGATGAAAAAAACGCACTACCCAAAATTGATAATAAAGCAAATCATTTTGAATAAACACTATACGCTGTCGGTTAAAACAAGAAATTTAATAAATATATAAGCACGTTAAATCTTTTCAATGCCTGCGCTCAAATCATTGTGACTAAAAAATTTTAAAATATTTATTATCATTTAATTTTTTTTTATATCATATACCACGTCGCATGAGTGACATGAAATTCAGATATGAATTCAATATCATTCACACGCATGGCTGCGCGTTGGGCAAAGTCAGGCACAGAACAAAAAAAATAGAAATTTTATAAAAAGAATGGTAAATATACACGTTTGAGAGTGTGTGTGCTTTGAGTGGATTTGTCTGTCATTGAGCGATATTGTATGTTATAAGCGGTGTTTGTCAATTACCGAAAATGCCTATGAAAAGAATTGCAGCATTTTCCTTCCCACTACAATGTGTATTAAAAAAAAAATAGAATAAATAACAAAACTCGCAGCTTCTTAAAAACAAAATAATTTTTTTCTTAGTTTTTGATACTAGAATGTATCTGGAAATAGACTAAAGAATTATAAAAAAATCACGATAAATTTTCCTAAGTTTGGTACTATTACAACAATATCTCATAGCTTATTATTTATGTTATTGAAATTTTTAAATCGTTTTAAATTGACATGATTTTTATATAAAAACAAGCAATTCATTGCGCAACCCAGCAGGAAATGGCATGCCTTATCAGGTAAGAATTCATGCCTGACAGGCATGACCGAGGCCTGAACTTTCCTTGAAAACAGCCCTGATCTTTTTTTCTAGAGCTCACATATTCACGTGAACACGTGTAGTACGAATACACGTGTTTTAAAGAATATTTTAAAAATCACGTTTTCGAACTACTCTTGTAGTTGCAAAAGTACGTGTTCACGTGAACACGGATTTAAGCGTTCACTTTTGTAAGTATTCACGTTCTTACAACTTTCACGCAACTAAGAAAACTCCAATAGATTTTTAGTGCCATTGGAACTGTTTTTGAGGTATGAACACTCCTAAGGCGTAAATAAAGAAACTTTTCGAAATTAAAATTTGATTGGTTTGACTGGATCCAGATTACTTCGTTGAGACTTTTTTCAGGCTTGGAATCCTTGATTTCAAATTAATAATTCTATGGCTAATCAGATTCAGTTCATTATGTCTGCTTCTCAAGCTTTGATGATTATCTCAAATCACTCGAATGCCATTGGGATTTGAACAGGCTCTTTGAACGTTCGTGATTGTGTATAAGATGGATGGTATATTTTTATATCGGAGTTATTTTTGTGCAACCAAATAAACATTTTAAGGTTTTTTTTTTGCCAGACTGTATCTCTAATAAACAGCTCTACCAAAAAACGGATCGGATACAATTAAGCGCAACCATCCAACGAAGGAAGTGGCAGTGTATTGGTCACACATTCCCAAAAAGGTAACAGTTCAATAGCAAAACATGCTATTCAATGGATCTCTTTAACACAGGATAACAGATTACCTGGTGGTTCAAGGAGAACATGGGACAGAACAGTCGAGAAGTAGCGAGAATAGTTGGGAGCAAGTTGGGCAGAGCTTAGGTACTTTTCCAGAAACTGTACACGATGGTACATATTCTATTTAGAATAAAAATACATTTCAGTAATCCCAGAACTCCTTTTTTCGATATAAATTTTACTACTACAATGCGTGGCGGTCACACTCATATACTATTTCTTTTTTGTTTTTTTTTTATACAGCTACTGTTTTTTTGATAAGTGTCGTTTATCAAAAACAACATGAAAAAAAAAAAATTCTTAAGAATTCTCAAACATTCAACACACAGATACTGTAAAAGCTATCCAAACAAACATTCATTGGGTGTGCATTAAGATCTAAAGAAATCTCTTGTGCGTCATTGGCACTAATGGAGTTCTTATTTTCTTATATATCTGCCACCTTGCAGTTGTTTGTGTTTATTGGTTATTTGTCATATTTGTATTAAACATAGTAATTTATTTTTTTGTTAGACAAGTGTACCACAGAGTGTTGATGTTGCTAAGAGTGCAAAATGTTGTTTATTTTCGTTTTTGAAAATAAAACAAGCTTTTTGATTTTCTAAATGGAGACTGTGGGACGTTTGAGGAATTTATATGCCACTGCGTACTATGTATGTACTATAAGAAGTGGTGGATCGAAACTAAACAATGGTGTGCACAATTACGATAGTTAAAATTTGATTTTTGAAATTTGAGAAAAAAATATGTAAATATAATTTTTTTTTATCAAGCTTATACATATTAAGGCGCCTCACGAAAGAAGTTATTCGGGTCATCTTTTCAAAATAAACCTAAGTTTATGTTATGAGGACTCCCCAAACATTTCGACTCTAGAGATAGCCATTCGTAAGCTTAAGTGATTTAAAAAAACCTCTAAGAATCGCATTTTGTATGGATATGTTTTTTGCTACGCTATTTTCTGTCACAGTGTAAATCAATGAATACAGATATTCACCCCAATCATGAAACATTTTCTCCCGGGAGTTGTAAAAGGGAGTTTTCATTTTTAAGCTAAAGTCTAAAAACTTTTTGGTAATTTTTAATGCAAATTTGTTCATCAACCTTCAGTATTCATGAGGGTAAAATAAAAAAATTAAATTAGGGGTGTTTGAGTTTTTGCAGTGATTTTTGTAATATTTTTATGCAATTGTAAATAATATATATATTACTTCTCCATTCATTGCCTGAATTACTATTCCGAGGTATCAATGGAAAGGTGGTGACTGCTGTTTTTCATTCCTGTCACTAATTAACATTTATAAGCACTTTTTTATACTGTCTATAAGCCTGTAAATAAGCCTGGCTGACTGAATTTCCATTGCCAGTTATAGAAAACACAGGACTACAAGTAATACCATTAGCGCAAGGCTTTGGTAAATTTTGAAAAGAGTAGCATTTATTGTATTTAGTTTTTCCCTTTCAGACTAACAGAATATTATAAAAGAATCAAATGAGTTCAAACAAATTCGGTGGCGTTGGAAGCCTATGCAGATACAAAAAATGCTTTACCACCTATAGTGAAAAAACTTTTACCAACGATTTGCTCAAAATTATAGATCTGGACACGAATCGTGCAGCACGTTTGCATTAAATTCAATATATTCACCTCAGATCAATAGATACATTGCACAATGGGAAAAAAGGCCAATTATTTTGCGAAAAGTCTTGATTATTGTGGGATTTGCATAAAATTTGGTTTTGGCATTTTTTCAAGTTTTTCCTCTAATAGATAAAAATTAAATTTTTAAGAATAAATCATTCATGCGTTTTTAGAATCCGCTATCTCCCTAAGAAACTTTGATATTTAATTAAACCGGAAGAGCACTGTTAGACATGGCCCCCAGAGTTAGGTAAATAGCACTTGATTCATTGCTCCACAATGCACAGAAGGCGAAACCAATAATTTTCGAAGTATTGATTCAGTAATTTTTTTTTTGTATTTTCGATTACCAATATCCTTTTGAGTTTACCGATAATTTTTGTTTTGGTTTTACTTACAGATTATTCATTTTCAAGTTTGCCAAGTAAAGGGAATTTCGTTAAAGTTTGGGGTATATATTTTATAAAAAAAACTGTTTGTGGCTTGTGTTTTCTATGTTGTTGTTACAAATATCAGTTGAAATTAGCCTTCGCGGTGTCTTCTATGTTATGTCGTAAACTTTCGTAGAGCAGATCTTGTGATGTCTTCAAGTGTCCAGTCTAAATCTATTTATTTTCCTTGTACTATTAATATGGATGTAAAATGGCCACAATCTTCCGCCACTTTCTACGATTCTTTTTTTATTCCATTTTGTAGATACGATATCAGAAGTTACACATCTACTTTCAGATGCTGAACTGCAGCCTCGAGGTTCATACATTGATAGCTCAAACTCTGAATAATTTTTTTAAACAGTTTTTATTATTATTAATTACTACAATCACATAAAAAATAGTAAAAAGTACAAACATACAAATAAAAAAATTAAATTGTATTTAACCCATCTTTTAGCGCAACCAGAATCCGTGAATCGATTTTTAAAATTTTTGCATGATCGCCTATTTTAAACTTCAATATGGCATTTCTTTAAAAAAAAAAATCCGATCTTTCGTTTAGCCGCTACGAGGTGTTACTTTATGGAAACGCTGGCTAATAACATATACAAAATTTTGTGACACTCATTCTTTTATGAAATCACCTGTGAACAAATTTCATACAATTTCTTTTATAAACGCTTTGCTAAAATAAAGTTGTTACGTATACTAATGTGAATAAATTTGAGTAGAAAAACTTGTCCTGGTGGCAAAGTTAGCAAGCATGTAGGGCGTCCTTTCTGACAAATTACATATGCTGGCACATACTATGATTTTTCAATAATAACACTGGTTTACAAAATTCGCAAAGTTGTTTGTACAATTTTTCTCATGTAAAATCGGTCGCTAATTTAGAAAATATTTTTAATTTTTTTTGCCGTCACTCCGTTTTCGAGATATTGTCCACTGTAATTTTTTCTATAAAGGAAAAGTTGGTTGAACGTAATTGCATATATCTCCACAACCAATAACAGTAATCAAACAAATGATTACAGCTTATAAAATTCCCTACAAGCAATGCATACATTATTTTTTAATTGGACTGTTAGTTTTGGCGAAGTAAATTCAATTTTCGAGGATATTTCCTGCTTTTTAGAAAAATTAAAAAAAAAAATTAATACAAATTTTGTTAAGAAACCAAAATATTTTGTTAATTTTGATATTTTTTGCAAAAATCCTGAATTTTTACAAAAAATGAGCTAAGTATTGCTGAAGAAAATTAAGAAAATTAAGTAATGGAAAATTTGTACTTAAATGAACGAAAGCACCCAAATTGTGTGATTGCCTATTTATACATTTCGACCTATATGAATTGTCATATGAATAAATAAGAACTAAAGGTTTTTTTATTATTTTTAATTTTTAGTGTCAATCATTTACGTTGCTAAATTAAGTGCAACTGACATTTTTTTGATGAAAAAACTACAGTAAGCCATTTCTCGAAAACGGAGTGACAGAAAAAAGAATGATATTTTCAGAATTAGCGACTGATTTTACATGAGAAATGGATAAGTAGTGGCAATCGTTGTACTTATTGGCTGTAAACCAGTGTAATAAGCTTCTTTTCCAAATTTTCTAATTTTTACAATTTTACTAGTTAAACATTTCCTACTTTAGAAAGCATAACATAACAAAAAAATTGCCATAATCAGTAAAAAGAGTGCCAAGAGAATTATCAAAAATTGCAAAATATGCCCGATTTTGTATAGAGTTTTAGCCAGCCTTGCTTTAAAGAAACACCAAAAATGTGCATGCAGTGACGTAACAGGTCATTCAATGAGTCCGTAGGATAAGTAAGAAAAAAGCAAAATTTTGATAAAGCTCGATTATATTATTCAACATAGTTGCCTTCGAGAGCGATACAACGCCTATAGCGATTTTCGAACTTTTCGATACCACTTTTATGGTACGATTTCTCTTTCTCGTCAAAATAGGCCTCAGTTTCAGCGATTACTTCATCATTGAACTTGAATTTCTTTCCAGCAAGCATTCTCTTGAGATGTGAAAACAGGAAAAAGTCGCTGGGGACTAAATCTGGAGAATACGGTGGATGGGTAAGCAATTCGAATCCCAATTCATTCAATTTTGACATCGTTTTCATCGATTTGTGACACGGTGAGTTTTCTTAGTGAAACAACACTTTTTTCTTTTGCAAATGTGGCCGTTTCTTGGCGATTTTAGCCTTCAATCGTTCCAAAAGTGCACAGTAATAATTGCTGTTGATGGTGGTTCCTTTTTGGAGATAGTCGATGAATATTATTCCTTTCACATCCCAAAATACAGACGCCATCACCTTACAAGCCGACTGTTGGGTCTTTGCTCGCTTTGGATTCGGTTCGTCGACTGCTGTCCACTCAGCTGACTGTATTTTGGATTCTGGTGTGTAATAGTGAAGCCATATTTCATCCATTGTCACATATCGACGATAGAATTCGATTTTATTGCGGCTTAACAGCGCCCAAACACTCCTCTGCAGCATCAATTCGCTGTTGTTTTTGGTCGACTGTGAGCTCACGCGGCACCCACTTTGCACAGAGCTTTCGCATACCCAAATGTTCGTGTAAAATGGTTAAAACACTTCCATCTGATATAGCTGATATCCATCTGATAGCTCGTGCACCTTCAATTTGCGATTGTTCATAACCAATTTGTGGATTATTTTGATGTTTTGTGGAATAACAGTCTGATTTGGGTGTCCACTGCGCTCTGCATCATTTGTGTTGGTACGACCTTGTTTAAATTCTGCAATCCACTTTTCTACCATTTGTCTCGATCCGGAGCACGGTCCGGATAATGTTTATTAAGCCATTGTTTGGTTTCCACAGTATTTTTTTTTATCAAAAAGCAATGCTTTATCAAAACTCGAAATTCACTTTTTTCCTTTTTTTTTTCAATAACAATAGTTGCAAAATGCTATAACTCACAAATCAATTGTCAGATTTTTGTCAAATTTTTCTACGTATTGTTTGAAGGTTGGTACTAAATAAAAATCATATGGAAAAAAATTAGTAACGCCATCTATGTGTCATCCTATGGACTTTTTGAACGTACTGTTACTTACCATAATCTGCTGATTAAATTTTTATAAACATTTTAAAATGTAACTTATTTAGTGGAACTGAAATCGATAAATCGTGTGTTTTCTTGCAGTTATGCACTTGACGGATAAGAGCAAAAAAGGAAAACAACACTTCTGACACGAAGCGGTGACAACACAAATTCTGACAAACTTTTCATATTAAAAACACAAAAAAGTCCTTGTAATTAATACTGGCATTGCAAATCAATGCATATTCTTTTTATTTTTCTTTCTTTTTTTCTTTTTATTTTTTTGAAAATAATATTGAATGTTGATTGATAATATTGATAACTGCAGATAAGAGTAGGGACAAATGCTTTTCTATGAATTAGCTAAGAGAGGGGAGAAAATAATAGCTTGTAAATATTAAACTATGAAATTTGCCTTACCTTCTATTTATTATATATTGTTCTTATTTTACAAATGTATGTAGAAAGGACTGGAAAAAACAGGGACAGAAAAAAGAGGTTTATTCTGAAATTCACCCATATATGTTTTTAATATACTTATATACGTATATAAGCCGTATTTTTATATTTTTATACACTTCATTGTTTTCTTAACAGTTTACATTAGATTCAACTACTTTTTATTGCTTATATTCAAAGTTCACTAAAAAATATGTAGTGGAATCACGTCTTTTTGTCATTTTACTCAGTAAATTAAATCTAATATATATTTTGTACAAGATTTATTGTTACATGCTGCTGTTGAATTTCTTTTTTTCTTTTTTTTTTTGTCTCTTGTCTGTTGTCTGCTGTCTGTAGGGAGTCCTTTATATTCATTTTTCTCTGATGTTGTTTGCGTTTGAGCGTTATTTTTTTTTTCTACAAGGTTTTTGGAATACTCATAAAAATATCGCGCACAAACTGTGCGGAAAATTGCGGCAAAACTTGTAATTTATTGTTTATTTATTTCAAAAACTATTCGAGAAAATATAAAACATGCGAGCTAAAGTTATAAAAATATACATCCACTCATAGTTGTGGTAATGGCTATAAAAACAGGCATTTGCACAAAATTCGTTTATCGTTAAGTGTTAAAACTGTTTTGCGTGCTGCAGAAGTTGTTATTTTATTGTTGGTTATATTGTTAAAATTTATTTCAATTTAATTGCTTGTTGAATCTAAGCAATGTAAAGTTAAATAAAATTTTTTAATAATTTATATTCAATGCAACTGTAACATATGATTTCTAAAGAGTGGATTTTTATACAATTTAAAAATAAAATTTGCATGAGCGATTCCACCAGTTGTTGGCCAACTGTGTACGTCACCATCTGGGGTATTTTTGTAACTTTCCTAATTTGAAGTCAATGGTGAAAAATATGTAAAATAAAATGTTCTTACCGTTATTATTTCAGCAACAATCAACCACGGTATTTCTCGGCGATTTTATTTTTTAACCTTGCTTTTAAGAGCCGAAAATCATGTTTTTTTATATAAAAAAAAGTTATTACTTTTCTTTTTTAGTCTAACATAAGACCATGTAAAATAAAAGAAATCATGATTGAAACATTTTATTAGAGAAACGGTAAAACATAAAATTTTTTTACATATTTTTATCATTGTCTTCAAATTAGGAAAGTTACAAAAGAAATAAACAGGAGTGACAGCTTCACAGCTGATCCTTGCTCACAGTTATGGTTTACTGACAGCGGAAATGGGGCCGTAGACCCGTCCCAAATTCCAAAAAATGCTTCCATTGAAGTATGTGTCCGGGAATGACTCCATAGAAAATCTATGAAGCACATGTTTGCATATTTTAAATAAAATTTTTTGTAATTCTGACGTAAATAATTTTTATTTAAGTCAAATTCAAATAATGGAGTTATTTGAATGCTCTTTCTTTAAATATCTCTAAATGTTTACACATTACTTTTTCTAAATGCAATAGTGTCCTTAGTAACTCTTACTCTATTTCTGGAAACCCTCTCTTACGTATACAATTAACCAAAGATCTTGGTGTAATATTTGATACTATGTTCACTTTCATTGAACACGTAAATTTCCTGGTCCCTAAAGCATACTTCTTACTTGCTTTCATTCGGAGAAATAGCTCTGAATTTTCCGACCCACATACCTTAAAGTCACTGTTTAATGCCTTTGTGAGATCAACTCTAGAATATACATCCTTCATTTGGAATCCTATTTATGCCGTTCATGCGTTAAGATTGGAACAAATTCAAATTTCTAAATTTGCACTTCGTTCACTGTATTGTTATGTAGACTTGCCCCCATACAATGTGAGATGCTTGCTTCTTGGCATAAAAAGGTTAGATATACGGAGAAAAATTCATATTCTCTTAATATTATTTATGAAATAATATCTGGTAATATTAACTGTTCTTCTCTTTTGGGATTTATTAATTTCAATAATCCTTCAAGACAGTTGCGCGGTTTCAAGACCTTTGCAACTCAATTCCATAGGTCTAATTATGCATGCAATGAACCAATTCTCTCTTTATATAATAATCTTTTGTCACGTGTTCTTTTTGATTTTTTTTGTATCTAAAGGTTGTTTTAAAGAATTATTAAATAGTTTATTTGTAGTTTAAATATATTTCTTTTTGTTAATATTGTAATTTTACTTAATTTTTAAAGGCTCTACAGTCTTATGAGCTCAAATCAAGACTAGTTTCTGATTTCATCGAAATACTAAAGGTATTGGGACAACAAAATAGAATTGTAGTGGGGAAAATAGAAGGCAACGAAAAGGTCTTATCGACCCCGAACCATTTTATAGTGTTGCTAAAGGATACTTTGCAGAGAAGGTTGGAATGTGGGAACATAATAAATTTCGGTCCCACTGAAGCAAGACTAATAGACAAAGGCAATCTAAGGAATTTCTAATTCTCAGTAGAGCTAAGTCTAGTGACATATTCAACCAAATCAGACAACCTGCTAACCAAAGCAGACCTAAGAATTCCAACAAGTTATTTTACAGGTCACTGTTTACTTAGATACCTATCTAAGGTATTATGCATTTCTAATTAAGATAACAGGATGAAGAGGATGATGAAACTCTAGATCACGTTCTATGTGAATGTCCGGCAATGTGCAGCATAAGACTTCTTCATTTTTGGTTGACATCAGTGCCTTCTTTAAAAATATGGGACTCCAAGCCAGAAACTGTGCTGAAATTCATAACAAGTCTAAATCTGGAAAGTTAATTAAGAGCATGCGGACATGGACACACTACAAATAATAACAATAACATGTACAGAAATATAGGAAAGCATGCCTTCCTGACGAAAAAAACATAAATATCACTGAAACTTGCGTGGAATTCGACCTTCAAGCTATTTTAGAGCTCACCGTGGAGCGACTGATATCAGTTCTTAAAATGCAATGAAAAATTATTTTCACTGCACTGCTTCTGAACTCATCATAAAATGGGGCTGTGATAGAAGCTCAGGGCTCAGCCAATATAAGCAGCGATATTACCATATAATGATGGTAATACTGACAAGTTCTTTTATGTTCTGTTTTGCTGTTTTACACGAGATCGAAAGCCATAAATCTACGCTCTATTGTCGCCCGATAAATGGTGATCAATTTCTCCAATGATGAAAACATAGCTCGTAGATTCTTTAACAATTTTGAAAAAAGTGCAAAAAATTACAGCAGTTGACAAAACTTTAATTTTTAAATTAAAAAATTTGAAATTATTTCAAAGAATTTACCGAAGAAACAAAAAAAATGCATCTTGAATTTCACCCACGGTATTCAACAATCTCTGTTTAATATTTCACCGCAGAGGCGGATCTGGATATCAATAAGACCCATTTTCAATTTGCGGGAAACTCGTCTATTCACAATTAGTCTTGTTAAAATTCGTTTAAAACAATTCTTCTAAGAACCATTAGTTTTCAAACAATTTGTCTGAAACTCTCTCTAAAACGACAAATTAAAGTTTGCCAATGGAGTCGACTCGTGTAGAAAACTCGACTCGCGGACGGTGATAGTGGCAGTAATTAGACGATTTGCTTTAGACGAATTTTCCGCAGATGGTTATTTCCATATTTATTTATTTCTCCCTTTGAAATACACACATACTGAAAAGCGTTCAAAATTTTAGAATTTATTCCGATTTATATATTTACTTCTATATTTACAGTACCCCGCCATAAAATTGCAAATGCAAATTCAGACAAGGTTGTACACGCATATGTTACAAGCTCGCTGTATGCAAGCCACGAATCGGAAAATGACGATAGGGATTTCAAATAAAAGGTCAAGCGCCTTTAAGTCTACATCCTTGAAAATTTTATTCAAAATATGGGTTGTCCCAAAATTGCATGTTGATTGCAATGTATACTTTTAAGTGAATTTGTGCATTTTTTTTCTCGTAGTATCCAATCCACGGCTTGGATAAGTACGATTCAAGTACCAAATGAAAGGTCAAGGGTCAAGTCAACCTATAAATAAAAATCCCTGGAAAAATTCTTAAAACTAGAGTTGCCTCAACATTTTATGTTAATCACAATCATTCTGTCTGAGGATTTACCAAGATTTCCATTTAGATCTTTTAACCAGAAATGGCAAAATAAAAAGCCATATTTGCAAAAAACCTTTTTTCCAAAGATTTCAAGTTTGACCATTGACCTTTAATTTGGTACTTTTATCAAACTTATCCAAGCCGTTTTTTGGATACAACGAGCAAAATACGCACAAATTCACAAAAAAAATACTTATTGCAATACAATTTTGAGACAACCCTTATTTCAAAAAATGTTTCCAATGATGCAGATTCAAAGGTTGACCGGTACTTCAGCCGTTCTTCCTAGATTATTGGTTTGCATGCAGCGAGTTTTTATGTATGTACACATTTGTCTGAGTTTGTATGGTGTTCATAATAGTATGGCGGGGTACTGTAGTTTAATGTCTCAATGGATGTATAATAATGTCCGCTCAATCGTTCTAGCTGCATAGTTGCAAAACTTCGCTCCGCTGTTGCTACACTAATAGGAAGCACAGCAATAGTTTTGAATATCAGTGGAAAAATGTTTTTATCACATACACACAGATAATTAAATTCACTGTCACAACCGCTGATAACTTTTTAAAAAGTTACTTTTAATTTTTTTAACTTTTTAAAAAGTTATCACCACAACTACCTGTCTTAAAATAGCATTAACTGTATCATTCACATTGACCAAATATCAGTTGTAGCAATTTTTTTCAGATTATCGAGTATAATATTCATTTCCCGCAACCTTAAGCCTACAAATAAATTTTCTGAGTGTAGAGTAAAACAGTGTCGATATCATTTCGCTTAGTTCTGCTGTCCCATTTACACTGCCAAATTCGTGAAACAATTGGATTCAAATTATTTCTTTATTCTCATCACAAAATAAATTAATCACTCTACAATATTAATACTTAATTTTTTTAGGCTTTCATTGTTGTGACTATAAATTTTGCTTGGCAGAATTTCGTTGATATATAGTTTAAGATGTTGTTGCTTTTTACGTTGGTTTTCGGTTAAGCACGATTCTTACACTCAACGAAAAATTCTTGGTAAAATTGATAAATAACTTTTGTTAATCTTTAACAAAACCGAATTGTGCACTCGATTAAATTTTATAATAAATGCTTCATTTTTTTATCAATTCGAAAGAAACTTTATCCATTTGATGAAAAACATAATAAAACGTTAACAAACTGAATGTGTTGATTTGAAAAAATGTGTTTTATTTTTTTGAAAAATGCTTTTATCAACTTGTTAGAAACTTATCCACAATAACAAAATCGTCAGTCAGTCGGAATAAAATTTTATAATTTTTGTAAATAGAGTTAACAAACTTACTTCGTTGGGTTGATAAATAGGTTTGTTGTGCTGAAGAAATCATTTATAAAAATTGATAATCGCCTGAGTCAAGCGGATAAAATTTTAGTTTCGTAATGATGAAATGAACTATCAAATCCAAAAACGTTCAATCATTACAACAAAAAAAGATGTCTGGCATTTTGGTGGCGTTATTTGTTGTTCACAGAAATTATAAAAAGAAGTTTTGTGAGTTTTCTACTTTTTATTTAGTTGGTTAAATTTAATAAATTTTGAGAAAAATTATTTCCAGAACAATTTAGTGGAAGTAAGGAGTTTGCTTAACAATTCTACAGCAACGTATAATGTTATAGATTTCAATTATTTTCTTTGAAAACTAATGTAAAAATTCTATTCTTAGTGATACATTTCTAAAGTCCCTATTATGAATTGCAACTCAATTATTTGACTATGTAGATTTAACTTAATTTTTTTCGTGTAACGTATTACGTATATTTCAGCTGAGCGATGTACTTTGCCTTAATCTTTTAAGAATTTTCAAACTACATGGTTCAACTGAAATGTATGTAAGCGCTACACGAAAAAAATTGAGTTAAATCTACATAGTCAGCTTAGCTGAGTTATAAATCATAATAAGGGCATAAATTTGATTTTGTAATATTTATGATTGCTTGAAATAATAAAATATTTTATCAAAACAACAAATCATTTTTGTATGATTAATAAAAAAATATATTTTCAACATAAAAGCATTTTTTATTCAACAAACCATTTTTTCAGGTGGAAATATTGTTTATTCACTTTGACAAACTCTTTTATCAAATGTGCAATGCAAACGCGACATTATTGATAAAGGCTTTTATCAAATCAAAATATCCGTTTATCAAATAAGCAAAATAAAATTTTGTTAATATGATTACAAAGTCTCACCTTCAATCCAAACGCTTTTGTTGACTCTATACTGACAAAAAATTTATCAACTTAACCTAGGAATTGGTCAATGTGAACAAATACTTCTTTGAGTGTATTATTATTATAATTATTGAAATTTCTTGGAGGGGAAGGAGGGGGGGGGAAATAGCAAATAATAATAAAAAAAAATATTTATTACGGCTGAAAACTTAAAACATTAACGCTTAGTTTTGGTTTATTAGTTGATATGTTTCACTAAATAATTAATTAAAACATCAACTAATACAAATAATGTACTTATTGCTGACACACTACTTAAAACTATATGTGTGAGTTGTTGTTAATCATGTTGTTCCAAAAAAGCACTCATTCTAAATGCCTGTAATAAGTGGCCGCAGGGCATTTCAAAGCAATCAAAATGAGGATCAAACTGACAAAAATTTTTCAACTTGACATGTAAAAGAAAAACAACAAGACAGCTTTAATTAATTAACAAATAAAAGCAACAAAATGGAATCAAAAGACAACAGCTGAATTCACCTGCAGCAATATTTTGGCTTTTTGTACTTTATTTGTTGACAATTTTTGTGTTTTGTTTTTGTTTTCTTATACATATTTTAATGGTGATTCTTAAAAGTTTTATGTTTTCATTAATGTTATATAATAATTTTTTTTTTTTTTGACAATGTCTATCCAGAACTTGACAAGCTGTCATGACGACAGTAAGGCGCTACAGGTAAAAGGAAAAACACTGAACAACACGACACAACAGAGATAAAAACAAAAATGTCGGCAGTAATCAACGCAAAAAAAGAAAAGAATAAAACCAAAAATAACAACATACAATTAAATAATAAAGTAGAGTGTAAAAAGGTGAGGCAAATTTAACAACAGAAATTCTTTTGATGGCTTAAGAGGTGAAAAAGAAAAGCCAAATTACAACAAAGCGGCGTATGAAAGTTGCAAACAAGAAAAACAAACACCTTTCAAATAAAGCCCTAAAAATTATAGCATACTTTTACGATTTTTTTTTTTATTCAATTAACTGTGCTTCACAAATGAGTGGCAAACATACAAAAGCTTTGTTCACTACAGCGTAAAAAACTGAAAAAAAATAAAATTTACAAAGTAGGGTCAGTCTGTCGTATATTTAAAATTTATAAACTGGTTTTGCTTTACTTTGTGGAAAATTTCAGAAAAGGTTACGACGAAATGAAAGGATTTCAAAGAAAAACAGTTCATCTATATTGCTGAAGAAAAAAAACGGCTAAAAAGAAGCATACTTTTAGGCAATATTTTACGAGTATAAATAAAGTAAGCCTATCCAACCCTGGGCTAAGTAATTGAAGAACTTTGAACATTGATGCTGACGCTAATTCTGATGTGAATGTAACAGATGCTTGTAATACTTAAAACAACCTTGATAACTTGATCGCTTTTGTTCTCATCAATTTGATAAAAACGCTTGAATAAAAAAAAAAAATTCAATAGACTTTAAGGAGGGCCTGTACAAAAAGAAGATTAAATACCACCTCTCTCTCACTCCCCTGTAGGAAAATAAAGTAGTTTTTTGTCAACCACAACTAGTTGAAATTCTGACTTTTTCCATAGAACGAACTAACATATTTTGTATGGTGATGTCCGCTAAATACGTCAATTGACTTTCGTCTGCATATGTTATAAACTACTTGTTCAATGTACTTAATAACATGGTTAAATATATATAAACTTGTAATCTAATAAAAATTTGCAATTAATATGATTCAAAGTAGTTTATCAATCACATGTTTTTAAGTAGTATTTCAATTACTTCATATATAATGCAATAAAAACTATTTAGAATTGAAGTGGATGCCGCCTTAATATAATTCAAAGTAGTTCATATACTGGTTTATTTTAAATTAGTTTTTTAATAAGTTCTTTTTAAAAACAAGTTAGTTCGTTCCTATAGGGTCTGTTCCCTGACAGATACCGCTTAATCTTTCGTTCAGCTTAGGAAAATGTTGCATCGTCATAATCATCAATAGCATGACTGTTTTAAAAATTTTGACAAGCTTTTGTAGCTTTGTACTTTAATAAGCTTTCTTATTTTCTCATTTTTTTTATATTAACTCTAACTCTATATTTATTTATCTGTATACATATTTGTCTATCTGTCTGATGATGAGCTCCGATTGTCCTTCGATTGTGGTGGGCTCAATTGTGTTCAACACTTTTGAGTGCTGCTCATCGTCTCATCAACATCAACATCATCAGCGGGCAAAGTGATGCAGACAGCCAGACAACAGGACGGACGGACGGAAAAGTGTCTGTGTGCTAGTGGCAGACTTTGTTGTTGATTCTCTTTCATAGTTGTTGTTGTATCTTTTGAGCTGATTTTGTTGTATTCAAGTGGAATGTAAATAGAACATAAGCAAAAATTTATAAAAACACGAACAACAACAACAAAAAAAAGGCCTCTTTTACGCTTTATGATGATGATGTGCTGATAATTTGTCTTTATTTAAGTTAGCCCGCCTACAACAAAAGCTTAAAATCATTGATGTGCTAAAAAGGACTTTGCACCAAAGTCCTATAGGTGTGGATGGGTGCATGTGTGTGTTTGTGTTTTTTTTTAATAATGTGGTACGTTGTTCATTTTTACTTTTTTGGTGCTTATATTTTGAGCTTTTTTTTACGATTTCATTTTCAAGTTATAGTTCAGAGGTCGTGACTTTTACTCTGTCTGGATATTTAAAGTGCTTAAAACTATCAAAAAAGTAAAATTCCATGTCCGTTTACTGCTCAGCATGGTGCGCTTGAAATAAATAACACATCTTTGTTTCAATTTTTCAATTTTCAATCTGTACCCAAAGTATAATACGTATATGTATTAAATCGCTATTGATTTATATTTACCCCCTTTTAGGAAAACAATGTGAGATCAAAGAATTCATTTATGAACAAATTTTTGCTTTTGAATAAGGTTTTAAACATGTCTAAAACAGAAACTCACAGGTTTTTTGACATTAACTCAGACTATAATCCTAAAACTTATTTTTGGTTCTGGAGCTTAGATCTGACTTTATCGCAATGATTTAGATAACAATAAAATTTGTTTTTGTTTATTTACTTATTTATCGTCATCAATGGAATTTATTCCTTACTGACTACAAAATATTGGGCTAGACCACTTAAAGTTAAATTAACAATTTATGTAAAAGGTTAACATAAAATAACTAGTGATAACGCCCCGAAAATCGGGCGTACTTCCCTACTTCGCTTTGGAAAACAACTTTCTCATTCACAGTAGAGCGAATTCGTGTCTTAAGTCTTTTTGCCATTTTTCCAACTTTAAACGCTCATATCTGCTCAACGCTACCACTTATCCAAAATCTAGTAATTTTCTGCATACCTACAGGTCAATACCTTTCTAATAATATATCAAGTGTTGCTGTAGCGTTTGTAGATTTGCTGGAATAAGGGGACCCTTACCGGAATAAATATATAGAGTTATTAAAGGCTTACCGGTAAAAATTATTTAGAAGTACTTTTAAAGCTTGCTTCGTTGCCGAAAAATCTATATCAATGTAATTAGAGAGCATGTTGAAGTCAATCAAGGCTCTATTCATAGGAGCATTTATTGTATAATTTGTTCTAAGCATTACAATAGAAAAAAGATCATAACTACGTAGACTTCTTATTGGAATGTTAAAAGTTATCAATTCTAAGAGTCGAGGACAGTCGACAGACCTATTAGTTCTTCTGCACTGTAAAGACTTAGGTTAATGTAAAAACATCGAGCACTATATGAGGGCAATGGGTCAAAGTTAAGAAACTTAAGAGCATATCGTGTAACCGTTTTTGTTTGCATGCGTTCAAGACGATTTTTATGAGAGCTATAATACGGACTCCAAATAAACGATGCGTATTCCAACTTGGAACTTACAAAAGAAGTATATAGTGATTTACAAATATAGTGATCGAACAAATGCAAACAAGGCATAAGCTTTATGTATGATAGAATTAATATGTCCAACAAAAGAAAACTTAGAGTCAAAAAGCACCCCTAAATCAGAAGATTGATCAACAGATTTTAAGGATCAATCATAGATTGAATAAGAGACCATCAATCATATTGATAGTATTTTGCGATTTTGAAAACGTACTATAAGAAAATTTTTTAATATTTAATGGAAGGCGATTTTTTAGACACCAGGCAGAGAGATATGACAAAAGTAGCTGAAAATCATATGCGTCAGATATATTTTTGATGATAGAATGAATTTTAAGGTCATCAGCATATATCAGATACCTTGCATTTGAAAAACAACTACCAATATCATTGATGAATAAGATGAACAGCAGAGGGCCAAGAATACTGCCTTGGTAAACACCTGAAGAAGCCACAAATGGAATCGATCTTGCATTGTCTATTACAACATAGCAAAATCTGCCAGTCAAATAAGACTTTAACCATTTTAAAAAGGATGGAGTGAAACCCCAAATTTGATAGTTTCGAAATGAAAATTCCGTGGGAGACCTTGTCAAAGGCCTTAGAAAAATCAGTATAGTTCGTATCTACACCGAGAAAAAAAGCAATAGGTAAATCACCCAAGTCGGCTTGGGTAAAGAGAATTGTATGGGAATTAGGAACTTATGCTTATTCACCTAAGCAATTTATTGTTTAATACATTGCTTTGATAGCACATACTTCGATACCTTGCCAAAATAAAAATATTTGATTCACCTAAGCCCAAAAGCAAAAAAAAAAAAAACACAGCTGCGTCATTAGATACACGAGAGAAGGATAGAATTGATAACTTAACGGTTTTTTTTTTTAATAAAACCACTTTTAAATTCAAAAATAACATAAAATAAAATAACATAAAATTGAAAACAAACGTTAATATTCACACCAGTAAATTTTATTACAATTCATCAACAAAAAGAAAAGAACAAAAAAAAATAGAAAAAAAAATTTCTTCGCCCGCCGTGCGGAATCGAACCTTTGGATCGAACCAGAATTTTGGTGCCAGTCCGTCGTTCTACCCACTGATCCAAGCAGCCTTGCTACTATAGATAATAGATGCAGTATGTCGCAGTAGTCTGTTGATACCCATACAACAAAAATCCTTTAATAGATTATTGTGTTACGCTGCAGCATAGCTTCAGTTGTGATTAATGTTGAATAAATCACTAGTGGCGGCCGTGGCGTAGTGGGTAGGGTGTGTGACTCTTACGCCAGAGAACCCAGGTTCGAATCCTCCATCTGACACAGAAAATTTTTTCAATTGAATTAATTTTTCTGTTCGGCCGTCACCTCTCTGCAGACAATGGCAAGCCTCAGAGAGTAAAAACTACCATGAAAAGCTTCTTGAGAACATAGGCCGTTCGGAGTCGGCGTAAAACATGTAGGACCAGTTCTCGATCTTTTGTGTGCATACATTTATTTCACATCACACACAACACAATTGATCATAAGAAGCTCGGTCAAAGTCCTTTCAAGGGCTGAGATGGCCATTTCGTTTTTTTTTTTTAAATCACTCCGAGTAATGAAGGAGTTTGGCTCAATGCGTAGTGTAGTGTCTTCATACACAATGGTATCGGTTGGTTGTGGGTTCGAATCTCAACGGCATGCGAAGGTAAAATTTTTGTGTTTGATATTAAATTTAATTTAATTTAATGTTCTTGTTATAATAGACGTCAAGCAGCAAAAAGCCGAGAAGTCATTAATATCTAAGAAAAAAATGGTGTTGATAAAAGAAAAATTTGTGTTGTTACCGATTTCAGTCAAGCAAGTCCACAGAACGAGAGGCGGCAGCTTCAAAAAACAGGAAAATATGAAAAACCAAAACCCGAAAAAAAGTTATATTGAAATTCAATTTTTTTTTAAAAAGTAGTGTATAAAAAATGACCAAATACTTGGTTAATTTATCATATTTCTTATATTTTATATTTTCATATTTATTTAATATTAATTAGTACAATAAGATACAATAAGATATTTTAAAAATACAGCATAAGTAGTCATATGTATAATCAACAGCAAACTTTAAATTGATATACTTTAACTTAAAATACTAAATATATAATAATTTATGAGCTTAATAACAGACTTAAAAACTAGAAGAAAAGAGGAAGAAAAAAAAATAAGACAAAGATGAAAAACAGTACGTAAAATGGCACGGTTATTCACCCTATTATTAGAGTTGTAGATAATTAGATGTTTGAATAGTATAGCATAATAGATGTCTTGAAATTATTCGTACTGACAGTAGATTTTAAACTTAAAAGTAAAGAACTCCAGAGTTTGATGGCGTTGATGAAAAAAAGCCGTTTAGTAATTAAGCAGTTGAATTCAGGTATTATAAGATTGCATGTTCGAGTAGAATCACTCAACACACTGAACACTAAATCGTAACTTATCATATAGGATTGCTAGAGTCTTATAAGTTATTACTTTATGCAAAAATAAACAATTCCTCGCATTTAAATAGTTTATAATACTACAACCCAAAATGCTCTTACTTTCTTCAAAGACATGCTCAAAGCATCTCAGGCCAAACTCGTATCTTGCCGCATCATTAAAGGCAACTAGAATTTTATGCGAAGAGCGCGAGTCTAGATTGCTATATATTAGTTCAGAATAAGATACAATTGGAAGTATTAATTGTACAACCAGCCTCTTTTTTGTCTTAGTTGGGGTATATCTATCAGACAATCGTAAGCACCGAAGCGTGTAGTAAACTCGTTGAACGATATTGTTGACATGATCAGAGCATGAAAGTCTATTGTTAATATAAAAGTTAATCCTGAACTTTTCACTTGATTTACCATTAGTAGACAATTAATATTTTAAAAAATCGGTGGTATTTGTTGGTGGTCTGGCTTATCCCTGGAGATAGGAAGAACGTACGATTTTTTGGTATTAAGGCTAAGTTTATTATCTGATGCCCACTTCGAGATTGCAGTTAAGTCTTCATTTAGTCTACAACATAAATCATCAACCATAAATCATCAACCAAATAAAAATTGGCAAGTCTTATGCGTTTTGATGAAGTACTTGGGAGGCTGAAAACTGCCAAAGCCATCTTATAAATTATACTAGGTTTTTTTTAAATTTAACATAAGCTTTTTTCTCGGTGTACTTGGAGTCCTTGGAGAAAGGCAGAAATGCAATCTTCCATAAATATTGCAAGATTACATACAGTTGAGCGACCGGAAATAAACCCATGCTGATTAGGGGAAATTAATCTTTTTACTGCAAAGTAAATTTTATTTTTAACAATATTTTCGAAAAGATTCGATATAAATAGCAATTTTGAGATTGGCCTGTAATTTGCAATATCACTTTTATTCCCACTTTTAAATATTGGAGTAATTAACGCAATTTTCCAATCAGAAATGAAAACACTTGAAGAAAGGAACTTATTAAAAATTGTTTTTATGGGTTCGACTAAGGATGAACATTTTTTCAATAGTAAATACGACATACCATCAATATCTTTCTGCATCGAAGGTTTCAAGTTTGAGATTCCTTCCATGATATCATCACTTCATATTACAAGCGACCCAAAATCAATTCAGGACAGAATATAAGAGAAAAGCTGTCAACATCGGGATAATTTTCAGTTACAAAATTCGACTGAAAAAACTCTGCAAAAAGATCAACCGCTAAATTAGCGCAATTTTCTCTTTTATTATTATAAAAAACAGCAGAAGGAATGCTAAAATAATTTTTTCTAAATTTAACAAATCTCCAAAACGCCTTAGGGTTTGAGTGTATATTGTATTCAAAATCAAGGATATATTTATTGTAGAGATATTTGTTTAAGCAATTAAACTCCCTCATATAATGCTGATATCTATCAAAGTAGGTTGACTTGTTTGTTGCTTTATAATTATTAAAAAACTTATTCCTTAAATTTTTAAGCTTTTTTAATGGAATTTTGTTAGAGAATTTTTATAAGACCAAGCATAGCAACAACTTAAGTGTCCTTAATATTATATAGATAGTTAATACTATAGCCCATAGTAGCCAATGCCACCAAGCCAGAAGAAGTTACTACCGCGCCAGAGGGACCGACAGGTTCGAAGAACTGCGCGAGGTCTATAGAGAGCGCAGGAAGCTGCTCAAACACAAGATTCGTTCGAGGAAGCGCGAGTGCTTCTTGCAGTTTTGCGACGAAGCGGACGTAACCCCATGGGGTACCGCCTATAGACTGGTAATGAAAAAGATGAAGTCATTCGGACGACCACCACCCACGTGCCCTCCCATACTTAGCCGCATTGTAAGTGTGCTCTTCCCTCAGCAACCACCGATGCAGCTCGTCATTAATCATGGCGACGTGCAAGTCATTTCCATGGTAACCGCAGAAGAGGAAATGAAAATCTCCAATGCTGTTCATAACGACAAGGACCCTGGGCCAGATAAAATCCCGAACCGCGCGCTAAAAATGGCCATCGCAGCCCAAACGCAAGCCTTCGTACAGCTGTATAACGCTTGTCTCACAGAGGGCATATTCCCTGCACAATGGAAGACGCAAAAGCTTGTGCTAATACCAAATGTTAGCGGCTCTCTGGAGGATCTCTTAGCCTACTGACCTATATGCTTGCTCGACACGATAGGCAAGATCTTCGAGAAATTGCTGTACAACCGCCTTGAAGAAGCAATACAATCCAGAGGAGGACTCTCGAGCCAAGAGCTTGGTTCCCGAAAGAGTCACTCTACGTCCGACGCCATAAAACTGGTTACAAGAATTGCAAGTAAAGCTATTGAAGGCACTAGCTGGAAGAAGGGGGCAAAGCAGTATTGCCTGGTGGCAACGCTGGATGTTCGAAATGCCTTTAATTCCGCAAACTGGGATACGATAATGAAAGCGCTCGCAAAATTTTAAATTCCACGCTACCTCTCTAAGATATTATCGAACTACTTCGATGGTAGAATACTACGCTATGCAACAGACGAGGGGATAATGGTGTATAACGTCTGCGGTGGTGTCCCACAGGGGTCAGTCCTAGGGCCCCTGCTGTGGAACGTTATGTATGACGACGTCCTTAGACTCGCAGTTCCCACAGACGTTAAGATCGTCGGCTTTGCGGACGACCTAGCGGTTGTGGCCACTGCAAAACATCTTGAAGAAGTCGAGGCACTCAGTAGTGTGGCGATCGGCATTATATATAACTGGCTTATGTCAGTAAGTCTTTGTCTAGCCGAACATAAAACCAAAGCGGTGCTCATAAGCAGCTGCAAAAAGATGGAAGTTGCAATCAACAATGTTAATGGGACGCTGGTGCAATCAAAGGAATGCATTAAATACCTTGGCGGGATGATTGACTCCCGATTAACATTTAAACAGCATCTTCAGTATGACCATAAAAAAGCATCCAACGCATGCATGTCTTTATTGACAATGATAGCGAACACGAGAGGCCCCAAACAGGCGCGCAGGATACTACTCCTTAATGTAGTACGATTCATCGTGATGTATGGGTCAACGGTGTGGACCACAGCAATGAAAATGAAGTCATACCGACGTGGTGTTGAATCAGTGCACAGACTTGGCGCACTCAGGGTATGCTGTGCCTTCAGAACAGTTTCCGAGGATGCAGCATTAGTCCTTGCAAGCTTGATACCTATCGACCTTCTAGTAGAGTAAACGCTGTTCGAAGCCAATAGCGAAAACCCAACAGTTCGCAAAAGACTCGCACGGGAGAGAAGCCTGCTAAAGTATGAACTGCATGAACTTCTACATTACGCAGATTTTAAGCGGGCACGGTTGCTTCAGGGCATATCTGCACAAATACAAGCACGTAGCAGATCCCTATTGTACCCATTGCGAGGAAAGTATACCAGAAGACGCCGCCCATGTCCTCTTCGAGTGCCCCAAGTTCCAAAATGCCAGACTTGAGGCTTCGGTCAGTCTCGGCGAAACGGTAACTGATCAAAACTTGGTTTCCCTTATGCTGAGAAATGAAGCTAACTGGTCAGTGGTTAGCACCCTATCACAACTGATTATCGACGAACTGCGAAGAGTTGAGCGTTTGCGAAATAGATAAGGTAGAGTTTATATACAAGCCCATGACTAAATCTTATAGAATACGGACACAAGTCCATCAGTTTCCAGCTTAATGCTGTTCCCATGCTCCGTGAAGTCATGCTTTGCGGCGGTCCCACGGGGCTTATACAAGGACGACGATTCAATGCGGAGGTTAGGCTTAGTGTGTAAGAATCGCACACTCCCACCTGCACGGTGGCGCCTTTTGAAGGTTCCCCCTTCGCGAATAAAATAAAAATAAAAACAAAACTATAGCCTATAATCACAAACAAAATACAAGCGACTTTAAGTTTAGTATAAGCATTTTTGACAGTTTTTCAATATAATTTGTTGTCAAATAGCCTGCACTTAATTTAGAATTGACTTTTATTGTGTTTATGATTATGAGCCTATGAATTTATTATTATTTTTAACGACACAGATACTGATGTCAAATTTTGACCGATGCCGATATGAAACCGATGCCGATTCTAAATTTTTAACTGATGCACAGCAGTGTGTTACGACTGTAGAAGTAAGGGACAAAAATATAAAGAGTTGTCTGATTTTTATAAAACTTTTCATCTTAGTCGCTGATTAAAAAAATGTAAATAGATGTCATATAAACCTTACGTTTATCTACAAATTGCGTTTGCCAATCAAATTTTCGACATTTTTAAGAGATATTGTTAAAAAAACGGAAAGTCAGATTTGCACATTGCATTTTAATTTTATAGATTTCCAATGTTTTGGGCTTTTAGTTAAATATTCCTTCATTTTGTTATTTTTACAATTGTCAAAAACATAATTTGTGCGAATATTGTGCATCTATTCAAAATGCGTGTGTGGTTTTTATGTCAAAGAGCCACTTAGCAAGTACTTGGAATAGATTTCAAGTAGGCTTGTGCAGTTCTCTGATACCAATCAAACCATAATACAAGCATGGTACAATGAAAAGAAGGTAGCATCGTGGTTGATTGTACTCTCTTTCTCAGCCATCATTATTGTCAAAATCAGTACAAATAACTGTCTGTCACTTGGCAAACTGAGTCTAACTGATCCTCCACGTAGTGTTGTTTTTGCTTTTTTGACAGTTATGGTAGTCGGCCCTCAGCCATGCGACTACCTTCATTTATTCCACCATGAAGACAAGTACAAGAAAGTAGTTGATTATTTTCTCACGAAACGAAGAACAGAGTTATCATTCATGATATAAGAAACAAGGTAGTAGTAGTGACAGTTCTTTTGGCAACCATAGCTTGTCAAAAACAGTACAAGGTAAAGAATGAAAAAAGTAAAACCAAAAAACGAAAAGTAAAATATGCAGAGAAATGACAAGCAATGTCAGCAGTTCGTGAGACAATAGCCGCTACCTGCTGTCACTACCACCTTGTTAACCCATTTCCGGCGGCTCCTTAAAAACCGCGCCGAAATCGATGAAACTTCAACCTGGTTCTGCATATAGCCCTAAACTTTGTCTGGCATAACTTAAAATTTTTATCTGCACAGGTAAGAGCTGGGTGGCCTGGTGCATTTTTCAAACTTATAATAACTGGTATTAAGAGGAATTTTCGATATCGCCATTTAAAATATTGTGCCAAAATTTAAAAAAAAAACCAAAAAAAAAAAAAAAAACAAAGAAAGCAAAAAAGGTCAAAGAAATTTGTTGTCAAAAATTATTTAAAATCAAGTCCGTGATGTAGACGTCCAGACAGTTTGCATGGCACTTGATAAAAGACCGAAAAAATTTTACAATTCATGACTATGTTTTGCTAAAAAATACGAGCTAGTCAAATTATTAAAAATTTACAATTTATTCGTTGAAATTATTCCGAAACAAAAAATATAAACAAAATTTTAAAAAAAAAAAATCTTTTTACTTATAAGGGAAAAAAATGAGAAAAACCTGTAACTTGCAACATAAATATTCTATATAATATATAATATATTATATATATGAAATTAATATTCTACCAGCAAACTATGACTTTCAACAGCCTTTTCTTTTGAGTAAATAAGAAAAGCAATGCGTGCTGCAAATGTTTTTTTCAGGCACAAAACTCGATATGATCATTGAACGATAAAACAAAGAAGCTAGTTTTTGGTGGACTCAACTCAAGTGTAATTGTAGTTAAATGTCAGACATACAAATTGACGTATGTATCAAATTAATACGCTGCGTATTTTTTGCTGGCGTCCTATCTTAGTCAAACCGGAATGAACTAATGTATACACCTGGTATATGTATGACTAAGCATACCAACTTTGAGTTTGAAAAACAAGGTGCATTTGCCTGAAATCAAAATAGTTGAAAATAAGTGCAAATAAGTAGAATGCCGTGCTCCAGTTTTTAAGTCCAAATATATTTTTTGGATGTTCGCTCTGTGCACTGTAAAGTGTACTTTCTTGCCTCGAAATGGCAAAAATCCATGTCTGGAAGAAATGGTGAATTCTCACCAAAACGGTGAAATTTCCTCAAAGACAAATGGTATGGGAATGTGTTCCAGCAACTTAATGAAATTAAAAATTAATAAAGGTGGCAAAAGTACCTAATATAAAGCAATCGATTTACAGAATCCATATCCATTAAACCATGACTTTTTTTTAGTAGCATAGAAAAAGTAAAAGCACGAGGTTAGCACAAAGAGAACTATCTGGAATATACATTTTGAATGGATATATCCAAGGTTGATTTATAAGGTTGTCGCAAGGGAGAGAGCGAGTACCCATAATTGTCAAATCGAAGTTGACACTTCATAGAAAATCTTCAAGTGCTCTCTATTATCATCCGTTTTTCTTTCGTAGTCATTCTCAAAATTGGCTGGTTTTGACAATTATGGGTACTGAGAAGAGAGTGCGATCAGCCCTGCGACAACCTTATAAATCAACCTTGGATATATCCAATTAAAAAAGAGTTAAAACAGTAACTCTGCTTAATGGAGCCGATAAAGAGAAAAAAAAGCTTATGCTACAAGAGAGCCAGAGGAAGAGATGATACGCTCTCTGTTTAATCCAAAGCATGTAAGCATAAGATAAGCTCTACTCGTTAATGTATTTGTACCAATAATATCAGGATCTTACTTGTTTTATCTGTTTGTACAAGTAGAATGGATGGTTCTCTGCAGACCTTTAATCTACATCCTACTTAAATATTTTTTTGTCAACATGATAGACAGTGAGGCATATCTAAAGTTTTTCAAGAAGTCGATTTTAAGTAATGGGGTCCAAAATAATCAAAAATTAGAAGTATTAAAATATGCGTTTTCCTTTTTTTTTATAAATTTAGATAAACAAAATAAACGAAAACAGTTAATAAAAAGTACTTGCATTCTAAAAATATTAGTGTTTTTGTAATTACAACTGGTGGTGGTGCTGCGGGTCTTGTGAGCGCCAGTTTAGGCTTGGCATTTATAAAACGACAAGCTTCGCTGTCTAACTTCAATTTAATGATGCCACATCGAGATTTTTTAAACATTTGTGAAAAAATACTAAATAAAGAAATTTTAATCAGAGCCATTTCATAAATTTCGGCTCAGCGAAAATTATCTTTATATTTATTATTATTTTTTTGAAAAACAAAATAAGTACGTTTTGAGAAATAAATACGGTAAGCTGAAAATAAGTACTGTACTTAGTAAATAAGTTTGTTCTTAGTAAATAAGTACAGTACTTAGTAAATAACTAAAGTTGGTATGATGATTTGCTAAATTTACTAAATTCATTTAGCAATTAAAATTCATTCATAAAAATTTTGCTAAATTTCAAAATAAAACTTTTATTTATTAGAATTGTATCAAAAATCCTTGTGTAATAGGAATGGAAAATAGTAAGGATGGAGCTTCGGCAGGGTACCGAAGCTGAAATACCCCCCCGCGGCCATATTGAAGTATATTCGAAGTCTTTCGCCATGACATACACAATGACTTTCAGTTTTATATATTAACGAAAGTTTTCCTATTTTAATGACGTCACTTTGTATGGGAGGTAGGCGTGGTTTTGCTCCGATTTTGCCATATATCGTAGAGATGGTTCATATTATATATCAAAGCTAATGTGCAATTTTTCAAGACATTTCATTAATTCTTGTGGATTTTTAAGAGATTTTACTTTTAAAATAAAGCCTATTTGTATGGCAGGTAGACGTGGTTTTCATTCGACTTTGCCAAATATCATAGTGGAGGTCTATGTTATATATCAAAGCCTATATGCAAAATTTCAAGACGTTTCTTTAATTTGAGCAGATTTTTAAGAGATTTTACTTTTTTACTTTGTATGGGAGGTAGGCGTGGTTTCCATCCGATTTTTCAAAATTTCATAGTCAGGATTAAGACTGAAGAGCAAAGCCATAACCTGCCAAATTTCAAGGCATTTCTTTAATTTTTGTGGATTTTAAAGACATTTTACGGTTAATATAAAGTCACTTTGTATGGGAGGTAGGCTTGGTTTTCATCCGATTTGGCACATTTTCGAACTTGATCTTTCTTTTTTAAAAATAAACATATTTTGAATTTCATCACGATAGCTTTAAAATTGCGGCTGTAATCGTGTCGACAGACGGACAGACGGAAATAGACTCGGGAGATGATGCTGATCAAAAATATATATATATTTTTCTATACCTGCCACGCCTCCTTCTTGGCGTTACAAACGGAATGACAAATTTAATATACCCCTTACGCAGTACGCGTTTGGGTATAAATATCATGCCTGCTCTGTGAGCGTGCAACAGTCACAAATCGAGAGAAGCTCTTAAAACATCTCTATAAAATTGAGCACAAAAATCTTTATAGAAGGAAGAGCTACAAATTTACACACAAAGACAAAAATTTTGCACTGCATAACAGAGCGTAGAGTTCACCCAGTTTTGATAGAAAAAAAATAAAAAAAAATAAAGGCAACAACAAATGAAGCTGGCTTAACATAAACGAGAGCGCTACTTAAACGAAATTACATGTTGGCTGGCACTTATTTATGTATAACAAAAACAACGACGACGCAAAAAAATGTGTGCACAGCGCGACGCCCAATATTAGGTAAAACAGATTTTTTCCAAAATTAATTTAAGTTGTATTGCAAATTTCTTTATTTGGTTAAATACAGAATGCCAGCATTTTGCAATGAAGCAAAAAAATCAAACTTTATTCAAACACAAACTTACCTTGAATGGTTTTCTATCACTCATCGTAAATGCAATTCTATGCTAGTTGTCACTCACTGCAGTTTTTAATTTATTTATTTTTTAATTAAATGCTTAACAGCGTAATAAGATATCTAAACTGTCAAAATGTTTATTTTATGTTATTCTGTTAGCAAAAATGAATGCAATTGAAAGTCTTTTTATATTTTTAGTGATTTAACACTTGTCCACAAGCGGTGCCTTAAATATAAATATTTGAGTAATATTTATAGTAAATTCTTGCACTAATTGTTGCTATTGTTGTGCACATGTATAAACAATTCCAAGATTTAATTGTTTACTTATAACAGCTTTTCAGCGAAAAAACATCTGAAGATCTCACATTAAGAACATCGAATTTTTTGTTTTGTTTATTTTTCACTACAATCAGGCTTTAACAGGCAACGTATAAATGTAAAAGGGAGAAACTACGTCCGAAGCACACATCAGTCAAACTTCGAATGAGCGCAACTCGTTTAGCGTCAAGATTTTTATAAACCAAACTCATGGATGCGTTCGAAATGGAGAAATAAACAAAAAACATAACGATTAAGTAAGAAGAGTTAACAAAATTCTAGAGGCTGCAAAAATACTGTTAAACTTACGGAGGCAACAGCATTCAATATACAATAAGAAAAGTTCTCAAAGCAGTTCTCAAAGCATGTCACTAAGATTCGTGCTACTATATGCCTCTGTGTTAACTAACAGAACATAGCACAACATTAACTTAACAGAAATTTTTGAAGGCAACCGCGCTTTGTAAAACACTGTATAAAGTATTTGATAACAGATAAGAGAGATGTTTGATGCATAATTAATTTAGTGGTTCTCAAACTTATTGGGACTTCACTTTTGATGTGTATACTCCACTTTGATGTGTCTTTTAGCTCGAATCCGTCCCTTGTGTAAATTTGACACAATTTACAAATTGATTTAAAACGGTTTTATCTATATTAGTACACAGGGTGTCCCGCAATTGAGTGCAACTATTTACGGAGCTGAAAGGTTATGTCGAGCTGAGCAAAAAAACGTACGGGAGGGGAGGTCTAATTTTCACATTCTTAGGAGCTACAGGGTTAATTAATATTTCACGACTTTGATTCACGTTATTGTTTCGGGCAGAAAAACTAACTTACATAAAACTTATTTTGATAGCTCATTATACCGCAATGAAATTACCTTTCCAACGGTATATCAACAAACCCCCCAATTTAACCGTTACCGAGCTGTGATGAAATCAACCGGTTGACACTACCAAATTTCAACTTTGAGTGCAAACTCTCAGAATTTTGTGTAATAAATGAAATTTTTTTAATTAATTTCGTAATCTATTCAATTTTCTTTTCAATGACATCAAAAGGATAAACATATCTTTAAAAATAAAAAAGTTGGCTGTGCTAAAAAAATTATATTTATCAGAAAATAAAGATAAATAATGACATTACAATTAGTTATGCAGTTGATAATATCATTGTTTTCTAATAAGGATAATTTTTTTGTTAGTACAGCCAGCTTTTTTATTTTTTAAGATATGTTTATGTTTTTGGTTTTATTGAAAAGAAAATTGAATAAATTACAAAATTGATCCTATAAAAAATTCATTTATTACGCGAAATTCTGAGAAATTTGCACTCTAAATTGAAATTTGTTAGTTTCAATCGATTTTAAGTTGGTGGGTTTGTTGATATGCCGTTAGAAAGATGATTTTATTGCTTTTTTAATGAGCTATCAAAATAAGTTTTATGTAAGTCAGTTTTTCAGCTAGAAGCAATAACCTAAACCTAAGTCGTGAAAATTAATTAACCCAGTAGCTCCTAACAATGTGGAAATAGACCCCCCCTCCCATACGATTTTTTGCTCAACTCAACATAACCTTTCAGCTCCGTAAATAGTTGCACTCAACTGCGGGGCACCCTATATTATCGTTATGAATTAAAAAAACAAAATATCAGCAGCCTGTATTTCTTGAAACGCTTCAGTTTTTAATAAATAATATAAACGACACAAATTAATATTTGGTCAAAAAACTCATTTTTCAACTTGTGGTGGAGATTGGAAATTCATTGTGTCAAATTGACACAAAAGGGACTCTTTTGTGTGTGGAGCTGAGGGACGGATGAGGATTAAGGGCAGGTTCTCTTATAGAGTTCGAAAAACACGGTGATGTTCCTGATTTTTTTTTTTTTTTAAGTAAGTAAGTGAACACCTTGAGTTTTTTGGCACATAACTATTTATTGATTCTCAAACTTTAGGAAAATATTTGTTTTGGTGAATAAAAGTGTAATGTGAATTGTTAAAACGCCGTCAAACATCATGTTGAAAACAAAAGGTACCCAAATGGTCTCCGTCGCACAGCACAATCATGTCATCAAAAATAAAAAACCCACAAAATTTTTTAAATAACGAGGGCTGTTTGATACTTCAGTGAAAAATTAAACAAGGAATGATGTTACGGTAAAAAACATTTTATTTCTCAATATAGTTTCCTTTTAGCTCGATACTCTTCGCCCAACGTTACTCCTATTTTTTTATCCCATCCGAAAAATACGTTGTCGGAAGGTCCTCAAAATAGGCCTCTGTTTCGGTGATGACCTCCTCTCTGGTGATGAATCTCTTTCCGCTGAGACATTTCTTCAGGTTTGCAAACAGAAAATAGTCGCTAGGGGCCAAATCTGGAGAATATGCTGGATGAGGAAGCAATTCGCACTTTAATTCATGGAGTTTTGTCATGGAAGCTGGGCATGAGTGAACACGCGCATTGTCTTGAAGAAGAGCTCTTTTTTCCTCGCCAAATGGAGACGTTTCTCTTTTAAAGCGTCGATGAAACCGTCCAATTTGGCTGCATAGTATTCGCCATTCATCGTTCTTTGGAATGTAATCGGTGGAAGGTAATCGATTTAGATTATACCCCGTTCATCCCAAAATACTGTCGCCAAACCTTTCCGGCCGATAGCACCGTCTTCGCCTTCTTCGTAGCACGTTCGATCGGTGAAGTTCACTGTTTCGACTGGTTCTTTGTCTCTGGTATGTAGTGATGGATACATGTTTCGTTCACGGTTTCTAATCGACGGAAAAAATCCTTTTTATCTTTAACATCGCGAAACATGCCTTTGAATCAGTCACACAATCGCGTTTATGGCCGAGAACGACCAAACGCGGCACCTATTTTGCGGATAATTTTTTCATATCTAAATGATTTGGCAAAATGTTCCACACCCGTTCAACTTGGATGCCTACGGCCTCAACAATCTCGCGCACTTTAACTCTGTGATCAGCCAACACGATATCGTGAATTTAAGTGACCATTTCTGGTGTGGTGACCTCATTTAGGCATCTAGAACGTTCGGCGTCACTTGTGCTTGTACGACCGCTTCTGAATTCAGTAAACCATCTGTGAATTAATCCAATCGATGTTGCAGAGTCCCTATAGTATTTATCAGTCCTTTCCTTTTTTTGGCAAATAATGCTTGATGAGCACACGAAACTCACTTCTTTCCAGTTTCGCCAAAATTCACAAGATCGTCGCTGTCAATGGCTGCCAAACACAAACTGTGCGTCGCAGCTAGCTGAAATCTTGACAGTAGTCTATTAACAGATGGTATTAGACAGGATCAGTGTTGCATTTAAAGTTACTACGCAAGAAATTTACTTTTTTACTGAATTATCGAATGGCCGTTGTATATTATCTTAATTGGAGCTTATGTTTATAATATCAAAAAATAGTTGGAAATTACCAAAATGGCGAACATGTGAATTTTTAGTACCGTTTTTCACATTTTCCGCTTATTAAAGTGCTCAAAAAAATAAAGATAGACGGCCAATATTATCTAAATTTAGGTAAACGATCCAATAACTTTTATCTACTTTAAGGTGTAACAACCAAAAAAAAGTAGCTTTTTTAAAAAATTTTTTGTATGTACAGCTTATTGTACATAAAAAGTATTTTACAAGAATATTTTTTTTGAAAATAATTTTTTGGCTTCTACATAGAGGGCGCTGAAAATGACATTTAAAAAACAAAAAAATCGGTTCGATGGATATCGCCTTTCCCATGTATCTTAAACAAAAAAATCAAATGTCATTTTAAAATAGAGACCATTAATTCGGCATCCCCCCTACTCACAACCCCCGGTGGAGTTTTTTTAAAACAATGGTGAAAGTTAGAATAAAAAGTTATATATAGATATATAGATTTTACGGGCCTTTCTTTCTCTACAAAAAAGAAACAGAAAATATAAGATACTAGAATTTAAGGGGGATGCTTAAAGGATAAAATTACAAACAAAATGCACTAAGATTCATTGAATTGAGCAAATAGATTTCGAGTTATTTATCGAACCCTTTTAAAAAAACTAGTTTCGAGGAAATCGCGTTTAAAGCTTTTGCTTTTCGAAATTTTGCATTTTTTTTTTTTTAATTATTAGCTAATAAACTTACTTTTTTTTAGTCTGCAATGCCAGGTATCGTTTTAAAAATATTTATGTATATTCTAGAAACTATAAAGAACACATAAAAAAAAATTTTTTTTGAAAAATGTACACGTATATTATACCTTAAAATAAAAAAACTAAACCAAAACAATCCATAAAGTAGTTCTTGAGATATCTTGGAGACCAGTTAAAAGACATGATTTATCAAAAACTCGTTTTAAGATTTAGTTGACGGTTTTTTTGAGTTATTGACTTTCCATTATACCACAGCGCATATAACGACATATGGTGGTGCTTTAGGTAACTTTTCTTACCACAGATTTATGTGAGATACTCATTTTTTGTAAGATACTCTTGATGAGATAATTTTATAATAAAAATAATGGTTTCCTTTCTTATGCGATAACTTTTTTATGTAATCGTTATCGGCCAAACAGCTTTGAAAACATATGATACATATTATAAGCTATTGAAAAATGCAAAAAACAAACAGTTGACTTTCCTGGTCGAGTTTCATGAGAACCTCCCCTTAACTGCTGTTTATTTCTGTTGCATTAAATGCAGCATACTTTTTGTGAGTTCTGTTAACTTAACATACTTTTAGGAACTCTGTTAACAACAGTCGAGTGTGTAAGAGAATGTGGAATATTTTTGAGAGCACAGCAAATGGATTGGTTATTTAAACTAAAAGCATACTTTTAGGATGCTCTCATACTTTTCGAACTGTTACATGAACTCAAGCAGACTTTTCTCTAATGTTTTTTTTTTGCGGTTCTTTTCTCTACTCTTCCATTAGTTCGATTAAATATCTCGTCATTCTTAATACGACGTCATTTCTATGTTGCTGTCGCCATTGCAGTTGCTGCTACTGCTGGTGGTTGCTCCTTTTTGCACCAAAGCCGTCAATAAGCTATGTTGATTTGCAATCAATGGCAATATTGCAGATATGTATACATGTTTGTTTGTAAGAATTTAAAATATTCCTGATTGCATGCATTCATTCATTCTGGGTAATAGGCAATTGAACTGAACTGACTCAGTCAGTGGTGATTTTGGGTAGGCTTAAAATTTATCTGTGGGTACCAGCATTGCCAGACAGAACTTTTCTCAAAGGCAATTAAAAGCCTTGTATGTTCACTCATACATAATATCGAACTTTGTAAACTGTTTTATGCACTTTTACTAATTTGAGTACGAGTTAAAAAAAAAACTTTTCCAAACTTTTGCAGTTGTGGAAAAAGTTTCTTGAAAACTAAGAAACTTAAATTTTCTAGATTTTAATGTGGTTTCATTCAGTTTCACTGCAAATAACAAATTGAAATCATGACGTTAAAGTTTACTTTGGTTGTATATACTTAAATGTATGAGTTAGGAAACAAAATTTTAACTTGATTTTTTTTTTTTTTTGCATCGAAAAACTTTGTTCAAGAATTATATAAAGATTCTCAAAACAACTACATTTTTTTAAGTGTTCTTTTAAACATTGATTTTTTTATCATTATTATTATTCTCATTACTGAATTTTTTATATTATAAAATAATTTATAAAAAGCAATCATCTGTCATCCATCATAAAATGTTCCGGATGATTTCATTAAGCTGTTCCCTGACTGACAAAATATGACCCACCCACCTAATACTATTCAATGCAAATTGTTGATTATTTGAAACGTTGTTGGTCTTTTGTCACCTGCCCTCATTCATTAGCAAAACACCACCAACAATGTACAAAAAAAAAATAAAAATAAAAATTTCAAGAAACCAAGATAAAAACCAAAAACATGCTCCATCAAATGTAAAGTCTTTAAATATAACTTTCAAAAGAACGAGTAGCACAAAATTTTCCAAGTGGGTGTGGCATGGTGCGCATTTTCTAGGTTGCATATTTTATGAAAATTTTCCTCTTTGCATACATACATATGTATATACGAACGTTTAGAAAGTCACGCATCAGATGAATTGCCAAGCCGATGACCTGAAAGCGAGAAGTTCTGCAAGCCTGAATACATACATTCATACATAATTAAGGCATCATTTACAAAATGTTGCACTGACGTGGTTGTTGTTGTGCGGGAAGCAAAATTGTTATGATAAAGTCCTTGGACACCGTCATGTCAAACACCGGAACTGCGTTAAGGTTTTAAGACAAAAACTACACCAGTCGAGTCAGTTTAGCATGTGACCCCAACCCCCTCTGAGAAAATTGCAAAGTAATGGGATTAAAAATACAGTCAGTCTTAACCACATTCAAACTATTGAGGGATGGTTTGGATTTCTAATGCCAAAAAGCAAAGTAGTAAAAAACTTTTCCAACTGAACCACGTCAAACATTCAAAGCAATAAAATGAAATTGTGTGCGTTTTAATTTTTTTTTTCTTTTTTTTTGTTTTTTGTAAGTTTTTATTTATTCAACGCAATTGAAGGTTGACTCGATTTTTTCGTTTATACATAACTGTACTTTTTTATGTGCCGATTTCGAAAATTTTCGTTATGGTGAAAAGAATACACAGTAGCAAATCGGTGGCGGATAGGACTGCCACCCATATTTTTTTATTTTTTTTACGAATTCAGTGCTGTGGCGAACGTGAGGACAAAAGTGAGCTGCTGAATCCGAATCCGTTGTCAGAATTTTTATATTAGAAAAATGCGTTAAAATACGAAAACCGTTATATTAGATTCGAAATCATCAAATCCCTTGTCAGAATTCCAAAATTACAAGAATTCGAAATAATACAACAAATCTAGGTGGCAATCCTAGAGCTTGGTCATCCATATTGAATTTTAAAATTCTGACACAAGATTTGGAATCAGCGAACCCCTAAAACTGTTAAAAAATGTTAAGAACTCGTAAAAAACATATAAGTAAGCGACAGCCCGGTGGTAAAAACTTAGGTGGCAATCCTATCCGCCACACTGAATATTTAAACTGTGACATAAGATTCGAAATCAAACCAGTTGTCAGAATTTCAAAAAAAATCTAAGTGGCAACCATATCCGACATCTTGAATTTTAAAATTCTGACATCAGATTCGAAATCAGCGACCCTCTAAAACTCATAAAAAATGTTTAAAACTAGTAATACTACTACTATCAACCCTGTGGTGAAAACTTGGGTGGCAACCCTAACCGCCACATTGAATATTAAAACTGTGACATTAGATTCGAAATCAAATCCGTTGTCAGAATTTCAATGAGTTTAGGTGAGACTCTGAAATGTGAACGTAAATGAGACTTCTAATGCTCATGAGATAGCTCATGAGCCGCACACGGAAATGAAGGGCAGATATGAAAACTGAGCAGTTTGGAGAAAAATTTAGCTCCCAATAGAGTCCATTGCAACTTTAATGATTTGTGTAGACTCTGTGAACAAAAAAACTATGAAAAACTATTCCATGACCAAAAGGTTCCACTTGGATTATATATGGTACTAATTGGGTCATTTGAACTTTTTTGGCCTCAGTGGACTGATACCTTGAATATAATATTTTTTACAAATAGCTTTTACTTGAACAAATAAGTTCCACTTTCAATATTTTTGGAACTACTTGGGTCAATGTAACTTCGTTCGGCTTAATGGACTCCTTAGACAAAAATCTTGAATTTTTCGACAAAAACTTACGGGTCATTGATATTTTTTGGGCTTAAGTGAACTCCTTGAATTTTTTGAGAAACATTTTGCACTTAAACAAATCAGTCATTTTTTTAATTTTTTGAATTCTGTAAGCACCTTGGGAAAAATCTTGTTGTTCTAAAAATAGGTTCCCCTTGGGAACATAGGTTCCACTTGCAATATTATTGTTTTTACTTTCTGAAACAAAAATGTCAAATTTTTTGTCGAATAGGTTCTACTTGCACACACCTATTACCTACTAACACACACAACAAAATTGATCATAAGAAGCTCGGTCAAAGTCCTTTCAAGAACTGGAATGGCCATTTCGTTTTTGTTTATTTTTTGGTTCTACTTACTATATTTTTGGAAATAGTTGGGATATTCTAACAATTTTAGGATAAGTAACCTTCTAAAACAAAAATCTTGGATTATTGACCCATTCCCAACTAGTTTGAAAAGTGCAAAAAGGACCTATTTGTCCAAGTGGAAACTGTCTGTCAAAAAACTATGAATTTTGTCAAAGAATCTCACTAAACTCAAAAAGTTGCAATGACCAAACTAAAAAAAAAAAACGAAATGGCCATTTCAGCATTTCAGATGTTTTATGCTGACTCCGAATGGCTTATGTTCTCAAGAAGTTTTTCATGACAGTTTTTACTCTCTGAGGTATGCTATTGTCTGCAAAAAGGTGACGGTCGAACAGAAAAATTAATTCGATTGAAAAAACTTTTTGTGTTAAGTGGGATTCGAACCAGGGTTCTCTGGCGTACAGGCCACACACTCTACCACGCGCCACGACCATTCAACTATTATCATAAATAATCCATGTGGAACCTATTGGTTCATAGAACCATTTATTTTTGCACAAGGAGTTCACAAAACCCAAAAAGCATTGAAACCTTTTTGGGTTTTCCCAAGAAGTTCTAAAACTAATACGTATAATAATAAGTGGAATAATACAAGTGGATCTTATTTTCCAAAAATGTATATCCAAAGAGTCCACTGAGCCCAAAAAAGTTCAAATGACCCAACTAGTCCAAAAATATTGAGAGTGGAACTTATTTGTCCAAACTGAACCCATTTGTCAAAAAAAATTTCGTGTAACTAGTCTACTAGGCTCAAAAAAGTTCCAATGGCCCAAATAGTTCAAAATTTAATCCAAGTGGAACTTATTTGGGGAACCTATTTGTCCATGTGGAATCTATGTGTTCATGTGGAACTTATTTGTCCATGTGGAACCTATGTGTTCTTGTGGAACCTACTTGTTTCATGATTTTTATCTAAGGAGTCCAAGTCCAAAAATTTCATGATTTTAAGGAGTCCACTTCACCCAAACAAGTTCCAATGATCAAAGTAATTCCAAAAATATTTAAAGTGGAATCTATTTACAATACAATTAAAAATGTTGTGGCAAAATGTCATGCTGAAGAGATAACACATGACCCAAGCAACACAAATTTAATATAATTTGTGACAAATTCACGGACATTGGAACTATGAAAAATCTATGGATTTGTGTTCGTTATGGAAAGGAAGTGATTTCCAAATTTCGGAAACTTGTACAGGTATTCGGTGGAAATAGTCCGAATGCTGCAAATGAAAAATTTTAAAACTCTTATGGAGACTTTAAGTGATGCTGCAGTACCTCTGGAGAACTGCATAGGGTTTGTTAGTGATGGATGCAATGTGATGTTTGGAAAGAATACTTCTGTTGTACGGCGCACGGCTGATGCATGCCCCGGAACTACATTGCAAAAATGTATATGCCATTCATGAGATCTTTGCGCTAGTGAGGCCTGTAAGGAACTTCTCAAAACGGTGGAAGTCTAAGGAAATACTCGTATATACGGTGTTTTTAAAAATAACTCTTAGCGTCAATCAGAGTTTCAGGAATTTCAGGAGTTTTTCAACGTTGACCCACATAAGATTCTTCTCAAATAAGGTAGTTGTCGCTTAAAGGTGTCGTGAATAGGATTCTTGAGCAGTGGTCCGCTTTAAGACATTATTTAGTATCGAAAGCTTTTGAATTGCTACTAACGTTTGCAACATAACATTCTGATTGAAATGAATGATCCATCGATTGAACTTTTTTATAAATTTTTGCAATGGATTCTTCCTAAGTTTGTGGACGAACTTTTTCAAAGTAACAAATAGCTCATCGCAATTGTGCACGGAAAGATGAACCGCACTTACGGATTCGAACTTTTTAAATGAAATGCTGTTGGAGAAGGTTGACCCTACAAAAAGAGTGTCTTTCTTCCCTGTCATCAAATATATTTAGGAGTTGCGATAATGAAGATGTAAAATGATGATAAAGTTCGTTTTAGGCCTGATGCAGCTGATCTATTCTGCATCACTTCTGCATCCAATATTGCAGTCTTAATATATAAAAATCAAGCACGCTGCTCTGCACCCGATATCGCTTAAACTGTAATTATTTTTTGCGATCAGCTTGAAAGTATGCACCGAAAATTCATTTGATACTTATCAGTAACATGATTGCCTTTTATGTACATATGTGCATACTTTCAGGCTGAACATTTTTCAGAACAGTTGTAAAAGCACTGTAATAATGGCAAAAAATAATTACAGTTTAGCGTTAATGCGTCCAACCCGTCGTAGGACGGGCTTTTATAGTAGTTTTCTTATAAAAGGATGCATTCAGATAAGGTGTCGTTTTGACTTTAGTTTGCAGTCCCTATTCGATAAGTTGCACTGTCTTCATCCAAACATCGCGCTCTCAAAAGATGCATAAGAAGCGAACAAGTTCCCGTATTTCTTGCAGAACTTGTTCCTCGAATCTTAGACCCATATGAGCAAGAGTATTTGCAAAAAGTTGATCACCAGTGGCAAAATATGATGCATCGTTAATTTACGCATGAAACTTCCTTAATGGACCCAGCAGAGTTTAAGTCTTCAATGAAGAATATGGTAGTTTTAGATGGTTGTATTAAGTTTAAGGTAGCTTTCCTAATTAAAACAAAAGTAATATTTGTATGAATTAATTTAATAGCTACTTTATAAATTTTGCTTTTGACTTTAGGTAAAGAACCGGATACAGTTAACGGTTTACAGTTAAACTGTAAACTGTAAATTGCATGGATGGTGCTAAGCCCCCATGTCCAATGCTCGCTTAATTTTTGCATTCAAGGACACGAGTAAATAGTAAGGTAGTTTCATTGTGGCAAACTTTTCTTATTTCAAATAAGAAATATACAACTAAGCCCGCAGAAGGAAGTATCCAATGTGGTTCAGTCCTTTTCAAGTTTTAGGCATACGAACAAACCAAGATCCATTTTAATATATCGCCCATTTCACATTGAAGTGTAATATCAGTTGCACTGACCATCTTTGATTTAGCCAAAATTTTGTTCTTAGATTGGTTTATTGTTTAGAAAACCAAATCCACAGTTTCAGATTCAAAGAATTTTTTTGCGGACCCACAGCCATGCGAATACCAAAATAGGGTATATTTTGAGACAACGTAGCACAGTCAATTTAAATCCGATTTTCGTCAATAAAGTATCATTGAAAAGGTTTTTTTTTCTATTTTAAGAAAAAATATAAGACTTTGAGAAAATTTCAGTCAAATGACCCATTCCTAATTTCAAAGTTTAATACTATGCCAGCCAGATGCTTTCATTTTTTTCCTTTGTCATTATTTTAATTTTTTTTAAGTTCCATTACCTTTCCAACGATAAAAATACAGGTGTGCTCTAAAAAAGTTCAGAAGTTATGACGTAAAATGTGAAGTGTTAATGAATTTTCAATACAAATTCAACTAGCTATCAACATTTTTTTTTTTTGGCGACAACAAAACAAATATCGTAGATGGTCAGTGCAACTGATATTACACTTCAATGTGAAATGGGCGATATACAGATTTCTTCTATTACGTCTGACTTACAACTATTTCTTCAACCAGTTTTTATTTTTTCATAATTTTTCCGATATTGTAGTGGCCCGAGTTCACAAACATTTAAATGTGTAATTAATTTAAATAAATTGCGTTGAAATTGCGTTGCAAAATTTTTTTATTGATTCTGAAAGAAATATTAACTCTTTTTAGTGTCTCAATTATGTTCAGTTTCATGTTAATCCACGGTGTATAAACGTATATAAAATAAAAAAAAAATTGGTCTAATGTACAAGTTCATTGATTCAATGAAAGTTTAAAAACTAGTTTTTACGCCAATAAACTGTTCACTAGAATTTAGTAACTTTCCTTGAGATAAATCATGAGTAATCATCATCCAGGATATCAGCTATGCCATTTAAATGCGCGTAGTTTAAATTCATCAAAACGTACATACTTTAATTACATCTTGCCGGCTGTCGTATTGATATGATGTGCGTAACCGAAACTTGGTTTAGCGAAGAAATTAATAGTGACATTTATGCTCTCGAGGGCTATGAGATTATCAGGCATGATAGGCAAAGTGGTTCACAAGGAGTAGGAATCACCATTTATTTTAAAAATTCACTATATCATAAAATTATTTTTAAGTCGTGCTGTGCTGATATGATTGAGTTTATTGCAGTGGAATTTAGAAACGGTTTTCATAAAGTACTTGTCATTTGTGTTTATAATCCTACCAAGACGTATGCTTTAAATAATTTATTTACAAAAATAGTAGCATTCAATATATGTTATGAGCACATTCTGTTTTGTGGTGATCTTAACGTTGATCTTTTGTTAGATAATATGCAATCAGATACACTCTTAGACTTTATTAATTCTTTTGGCCTAAGTGTTGTTAATAACTTACCAACACGTTTTGCTCCTAACTGTAGACCTAGCTTATTGGATTTGTTTTGTGTGTCTGATATAACTTTCGTTTTCCACTTTGAACAGCTATCTTTAGCATGAATCTCTGATCATGCTATTTGTTTCTTACAATGTAAATATTTCCAAAAATTCACCAGATTCCTTTTTGTTTTTTCGTGATCTTAAGGGATGACATGACATTTGCGGCAGAGAAATAGACCTTTTTTTAAAAATTTATAACTCAGTCAAAAACAAACATTTTTTCAAAATTGTTTTATTATTGTAGAGAATTAAACAAATTACAAGAAAAAAAAATCACAAAAATATATTTTTCACTCCAACATGGTTTTATAGAGCTCCAAACTGGCGGCAGAGAAAAAAATTGTCCGATCTGGAAAAAAATGACTTTTTTAAATCTTAACAAAATTGGTTATCGCTCATGTCATAAGCTTTTTTTTAATTTTTTTTTTCAATTTTTGGTGATGTTCGAAATTTGAAAGTGTGATTTTCGACAAAAATATTGACTTTAAAAATTCATAAAAAATCGAAAAAAAAGCTCGTGTCATACGATAGCGAATCGAAATACAAAAAAAAAATTTCGTCAAAAAATGAACCCGCTAGTGCCGCAACCAGTACGAAAAACATGGTTTCGAGATAAACGCGTTCAAAGTTTGTGAACAAAGAAAAAAAAGGTTACCTTCAATCTGCCATGCCTGTTTCGTACTGTATGCCTTCGTTATCTTGGGTTGTGCTGTTTCTTATAGTTTTTTGCAATCGTTTAGCAATTCGGGCTTCACCCTTCAAGTAGGTACGAAATAACAAGCACGAAAAGTCAGGTAGCAAGTAAAACAAGTATATACCAGCTGCCGTTCGTACGTAGCGCAAAAATTAAAAATGCGCTCTCACTAATCAGGCTGTAACTTTTGAACCCGTAGAAATTTTTCCATTAAATTTTTTTTTCTTAGAATCTTAAGAATATTTACTAAAATACAAAATTATTAAAAAAAAAGTCGATTTCAAAAAACTGCCAATGTAATGTAACCCCTTATGTCAATAGATTTGCAAGCCTTATTTTCTGAAGCAAATCTTCTGGAATGGAGAAACTGTTGGTATTTGCCTAACATGAATGAAAAGTTAGATCATTTCACGTTACTCGTTCGTTATTTGTACGAAAAATATGTGCCCACAAAAAAGATTTTAGTAAGAAGTTCCAAGTATCCGTGGTTTACATCTGAAGTTGAGCAAGCTATTAAAACTCGAAATAGAAATTATAACCTTTGGAAACGTTACCCTACAGATGCAAATTGGAACACTTTTCGTATATCTAGAAATAATGTCAATCGTATTTTACGAGAGTCAAAGCGAAAATATTTTGCCATTAAGCTCAATGTTAATTTGCCCACAAAAACTTTATGGAATAATTTAAAATCTCTTGGTGTAAAAAAAGCAAAGTCTGACTGCGATTTGGATGTAAATAAGTTAAATGACTTTTTTTACAGGCAAATGATTGTGAGATAGTTCATCGTTTATAGTTAACGAACAATTTTTCTACCCCTATAAAGAAAGTTTGATTTCAAAACGGTCACTGAGGATGATGTAATAAAGTAAATTTTTTCAATAAAATCAAATACAATTGGAAATAATAATATCAATTTAAAATTCTCAAAGCTTATCCTTCCAACTACAGCCCCGATTTTGACTCATATATTTAATTTCGCAATAACGTCATCAACATTTCTTAAGGAATGGAAAATTGCGTATGTAGTTCCAATCCAAAAACGAGGAAATCCAAAACTTCTCGAAGATTTTAGGCCGATAAGCATTCTTCCTGCCCTATCTAAGTTATTTGAGAGAGCATTCTTTCAACCCAGATCGTTGAGCATTTAAATTTTAAGAAGCTGCTTAGTGAGAATCAATCAGGATTCAGGGCTGGTCATAGTTGCTCCACTACAATTTTAAAAATAATGGAAGATATTCGACCTGCGTATGGCAATAATGAGCTCACTTTTTTGACGTTACTTGATTTTTCAAAAGCCTTTGACACGGTTAATCATAAGATTCTACTGTCAAAACTGGAAAGCTATTATGGTTTCGGAACTTGTGCCACAAAACTTATGAAAACATATCTGAATCATCGGTCGCAGCGCGTTATAAACAAATCCGTCTCTTCTCTTCTACTTCTCTTCTACTTCAATTCATCTTTATGCGGATGATGCGCAAATTTGTCTCTATCGGCCGATTGGACTACCCGAAGATCTTATATGTCGAATTAACGAAGATTTAGAATCGGTATTTTTGTGGGCATCTCAAAATCTTTTAAGTCTTAATGCGTCAAAAACTCAGGCTCTTGCTATCTCGCGCGTTAGGCATGATTTAGACGATCAAATCATGATCAAATACCACCTCAGATAATGGCAGGGGTAGATGTGCAATATGTTGAGGTAATAAAAAGTCTTGGTTTTAAAATAAATTGAAATTTAAACTGCATAGATCACGTTCAATTCACCATAAGCAAAATGTATTGCATTCCACCAGAAACTAGATTAAAGCTTGTGCATACTTTAGTTATTTCACATATGGCATATGGCGAGTTAGTGTATGCAAATTAGGAAGCTGCAGTTAGCTATAAACAATGCAGCCAGATATGTATTTGAGAAAACAAAAAAACTTAACTGTGATATAACAAAATATTTTCATATACGCAACCTTGTTTTCTTACATAAATTAATTAATACTCGTTGTCCTGAATATTTGTATAGAAACCTGATTTTTGCAACATCTAGACGCACGCTTAACTTAATTGTCCCTGAATTCAAATCTGTGACAACCTCAAGAATGTTTTTTGTTAGTGTTGTAAATTTATGGAATGTCTTACCAAGATATATAAAAACCGAGCGTAATTTAAAATGCTTTAAAATGGCAGTAACAAATTTAACAAATTTCACTAATCAGTCTAATTGATACTTGTATTCAAATGTTTATATAATAATTTTTTACAAATTTCTGTTTGTCTATCTTTTATTATTTCTATTTTTTTATATCTTATTATCTTTTTCTCAACTAATTATCTATTTTTGCCCTAGAAACTTTATAATTTTAACTTTAAATAATTTTATATATTTGTTATAAAATTAATTAGTTCTAAGTTAACATAAATAATGCCACTCAACATCGCTTAACATGTTGATGTACTATAAGAGATTTTAAGGGGGTCTTCTCATTGAGCAACTTTTTTTTTCAACTTTTTTTTTGCATTTATTTATAGCTTGGGAAATTCGAAATACTTTAGAAGATACAGCCTTTTTTGTGAAGCAAGGTCTGATGGACAAGAAGGTGATGGAGGTAATAAAACCAGCTTACGAAGCGCTGTCGGCAGATAATTTGCTTGAAAGATGCCTTGGATCTGAAACTCAGAATTCCAATGAGTCCTACAATTCTGTTCTTTGGTCACTTTCGCCCAAACACATCAACTCAGGCGCACGCACCATCGAAGTGGCCAATTTCATAGCAACGTGCCTCTTCAACGACGGTTTTATACCCATACTTAAAATTATGGGTTTGATGGGTATTGCGATTGGCAAAAACGCATACGAATACGCACTATCTCGCAATGAAGACAGATTGAACCGATCAGAGACTCGAGCTGCGGCATCATCAAAAGCTGGCAGAACGGCTCGCAGAGCAGAGAGGGCAGCAGAAAGCAGTTTCTACGAAAAAGAGGAAGGTGGCCTGTATGGAGCTGGCATCGTCGACTAATATTTGTAAGTAAAAATTGTCAGCTCTTTAAAACTGCATTTAAACATTTTTGATTTTTTTTTTTTCCCCAAAAAAATTACTTCAAACTTTAAACGCGTTTATCTCGAACCCACGTTTTTCGAACTGGCGGCCATGATATCTCCAGTTCAACTGAACCGATTTTCATGAAACAAAATGGAATCGACGCAGAATTGTCACCATTCTTGGGTGAACCTCGACCATAATTTTAAAAAATTTTTTACTATTTTTTTTTTACACTAAACTACAAAAAAAAAACCCGAAATTGAAATTTTTTTTTTGAATGGCCGCCATTTTGTCAAAAAAATCACAAAATTAAGCTTGAGGTTCACCCGAGAATTACATCTATACTGATTATAACCCCGTTTTTTTTTCATTTAAGACGCTCCGGAGACCCGGAATCGTGGCCGCCGTGACGACACCTTTTTTTTCACCACCAACTTTGAAGTCTCATTACTTTTTGAACAGCCCACGTATCGAGGCAAAAAAAATTTTTTATTTACTTTGAACCTTTTGTAATACAATAAATAAAAAAAGTTTTCAATTATTCTTTGCGTTTTCAAATAAGAATTTTTTTAAAAAGGGTCCAAAAAACGGGTTTTGAATGAGAAGACCGCCTTAAGCCACAATTGTACAATAAATACTTTTAATACTAAATTATGAATAACATTGTTTGATTTTATGTGCTTTTTCTTACAGACAAAAAATGGCTTCTTTTAATCAGGGAAATTGTTCTTAATTAGAAAGCACAGATTCACTGAACTAATGTTAAACATTAAAATCAATGTATTTTATATTAATTTAAAGCAAGCGTTTTTTGAGAAAATGAGTTCTTAAGCAGATAAATGTGTTCTTTAACATTTAAAGCTAGTTTTGAAGCAACAACAAAAATTAGAGATTCATTTTTAAGTTATGTGTTTATATAACTCCAATAATTTTTCAATTATTAAAGGTTATATTTTATCGAGCTCAAGGTCAATGTTGCTTTCCGAAGAAAACAACTGAAGGAATAACAACTAACAACAACAATACCCTATATAGAGTATCAATCACATAGCAGACTAGACAGCTGTTTCGTTGGCCGCTACACCAACTCATCAGTAGCCTTTTATCGTGATTCTTGCTGTTTAATTAATTAATGCTTCACAAATTAGAAGAACTTGAATTAATTAACAAATTAATTAATTAATTAATTAATTAATTAATTTGTTAATTAATTCAAGTTCTTCTAATTTGTGAAGCATACTTTCAGGGAAAGTATGTTCTATTATTCGAAGATAGATCAAAGCTTTTCTAAATACTCAAAGATTTTGTTGTGCTAGTTGTTGTTGCTCTTCTATTTCACAGTCGATCTTAGCTTCAGCAGACTAAGTCTGCTATGTGATTGGTACTCTATATAGGGTATTGTTGTTGTTAGTTGTTATTCCTTCAATTGTTTTCTTCGGAAAGCAACATTGACCTTGAGCTCGATAAAATATAACCTTTAATAATTGAAAAATTATTGGAGTTATATAAACACATAACTTAAAAGTTATGAAAGAAGGTCGTAATTAATTTACAAATTAGAGATTAATTTCAATGAACGCAGATTCTTGTAAACAATGGCCAGTATACGTGTAGTATATTGAAAACAAATGAAACTCAAAGAATTTGTTATTTGAGCCAATGAATTTAGTTTAATGAATAGAATTCATGGATTTCAAGAAAAATTGAAATGAAAACCGACCCTAAAAAATATGCACTCATGTAGTACCAACAACAAAGCCCAAATCATTGGCAAACAATTTCCAGAAAAAAATTTATAAATTCCTCATAATGTCAAACTTAAACGTCGCAAATTTTAACCAGTACAAAATAGTTTAAGCCTGGCCAAAAAATGTGCTGACAAATGCCGAGCAAACAAGACATAACAATAAAGATATTTAAAAAAAAAAAAATGGATAAACATGATATAGAGAAGCGCCTAAATCTAGGTCAAATTAAAGCGCCAACGGCGGCATATGATTACAAGCAAGAGAGGCTGGAAAAAAGTGGAAAAGGGGAAGAGGATAAAGCTGGCCCACCAAAAAAGATAGCTCAGCCCAACTGGGCCAGCGAAATGTTATGGTGTGTGTATCCATATATAAACACCAAATTGTATGTGTATGTGTGTTTGTGTGTGTGTGTTTTTGGGTGTGTGTAAGGGTTTGTCTACGGAACGAGCCAGCGCATTGGTATATGTAGGGCAAGTGCTAATAATGTCATCTCCTACGTAGTTGCCACTTAATGTGACGTCACAACATTCGTCAAATTCTTGTCGGCTTACGTATGTGAATGAGTGTGTGAGTATGTTTGCATTAGTGTGCTTTAAAATACGTTTTATTGTGCAGACATACATTAGCAATAACAACAAATGCACAGAATAACAACAATTACAGCAAAGAACTCACACTGCTAACATTTTGAGACAGATACAGAGCATAAAATTCAGCCATGATGTATTAACTCTCAGTGTATGCGATTGAGAGATTATTGGAGATTCTTTAGAAATCTCTTCGTTCTTTCTTGAGAGCATCTGAAAGCATTGAACTTAGCTTAGTATTTTCACTGACTCTACTGCATTGAATTTAAGAGGCCCCCTCCCACCTTGTTTTTCTGCAAGCCAATGAAGAAGAAAAAAATATCCTCGGCAAACACTACATGCCACAAATGCAAATGCAACCCATATTGTTTGCTTAAGTAGAAATCTTTTAACTACGGTCATTGAACCAACAAGTTAAAATAAATCTCATCCATATTATATTGGCACTCATCCCATTTACACACACTCAGCTGCATCTTCTTCTAGCTGCTCTTAATAACAGTACTGCTGCAATACAAAGTTTTACATTGGCTGCTGCTCTCTTGCTTAACACACCCTTGAGTGCTGGAATTAAGCCGGTTAAATAGTCTCATGCATTCATCTTTATATATTTTTAAGTCTCTACTTTTAACGTTGGCGTGTGTCTGCGAAATAAGCTGTCTTATGCATCCTGTCTTATGCGATGCATTGGTTTGTACAGATGCTGTGCGGCAGGGTTTTAAATAAAGCTCAGAGCAATGTTTGTAATGATATTGATGTATCGGATTTCAATACACTCAAGAAACATGGTATGTATGATTTCACAAAAATTTGCATTTTTTCCAAATTTTCTTAAATACTTTTAGGCTGTTATTAAAATACAGCGCAAGCATTAATGCTTTCTTCACAGAAAGTTAGGGTTAACCCCTAAATTTTGTATCACGAAAAAGCACATCAACGATAGACACGAGAAGCTATAGATTTTTTTTATGGAATAAAGCAGTGCTTCTCGTGTCTTGCTGATCGCTGGTGTGCTTATTTGTGATACAAAATGAAATTGTAAGTTACAGGCTTAAAATTAAATTAAGTCATTTATTTAAAAAGAAGAAAAAAACTAAATGTCCATTTCAGCCCTAGAAAGAACTTTGACTGATCATAAGAAGTCAATGATCGAGAACTGGACCTACAAGCTTTATGTCGATTCCGAACGGAGTATGTTTTATACCCCAACGCGTACTGCGTAAGGGGATATTAATTTTGTCATTCCGTTTGTAACGCCAAGAAGGAGGCGTGACAGGTTTAGGAAAATATACATATTTTTGATCAGCATCACCTCCTGAGTCGATTTCCGTGTGTCTGAAACCGTGTTCATCTGTCGCGATGAAATTCAAAATATAAGTTTATTTTTAAAAAAGAAAGATCAAGTTCGAAAATGGGCCAAATCGGATGAAAACCACGCCTACCTCCCATACAAAGTGACTTTATTTTAACCGTAAAATGTCTTTAAAATCCACAAAAATTAAAGAAATGTCTTGAAACTTGGCAAGCAAGCTTTGAACTTCAATTTTAATCCTGGCTATAAAATTTGGATGAAAACCACGCCTACCTATCAAACAAAGTGTCTTTATTTTAAATGTAAAATCTCTTAAAAATCCACAAAAATGAAAGAAATGTCTTAAAATTTTGCACATAAGCTTTGATATTTAATATAAGCCATCTCTATGATATAGTGTAAAGCCGGATGAAAACCACACCCACTTCCCATGCAAAGTGCCTTCATTTTAAGCGTAAAATTTTTTTTAAATCCACTAAAATTAAAGAAATGTCTTGAAATTTTGCAAGTAAGCTTTGATATATAATATGAACCACCTCTATGATATTTGGCCAAATCGGATCAAAACTACGCCTACCTCCCATACAAAGTGACGTCATCAAAAAAGGAAATCTTTATAATATATAAAACTGAATGTCATCGTATATGTCGTGGCTAAAGACTTCAAATATACTTCACTATGGCCGCGGGGGGTATTTTAGCTTCGGTACCCTGCCGAAGCTCCATCCGTACTAGTTTTCTTTTATTTTTATTTCATTAAGCTTAATACAAGCTGATTCTAACTTATTCTTACAGGGGTTTTTTATTCTCTCTTTTTCTTGTTTTGGTGTTCGAAAGATATTTAATCAAGGTGGGCGTAATCCGCCCACCTGAATGACATTATTTTAAGAACACGTAAAAAAAAAGACAGGAAAAAAGTAAAGATATTGGAACTTATTATTAAAATGGGATATCATTAATTATAATTATAATGCTTTAAATATATGTACTATATCTTAATTGTAAGAAGACATTAGAGAGGGTGAAACGGCGTTGGAGTTAAGAAGGGTATTTCGGAGTTGAGATCTGCTCAGGTGAAAATCGGTTACAGGTTCACAGCATCCATAGTCGGCGCGGTGAAAGTCAAATTGGAAGAGAGGTATAGACCTAAGGTTTTGTGGGTTGGTATAAAAGAATATTAATTGGAGCAGTGCTGGGCAGTTAATGCTTCCGCATACAAGTTGATGAATGAAGAGTACATCGGCAATTCCCCTTCATTTTGCTAGAGTTTTGCATTTTGATCAACTTAAGGCGTTCTTCGTAAGGAGGTAAGCTGAAACTGTCAGAATCAGGAAGACCGCGAAGTGTGAACCGAATGAATCTTCGTTGAACGGCTTCGATTTGCACAGAACGGGTGTTGTAGATAGAAGAGCAAACCTGGCTGGCATATTCGAGGATGGGTCTAACAAAGGTAAGGAAGAGAGATTTAGTCACGTAAGGATTGGAGAACTCTATGAACCATGGATGTGGAGTTCCTTGTCACATATTACACCTAAATCCCGTTAATAGCTTACAGGAGGAACTGGCTTGCCGAGTAAGTAATAAGTTCTTGGAGGAAGTTGGAGTCACTTACGTGAGTATGTGGCATTTACTGACGTTCAGCTCAAGAAGATTTTTTTTGCACCAAGTGGAAAAACTAACCAGATCGTCTTGAAGATTGCAAGAGTCAGCGCTGGTTTGTATGCGCTATGATAGATATGATAGATTTTCATATCATCAGTATACACAGAAAAATTGGATGCTTTGATGATTCAAAGGACCAAGATGACTACCTAGTGGGACACCAGAGGTAGCTGTAAAAGACTCTGAATAAAGTGATTGAAACAAATTCTGCAAGGTTAGTGGTAGTTGATCTTCCCTTGAGGAAGCCGTGTTGACTAGGAGGAAAAATAGATTTGTAATGGAAAAAGAGAATGTCATAGATAATAATTTCAAAAATTTTTGGGAGTACATGACAGTTTTGCAATAGGTCTGTAATTAGAAATATCATTTCTAGGTCCTTTTTTATGCAGAGGTATTATATACGAATTCTTCCAAAACTTAGGAAAAACTGAACTAGAAATAGAGAGTTGAAAAAGAGCCAATAGGGGATGAGCCAAAAGTTCGCGAACTTTTTAATGACAATAGCAGGCAACCCATCAGGTCCAGGAGAATAATCATCCTTTAGATTATACATCTTTCCTAACACATCAGCTAGTGTAATATCAACAGAAGTCAACGACGTTTGAGCACAGTTCCTTAATGATGAAAAATATTCGTAGTCTAGTTCATCGTTATAGTTTGTGAATGACTGAGTGAAGAAAGAAGAAAAAATATTCTCCAGAAGCTTATCATGGCAGTTTTTACTCTCTAAAGTTTGCCATTTTCTGCAGAGAGATGACCGACGAACAAAAAAATTAATTCAATTGAAAAAACTTTCTGTGTCAGGTGGGATTCGAACCTGAGTTCTCTGGCATAAAGGCCACATACTCTACCCACATACGCCACCTTAATTCAAGCGTTTTTTAATTAAAAACTTTAATAAGTTGTATTAAAAAAATTTGTTTTTTTATCCTGAAATTCTAATTTATTCTAATTCTAATTCTAAACGTATTCTAATTTATATTCTGAGAAAAAGCCTTCAGGAAGCCAATGTTTACGGTAAATTAATTTTCAGCAAAATTTCGTTTAAGGCCACCTTTTACCTAAGAAAATATTTTATCGAAATTTTATTTTTTATTATATTTGCTTATATAAGTTAACGCCACATACAGCCATGGACACATAAATAGCACAAATGTCAACTTATTTTTTAAACGTTTCGTTTGAACCTAATAATGCATATATTAACTGTAGTTATTATTTTTTGAGACTCCAGTTTGACGTTGTTTAAAACTCCGAAAGAGATGTACGGTTACTTACTTTTATTTGCTCAGGCCATCTCTTTCTGTATAGGCATGTACGATCTGCTGTGGTCATATAAATAGCACACATGTAAGATGGTGAATAAAAGTTAAAAATATCGGGTGTTTGTAAAAATTGTAGAGTTTTATTCGGTTAATTTCGCCGATTCTAAATAAAATGGGTCGTGGCAAACATTGCACTCCGGAAAAAAGGTCTATAATTGACGAACTAAGTGAATAAGCAAAAAACCATCTGAAATCGCAGATATTCTCAAAATTTCGCCAAAAATGGTCTATAATGCACTCAAGCTGGTTACATCAAATTGTTAAAATAATTTCGAGAATAAGCCGCGCAATCCTAGACGTAAAACCAGCGCTTCCACTGATTTATTGTTCTGAATGACTTTAGTTCGCAAAAGTAAGGCTGATCCTTTCAAGACAGCAAAGCAAATTATGAGGGAAATAAATGAAGAAAATAACCTAAATTTTGCAAGAAAACTAGTATCTAGGAGACTACATGAAGCTAATCTTAATAGACGCATTAGCCGAAGAAAGCCGCTCTTAACCAAAAAAAATTTAAAGGATCGGTTAGCGTTTGCAAGGGCCCATGTGAATAAAGAAGACCAATTTTTTAAAAACGTGCTCTGGACTGACAAAACTAAATTTAATAGGGTTGAACCAGATGGAAAAACTTTTGTTCGGCGCCCCAAACGCCAAGAGTTGAATCTGAAGTATACAAAAAAATCCTTAAAGCATGGATGAGGGAATTTAATGACTTGGGGAGCTTTTTCCTGGCACGGCGTTGGACCAATTTTTCGGATACCAGGAATAATGGACAAAAATATGTATTTAGATATTCTTAATAACCAGATGGAACCATTTGCATTTGAGAACATGCCTATTAGGTGAATTTTTATGCACTCTAATGATCCAAAACCCACAGCAATGGTTGTGATTGATTGGCTAAAAAAGGAAAAAATAAATATTTTGAATTGGCCGGCTCAAAGCCCAGACCTCAATCCCATAGAAAATTTATGGAATGATGTGAAGGTCAGCATAAGCAACCAAAATTTCGAAATTAAGATGAGTTATGGAGTGGAATTGAGAAGGCTTGGTACTCTATTCCGAAGGATTGGGTCAGGAAGCTTATGGAGAGTATGGGACGAAGAAGTCGGGCTGTTTTGAACAATTCGGGATACAGTACCAAGTACTAGTAAACATATTCGTAAGCTCATTGTAAAATAAAAATAAATCACTATGTCTTCTTTTCAGAATCCAACTTGTGCTATTTATACGTCCACTTCAGCTAAGGAAAAATTTCAGATTTTTCATTAATTTTCTAATTTTTGATTCGTAGTTACAAAGTTACTAATGATTTTAAGTTTATAATGTTTAAACTCAAATACCATGAAATAAATTCTTGTTATCCTCTATGTATTTTATTTCAATTTATGTGAAACACCCTACATGTATTTTTGTGCTATTTATGTGTCCACGGCTGTATATTAAAAAACTCCAAAGCGCATTCCAAACGTACACGCGCATCCGTTCTGGAAGAATATGCTGACGATGCGTCTACCTGCAGTAAGGCAGCGGACTCCAAATAAAACTGCTGCACAACAAAAACATAAAAAAAATCAATAAGCACAGCCGATCGAGTTGGAGTCCAATAATTAAGTTATAAAATTGTTAGTTCAGTTCTTAAGTTCTCATTGCATAATAAAGTTCAACATCAGAGCAACAAACTCCATCTATGTGTAAAATTTTTATTCACCACGCGAGCTTATATTGGAACTTTAATGTTATTTGACTGTAAAAGATCATTTTTGGTTTGTTTTCCTAAGAAAAACGCTTTTGCAATGAGTTTACACAAAATAGTTCATTCAAAGTTCAAAAATTAAATCAAATCAAAACATTGATTTTTTTAATTTTGAAGCAATTTGAGTCATTGACTTTTTGATTAAAATATATTTTTTCGGCAAATAAAGCTTTATTCCTGAAACGCATGAGACTATCTCCTTTAAAATCGATGCATTTAGTTCAGCGTTTTTCCAATTCTGTTTTTTATTCCTTGCAAAGGGCACTATGAAAAATTGCCCAAAAAAAAAATTAAAAAGTACTCAATGAAAAATACCCAAAAATTAATGAAATTTTACCCAACAAAAACGAAAATAGATGTATAAGAATATCTGACGTAATTCTTCGAAAACACATTCTTTGCTATTTTACAAGAACAAATTAATGCAAATAGTAACATTTAGTTTAGTCTTTTAAAAATTAATCGTTTTCTTTTTCTGGTTATGCGCTCTTGTATAATATTTCGATAAATATTTTGCAATTAAACAAAGCTTTTAAGTCAGCCAAGTCAGGTTCAATGAAACTTCTTGCATACCATAAATGACGTAAAACACAGTAAAACTTCAAATTAAATTTGAACCTTTACTGTTGCACTCTAACCAAGATGGCGTCAGTTGATAACAGTTGAACAGCTTTTGGCACCTGTTCTAGAAAGGTACACAAACACCCAAAAAACATGTAGACAACAAAATCGCTTGGATCTAAAAATATAAGCGACAAATTCTATTTTTGGCAAAAAAAGACATAAAAAAAAAATAAAACATTATTTGCAGATGGTCTACTATGATGAGTTGGCTGAGAATAGCTTAGAAGAGAAAAGCGAAAATGAGTAGTGAAGAGAAGAGTATAATTCTGCTATTTACAACAGTGCATTTACATAGAAGATGCACTGTAATGTGTGCAGCTTCTGCTTCTGTACTGAAACCATCTGAAACTATCATCCGTTAGTCAATTTTTAACATTCTAGTAACATGAAGTTTCTACTACTTTTTAATACTACTGTGTTCTATTTATGTTCTTTTATTTTCTTTTTCTACTACTATTTTCTGTTACTATTTCTACTTCCATATCTACTACTATTTAATGCAACTATTTTCGACTACCACTGCTATTTTCCACATTTTCCTTATTTAAATCCTAGTTCTTATTCAAATCCTAGCGCAAGTCTTTATCCAAATCTTTGTCCTTATCCTTGACAATATCCTTGTTCAAATACTTTTCCAAATACATGTCTAAAATCTTGTCCTTATCCTTGTCAAAATCTTTGTTCAAATCCTTGCCCAAGACAACTTGATTGTACGATAGTAACGTGGGTTCGAAGGGTAGTAAGTAGGAACTTTATTTTTTATATGCTGAATAACTTTTTGATTTGAACTCAATAACAGTTTTATGCTTAAATATTTATTTGATTTAAATTTTAATCGGTATTATTTCAATTAAAAAATAATTTTTTTTAATCTGATCGGAAAAATATCGATCTATGATTGGTTTTTATTTCTGATCTATAAAAATCGATAAAAAAAAAATTTTATTTCTGGCACGTTTTGAAATTCAAGCGGATTCATTAAACTAGACTTGTTCTGAGAAAATAACGATAAAAAAATGATTTTTATTTCTGATCTATAAAAATAACGATTAAAAAATTGCTTTTATTTCTTATTGGAAATCTAACGATCAAAAATAATTTTTATTTTTGATTGAAACAAAAGATCACAAAATAACTTTTATTTCTGATCGGAAAAATAACCATCACAAAATGATTTTTATTAATGATCGAAAAAATAACGATCAAAAAATTATTAATTAAAAATAATTCGCCTGTGTAATAAAAGGCCTGTGGCAGAAATTCGACCATATCAAAATCTATTTTTTTCTGTTTTTGCTGAATGCATCAAATTATATCCTGAACAGAAAGTACAGAAAGGATTTTTCACTCACGCATTCTACTCTCAACAGAGCTGTGTGACTTAAACAGAGAGTGGAAAAAAGTGAAAGGATTCAACAGAGCTGTGTGGCTTTGTATTTTGTTGTTTCCCTTATATGGAGAAAAAAATGTTTTAAGCTTCTAATATTTACCTATCTTTACGACAAAACAATTTAATTTAAAATTCTATTGTGCACTTGGTATGAACCAGACCTTTCAAATATGATAAGTTTCATTCCGAAATGCTGTCTTTAAAGTGGGTAAAAAAAGTGTCCAATTTTTGTGTTCAAGTATTAATATGTTCCCAAACTCCCAATATTTTGTGTTTCCAAATTTTAAACACAAAATTTTGCAGAGCTTATACACTGCAATTGCATGTAAATTGAAAGCACTATTGATTACAACAATTTTTGTTTGGCAAAGTAATATGGAATGCGATTAACAAAAAAAGAGAGAGAGAGGAAGAGCTGACACAGCAACTGTTTGCCGCATGTCTCACTTAGGATACTTGTCTGTCAAACTTTTGAAGCTTTGCCATCTTTTTTTCTCTCATTGGTTTGTCCACTGTATGTAACACAAAATTTTCTGTTTGGCAAGCCTAAAGGCAACATTCTTACATCTGTTTTCTGTTCAAAACCTGTTTTCTACCAGTTGTCCAAATTGTTTTCGGCTTCGATCCTTGAACATATTATGTCAGTTGCTTGGAATTTTCGTATGAGAGAGAAGCTCTCTCAAAATTTCAGTTTTTTCTTTTACTCGCGAAACAACAACAAATTTTGTCAGTGTTCGGAAATGGAGCATGCACCTTTGCAAAACTTTTTCTTCATTTTGGTAAATTCATCAGTTTTAACCTGATACTTTGCGTGTTGCGATAAAATTATTGCTTCGCGAGATATGTGTTATTCAGGGGAACCTTTTTCTGAACCAACAATAAAATGATAATCCAAAAAATTAAGACGATTTTCAAAAACAGCAACCGATTTTACATAAGCAATGTGAAGTAGCAGTAAATTCACAAAGAAAAAATCACAAAAATAGGAGTATTAAAAGTAGTAAAAAACAAGTAAGGATGGAGCTTCGGAAAGGTACCCAAGCTAAAATACCCCCCGCGGCCATATTGAAGTATATTCAAAGTCTTTAGCCACGACATACACGACGACGTTCAGTTTTATGTATTAATGAAAGTTTTCATATTTTGATGACGTCGCTTTGTATGGGAGGAAGGCGTGGTTTTGATCTCATTTTGCCATATGTCATAGAGATGGTTCATATTATATATCAAAGCTAATGTGCAAAATTTCAAGGCAATTCTTTAATTTTAGCAGATTTTTAATAGATTTTACTTATAAAATAAAGCCACTTTGTATGGGAGGTAGGCGTGGTTTTCATCCGATTTTTCCAAATTTCATAGTCTGGATTAAGACTGAAGAGCAAAGCTCACGTGCCAAATTTCAAGGCATTTCTTTAATTTTTGTGGATTTAAAGACATTTTACGGTTAATATAAAGTCACTTTGTATGGGAGGTAGGCGTGGTTTTCATTCGATTTGGCCCATCTTCGAACTTGACCTTCCTTTTTAAAAAATAAACTTATATTTTGAATTTCATCGCGATAGCTTTAAAATTTCGGCTGTAATCGTGTCGACAGACGGACAGACAGACGGACACACAGAAATTGACTCCGGAGGTGATGCTGACCAAAAATATATACATTTTTCTATACCTGCCACGCCTTCTTCTTGGCGTTACAAACGGAATGACATAGTTAATATGCCCCTTACGCAGTACGCGTTGGGGTATAAAAATATAGATATTCAATTTAGTACCAAATATTACCATATTCAAGCAACCGTGTGAATTGTTTGCTCAAATAACTACGCTCTCTTGCTCTCATTTTAAAATAAGGGTGCTATATTGAGAAAGTGTCAAAAATGTAGACAACCTTATATAAATGAATCTTGGGATGTACAAACAAAAAAAACCTTGACCAAAATTTTTGTTAACTCTATACTGACAAAAAATTCATCAACTCAACCTAGGAATTCGTCAATATGAAAAACATTGTTTGCATCGAGAAATTCCTAGGTTGAAATGATAAATTGTTTGTCAGTATAGAGTCAACAAAAGTTTCTATCAAGGTTTTTGCTTTGAGTGTAGATAAGGAAATGGCTTAAAACATAGATTTGTGTATATAACTTTGGAGTGGCTGGAAATATTTGAAAATTTTTTGACAGAAATTTTTTCCAAGCTGTAGAACTTTGCAAAAAATATAAAACAGCATTTTGAAAAATTTCATTTTCATCAAAAAAATCATAAGGATAACGTCATGATTTTCGATGATAGAAAGATTAATTTGAATTAAGTGTCAAAATGAAGCAAATTTTGCAAATAAATTATATGGCATACGAAAGAATGTGAAAAAATAAAATTAAAAAAAAATTACAACAAAAGAATGTTGGCCTATATTTTGAGCAAAAATTGAATATTTTAGAGGCTGTTTTGAAAACAACATCAAAAATTGAATTGGTGAGATAACGGTGAATCTTTCCTTATTTTTATAAAGTCATTTAATTGAAATTTCAGACAAAGAAAATTTGATGAAAATCGATTGAAAATGGGCTGAGATATTTGCTTGCAAAGGTCAAAATTTAAAATTTCAATTCTTTTTTTTTCTATTTTTTAATTTTTTTTATGCTAGCCGTCAAAAATATTAGCAAAAAACTTTTCGTATGCCGTTATTTTTTTCAACCAACGACTTTTCATACAAACATCATTGCACTGAGAACATCTTTAGTTTATGAGATATCACAACAATTTTGATGTCAAAATAACGCGAATGTTTCAAAATTTACTAACATATTTGTTAGTAATTTTACTATTACAATATATATTCACACTTGTTACATAAAAAAATGCTTAAAAAATGGGTAACCGTAAGATATGGTGAAAATTATTTTAAGTATTTCTTGCACATCTTATCAATGTCTAAAATTCTCTCTTACATCATATTCTTCTATCTGTTATAGTTTAGCTTTTATTTAATAACTGCTTTTTCTACGCTCATATTTCAGGTCGAAGGATCCAATCATCAACAGACTTTTCATCCGATACCTCATTCACCATTCTACCTCTTCCTAGTCCTGAGATCCCTTACAAACTTTCAACGTATATATTTCGGGTCAGAGATCATTAATTTAAAATCTAACATGATTCGGCACATGGTGCAGTACCTTTCGAATGATATACGTTTCATTGACCTTATTCTAAAATAAATATTAAAGAAGTGTACGACAACACTTGATGTTTGCGTATTAATATATGAGATATAAGATATAAGATATAAGATATAAGATATAAGATATAAGATATAAGATATAAGATATAAGATATAAGATATAAGATATAAGATATAAGATATAAGATATAAGATATAAGATATAAGATATAAGATATAAGATATAAGATATAAGATATAAGATATAAGATATAAGATATAAGATATAAGATATAAGATATAAGATATAAGATATAAGATATAAGATATAAGATATAAGATATAAGATATAAGATATAAGATATAAGATATAAGATATAAGATATAAGATATAAGATATAAGATATAAGATATAAGATATAAGATATAAGATATAAGATATAAGATATAAGATATAAGATATAAGATATAAGATATAAGATATAAGATATAAGATATAAGATATAAGATATAAGATATAAGATATAAGATATAAGATATAAGATATAAGATATAAGATATAAGATATAAGATATAAGATATAAGATATAAGATATAAGATATAAGATATAAGATATAAGATATAAGATATAAGATATAAGATATAAGATATAAGATATAAGATATAAGATATAAGATATAAGATATAAGATATAAGATATAAGATATAAGATATAAGATATAAGATATAAGATATAAGATATAAGATATAAGATATAAGATATAAGATATAAGATATAAGATATAAGATATAAGATATAAGATATAAGATATAAGATATAAGATATAAGATATAAGATATAAGATATAAGATATAAGATATAAGATATAAGATATAAGATATAAGATATAAGATATAAGATATAAGATATAAGATATAAGATATAAGATATAAGATATAAGATATAAGATATAAGATATAAGATATAAGATATAAGATATAAGATATAAGATATAAGATATAAGATATAAGATATAAGATATAAGATATAAGATATAAGATATAAGATATAAGATATAAGATATAAGATATAAGATATAAGATATAAGATATAAGATATAAGATATAAGATATAAGATATAAGATATAAGATATAAGATATAAGATATAAGATATAAGATATAAGATATAAGATATAAGATATAAGATATAAGATATAAGATATAAGATATAAGATATAAGATATAAGATATAAGATATAAGATATAAGATATAAGATATAAGATATAAGATATAAGATATAAGATATAAGATATAAGATATAAGATATAAGATATAAGATATAAGATATAAGATATAAGATATAAGATATAAGATATAAGATATAAGATATAAGATATAAGATATAAGATATAAGATATAAGATATAAGATATAAGATATAAGATATAAGATATAAGATATAAGATATAAGATATAAGATATAAGATATAAGATATAAGATATAAGATATAAGATATAAGATATAAGATATAAGATATAAGATATAAGATATAAGATATAAGATATAAGATATAAGATATAAGATATAAGATATAAGATATAAGATATAAGATATAAGATATAAGATATAAGATATAAGATATAAGATATAAGATATAAGATATAAGATATAAGATATAAGATATAAGATATAAGATATAAGATATAAGATATAAGATATAAGATATAAGATATAAGATATAAGATATAAGATATAAGATATAAGATATAAGATATAAGATATAAGATATAAGATATAAGATATAAGATATAAGATATAAGATATAAGATATAAGATATAAGATATAAGATATAAGATATAAGATATAAGATATAAGATATAAGATATAAGATATAAGATATAAGATATAAGATATAAGATATAAGATATAAGATATAAGATATAAGATATAAGATATAAGATATAAGATATAAGATATAAGATATAAGATATAAGATATAAGATATAAGATATAAGATATAAGATATAAGATATAAGATATAAGATATAAGATATAAGATATAAGATATAAGATATAAGATATAAGATATAAGATATAAGATATAAGATATAAGATATAAAATATAAGACAAGATATAAGATCAGCAATTGTTTTGCTTCACCATCTCAGAGCTAGTGACGAAAATCTTTGCTTTCTTAGAATTGAACCAAAGTGCCGGAAAAATTTAAATTTTCGTTGTGATTTATGCCGTCTTGACTTACTCAAATAAGAAAATTAAGCATGTTTATTAAAAAAATTTACACATTTCTGGTAACATTTTAAGCAAATATTAATTCGGGTTTTCTCAAACTATTTCAAAAACTCAAACTATTTGCATTTTCTTTTAGTCAAAATTTTTATGCCGTCTACCTGACTACATATAAAATCTTTTTCTCCATTAGTTTTACGTTTTGGGCTATTTTACTAATTTGCGAAATGGAGTTTATGCTATTCTTTTATGGTGAAATTAATACAAAAACTAATAGTTTTAATTTACTTTTTATTTCACATTAGATATACATTGTATGCACACATAAATATTCCTCTAAGTTAAACTATAGTTTAGCTACTACAGACAAGTGCCTCGGTCTATATACCGTTAATATAACATATAATTTTTACTAATATAGAGTTGACATGATATTTTTATAATATGTGTAAGTTGCATATATTGCGTTTTTGTAAAGTAATTTCATCTTTCTTTTCTAGTCTTTAGTTATTAAGAGTTTTACAGTTATTAGACGGTTAGTTCTTTGTATTTAGTAGTTCTTTACAACACAATATTTTTCCGTGTTAGATATTTAGTATATAATTGAACTTAGCTTTAGTTTCATTAGATAGTTGTTTTTTTTTTTTTTTTTGTATATTTTATCAAAGAATATTTCTTCTTCTAGGAACAGCAAAATATTTATGTATGTATATATTTTCAATAGTTTACTTTCAGGATGAATTGAGCTTTGTTTTGTTTTTTTCATTATTAAACTATCTTGAATGTTTACAAAATGCTGCAGGTGCTCTTCTCACGGAATGGATTCACCTTCTGACTGGAGAAACCACTTAGCAGACAATCTTCATTTTCATGCTCGGATACATACTTCATCATAAGCATGGAGGCTTCGGATACCTGCATACGTGGTAAATCTACTTCACGACGTAGTTGCTCGTTTATTGCACGCTGCTGTTGTAGATTAGCAGCCATGATATCCAATACAGCAGTCTCGGCGAGCCCTATGATTGTGGAATTGATGATGGAACTGTTACAAGTTGACTTATCCACTTGTGGCGCACTGAAAAAAACAATTAAGTTATTTTATTTTAAATAAGCGAGCTGCAATATTTATAACATTTGTTTTAACATATTATTTATAATTATTACACTTACACAATAGCTGATAAAACAAAACAAAGCAAAAATACTTGCAATAAATTGTTGCTTCCGCTATCTATACCAGTAAATGCCGAAAAATATGCTGCTAATTTTTGCAAAAACAGTTTGACAAGAAAAGCCTCGAAAAATCAATCGGCTATGCGAAGCTATTCTACTGCCCAAGAGATGTCGCTGTTAGTGTAAGTCTGCATACAAAGCCGCATGTCTCATTTAGAACACTTGTCAGTCAAATTGTGGAAGTTTCGCCAGTTTTTGAAGTGTAACTTCTTAGGCGGCGATGTGACGATTTTTATTCAGGGAAAAAATTTAAAAAAAAGTCTACATATTTATAAACATTTAAGAAAAGAGTGAAGCTTTTTTGTATATAAACAGGTAACAAAAAGTGAAACGTTTTTTGTAAACATTGTATATAAGCACGTAATATATAGAAGCGCTGCCTGAAGGAGAGATTCCGTGATTGGCAGCTTTAGGGAATCTGTGGTTTCGAATCTGATGTCAGGATTTTAAAACTCAAGATTTCGGATAGGCCTGCCACCTGGATTTTTTATATTTTTGGAAATTCTTGTTTTATTGAAATTTTGACAACGGATTTGATTTCGAATCTAATGTCAGAGTTTTAAAAAACAAACTGGAGGATAGGGCAACCACCTAAATTTTTACCACAGGACTGCCACCTAGTTGTATGTTTTCACGAGTTTTAAACATTTTCTTACAGTTTTAGGGGATCGATGATTTCGAATCTAATATCAGAATTTAAAATTTTAACCACAAGGTTGCCACCTAGTAATATGTTTCTTACAAGTTATAAACACTTTTTAACAGTTTAAGAAATTTAGAAATTTATAATTCAAAACGGTGGATAGGAGCTGCCGTCTAAATTCTTACCCCAAAGTTGTCACTTAGTATTATGTTTTTTACAAATTTTAAACATTTTTCTAACAGTTGTAGTGGGTCGCTGATTTCGAGTCGAATATCAGAATTTTAAATTCAAGATAGCGGATAGGGTTGCCGCTTAAATTTTACCACAGGGTTGGCACTTAATAATATGGTTTTAATACAGGTTTGAACATTTTCAAACAGTTTTAAGTAGTTGTTGATTTCAAATATGATGTCAGAACTTTAAAATTCAAGATGGCGGATAGGGTTGCCAAGTAAATGTTTACCACAGGACTGCCACCTAATAGTATGTGTTTTACGAGTTTTAAGCATTTTCTAACAATTTTAAGGAGCCGTTGATTTCGAATATGATGTCAGAACTTTAAAATTCAAGATGGCTGATAAAATTGCCACCCAGATTTTTTTGTATTTTTACTTAATCGGTGCTGGGGCGCTATGGTAAAAGTGCGTCGCTGAATTAGAATCCGCTGTTGGAATTTCAAAATTATGTAATTTCTTACAATATGGTTGCCTCCTGGCAAGTAGTATTTTTTAGAAATATTTGATGATCGCTATTTTTATCGTTTTACTCAAAAAAACAACTTAGACCTTACGAGAAAGGAAGACGGGCTTCTTTTTTCTAAAAGTTTTTGGAAGATCTTGACGGCCCCATTCTTTGGTCACTTTTAAGACCTCATAGAATACGATCTTAATTTCTCGATACACCTTAGTGGTCACCGTATCTGTGCATAAAAATAGGTTTCATAAATTGTTTTCTTTTCCTTAATTTATGTTAGAAAAAAATAGTAATTGTGCAATCTGATATTGCTAGACGTATTGAGGCGTGAGGCCCTTTGGGACCTGATATGTTGTAGTTACGATATAATAAAGACTCAAAAATCATTTAAAAAACATAAATCCTATAATAAATTCAAAGTCCTTTATAAGATGTGGGGCCATAAATGAAAAAAAAGTAATGCAAACAAATCACCGATATGTATTAATTTTGTGATATTATTGCTCAAGATAAGCAACCATAATTTGAGTTGGCTCCCGGAATTCACGTCCAATGAACTCACGCCTGAAAAAAAGTCCAAAAATTTTGAAGCATCAAATTTTGAAAAAAATTCCAGAATTTGAAATGGCAATTAAACTCGAAAGAAGAAAATTATGCCCGAATGGTTTGGAAATAAAACCCAAAAAAAAATGGAATTTACACCCGAAATTTTCAGTAGTTTTTCGGGTTTTATTTTAAAATATTTCGGGCGCAATTTCTGTCGACTAGATTCAATGTAAGATTATCATAACATAAAGGAACACATTTGAGTAGTAAATTAATGTTCCCATGTGAAAATATCAGCAAAAATTTCCTTAAATCTATTTGTTTTTGATGCTATTCCATGAACAAGAGGTGAATGGATATTATGTCCGGATAAGGTCCAAATGGTGCTTTTTTATGACAAAATGATTTACCCTTATACGGAATGTTGTTTTTTACCTTCCGCACAAGGGCAAACCATTTTATCACAACGAGTTTGAAATTACTTAACTTTTTGGTAATAAACAAAAATTTGGAATAAATTCCAATGGACCTAAGCTCCAAGCTAATTTTTCGGGCCTCACTTCCTTTTCAAATATTTGCAAAAACAACCAGACATTTATTGGCACAAGCACACGAAAAAGTTACATAATTGCCAGAAATGTTAATTTTTCCAGAAAAATTTCAGGTTTTTTTACCTTCCGTACAAGGGCAAATCATTTTATCATAACGACTTCGAAATTTGAGTATTCGGGCGTTTTTTCATATTTTAATTTGGCTATCGTTTTCTGTGCCCAAATTCCAAGATTACTTTTCGGGCCTTTTCCTCCTTTTCAAATATTTGAAATAAAAGACCCGAAATTTCTTAACACAATCACCCGAAAAAATGGCATTATCTCCCGAAATTTCGACAATTTTTTCCCAGGAATTAATGCCATATTTTGTTTGAAGAATTTCGGGTTTTTTACGATTTTTTTCAGTTGTAAGCTTATGAGGAGTAAGTTTCGGTAGCCATTTAAATTGATTAAGTGCAATTAATACATTGCATGATTTCATTTAATGAACCTAGCTTAAAACAACTTATCAATGTTGACAAAAAGTAAATTACTGCAGGATTATTTCTAGAATATGCTCCATTCTTTACCGACGATTAACCCTTCCGAAACAGAAAAAATGGCAGGATATACAATATTGGCACAAGGAAAAGGTGCAAATTATTATTTATTATATACACGTGCTCACTTATTCACTGATCACAAGAAACTGCAACAGTCAAATGTCACACAAGAGTCAATATTTTGTACTAAAGAGGTATTGAAGATCACAAACAACGGAAAAATACATTTTCATTCACATTCTTGAGCAAATATAACATAGAGGTGTATTTAAACTTTTTGGGCTATATTGTACCGACCGGGTCGAAAGAGTTATGGCAGTATTCTAGAGTATAATTTTGAAAAACATCGAAATTTGAAAGGATTTTTTTTAAAAATTCAGATTATTTAACGAGTCATAGCCATTTAAGGGGTGCAGCATCAAATCTAGTACGACACTAACTCAAAACCTTAAAAGCGTTTTTCTCGAAACTAGTTTTTCAAACGGGGGACAGGGGGCGAACCTTCACATGGCAACGTGTCTGACCGCCTCAACCTGGCGAGGCCAGCATTATCCATGTAGAAATCGTCTCAAGTCGACTCAAACCTCCACGTGGTGTTCTCTGGGCAATGGCAAACTGGCATCCGTCAGTTTGACGGCTAATTTGAGCGGCGGATCACTCAATAGACCTTAAACATGGAATGTGCGCGGGGTTTGGGTCCCGCCACATTACTACTGCCCAATGAGAACTAAACCAGCCTCGGATAAGAACCCCAATTACGTTGACGACCACCGCAAACGAAAACGGACAATGATTTACGGATATGCCCCTGGAATGTCCGAACCCTTTATAGGGAAGGTGCCATTATCCAAATGGCGGAAGCCCTCAAAACAATCCGCCATCCAGGAAATGCGATGGAAAGGGCAAGGCTGCTCTAAACAAGCACACTGTGATATCTACTACAGCTGCCATGCGGAGAGGCGCGAATTTGGCTGTGGATTCGTTGTTAGCCGGAAATTACGCCACCTTGTTTCCCGGTTCACATCTGTCAACGAAAGATTGGCCACGATCCGCATCAAGGCAAAATTTTTCTCCATCAGCCTTATTTGCGCGCACGCCCCGACGGAGAAAAAGGACGAAGCCGTCAAAGACGCTTTCTACGCTAGTCTTGAGGACGTATACGACCACCTTCCGGTCCATGACGTGAAAATAGTCCCCGGCGATTTTAATGCGAAAGTCGGAAGGGAAGGCATCTTTGGCCCCACTGTCGGTCAGTTCAGTCTTCATGAGACCTCCACGAACAACGGTCTAAGACTGATCGACTTCGCAGCGGCGCGAAACATGGTAGTTGTTAGCACCAGATTTAAGCACCTCGACATCCACAAGGCCACCTGGCTGTCCCCGGATCAAAAAACGCGAAACCAAATTGATCATGTTGTAATCGACGGAAGGCATGCCTCTAGTGTTCTAGACGTGCGTACATTTCGGGGGGTCAACATTGACTCCGACCATTATCTTGTTGCAGCCAAGATCCGCATGCGATTATGCAATGCGAAGAACATACGCACAGGAATGCAACGAAAGCTAGATGCCGCTAAGCTGCAATTACAACGGACTGCCGAAGCCTACTCCGCTCAACTCTCGGTTAAGCTCAACCAACCAACCTCTGGACCCGACGACGCCGGCCGCTGAAGAAGTCATTGGTTTCCGGCGCCCGCAACCTCGGAACCAATGGTATGATCAGGAGTGTCGCATTCCGACTGCAGTAAAAAACGCCGCATATAGAAAAACGCTGCAGTCAGCTGCAACTCGAGCCGTGCGAGAAAACTACCGCGAAAAGATAAAGGAAGAGAGCCGCCTTTTCAGACGCAGGAAAAGCTTGAGCGTGAGGAACTAGAGGTATACCAGGGCAAGAAGGATGCACGAAAATTCTATCAACAGGTTAAGCGTCTAACCCAAGGTTTCAAGCCCAGAGCATCCACTTGTAGAGACGAAAATGGAGATCTGAATACGGATACGCAGTGTGTGCTGAGATTGTGGAGACGGCACTTCTCCAATTTACTTACTGGCGATGATTCCACCAATGCCGCCCATGGAGAGCGCAGTTCAGAGCTACCAATCAACAATGACGGAGTGGAAGTACCACCACCTAGCCATGAAGAGGTTCGAATTGCTATCCAACGACTCAAAAATTACAAAGCAGCGGGTGCTGACGGCCTGTCCGCTGAATTGTTTAAAACCGGCGGCGATGAATTGATAAGGCGCATGCATCTGCTCATCAGCAAAATATGGCTAGAAGAAAGCATGCCCGACGATTGGAACCTCTGCGTACTGTGCCCTATACTTAAGAAAGGAGACCCAACAATCTGCGCAAGTTATAGAGGTATCAGTCTTATTTCCATCGCATATAAGGTTCTCTCCAGCGTACTGTATGAAAGATTAAAGCCGATTACAAAAACACTGATTGGACCTTATCAGTGTGGCTTTCAACCTGGTAAGTTCACCATAGACCAGATTTTCACGCTACGACAAATCCTGGAGAAAACCCACGAAAATCAAGTTGACACACACCATCTCTTTGTCGATTTTAAAGCTGCGTTCGATAGCCCGAGAAGGGATTGCCTATACGCAACAATGTCTGAGTTCGGTATACCTGCAAAGTTGATTAGACTTTGCAGAATGACGTTGAGCAACACACGCAGCTCCGTCAAGGTAGGAAATGACCTCTCCGAAACCTTCAATACCGAAAGAGGTTTCAGGCAAGGCGATCCACTGTCTTGCGATCTCTTTAACATCATCATGGAGGGGATCGTACGAAAGGCCGGTGTGCATCGTAATGGCACCATTTTCTACAAAGGCGTCCAGCTCCCTCTCTCGATCGACAAAACTAACACTCTACAAGACGCTCGTTCTACCTGTGCTGCTTTATGGCGCTGAGGCATGGGTAGTTTCGCAAACTGACGCAGCCGCTCTGGGGGTGTTCGAGAGAAAAGTTCTTCGCAAAATCTTCGGTCCTGTTCGAGTCGGCGATGACTATCGCATCCGAATGAACCACGAGCTCTATGAGCTCTACGAAGACATTGACGTAGTTCGGCGTATAACTGTGCAGCGACTACGCTGGCTAGGACATGTCCATCGTATGAACGACGAAGCTCCAGCGAAAAAGGTGCTCGAGGCGAGGGTCGCTGGTCAACGACGACGAGGGAGACCATGCCTCCGATGGATGGACCTGGCTGAGGAAACCCTATCCGCACTTGGTGTATCCGATTGGAGAAGGCGCGCGCAAAGCAGAGGCGCCTGGCGAGAGCTGATGAGGTCGGTTGAAACCCGGACACGGATTGTTACGACCACCTAAGTAAGTAAGTAAGTTTTTCAAACACGTTTGACATGATATCTCAAGTTCTAAGGAACCGATTAACTTTGAGGTATGCGCATTTTTTTTATATTCCTCTATAACTATAATATTGTAAAAAAATTTTTTAAAATTCAAAACTTTCAAAAATATTACAAAAATTACCTCTTTTTTCAAACAGCCACCATTTCACGAAAAAAATGTTTTTTCTCTATTCCGGAATATTCTTATATTCTTACTAAATAAGAAGTTTTTCCGATGACAAGAACGGTTGAAATCGTTTCAAGATGGAGGCACACCTTTTTAGTACCTCAATCTACTAGACTACTGTAATTTTTTGAATTTTAAATTTATTTGGTTTATAATTTTTTTGTGTATTATTGAAATATTAGCAAACATCTAATAAAAAAATGCATACAAAATTATTTTTAGATTTTTTTTTATTGAATTTTAAAATATGCCCAAAATGTTCCCCTCTAGACTAGAAAACTGCCTCAACGTTTTCGTATTGAAAATGTCAAAGGTAACAATAGAATTTGTATTGCTTTAATAATCATTTTTATGATTTATGTAGAGAAAATCCAAGGACTTTAAGTAGAAGCCTTCGCAATGAAGAAAGATCCTTCATAAAAATTACGGAGGAACACTTCATCGACTTATATCGCTTTCCCAAAGCGCTGAACATAAATTTGATTGAGGAAGTAAAACCATATCTGAAAAAAATAAAGAAGGCGCGTGCACTTCCAAGCCATATCAAAGTGTTAAACGCACTTGGATTTTTTTGTAACTGATAGCTTCCGATGTGTCGTCGCACAAGACTACTTATCGTCAATGTCACAAGCATTGGTTAGCCGCTGCGCTACTGAAATTAATAAAATTGTCCCCCGACACGTCCACTTTTCAAGCCGAGCAGAGTTTGCTGAGGGAAAAAAAATATTTTTGAACAATACAACTTTCCGGGTGCTATCGGGATTCGCAATATCAACATTTTCCTTTAAAGAGTTGATGAAATTCTCTTTCTGTGTATCGCTTGCCCTTTTGCCCTACGCTGCTCTTCATTTTCCATTATTTTTTTTATTTAAATTATTTTCTGTCGATAACTTGCGTTTCCGACATAACTTGCGTTTCGGCGTTAACTTTGTTTTTATTTCAGCATAAAGTAAACAACTCGTTGCACTTTTAACAAACTACCGGAATTGCATTTCCGTGTTGACGTGAAAACACATTTTACATGACGATTAAGGCGAATTTACACAATTCACTCAAAACGATGACAGTGAACGTTTAATGATGACAGTGAATCAATTTTTAATTTACATTATTCAAAGTGTAAATTTAAAATTTGGTGGATGATTGAAAATTAGGTTGAATGTTGAATGAAAACTAATTCGCAGGATGATTTATTTTATTGACGTTAAAAAAATAATGCAATGTCGTCTAAGATAATAAAAACTGGAATTAAAATAATAGTTCTAGCATTGTTGCAAGAACTACAAAAAGAAATAGAAAAAAACATAAGTACGTTTCTTTCACTGTTCAATGTGGATGACAATCATCTTCATCTTAAAGATGAAACTCAATTTATACTGTTCAAATCGGATGATACATCTAAAGTGAACAATGATAAGCTCTATTTTTAACTATTGATTGAACTTTTAGGCCTTTTCCACACTTGGTCAACGCAACCCCAACTCAAGTTGCTAGCCTGTGTACTGCAACAAGTTCTCGACACGTTCTCAACTTGTTCAACGCAACGCGGCCTTCCACAATTTTCATCGGCAACTTCGGCAACATCGGCAACTTGTTGCATCAGTTTGTTTTGTGAATTCAATTATTTGTAGTGCAGTACGCTATATATTAATCAAGGTAAAAAAGCTTATTAATTAGTCCCTTCTTTCATTAATAGAATCTAGAAGAAGAATAAATAGTTTGCAGTATAAATGAGCAAGTGTTCAATATTAAATTAGTGTAAGAAATAATAGTGTAAGAAGTCGAAAAACATGAGTTATTATATAATTACACATGTTGCACGACTTTTGAGGCAAGTCTGAAAGCATTCAGTTTATAATTGCATTACTTACTTACTTAGGTGGCTGTAACAACCCGTGTCCGGATTTCGACCGACCTCATCAGCTCTCGCCAGGCGCCTCTGCTTTGCGCGCGCCTTCTCCAATCGGATACACCAAGTGCGGTTAGGGCTTCCCCAGCCTGGTCCATCCATCGGAGGCATGGTCTCCCTCGTCGTCGTTGACCAGCAACCCTCGATTCGAGCACCTTTTTCACTGGAGCTTCGTCGTCCATACGATGGACATGACCCAGCCAGCGTAGTCGCTGCACAGTTATACGCCGAACAACGTCAATGTCTTCGTAGAGCTCATACAGCTCGTGGTTCATTCGGATGCGATAGTCATCGCCGACTCGAACAGGACCGAAGATTTTGCGAAGAACTTTTCTCTCGAACACCCCCAGAGCGGCTGCGTCAGTTTGCGGGCAATTGCATTGCTTTTCAACTTTTTCGCTATTGCGTTGGAAATGCGTTGACCAAGTGTGGAAAAGGCCTTAGTGTTAGCAATATTGTGGAAAGAATCATCAACTATTGTGAAAAGTTAGGCTACACTTTTAAATCTGTCAAAAACAGCTGTTTTTCTGTATGAATTATTTGACACCTTCAGCTGCAGCAATGGTTTTGTTAGTAGTTGTATGCATTGAATAATAAAATTTAATCTGCCTTTTGCGTAGTAATATATGAAATTGGCTAATTTGGTGTAGAATAATTAAATTTAACAAATGGCGGAAAATGAGAAAACAACAAATGAGATAAAACCAACGAAACTGCTAACAACTGCCAACGAAGCAAGTGACAATGACGCAGGTGCCAAATTAGATGAAGCAAACAAAAAGGAGACGGTGGAACTAACAACCAGGGAGGCTTATTTTGCCAGCCTCAATGCGTGGGTCAAGCATGCCAACATTTCGCAAAATGCCATGGCGCTCTTTCCATATTATCTCTTCAGCAGCTATCCTCAAATATTCCAGAACCAAAGCGCAACAGGCATAGGCATAAATCCCGGACTGGGCAACGCTGCGGCAATTAACCTAACACGTAATGGAGTGGTACAGCAGCCTGGGGTTGGTATGGGTGCTGGAGGCATTGGGAACATGGCTGATAGACGAGTCAACAATATGATTGTTCTCAGCGAACAGATGCAAGCGGAGATCATCAATCGCAATGGTGGCTATGAGCATGTCATAGCGCCGTTCTGGAAACGAGCACTAGCCGAGTTAGTTGATGTTTGCATACTACTGGTGCTTAAGCTGGTGGTCACATTTACGGTAATGAATATATTCGATTTCGATCTGGGCTTCGAATTTGACAAGGAAGTTTTACGAAAATCACTTGAAGATGACTACGCTGGCTTTTTGGCTTTGTCCACAGATTTTCTGGCCTTCTCTTCGGATCTGCTTTTGTTAGAGATTCTAACGAAGGTCATTGTGTGTTTTTACGAGGCTTTCTGGACACGTCATGGCGGCGCAACACCTGGTAAAATGTTGCTGGGCTTGCGTATTGTATACATTGAGGCAATGCTACCATTGCAGCCACAACAACCGCCGCAAATCGGTTTTCGAGCGCAACGGTCGCAACTCAAGGCTCTGCTCTTTCCAGCCGAGATACCCGGATTCAAACGTTCCTTCATGCGTGCCGTGGCCAAAAACGTGCTTATGACATTGCTCTTCCCTATGTGCTTCATGGTGATTTTCTTCAAAAATAATCGCACAGCTTATGACATCATGACAAAAACTGTCGTCATCGAAGATAATCCAAATGCGGTACTGCGAAGACAACGCTGAAGGGCAGGAAATGTGGTTGAAGAGTGATTGAGGGAGCGTAAATGTTTTATTTAATAATAATCAAACTCATTGTATAAGGTTTGCAAACAAATAAAAATTGTTAATTATTGAACAATATTGTTTTGAAAAACACTGTTTTTAATTTTTCGAAAATTCTTCAAATAAAGAATATTAAAGACACTTCAAAAGAAATAATTAGCGTTGTAGAAACCTAGTACTCTTGGAAACAGAATTCACAACAACATATATTGCTTATGTATTATCGGATAACATAGGTTAGGCGGATAAGCGAAATATTTGTCTCGTTTCAATTCTGATTCCAGGAGCATTTGATTTCAACATCAGTCCCGAATCATGACAAAATCATCTAGCCTATTTCACATGAGCATTAACCAGAGATGCCGTCGTAACGCGATCCTTTCCAGGGACAAACAGAGGTGCACCTTTATACGTTGCCACTAGTTCAGTGTTTGTTTTTAGATCGGGTGCTACAGTTTCAAAGATCTTCTTTTTCGGATTTAGCTGAGCATCGGGCTGGCGCGTATAACCTTCGCAGGACACTACATCTCCGGCTATAGCACCGGCTGGTGGACTCAATAGCTCAACTTTGTCAGGTGTCGAAGCGCACATAACCATGCCCTCCGAGGTGATGCCACGCATTTTGGCGGGTTTGAGGTTGCATAATACCACCACTAAACGATTTTGCATCTCCTCAATTGGCACATGCTTGACTAAGCCCGATACAATAGTGCGTGGTTGTGCATCGCCGCAGTCTATTTTCTCTACGTACAAGCTATCTGCATCCGGATGACGTGTCACTTCGATGATTTTGCCAACGCGCAAATCCAAGCGTCCTACATCGATGGGCAATTCAGGCACCGCAGCAGGCGTCGCAGGTTTTTCCTTTTTGGGTTTAGTTTCCTTAGGGGCCGCTTTGGTTGCAGGAACACCATTAGCGGTTGTTAAAGATTTCTCAGTTGGAGGTCCTGCAGCCGATGCCGCTGTGCAAAGTGTGCGCGCACCTGGCACTGAAATAATCGGTTTGCCGTTACTCTTCATTAGAGCCAGAAGCTGCAGACGAGTATCTTCTACCTGTATTCGAAGCAGCTCATTTTCGCGGCTCAACTTCTGCTTCTTTTTAATGATCATGTGTTTCTGCATTGCTTGCAACTAGAATGTTTCAAGATATTGCAATTCCAAGACATTAGTGTGGTTTTATATTTTTTTATTCAAAGGCTCACCTCGGATTGCATGGATGTTATAAGCTCTTCACTTAGTTGATTTTTCGCTATAATTTCATTTAACGAACTCATTTTGCTGATATTTCCTCTATTTCTAATTAAATTGTTGCTAAAAGTTGTGAGATTTTTGCTTAGATAATAAACGCTGATAATGCGGTTTGACATATCTTATTTGTACAGAATTGACCTTCAATTCACAATAGTGAAGGTGAGCAGCACTGCCAGGCTAAATTTTATGTGTATGTCAGTTTAAAATTGGCAAATCGGTGAGGCAAATCACAATAAAACACAGTTTTTAATAAATCCACCTTTCTCTTGTCTCATCACTGTCCAAATCTCACTGTTACAAAAACTATAGCAATATACTTACCACATTGAACACAACACAGCTACTAGCTGCGTCTTTGTTTCACACGTTAGGAGAGCGAACCTATTTATATGATACTGATATATCGCTACTTCATTTACTCGCTATAGACAACATAAATGATAAATACATAAAAAAGTACAATTCCGTCGGAATTCACTGTCAAAGGCGAAGAATTTTTCTTGGGTGTGTATCGTTACAATTTCTACATTTTATTTAAATTTTAACAAAAAATACAATTATTTAAGCTAAAAAAATGATACAAAAGTGCTTTTACTGCCGTATACTTGCAAAGTGATATACTGCTTAAATAAAATATTTAAATTTGTGTGTGTGTGTGTGCGAAAATTGCTTATAAAACTGCAACTGCAGATAAAAAATAATTTTTGTATTTATATCGATATTTATTCATATATTTAACAATATCTAGTCTAAATATAATTTATCTAGTTATTAACACGCTTTATACTTATTTGCTTTTAATATGTTGCTTTTCCCCTGGCGCTACATCCGACTCATGTCAGCACTTTTAGAAAAAACCCTGCATTTAACCACCCCTCAGTATTAACGTTTTGGTTATTTGCATTCATCATACTATTTGCTTAACGATTATTCATTAATCGATTTAACTCTAAAAGCCCACCAATGTCAGCGGACTACAATAAATGCTGACCATTTGCTAATTCTTTTTAGCTAATGTCTTAGCTATTCCGTAATCTTTGTGCTAAACATAAACAAATGTTTATTTTAATGTATACGATTAGAAGCATGACACGCTCAACTTGATAAAAAACAAGTAAAGCCAAATTGACTTGACGCTTTGTGTGCAAGTCTACAAGTCAACTTATCAAGCATATTGAGAATAAAGAGCGTGGCAAAGTTTCCTAAAATTAAAGTATAATTTAGTAACGTTGATCACGATTTTTTTGAAAATATGTGTCTTCATATGTGTCTATCATATGTGACGAGTATTGCTCTTTTAAGAATTGCAAACTAGACGCGTTTAGCAGTCATTTAACGTAATAAGATGAACAATTTTTGCCTTGACATATTTTTATTTAAAACAAAATTTGTTGATCTTATTACGCTAAATGGCTTTGCTGAAAGCGTCTAGTATGTAAATCTTAAAATTATGTATTTTTTCACTCCTTTTTTTTCATTCAGGTGCTTTTTTTATTTTACTTCGATATTGTGGGTGAAATAGATGTAATGGGGAGAAATCGGCTTCAGATTCGCGATCAGCACCCCTCAATTATATTATGTGTTAGAAATTTCCAATATTCAAAATCTAGCCGCACTGTGTAATTAATGGTTAATCAGTCATTATCAGTTTTCTCAGCAGGATTAATATTCCAACTTGCTTATCCATTAAGAAAAGGGATGTAAAAATAAAAAGTATGTACTCATTTTAGCAATAGACTCAACAGGTGTCGCCTGCTGTGAATGGTCGTTTGATATATATAACTAAGTTCATATTGACGTTATTGTGAAATTTGATAATCAAGCAGTCTGTTGCAATAATTTTGCAAAAAATTGCCACGATTTAAAATATTCCAATAAATATTGACGCAACTTTAAAAATAAATATAAAAGGTGATCCAATAAGAGCTTCCTACTTTGTTTTTTAAATAAAATGCTTAAAAATCATTATATCGATGCAAATCTTTATTTGGAACGATAGTTGGGTTCACACAACTCAATGTTTAAAAATTATTTTCTTCAAATGTTGCCCCCGACTAACTCTTAAATGGTCCATTCTGTGGTTTAAATTTTCGACAACTCTTTTGAGCATATCGGCCGGTATTCCTGGAATAACACGAGTTATGTTGGTTTCCAAAGCGTCAACAGTTTCGGGTGTGTCGACACTAACAAGTGATTTAACAAATCCTCAAAGAAAGTAATCCAATGGCGTCAAATCACATGATCTTGGTGACCTATTAACAGAACCATTTCTTGTGATTATGTTTTAATCGAACCCCTCAATAAAGTGATTGTTTCTGTAACTGATGACTGATTATGGTAGTAAGTTTCCTCAATTAATAAACGTTGTTCGGGAGTAATGGTGTAATTATGTTCGCGTAACGCGACGTAACGTGGCCGTAGCAAATGACATTGCACGTAGCAAATCGCGTGTTGATTATGCAGACGTATATCTACTTAAAAAAAACTTCAAATCAGCTGCTTTTGGTTACAGAAAGTAAAAAAATTTTTTAATGGTTTCAAAATTAAATAAATGCAGTAAAAATTGTAACATAAATTCCAATATGTCTCCGAAAACACAAATGCAAATGAAATAAAGTTTTGTTATCAATAATTTTCACTATGAACCAAGGGCAATCGGAGCGCCATGAGTAATTGGATTGGAAGACCAAAACTATGCCTGTTTTAAATGCAGCTTTGAAAAATTACGTCGGCATCGCGGACCGGCGGAATGCTTACCTGCTGACCGCATTGCATTTGGCAGTGGAGCGGACCTATGTTGTGGCTGTGCATCATTGTGGTAGCTTTTTCCCATTTGCATGCACCAGCAGCTCCACGTGATTGTTCCGTCAATTTTTTTTATTTTCCACTTTTAATATTTTCATGGCACTCAGATTGCCTTTGGTTTATATTCATTTAAAACAAAAGAAGTGGAACTTTCAACGCACAAATTTGTTTATATTAGGTGTGTTTCCGTACTCACACTGTGTAACTTGTGGGACACTATTTTCTGTTTCCGTACATTCTGTTCTTAAAATGGGAGGAGAAGAACAAGCATAAAACCGCTCTCTCGAGCACACAAAGTGCACACAGAGTGCTAGAACGCAAGACTCCGAGTAAAGTAAGAACAAGCATCAAGAAGAACAAGCATCAACTTCACAAGCAAATTGACATAATTTTAATTGGCGCAATTTACGTTTGACATGTCCGCAGTCAAAATCAGTTGTTTTGTACTTGAAACTTACTAGAAGCTGTTTCCGTACTTTTGCAACTATTCTCACATTTCATTTTTACTCTCTCAGTTTGAACTTACACAAATCTTACTTAATCAGTGTAGAGTACGGAAACACACCTTTTATATTATATTTAACTGGAAATTCGCGGTACTAGAAAGAATAAAATAATTCTGCCGAACATATTTATTTACGGCATATAAACTAAACGCACATAAACAATCACAATGTAGATGTCACAAAAACGCAGAGTTACGTAGAGTTTAAAATGAAATTGAACTTTTTATTTGTTCTACGTTTATCTTAAGGTTACCAGATAAAATTCTCTTTATCTACATTTCTCTAAGCTACGTTGCGTGAATTATAACCACATACACACAACTCCCATATAGCAGAAATTCAAGTGGCATTTGCTACGGCCACTTTGCTTCGCGTTACGCGAACATAATTGGACCATAAAGTCTATTCATGGTTGAGTCGTATTGAATACTAAACACAAGCGTCATATGTACAAGCCATTTGACACATAACAGCTGTCAAAACAACCCAGTTGAAAAAGAGACCTCGTATTGGATCACCTTTAGATATATAATGTGGGCTCAACTAAATGACGGGATGAAGTGTTGATAGAAAATAATTTAGTAACATTTTTAAATTCTTCACATATACAGTATACAGTATACAGCAAAAAAGTGCCTCCACTTTTATACACAGAAGGCATTCTTTTAATATATTCATGTCATTAGAAGGAATGATTCCTTAGTCTTCTCTAGAAGCGCTTCCAGAATTTCGTCAGTGGGAGATTTCCTTGAGACATTCAATGAAAGGATCGAAGTCTTTTGTTGAGTTTAATCCAATATATACAGGTATACTGAAATTTAACTTAATTAAAATTGGAATTAAGTATGTTTTTCGAACTTTAATTGAATTGAATTGTTATTTGAAATGTATTCCAGTTCATGATAATGTCTGTTGAGTGCGCTTCTCGAGTAAGAAGAGCTAAGAAGAAGCACAATTGGATCTATGGATTGTCTTCTGAAAGCATCGCTCCTAAGAATGCCTATAAAATTTGTGCTGAAAATTTTGTTGGGATTGTGCGAGACCTAAGCAATTCTCCCTACCCATTTGAATTAAGTTTCGAATTATTTGTTTATTCTTCAAAGGAATAAAATAAGCTTATATAATTTTTTAAAACATTTATTTTAAATCCAAAACATTTTTCGTTCATAACGGCTTATAACGGTATAAAATGCAATTGTTTTAGGCTTAATCATAATTCGCACCTAATATCGCTCAAACTGTAATTATTCTTTGCCATTATTACAGTGCTTTTTCAACATATATGGGTATGTTCAGCCTGAACGTATGCACATACATAAACGGCAAGCATGATTTCAGGCAGAACATTTTTAAGAACAGTGTATGTTGTAAATGCACTGTAATAATAGCAAAAAATAACATCAGTTTGAGCGTAAATGCTTCCAACCCGTCGTGGGACGGGCTTTTATACTAGTAAACTAATAAAAACGCAATACAAACACTGCAAATACAAATTTTGAAGTACCGCATCGAAAAGTTAATTTAGAAAGATTTCCCTGTCTGAATAAAAAACATAAATAAATCATAAAAATGTTTTTATTATCTTCAGGGAAATATAGGGCCTTCAAGTTTGAATGAAAACTCTAGCACGTGCTTTTTTTTTTCTTAAAGATAAAGCGGGCTTGGGTTAAACTTTCTTCTTCAATTTCGGCCTTGGCCTTAACCACAAAACAATAAGTTTAAAAGGTAATTTCATCCAAAATAACATTTTAGAAATTGAGATCCTTCTTTATTCTGAAGAGGCCCAATTGAATAAGTGAAAAATTTACGACAACAAAGATCCATAATACACATAAAAGTTTACAAAGAGAGATTAACAGCATTACTAGTAAAAGTTATTGATTGATTGATAACATTTCTAAACTTTAATTATATCCAAAAGATGGCCAGGATATTCACACAATTAGGATATTTAATAATATAACTTTTTATAACTTTACAAAATATTGAAGCAATTGAAAATATTAATTGAAATCTGAGATCATCAAATCCGTTAAGCTGCGATGAATTTATCATAAATCAAAAATATTATTTAAAGTCGTTGTAAAAGTTGCTTAGATTTTGCACAACATTTTTTTAGAATATTTTTTGTTTTTGATTTAAAGTAAACTGTTACCGAAGAAAAATGTTTTGGTTTTTAATAAATGTTATAATTACTATATAAGCTTTAAAGAAAAATTTTTGTTTTTACTTTTATTTATTATGCAATTTGATTAACTTTTCCCATTACCGAGTTGATTTCGAGGAAAAATCTTTCCTCTGTTTAGTTGATGAGCTCCTCTCTGGTGGTGAATCTCTTTCCGCCGAGCCATTTCTTCAGGTTTGAAAACAGAAAATAGTCGCTGGGTGCCGAATCTGGAGAATATGCTGGGCGAGGAAGCAATTCGTACTTCAATTCATGGAATTTTGCCATGGGAGCTGAACATTTGTGAACGCGCGTATTGTCTTGATAGAAGAGCGCTTTTCCTCGACAAAACGTTTCTCTTTCAAAGCGTCGTAGTATTCGCCATTGATCGTTCTTTTCGGTGAAAGGTAATCGATGTAAATTATACCACGTTCATCCCAAAATATTGTCGCTATAACCTTCCCGGCCGATAGCACCGTCTTTGCCTTCTTCGGAGCACGTTCGGTCGGTGAAGTCCACTGTTTCGACTGTTCCTTTGTCTCTGGTGTGTAGTGATGGATCATGTTTCGTCCACGGTTACTAATCGACAGAAAAAATCCTTATCTTTGTTCAACATCGCCAAACACGTCTTTGAATTAGAGTGAGCAAATGCGGCACCAATCTTGCAAATAATTTTTTCATATCCAAATGATTTCGCAAAGTGTTCCAAACCCGTTCGTCTGAGAAGGCTACGGCCCCAACAATCTCGCACACTTTAACTCTGCGATCGGCCAACACGATGTCGTAAATTTTTGTGACCATTTCATTTGGGCGTCCAGAACGTTCGGGGTCACTTGTGCTTGTACGACCGCATCGAAATTCAATAAACCACTTGTAACCAATCATTCCAATCGATGGTTTTCCTTGATTTGGCTGATAGTTTTTTTGCGCAAAAAATAATGCTTGATGAGCACACGAAACTTACCTTTTCAATTTTCGCCAAAATCCACAAGATCGTCTGCTGTCAATGTCTGTCAAACACAAACTAAGCGCCGCCGCAGCGAGCTGAAATTTTGACAGCAGTCTATTAACAGATGGTAGTTGACAGGATCAGTGTTCCATTTAAAGTTACTTCGCGGGAAATTAAAAAATTCACTGAATTATCAAACGGCCCTCGTAATATTGGGTTGTTCAAAAATAAAGTGCATTTTTCTGATAGACGTCACTGTTGTCCTCAAAGTCATATGTTGAGGTATATGTTATTTTTTGTGCACAACAGTTTATTTACATTAAAATCAAATATATTAATCCAATTTTTCCTGCTTTTCTTTGAAAGTTGTAAGAGTTTTTCAAAAATGGACAACTTTGATGGAGAATACTCTATATTTTGCTCTTTTACGAGAATAGCTTCAAAAAACAACTGAAGCCAGATAAAAATGAGTGGAAATTTATGGCGAAGATGGTATTAAAGAAAGAAAATGTCAAAAGAGGTTTGCCGGTTTCCGTGATGGAGATTTTTCTAACATGCATGCTCCTCGTTCTAGTAGGCGTATGCTCTCGGAGTTTGACGATGGATAAATCAAGTCGCTACAGGAGATAAACAAGCATTTGACAGTCAGAGAAATTGCGAGTACTTTTAATTTGTCCGTTGGAAGCGTTCACAGTCATTTAAATACCGCAGGCTTCATAAAAAAATTGAATATCTGGCCCTGCACGAATGGAAAGAAATTCACAAAATCAATCTAGTTGATATTTGCAATCGGGTCATGAAGCATGAAAAAAGCGACCCATTTCTCAAGCGATTAACTGCGGGTGAAAAGAACAAGAAAAAGAAGCTGGTGCAAGAAAGATGAAGCGCCGGAGTGGCAAGCAAACGCAGTCATTCACCGGAAAAAGGTTTTGCTCTGAATCTGGTGGGCTTGGAAGAGGCGAGCTACTCCCACAGAATAGAACCATAAATTCTGAAGTCTACTGTGGGCAACTACATAATTTGAGCAATGCCATCCAACATAAACGTACTGAGCTGGTCAATCTAAAGGAGATGGTCTTCAACCACGATGACGCCAGGCCTCTTACGAGTTTGGTGACTCGCCAAAAATTGCTCGAGTTCGGATAGGATGTTTTGCTTCATCCACCCTATAGTCCAGATCTTATGGCCTCGGATTGCCATATGCTTCGGTGCCGGCAAACTCATTGAATGGTAAAACCTGTGATAATGACAGTCTTATCAAACAGCAACGTGAGACCTGCGTGGAATAATGAAGCTACCACAGAGTTGGGAAAAGTTGATGGAACAAAACATTTCATTTATTTGATTTATAAAATAAATGAATCTACATAAACTGGAAATAAAAAACCATACTGACTTTTTGAACAACCCAATAATATAAAATACAATTTTGGCAATCTATTACAAATAATCAGCCCTATTATGAATAAAATTTCGCCCGGAATTAAAAAAGGGAGTTTTCATTTTTTAGACGGAATGTACTTTTAAAGATTTTTTTTTTTATAAAAATCTTAAAAATTGACGATAAATGCAAATATTTGTGTTAAAATGTTTCAAAAATTCCGTTAACTTTGCCAAATACGGAAATCCCCTTTTTTAATTCCGGACGAAATTATATTCACAATAGGGTTGAACATTCCAGACGAATTAAAATCCACTGCTAAAAGGCTGATTGAAAGAAATCAGATAAAAAATCTATAAAATCAGATTTCCCATGACCTGAGTCACAACATTTGCAACACAAGGAGAGTGCATAACAACTTTGAACGGAGACAAATTTGTGTCTGATCAAAATCGGATTGCAGAAGTGAGCTTAAAGTGATGCCCGTATTTGTATATTGAATAGTTTTGTTTACTCTAAAAATGTCAAATTTATTACTAACAGCACAGTAAATATTTGATCGAAACTTAACGAAGAGGGAATTGAGAAGAAACGGCAAAAAAATGCAGAGAAAATACAGTCCGTCCTACAAATTTTTCTCCAATTTGTACTATATGACTACTCACTTACACCAATTGAATCCATGCATTCTTACTATTTGAAATGCTCTAGTTTTAATTTTCAATGACAAAAGTTGTAAAAAAAAATTAAGTATCATACGGGCATAAGATAAGAACGTTTTATTTTAGTTATTATAACTGCAAAAAGTCCTTTCAAACGATAAAAATTTGAGTCGGGGTGCGTCTTCGAGAAATTCGTTTTATATCACAAAGTTTGCTTTTAGATATTATAATTTTTGCCTTGCATTATGTATTTTCGCACTTAATTTTATTTGTACATGTTTTTTGGCTTTTCTTTTTTAGTGCCAACCTTATTTCAAAACATTTAATGTTTTTTTGCTTGTTTTTCTTTTTCATTTTTTTATTGCAGCTATTAAATCCACAACAACGTACAAACTCACAATTCCACTACAAATATTCAAACAAATTCCACCATCCTCACCACCTCTGCCACCATCATTATCAACAACGTAGTTACTAAGTTTTTAATTAACTAAAAAAAAGTTGCTCATTATTTGAACGACATATTGTTTTATCCATTTAATTACAACGCGATATCTCGCAAATCTTTCAAACATAGGCCTATCAGATACAGCCGTGATGGACGTCATGTCATCCTCATTGCAACAGCAACGCTCTCTTGTGGAACAGCTGCGTCGCGAGGCAGCTATTGAACGTCAAACAGTTTCGGAATCTTGCGCCAAAATGATGAAATACATCACGGAGCACGAGCAGGAGGATTATTTGTTGACCGGTTTCACCAGTCAAAAGGTTAATCCCTTCCGCGAGAAGTCATCGTGCACTGTGCTTTAAGGCGCAGGCGTAATGTTGTTGTTACAGACATGTTTGGTTGGAGATTCGTTTATATTTATTTTTTTGGATTTGGTAAAAGATGTGATGGTAGAAATTGGAAATTGAAAAACCACGAGTTTATATGAAAAAAAAACAACCTTAACAAATTACAAAAATAACCCAGCAGACCACCAATCAAAGGATGCAAGCAAGAAAGGCACGATCTTTTATATATTTGAAATATTTATCTATACAAAAAAAAAACAATAACAACTACAACTTAAGCAAAAGCACATGTTAGCTTTTCAAGTACAATACATACTCACAAACACTTAAAGGACAACAACAACCACAACTAACAGATATTAAAAACATATTTTGAAAATATATATACCACAATTTATAGGGAAAATATCAACAAAAAATGCAACTAAACTGAACTCACAGAAAAACTACTATATATTATATACATTTATTATTAAATAATCTCAAATAAAACATATTTAAACAAAACAAATGCTCCAACAACAAAAGTTTATTTAAAATAACATTCTAACAACAACAAAATACAGCATAATTTCTAAACTATAAAATTTAATAATCCTTTTAAGAAAATTTAAAGCAAAACTTTAAGAAATATCTAAGCAATTAGCTGCTAGTCTATAAAAATAATAACAAAGATATTATATATACTTACATGCATATATCTAAAATCAGCAAACTTAGTAATTGAAAAATGTTATCGCAAGCAAAGAAACAAATGTTATTAGTCCAAACTTATACAACAAAAATGCAAAAAAAAAGCGTTCAACTCATTAACAAATATGTATTTAAAAACTAAAATACCAAGAAAAGCTTTACATAGCTTAGTCAATAAAAAATGTTATTACATATTTAGTAAAATATAAAGCTAAATTTAAGCTTATTAGCAGTAATATATATAAAGTTACATTTTGATTAATATTCATATATAAAGCTTACTAAGCGCGCTTAGCTTAAAACTTATTTAATCGATGCTCCTACTAGAAGTTGATACTTAAGCCAAATGCTGCTTGACACAAACTTTAGCTAAATACAAGCTTTTTCACAAATTAATATTGGATAAATTTTGTTGAGTGCTTGCGAAAGCTTTTTACTAGACGTGCTTTTCTGCCAATTGCTTGGTATAGAAGAATTTTCGATTAAAGGGATTTTTTTTTAAACAGCAGCTTTTAAAAGCTAAATAAACAAGTTTTATTGGGCTTTTATATGATATATGGCGGGTTTTAGTGAATGCAAAAGACGTTGTAAATAAAGACAAATAATTATTTGTCTTTATTTACTAATAACTATTTTATGGTTCTACTAATGTTTATAAATGTTTATTTTATATTCGATGATGTCAAAATTTGTTAGTACTGAAGATGTTAAGTTTTCTTATTGTCTTGAGAGAGAACATACTCAGAAGTAAGAGAGGTCGATCCAATCAGCTGTTTATTTTTGTGATATGAATGGATTCAGTTTGTTATTCGTCGCATATCCATCTAAACTGTGAAAAAAAATAAATTCTCTGCACTTAGTTTGTTGACGTAGAAAGATCTCTATGTTATTTCCAAACTACATATAATGTTGAATTCTGCACTTAAGAGTTCAACGTAATTTAACTGGAAGGTTAAAAAAAGGAGCAAAGATTTTGTATAAATCAACGTAAATAGAAATTGTTTGGGTGCTATACGAAATAGATTTGTTATTTTTTATAAAAGATTTTCTTACAGCTTTACTGTGTTGTAAAACAACCCTCTTCAGTCACCAGTAAATGATGAAATTTAGTTGAAAAATCTTTCAACTAGCTGCCATTTATGTAGTAGTAATTAGTTAAGCAAAAATATTTTAATTTTATAACACTTACCCACCAATAAATAGAACTTTGAATACAAAGAATCGCAAACAACGAATTATAAATTTTAATTCTTTTATTTTATTTTTTTTAACACTTTTTGCGATGTCATTTGCACGATGAGGGGAAAATCATGAGATCTGTGCAATTAAAAACCTCAACAAAGCAATAATTAATATAAATATTTAAATGTAAAATGAAAGAAAGTAGTAAAAAGTACGATGCGCTGTAACGAATCCCTTGTAACGAATTTTCTTCGCACACTTTTGCAACGGCAACCACAAACTTTAAGAGTTTTTGTCACCATTCAACAGTTACAGCAAGGATTTTTTTTGAGAAAAGTACGTTGAAAGCTTTAATGAAAGCCACAGCTTTGACTACAGACCGCAGCTAGGAGACCAAAATAGTTTCGAACCTTGTTTTGTTGTCGTGAGCAAACAACAAAAAACTGCGCGGAATGAATTAATAGTCTCAAAGCTCTGTTTGCTAGAATTCTGTGCTTTCCGAAAGCTGGCAAGCAAGTTGAAAACAGCAAATTGTAATAATTATCAAATCTGCAGAGATAATTATTTCATTAAAATAGCTTTAAAGTTGATACTTCTACATATGGTAACGATTTGAAAAACACTTGAATTATATAATAATGTTTTAACATTCCAATTTCATATTTGTTTATTTTGTTTGAAATTCGAAAAATTTGCTTTAAAATTAATTTTTTTTAATCATCTCTTACACTCATTTTAAATATATTAATAGGTCCTACTTAAATTCCAAATAACTCACACTCGCTTGAAAATTTTTTTCATTTTGCATGCAAAATAATGCAATAACAGTGTTTTTATTATATCGTAAACACATTCGTATATTGTAATTATATCAATATATATATATTTATAATCCTTTGATATTTCTTCAAAATATATAATTATTATGCAACGATAGTTTTAGAAAACAATTGTCATAAATTATAACTAAAGTTTTCTTGTATTTGCTAGCAAAAAAACAAAACCAAAAACTACTCAACAGTTAAAACTCGTTTACTTGGATTCAATAAATTAGATGTGTTATCTAGCGGAAACAAAACAAAAAATAACTTAGTTATTGTGATTTATTTGTTGCGTGAGGGGGGGAAAAAGAATTTTTGTTAATTTTTAGAATAAGGCGGCCAAATCACCCACGCTCGTTGGATTGACAAAACAGTAGTTATTTTTTAAGACCAAAATCAAATATTAAAAATGAGGAGAGAAAGCAATATGAAAGACTCCAGGAAGTCTACTAAAAGAGGTGCTGTTTTACAAATTAAATATGTATATTCTTCCGGAATAAAATATGAAAATGCTATGTAAGTACATCGTTCTAAGATTTAATAACGGAACTAAAACTCAGTCACTCTGAACTTAAAGACTGGAATCACGTTAATGCTTCTAACCTTACTCATACGATGGACGCCGAATATAACGTATTGGAAGTATAACTTATATGTAAAAAAGTTTGCGGCCCAACGTCTGAAGAAAATGTTTTTAATAGAGCGTAAATTTGGTGTTTTCGTGTTTCTGAAACAAAGAACAAAAATGTTGGATGTTCTATGCGTGATTTTTTTTTCTTCTTCTTATTTGGAGAAACCCCATAATCCCCGATCAGCTGGAATTATAACTTTAATTCTCATCGAGAAAACTGTCAACTATTTTGGTACAAGCTGTATTTCAAATTTATTCAGCCCAATAAATAATTTCGATTCAGTCAATGGGCAAAAAAAAAACGGATTACGCAAAAAAAAACATAATTAAATTAAATGTTACTGGTTTTTTTGGTGTCAGTTCATCTTTTCCCGATGTTTCGGTAGTTATTTTCTACCTTCATCAGGGTTTCGTTAATTGTAGTTCTTTGAATTTACATTTCACAATTATTGCAACGGCCCGACAATACAAAACTTAAATAAATAAATTGTATAAAACGCACGAACAAAAATTGTAAAATAAATAAATATAAAAACACAGTAAAATCATTTTAACTCTACAGAAAAGTATCAGGTCTGTGATAACAGGTTGTTATTACCTCATATCTTAAGTCCACTCACACATATTATAAATCAATATTTCATATTATCATCATACCCTGACTTGTGGAAAGTTGATATTGTTCCAATTGCAAAAAAGCAAAACCCTTCTAGAGCTAATGATTTCAGACCAATAAGCATTCTGTCACCATTGGCAAAAGTATGCGATAAACTCATGGCTCTACAAATTAGTAAATATTTTTTCGAAAACAAATTATTATCTCCTTTTCAATCTGGCTTTCAGGCAGTGCATGGATGTTCTTCTGCAATAGTTAAGGTACTTGATGATATTAGACCTGAATATGAATCTGGCTTTGACTAAGGCTTTTGATAGGTTAACAACTTGTATTAATGTCATAAGCTTAAGTTTCTCTTCGGTTTCTGTGATAGTGCTGAATGCAGTGCAGATGGTTGATCAGAAAATTTCAGAACATTAATTAGTTTTAAGTGGTGTTCCTTAAGGCTCCATACTTGGTTCACTATTATTCTTAGCAGCATTAATAAGTGGGCCATAAGAAATAGTCTCCAACTTAATGCTTCCAAATCGTATGTCCTCCTTATTTGTGAGAGCAAAACATGTGTTGCTGATGTCCCTGACCTGTTTGACGGTGAAAATAAGTTAGCAGTGGTGTCAAAAATAAATAATCTAGGTTTCTATATTAACTCGTCGCTATCCTGTATAGATCATGTGAATAGTGTAGTCCAAAAAGTTTATTATGTCCTATGTAATTTAAGGATGTCGTCAAGTGTAACTCCTATAAATATTAAGCGTAGGTTGGTAATACCCATATTTTACCTTTAATGTATTCTGGATATAGTTTATAGTAAACTTGTCTCAACCTCTCGTTTGAAGTTACAAATTTCTTCAACTATGCAACTCGTTATGTTTATGGGCTCCGAAAATTTGATCACCTCTCAAGTTTTCGGAATGCTATACTTGAATGTGATATAACAGCTTACCTCAATGCACGAAACTGCATATTTTTGCATAAACTCATTCATAGAAAAACACCATTTTACCTTTATCTTATTGTCCTTAGGAACAATTCATTGGATTCGTCTTGACTATTTTTCATCAACTTCATTAGACTGTGAAATGCTCTGCCACGTAGGGTAAGAGAGATCAGCAGGAGAAAAATTTTTAGACAATCTATCCTGTCTTTCTTTTTTTCTTCTTAACTTATAGTTTGTATTGTACCTTTTTTGTGGCGTTGTGGGTAGATTGCGTGGCCCATACGCCAGAGAACCCTGGTTCGATTCCCACCTGACAAAATTTTTAGGGACATCGGCTAACATAGGTTTCTGTGACATCTTAAAGAGACACTGAATCCGATTCGATTATAATACCGCCAAATCAGAATCCATGAGACGAAATCCATGAAGCGAAATATTTGTTAGCTTCAATTCTGATTCCAAGAGCTACAACAACCCCGATTATGTTGTTTTTTTTTGACGAAATTTGTTGTAAGCTATTTTTTTATCACAAATTGCGTTTAAATTGAAAACATTGTATTTAGATGTTTATACATTAAAATTATGTGATGTTCTATACAAAGAAGTATTTACAGCATAATTTGTTCTGCATGTTTCTAAATAGAAAATATGCAATTTTCTTAACATTTTTGATGGGACATTGAAGTTAGTTAATTTAAATCTACTATTCTAAACTAAATATTCTAAGCTTAATTCTTAACTAAATTCTAAACTAAAAAAAAAAACTAAAAATGTTTTTCCGGAATGTTTGGTAAAAAAAAAATATGTAATTCTTTAGGGAAATTAATTTTTTTTATTCAAAATATTGGCCATCGACTTCTACACAATTCGCTCACCTTTATAGCATGTTAACACAGTTAACAGAGTTTAGTTTGAGTTCCCAGTACAAAGTTGAGTTTTGTCGCTGAACTCATTATAAACTCTAGAGTTTCCAGTACAATTTTGCTGGATTGAACTCAACTGAACTCAGTTTGCTTTCAGAGTTTATCAAAACTCAATTAGAGAAATGCATAAAAGTATGCTAATATTCTGAAAAAAAGCTACGTTCAGATGCAAATTTTTAGACAATACTGTACGTACAGAGTATTTAATGATTTTTTCTGAGAAATATCAAACTCAACTAAACTCAATTCTGTTGACACATCTCTGTGTGAACAGCGTTCACACTGAGTTCAATTTAAACTCAAACTAAACTCTGTGGGAACATGCTATTAGGTAATTGAGGAATAGCATGCCAGAAAAACTGCTTGTCTTTTGCGGCAAACCATTCGTCGAGTCATTTTTCAACTTCCGCGAAATTGCTGAATTGCTGCTCTGTGAACGCGTGCCTCATTGATGTGAAGAGGTGATAGTCAGATGGAGCCAAGTCTGGGAAGTACGGCGGGTGCAGAAATATATCCCATGAGTACTCAAAAATACGAGCAGAAACATTAAAAATAATTTTTTTTTAATTTTCACAAGCTAAACTTTTATTTCACACAGCGACGGACACTATTGAGTTTCAATATAATAATTTCGAATACATTCAGGCTTAAGTCCTCCTTTAAAATCACTGTCATTTGTTTACTTTGTAGTTCATAAACATAACGCCTAATTCTTTCTACACTATAAAAATCTAGGCTAAAAATAAACATTTTTTCAAAAGTATTGAATTATCAGAGAATTTATCTTTAATTTATTTACCATTAAACTATCCTTTATTTCAATTCAACAAAATAAATGCATTGACAGGATTTTTTTTATATTAGTTTTCTTGGATAAATTATATTTTATTGATCATTTGATAGTTCAACGCAAGCCAAACAGAGAACGTTAAAACTGCGCTACAAATACATTTCATTCAGTTCAAAATAAGTTAAATAAATTAGCTTGCATAGAGTGTGAAAATGTATGTGGATACGTATTTTTGTTGAGTAATTAAAAAGGCAAAAAATTTAAACAACGAATAAATGATTCGAATGCTGACAAAGATGGCTTAAAAGTGAATTGAATGTAAAAACTCGATTTTTTGTTAATGAATTTTATCAAGCGTGTTAATACATAAAGTTAAATATAAAGAGCATTACTCCATAGGCCCAGCTTAACTCTCATCATCACTGCCAGCATTTTGTCTGGGCTTAGGTCCACCTGCACGCTTGGCCATAATAATTTGATCGACTTTAAGAATTGTTGTGGCAGCACCTACAGCATATTTTAAACCCCAATATTTAGCTTGGAAGAGATCGTACACCTTTGATTTGGTAACATCGATAGTGCCAGCTTTCTCGGCATCAATATTGAAGCCAATGTGCTTGCCTGTAGCTTCTTTGTGAGCCAAATATAATTGGTTAACAATATCAGTGCCATTAAAACCAGAGTTTTCAGCCAATGCCTTAGGGAAAACTTCCAAAGCGATGGCAAATTTTCGCACAGAGTACTGCTCCAAACCAGGTAATGTGTCAGCATAGGCAGACAGTTGAGTAGCCAGCTCGATTTCAGTGGCACCTGCGCCGGCCAAATAACGACCATCGCGAGTAAGACACTTGAAGTTATTGACGCCATCATCAATGGCTCGTTCAATGTCATCCATGGAATTATCTGTAGCTCCACGCACAACAATTGTTGAGATGCGCGAGTCGGCTCCCTCGTTTCTATTAAAACAGATAAAAGTTGAAATAAAAATTTATAAATAAAACGAAATTTGTCTGCTACCTGAAAGCCACAATTGTTGTATCGCCCAATTCTTCGATGCACACTTTGTCGCAGTAACCCAGTTCCTCTTGGCTGGGTGTGGTGATACGCGGCAACACGGTGGCATTGACAGCACGACTTAAGCGGCGCAAATCGAATTTGGAATTTAATCGCACTGCCATGATGCCGTATTTGTTGAGGTAATGCAGAGCCATGTCGCCCACTTTACCACCGGCAACAACAACTTTGACACCAGTGTCGGCAATTGCCTTAATTTGTGATTCCAAAAGGCTTTCTTCGCCAGCGGAGAAATTCATCAACTCGTCAGCTGACTTAATGAGAACTGTGCCCTTGGTTTCGGTTTGAATAATGTCGATGGGACATGAAAATATGGCAACTTTAGCTTTGTCTGCATGATTAACATCACCTTCGACGAAACGCTTAAAAACCATGCCACGTACTACTTCAGACTTGGACAAACCACTGCCCAAAATCTTGCAGACGCGAATGTTGTCCACATTGAAGGTACCTTTATCGGGTAAAATGGAAACGCATGCCTTTGCTACCAAATCAGTAAGGAATTCTTCCTGACCATATTGTTTTGACATAATAGCCGCATTTAGGCATTCTTTAACCTTAGGGACATTGCGAAAATCTTTAATTTCATGACAAACCAATTTCGGCAGAATATCCAAAGCTTTCTCCATGGCTAGTTCGTAGCCATCAGCAATCTCGGAAGTTGTGATACCAAGGCGCAAAAGTTCTTCAGCAGCTTCTAATAAAGCACCAGCAAATATGACGACAAAATTTGTGCCATCACCCACTTCAGCATCTTGCATTTGACTACCCATAACCATCAATTTCGCCGCTGGGTGCTCAACATCTAGTTCGCGCATAATGGTGCCTGCATCGCTGGTCACGAATTGTTTTTCAATGTGATTTATGATCATTTTGTTCATGCCGTTGGGTCCATAAGCGGAGCGCATTGTCTGCGCAAACTCCTTGCAGGCGGTGATGTTGCGATAGACAGCTTCCTCGAGACCACTGTACATCTGGGAAAAATATTTTAATAAGTAAATTTTATAACTGAAACATTTCCAAAAAAGGAAACATTTGTTTAATATATAGTTTGGCTCTGTTTGATGACTAATTTGAAACCATCTTGCAAGTCGGCGTGTGCCTCATGTTCTGAAGTCATATGTTTATTCACTCACAAGCTTTGGATTTCCATCGTTCTTGATTTAAGTCTTTAAATTTCACTTACCCTTGCACCATCCTTCAGCATTTGCGCGAGGCCAGGTGCTTTTGGAACGGATAAAGCCATTTTTATGAACAGATTTTTTTTAGATTTCCACAAGAATTAACGAACCAACGGAGCAAAGAAAACTTTTCAAGCGATCTGTTATAACCTCACACAAGCAACGAATGACGACTGGTTAGCTGCGTATGGAGTATTCACAATCACGTTTTTTGTGTGTAGGGAATATTCTCGATGTATAATATTTAAACATTGCCAGCTACGCAAAATTTAGCGATACTTTTAAAGTTACACATACCGTTATTTTCAAAGCGTTTTCATTTCAGTTACGGGGAGATTCTGAATCTAGATGTGGCTATAAATTTGTAAAAAGCATTTAATATACATAGAAATAGTAAAAAATGAAGAGGCATAAAGAATTTGTCGATTTTTAATGAACTTTTTGTTGTGAGTCATATACCTTCTTTATCCGACGCTTTATTGGTTTGACTCAATTCGTTTGGGTTAAAACCTTTGCATAAATCGAATTTCAAACCGTTTCGAAAATTTCAAGCCGATTGAACAAAACCTCATTACCATTCGGTTCTTATTTTTCAAGACGGTTTAAAATAGCGCATAAACAGGCTGTTCTTTTATAACGTTTGGGAAATCATATGCTTTGGCTTTGGTTAAGCAGCTTATAGCTGTTTTATAGGCAAAATTCTTGTTGTCTTAATAGAATTGATTAATAAAGAAAGAAATAATTTAAATTATTATTTTTTCATTGTTATTTAAGAAAAAAATTAAAATTTTCAAACGTTTCGATTACCGTTTTCAGAGAAACCGCTTGCTACTTGCTTATAAACACACGGCATAAAATCGTTCTTACTCAAAGCGATTGTGATCAAATCGACTTGAAGCGTCGAATAAACAAGGTAATAGCTAAAAAAAAATTTGCTATATCTCTAATAACTATTCAACTAATTTTATAATTTTTATAATTAAAGGCTGCGTAACTATAAATATGCTTTGAACCCACAGCAAAACCTTATTCAAAAATACTTTTTTCTTGTGCAATGTTACGAACTGCGTAATTAAAACGCCGAAATATACTTAAAAATGTTTATGTTATTTCTTTTTTGCAAACATCAAGTCTGCTTGCTAAGGGGTATAAATATTTTTTAATTGTTATTTGTAGATCTAAAAATACCTTTTTATTTTGAATCCATTGTTTACGATATTCATATGTAGACCTGCTTTTTGATCGTCCTGTGCAATAGACAAACATTTATTAAAAAAATAATTAATCCAACGTAATATCGTTTTTCTAAAGCGAACATGGGAAAACTATCAAATATTGTTCACACGGACCTCAGTAACCACACAAAAAGGTGGTTACATTCCAGTGGATGTTGATTGACAATCGTTAAAGTAGTGTACTTTTAAAAACAAGACAAATTTAGATAACTACAAAAAAATAATTTAACATTTTTCGTGGGGCTATTTTGTCCATTTTTTGGCCTTAGCTCATTTTAGTGAATTCGAAGTTCAAAGATAACATACGTTAGAGAAGCAAATGCAACGGCACCGGTAGTTGAAAATTACAAAGTATTTACCTTTCTTGAATAAGACCTATCGAGCAAATAGAAAAAAAATTACCAACAATTTAAATTTACTAAAAATAATTTTAAAATTTATGTTTAATTTTATTTATTGCGTGAGCTCATTGGCGAAAATGTGCAGTAAGATCTTATTTGAAGATAAGTTTATGTTACATAGCTCCGTGTTTTTCCAATATTCAAATCAGGTTTGCTTACAAAACAAAATCCAGCTCTTGTTATTATCAAAACGCCGTCTAGTTAAAACATTGATCTTTTGTACTGTAAACAGTAAGAATTTACTTTTATATTCATATTAAGGGTATTCATGCAATGTTAAAAACGCGCTGAATATGCCGAAAATCGAAAAACAACGTAAACGTCGTATTCGAAGTGTCAAAATTTGTATGTAGTTTGATATTCGGCATATTTTACAGTTTTTGCACGATTATGATGTGTAAACAGCGCCGAATACTTTCGATAACCAATTTCTGCTACCTTTCAAATATTTTACATATATTTATTACAAATATTAAACCAAAGGTGCCACTTTTTCAATGCAACATAAATAACAGCTGATTGGTATACGGCCCTCGCCGATGACTACAAAAAAGGTATCTAAAAATATATACGAAATTGCGTGAATATCATTATTATATTACTTTAGCATTTTATACATAATCCAATTTGGATGTTAAAAAATTCTGCTAAAATATGACATAAAATTGAAACAAACTCAATCCGAGTATTCAATCCTGTGTGTCAATCGGAAACTTTTTAGTCGGATGATCAAATTTTGACAGTTGCTTGAGCAATGTTTAGCATTTGTGAGGTGAATATAACTGCTAGCCCTAGGGGCTACTACAAATTTTTACAATTTAAAGCCATTTTTGATACACACAAAAATTGAAAAAAAAACCAAACGTTAATTTCCGCGCCATATTTACTTCGAGTGCTTGATATTAAACTCTCGTTTGTTGTTTGCTTATGTTGTGCGATAAAAAATAAATTTACAAATTGTTATATATCAATAAATACCGATACATATAAATAAATATAAAATTAAAAAAAAACGAAATGGCCATTTCAGCCCTTGAAAGGACTTTGACGAGCTTTTTATGATAAATTTTGTTATGCGTGTTGTGAAATGTTTGAACACAAATGATCGAGAACTGGACCTTCATGTTTTATGCCGAATCCGAACGGCTTATGTTCTCTAGAAGCTTTCATGGCAGTTTTTACTCTCTGAGGTTTGCCATTGTCTGCAGAGAGGTGACGGCTAAGCAGAAAAATTATTTTAATTGCAAAACTTTCTGTGTCAGGTGGGAATTGAACCAGAGTTCTCTGGCGTATAGGCCACGCATTCAATCCACTGCGCAACGGTTGCCACACATTATATTTTATACAGGGTAGCCCTTATTCGAAGCGCCCATCTAGCAACACTGTAACTTTCCGCAGTGATGTCAAATCGACTAATGACATACTGCGTTTAAAGCGTCATTCCAAGCAAATGTTTACAATGGAACAGTACACGCCACGCGAACGTTCTAAAATTGTTGAAATTTACATTCAACAAAACAAGTCAATAGTGAAAACTCAACGTGCTTTCAAAAAAATAAATAAAGTGAAAAGTGCGCCTTCCAAGAAAACAATTTATCGTTTGTATGAAAGATTTACAACTGGTAATACTCTTGGTAACCCAAAGAGGCCAAATAAAAAGCGACCAAGGCGATCGGATGAGAATATTGCAGCCGTACGAGCCAGTATTGAGCAGTCACCAACAACATCCCAAAATCGCCGTTCTCAGCAGCTCGGCATTCCCCGATCCACTTTTCAACGCATTTTACGTGTTGATTTGAATTTGTTTCCGTACAAAATTCAATTGGTAAACAAATTGTTGCCTACCGATAAGCCACGTCGATTGGAATGGGCCCAAAGAGTCATCGAAATGGCTGAAGAAGACGAGCAATTTTGGCATAAAATTATCATGAGCGATGAAGCTCATTTTCAGTTGAACGGAACGGTAAACAAACAAAATTGCCGTATTCATGCCACTGAAAATCCACAAGAGATTCAAGAGGTACCTCTTCACGATGCAAAAGTCACTGTTTGGTGCGGCGTTTATGCTAAAATGCTCATTGGGCCGTTCTTTTTCGAAGATGATAATGGCCACAGAGCTACTGTCAATCAGGAGCGTTATCGCGATATGATAAACAATTTTTTTATGCCAATCGTTCGTCGAAAGCGTATCAGGCACTACTGGTTTCAACAAGACGGCGCGCCACCACACACAAGCCGCACTACAATCGATTTTTTGAAGCAATTGTTCCCTGGCCGTTTGATGTCAAAAAATGGTGATTTCGATTGGCCGCCAAGATCACCAGATTTAACGCCTCCAGACTTCTTTTTGTGGGGTTATTTGAAATCAAAGGTTTACGTCAACAAGCCAAAGACCCTAGAAGAGCTGAAAACCAACATCCGTCAAGAAATAAACGCCATTCCCATCGAAATGTTGAAGAAAACCATGGAAAATGCTGCAAAACGGGCACAATATGTCGTAGAGGCCAATGGCGACCATTTACGAGATATCATATTCAAGAAATGATGTAAGCAAATCTACTTGAACCCAATTAAATGATATTCATGACGAACAGACAAAAAATTGTGGTTTCTTTGATTTATTTAAAAATAAAATGGGCGCTTCGAATATGGGCAACCCTGTATATTAATTATTCACAAAATTTACATTTGCTAGTTCTCTTGATGCGTATTTTTATTGATGCTTGTTCTTAAGCAGCTGGAACAAATTTCTTCTAGCCTAGGTTGATTTATAAGGTTGTCGCAGGGCTGATCGCACTCCCTTCTCAGTACCCATAATTGTCAAAACCACCCAATTTTGCGAATGACTACGAAAGAAAAACGGATGATAAAAGAGTGCACTTGCAGATTTTCTATCAGCTGTCAACTTCGATTTGACAGTTATGGGTACTCGCTCTCTCCCTTGCGACAACCTTATAAATCAACCTTACTTCTAGCACATTTTGAGCAACTTTCGAGCTCGACAGAGCGATTTTATGCTTGTTCTTCCAGTTAGAAAACACGTTCAAACACACGGCAAGTTTCTACAATCGAGTGCGGAAACAGAACAGAAACGCTGCAGCCACACGTGATAATACTGGCAGACCAGCAAAGAATATGTATTGACTACGAAAATGTTTCGAAATAATCTACAAATCTACGCTGCGGCCACACGTGATAGTAAATGTTCATTTGGAAATTGTCGTCAAAGACAAAGGTTCGACCACTTTATTATTTCGGTTGCTTTTATTCAGTGATGCTTTATATGCCAACACAGTTCGAGACTTAAATGGGATACAAATGGGGATCTAATTATTTTGTAAAATCTGTTTATCAATATTTTCCAAAATGAAATGCAACTTATTCATATGATATTTTATGTTTTAAATAAGGGCAATTAAAATAATTGCATATATTTCACTACAAGACATGAAAGAAAAGTGCATATTTAAAGTTCGAATATTTTAGGGAGATTATACAACACTGTTTCCTTACTTCGATTTCGCACTGGCTGTGGTTGTCAAAATTCACTGGCTCAGTAAAAGTTGTTGCCAGTGGACTGCCAGTGATGTCAAGGTGTGAGTTTATTAGTGAAAAGTGAGAGTGTATTGAGTTTTTCGAACTGCTACTGTCTTCGTACTGGCACGTGTGGCTAGGCGGTAATGTAAGCGTAGTATAAATTACAAAAAAAGGCAAAATCTAGCCTGTACTAGGCTAACTTGGCAGCACTGGGTCGTAGACGAAAAAGGTTGGAAGCCACGGGCTTATATTAAGCAAATTTGGTTTCTGATTTCTTTCCTACCCTGCTCAGAACTAATAAGGAAATACACTTCTCTTCATATAATAGAATAGAAATCTATTGTGAACGGAGTGATTATGTTTTACTTTATTCACAACTGATAACAAGTTATAAATTAACTAAAATCTTGGAGAATACTTTTTAAGAAATTGAGTCGTACTGCTCCAACACGCTAATTTCTTGGCTATCAATTTAGCCCCAAGATGAAATGATCAATTCGTGAAAAGTTAACTGCGGCGAATTCAGAACTGCCGGCAACGATGGATCTCTCGCCTTGGAGCAATATATTTTGCTCTATTCTTTTTTCAAAGTTCGTAGCGTGAGTATCTAAAATAGAAGATTCTTATCTTCTTCCAGGTTAAAAATAATTAATTAGTTTTCAGAGTAAGGCAAAAGCAACTAAAACCAGATCAAGATGGCCAGTATTGCAAAAATTTTGGCTGGACGTGCCCAAAACATGATTCAATTGGCCGCTAAGAATCCCCAAATGGCACCCAGATTTTACTCAGTCGGTAAGTTTTTTGTCACTACCAGCTTGTTAATGAACTTTGGAACACGTTGCTTTTTTGGGAAAGAAGTAAAGGTGGGTGGGTAGATGCAACAGGCAAGCGATACTTGGGTGTGTGCCCTTGTATCAGGCCGGCTATTGTACAGCAGTTGTTTTATTAACTTCAAGCGCATAGGTATAATATGTATACATAGTTGTATTAATAATGAATATTTATAGTTACGTAATATTCTTGACTTGGCTTGAGGAACAAAAGCTTGTCTTAGAAAAATATGCACTTGTATTAACAAAATTCAAAGAAATGGATTTGACATTTTTAGCGATAATGCGGCCGGCAAACTATTTTGCAGTGAACAATTTTTTAATAATTTTTCATCCAATTTAATCGTAGTTTAGCGAACACTCGATGCTTTTTAACATACCCTAAATAAAGTTTTCATAAAAACATCTGGAGTTGAAATTCTTTAGCTCGTTTTGCAAGTAGCGAAACTTGCAGCAAAAGTAAGAAAAACTCGCAGCAGATTTGCAATATAGAATGATTTAGATTACCATGAAATTTTACATTACCACTAAATTTTAGTGGTAATGCAATTTTTTCTTCCATTACCATTACATATTACCATCAATCAAGTCCTTAACAAATAAAACACACTGGGCTTTCCGCCTGCTCTCAAGATTATTCAAATTTAAGAATTCACAACGAAAATTGTAGGAAGGCATATTTTCAAATGAATACTTGCGACCCAAGGAAAAAAATCTTGAAATCTTAATGGTAATGACATCATTAATGTAAATGACATTTTTTCTTCCATTACCATTACATGTTATTGCTAATGCAATTCTAATTTGCATTACAACTAGGTAGATAGTGATAAAGGAAATTTAATGGTAATGGAAAATGCCCATGTATGTTCTCAACATACTGCGTAAAGTTCAGATCAGCAGAGCTCTGTAACAGTGAGCTTCAAGAACGACTCCTACAGAAGCACTAAATACTATTCTCCATCTAATGGCACGTGACATCTTAATAAAATAGATGGCCATTTAATATAGACAAATATAGCCATTTACTTAGAGCTTCCTCTCAATGGAGAGGTAGCACAATAGGACCATTTTAACGTAAGGAAATTCTTTCCTCCTATACTCAAAACTGTAGAGTACATTACACATTACACAAAAACTTTTCTTCAATAAGAATTTTGATGAATTTATTCCTCCCAGAAATAGATGGGAGCTTAAAAGAGCCTACTCTGACACACTATACATTAACATAACCTTTAGGCTACCTGACTTGCATTGTCTTCCAAGTGGAAGTTACCACAATACATGTAGCCGATGACCAGTACTGGCTCAGATCGTTACCTTCACTCAGTTAACTGGTTTTAACTGGTTTTTAACGAGACTCTTAGCGGTACATCAAATACTCCGGTAATAGTAATATTAAATACTTGAGCTTTGTGAATAGCTCAAACTAGTTCAAATAGAGAGAAGGTTGGGCCTATTGACCTTAGTGTGTCACATGAGAGACAGCTACTTCAACAAAATCGGACCTACCCCTGTCAGGAAACGAATCTATGTCAAATATAAAAACTAAAAAATATTGTTTGTGAGCAAAGTAGTTGTGTGCAAAAAATATTTTTACTTATAAACTTAAAAACTAAGTTATAGTTAGTAACTCAACTCTAGAAAATAAAAAAAAAACGTAATGGCCATTTCAGCCCTTGAAAGACTTTGGCCGAGCTTTTTATGATCGTTTGTGTTGTGTGTGATGAGAAATGTTTGCACACAAGTGATCGAGAGAACTGGACCTACATGTTTTACGCCGACTCCAACCGGCTTATGTTCTCAAGAAGCTTTTCATGGCAGATTTTATTCTCTGAGGTTTGCCATTGTCTGCAGAGAGGTGACGGCCGAACAGAAAAATTAATTCAATTGAAAAAACTTTCTGTGTCGGATGGAGGATTCGAACCTGGGTTCTCTGGCGTAAGAGTCACACACTCTACCCACTACGCCACGGCCGCCACTCTAGAAAATATCTTAAAAAATATTTTGTTTCTTCCCTTAATTTTAATAAACTTGGAAGCCAAATTTGCGGTTGTATAGGCGTCAATAATCAAAATCAGCTCTTGAATTTTAAGAATGTTGAAATAGAAGTCCTTTTGAATAAATACGACCTTGAGCTTTTAGACGAACCTTTAGAAAGCCTGGTATAACTATAGCTTTCATTATTTTATAGCCGCCACCAATTTGGAATTCCTTAACACCGAAGTCACTGGGGCAAAGAAAAATGTTGCCGTCATCACATTGAATCGACCCAAAGCTCTGAATGCGCTCTGCAACGGACTCATGACAGAGTTAAGCAACACTCTGGATGCCTACGAAAAAGATGCTAATATCGCCGCTATTGTTATAACTGGCAGCGAGAAGGCTTTTGCTGCTGGCGCTGACATCAAAGAGATGCAACCCAATACCTACTCACACTGCATTATGGGTAATTTCCTGAACGATTGGACACGCGTTGCACGTTGTCAGAAGCCAATTATTGCGGCTGTTAATGGCTATGCTCTTGGTGGTGGCTGTGAGTTGGCCATGATGTGTGATATCATCTATGCTGGTGATAAGGCCAAATTTGGACAACCTGAGATTGCTTTGGGTACGATTCCTGGAGCTGGTGGCACTCAGCGTTTGACCCGCGCTGTTGGCAAATCGAAGGCCATGGAAATCTGCCTGACTGGCAACATGATAAATGCTGTTGAGGCCGAGAAAATGGGTTTGGTAAGCAAAGTCATTCCAGCTGACCAGCTGGTCACCGAAGCGGTTAAGTTAGGCGAGAAGATTGGTGAACATTCCGGATTGATTGTTCAGCTGTGCAAGGAAGCGGTTAACACCGCCTATGAAACGACATTGCAAGAGGGTCTCAAGTTTGAACGCAGAACTTTCCATGCCACATTCTCTACCGTAAGTTTTTAAAAAAAGAAGCCTCGATTTGACTCGTATTAATTGATTTTTCATACATTTTTTTAGGAGGATCGCAAGGAAGGCATGACCGCCTTTGTAGAAAAGCGCGCTCCTAAATTCAATAATAACTAATTCTTTTGCTGAACATAGCAGAAACTTCTTTATGCTTCAGAGCAGTAAAAATTGTTTTTTCTATCTTAACTGCTAAGATCTTAACCAGAATCGCATTTATGTATACAACCAAATTTCCTTATATTGTGCTATTTTTACACATGTTTTTTTTAGTTTTCTTAGATTAAGCAAAAAATCCATTATGTATTTGTATGCATTTTTTCTAAATCATGTAAGTAAAAAGTAGATAAAAATAAAAGCAACAGAATAGATAAAAATGTGCTTGTCAATATAACCAAATATTTATAATTTACGTAAACCAACATAATACCAAGTAACACTATGAAAAGGACCTGTCAAAAACCATCTATCAAAAAGCTTTTCATGTTCAACCAATAAAAAAGCTCAAGCTGCTTTGCCAAAGTCCACTGGAACGACCACCTTTCAGGGTTAAATTTGAGGGTTGCATTGGGCAACCCAATGCTTATAACCACCCCCAACTAACACTCTCGAATTCAACAAAAACGTTCAACAAATTCGCAGTTATATTTATTGGAAAAAAGCTTAGAATACCATCAGTTCGAGTTGTGAATCGTTGAGAGCAGCGTGAGTCGCGGTTTCAAATTTCACATAGACACAGTATACACACACATAAAGCAGGAAAAGAGTCTAAGAAAGAAAAACCATAAATATATATTATAAAAAAAGCGAAAAAGCAAATATTTAACGATTTCAATGTTAAAAACAAAAGCAAATCAAATATTCATAAAGCTGTGAAAATTCACAAGTGTAAATTTAAGCGTCGCAGTTTTCAACTGTTGGCTTAATTTGATCAAATCAAATATTTTTTTTTTTCTAATCGAAGTTGTAAAATTTTCGCTCTATAGATTATTGTGTGTGTTAAGTGTTTTTTGGAATCTGCAGAGGGTGTTTTAAAGACAAATTTCAAATACATCCTCAAATATATAAAAAGAAAAAAAAGTTTTAAATAAAATTCAAATTCAACAGTAAGCCAGCAGCAGCAACAAAACCGTAACTATGGATATTTTAAATCAAATTTTGAATATGAATGCTGGAGGCGCCTACGGTGGTGGCAAGGCTGGCGGAGCATTTGATCCGCTGACATTCGTCATGAAACCACAAGTAGTGATACGCGCTTTGTGCTGGGTAAGCGGAAAGGGTGATGAAATTATATATATACGCTGGGGCTTGTCTTGAGAATAGTTTCCAATGGGAAAAACATAAAAAATAAAAATATAATACCTTTCTCATTATGTTGCTTTATAAAAATTCTTTAAGGTTTTCACCACTATATGAGCAAACTTTTAAAACACTACCAAGATTTCGTAATCGTACCAAAAAAAAAAAATTTTAAAAAAGTTGACAATGCAACCGAAACACCTTTTCGTAACTGTACAGCAATTTGTATAGGTGTAATTTTTGAACACTAAATTTTTTAAAAAATTTAATAAAGCAAACTTATAAGTTATACAATAATAAGTTAAGAGTTGTTAAGTATAGTATAAGTTAAGATTGTTTATAGCGTCAACAATAAATTTTAGATTGCCTTCCATTTATATGTATATATTTTGTTTACGTAATATAAAGATAAAAACAACAACAACATGCCAGTTAAAGATAGTTGTATATTGTTTATTTTAATATAATTCTTCTCTGAAATCACGATTACTTGATTTGAACTTAGTTCAATGATAACCCACCATTTATTTGTTGATATTTGACTTTAGCATTTAAATCAATTTTTCTGGGTATATAGGGCGGTGTTTCGATATAAGCGGTTGGAAAAAAAATTAAGCTCAAAAAATACCTGAAATTATTTTTGATTTTTCGCCAAGAAATCTTTTAGTTTTCATTACAACGGATATTTGCAATTTACATAATTCCAAAATAATTGGAATTGGGAATTGGAATCAAAATTGAAACTGGAAAATAGTTTTCTTAGGTGTTAGGGATTCTGATTTTGTGATTTTATGTTCGAATCGGTTTAGATTTCTCTTTAAGGTGTCGCTGAAATCGATGCTATTCCATGCATTGAAATATCTGCCGTTTTCAATTCTGATTTCAAGAGTACTTGGATTCTACAACAACCCCAGCAATTTTTTAAGGCAAAACCAAAAAGCAAAACTTGACTGATATTTTTTTGAGCAATAAATAACTGATAAGTTGTGATTATTTTTTTAATGCAAAAATAAAAAGCAAAACTTGTCCTACATTTTTTGAGTACAAAAAAACTGGTAAGTTTTGATTTTTTTTTTAGGCAAAAATAAAAAGCAAAACTTCCACGAAATTTTTTAGAGCACAAAATAACTGGTAGATTTTGATTTTTTAAGTAAAAATAAAAATAAAAAACAAAATGTGAATCTAACGGCCGTATTTTGTAAAACGCAAGCGATCACGTCACTTGCATGGTAGAATAAAAGAAGGTATATGCATTTCGGACTGCGCTCTCTTTCGCATAGCCAAAATTGTCAAAATCAATACAAATCACTTTTTTGTTTACATTTTTCCAATTGAAGCTTTCTCATCGTTTTCAGATTTTCTATGAGCTATCAAATTCGTTTTGACAGTTATGGCAGTCTGCCTCCCCGAAATGCTTCTACCTTCTCTTATTCTACCATGACTTAACCTATATTAATGAACCTTGGAGAAGTCAACTTAGTTTTGACAATTATGGGCACTCGCTGTCTCCCTTGCGACAACCTTATAATTCAATTATGTGCAGAACTTTTTAATTAAAAAATATTTCCATTTTGACAGAACAGACATTTCATAAAAATTCGAGGCACAAAAATCACGTCCGAGGGCTACTTTTGCTTACGCGTGTCTGCGTAAATAATACGCTTGCGTAAGTTGGTGTAAAAATAACAAATCGTAAGTATAACAGACCTGCGTATTCAACAGGCTAAATATTTGTAAGTTTTTTGTTTGTTCGTAGATTATGAGCTGCAATAACGTACATCGTACCATTGCGATAAAACTTTGTCAACTCAATGCTTGCATTTATGCAAAATATGTAGTAGTAGTTTAAATTTGCCACACCCCCCTTTTACCGCCCATAAATCAATAAAAATGCTATATTTTTATTTATATTTATATTTTTATATTTTTTATATTTTTTTATATTTTTTTTATGCTATATTTTATTTTTATACCGCCCATAAATCAATAAAAATGCTATATTAAAGACGTTATCGTCGTCTTAGATTAAAATTTGGTATTTAAATTTGTATCCTTACTGTCGGCTATACTCAAAGTATACTGACTATACTCAAAATGGGCGTAGCACTATATTTACTCCGACTTTTCAAAAATCATTAGTGGTATTCAATGAACAACATATTTGTGATGTAAACTGCGTATGTGTGGTAAGTTGTATGAACTTACTGCACATACGCTATTTACACCACAAATACGCCGTTAATTGAATACCACTATTATAATTCCTGAGTTGTAAATGTTTTCATAATAAATATTTTAATTTTCATAATTCAATTAAATAAAAAATAATTCATAACGTACGTTACAATAACATTTCATGTAATGAAACCTTTATCAATTTTTAACCATAATACTAACAATTGAAAACAATAAATTTTCTTTAACCATACAGTGACTGAAATTTAATCATCAAATCTTTATTTCTTCTTTCAAAACTACAGAAAAACACTTTATGCCTACTTTTTATGGGATACGCGCAGAGCGAAGCGAATCGCGCCAGGTTTAAGCTAGTATTAAAAAACAACAACAAAACTATAAGACTATTAATTTTGTTTATTTGCAAACATTTATTATTAAATACTTAAAAATCAAAAATAACATAAAATGTATATTATTATGTATACATAAATTTTCCCTGCTGAAAATTCCCTACTTTCAAAGAATTTAAAAATATGTCGTTTATTTCCCTAGGCCTATTTTTTGCAACAAACATCCCAATAAGCAGGGATTTTTTTTCCTACATGTACCAACACTGGTTCAACCTCTCTAGAAGTGCATTTGCAAGAGATATTCAGCCTTACCGGAAAAATAATTTAGTGCTGGCTCTAATTAGTGCCAGCTCTAAAAAGATTTTTAGCATAGGCTTAGCAGAGGTTACAGCTACTACTAAATTAAAAAGCTGACGCTAAAATTTAATATCGGTTTTTTAGTAAGGCTGATCAACTATTAAGAGCATTTATCTTTTTTTCTGTTTTTGTAGGAGGACCACCAAAAATTGGCAGTTAAGGGGGGATGCTGAAAAAAATGTTTGGGATGAAAAAATAATAGGACCTGGTCACACATTTTGCCCCTCTAGTGGACACCCCGGGAGAGCTATGAATAATTTTTTCCTCCTTTAGGACTTTAAGTGTAGCTACGTAATGTTAATTTTTATGCAATGGTAGTGTGGTGTTTGTGTTTGCGTTCAAGTACGCAAACTATAAAGCTACAGAATAATGAGTGAACTTAATGCTGTAGTACCCAGCAAAGGGGTAGGTACAGGGATAGGTACAATTATTACAAATTACCTCGAATAATTTAATAATTACCCCGAATAATATTGACACTAGGGTATTCGCTACAAGAATGGGTAGAATTATTACAAAAAACGATGACTTAAGTGGGATGGATTCGACAAAGAGACGAGTCACTATTAGAAAAACACTGCATCTCAGTTAATATTGACACTAGGGTTCTGGGCACTAGGGCACTAATATCGATACTAGGGTATTAAAACGGGATTATACATAAGGTGAGGCACTTTTAGGAAACTGTATATCAAGAAATATTGATACTTGGAATTTAAATTTGGTACTGGGCTAGCATCAGGGCTAGTACAGGGCTACTGGGATTAAAAAAAGGGCGTGAGACTTTAATAAAAATTGTAAAGAGACAGAAATTTAACTTTCTCTCTTGGAAGATGTTACCTTTAGACTCAAAAAATGTACTGATAATAACTAACAAGTTTTCCCCTAGAATTCTTAATTGTGTTTAAGTACTTTATAAATAAAAAATATTTAACCAAATAAAAAAGAAGTGTGCGTGTCAGCTCCGACGCGCGACTGGAGTTTACTTTTCTAAATCGATTACCTTGAAATTTGAGATGTATATAAAAGGTAAAGGGGGAGAGGGGAGTTGGAGGGGATGAATAAAGGCATCTCTTATATTGCTAAAAGGATTGCATACTTTTCAAATTTTAAAATATATTACTTACATATTTACATAAATTCCTAATGAGGTAAATCGATGACTTTTCTGAATAGTAACGTCGTTATTAAATACTGTAATATTAGGTTTTTGGAAACCAAAATATGATACGTGAACATCGGAAGTAACATGATTTCTTGTTGATGATTTAGTCGATCCCAGTGTTCTACCGGAACTAAATTTAAATTTACTTCTTCTTTCAAAAATTATATTAAGTGCAATCCTTCATCTGTTTGGTGAAACAATTAAAAATTTCTCAAAGTTTTCATATGTTTTCTCTTTGTGGACATATTTTGTATTCTTAATCCAGCAAGTTTTATTTAAGTTATTTATTTAAGTTTTATTTAAGTTGTATTTATTTTATTTATTTGTTCCGGTCTGAGTCGTGTTTTTCGAGTGATTTTAAAGCCTGATTAAAAAACAAAACTACTGCAGATATTTATAAAAACTTTTTTTATTATTTTAATCAAGTGTTCAAGAATACGAAAAAGAATTTTTTTAAATTGATGCACATATAAGCTCACAGGTGGCGTTGCAAATTGACGTCCAAAAAAAAAAATACTTTTCCCGTGGGACAAATTAATCAGTTTTATCAGCAATAAAAAGTAAATATAAAATCGCTTATACAATTCAATATATTGGATTTGTATTTTTTTTAGAAAGATAATTTAGTTATCTTTCAAATAACTCAATATTGAAGATCCATTGGATATTGGCAAGGATATAGATGTTTTTTATTTTTGAACAGATCCTGTAGCAAGGAAAACATTTAAAAAAATCGATAACTCGATAACTAGTTGGGGTATCAATAAAACGATAAGACCTAATTTTTGTTATTTTGAATAAGAAAACACTTTCAAACCGCGGCGCCCAGGAAAGTGTAATTGTGCCTAGTATTCGATATCCGGCCAGCCGGATAGTTTCTTAAAATTGTTTTATTTAAATAAATCTTTAAGTAAATTACAATTAAACAGGTACTCTTAAAAAGTAACAAAACATTTACAAAGTATCTACAAAAAAAATTAGGTTACGTTCTTAGTATTCACTTTAATGATAAATTCAAATATAAACTAAAAACTAAGAAAAAGTTAAATTAGTAAAGTGACTGACATGAAAAATAAACAATTTAATGAACAATATAATCAAAACAATTAGCTGTTTTAATAGCTGCGTTCTTTTCATAAGAGATCAGAATCATAACATCGGTTTTGCAAGCAAACCAAAAACAACACATGATCCAGCAAGTGAGCTGGATCATTCCAATTGACCCAATTCTATGTTTTCAGTGTTGAGGCCGCAACTGTAAAAGTAGGCAGCACCATTTAGTCCGTTTGTTGATGGCTAGATGGCGCTGCGACTGCAAAAAATGGGCAGCACCCAATGCATTATTTGATGTCTTTAATGTCAACAGGAAAAGAAGTGGAAGTAAACTTGAAACCATAACGCGACCACCATTGGAATTAAAAAATTAATTAAATTTCTTTCAAGTGACGGAAGTGGACGGTTCAAGAAACCAAAGCTTTTTGGCGACATGTCTTTTTTTCGTTAAAAGAAGAAATCAATTTTATAGTTAAAAGAAGAGCTAATTAAAATCAATTTTCCAAAATTCCCAAATCTATCATATCCTGAAAGAGGACCTGCCGACGGTTTTCATTTAAATATTCATAAGAAGGATTTTCGCCCTTTTCGTTATCTGCATCTTCTTCGACTATTTCTTCGACAATTTTATCGCCACTGTCTATACAAATGTTGTGCAAAACACAGACCGAAACTACTATATTTATGATTAAATTTAAATTTTGCTGTTCGACAAAGTGTAGAAGTCGGCGGAATCGAGTTTTTAAGAGACCAAACGCGTTCTCTACAACTATTCGCGTGCCCGAGTGAATTTTATTAAATTTTTTCTGCATCCGTGAGAGGTTACCATTATCCTTATATGGTGGAATTAGCCATTCCATGCACGGATAGGCTGAGTCTCCCAGTAAAAATGAATTATTTTCAAAGCCAACTCCATGTAGTTGTCGGTACAACATTGATCGTCTCAGGGCCCGGCTATCGTGCATTGAACCGGGCTCGCCACACGAAATGTTATAAAATTTTTTATCATAACCAGCTACGGCTTGAAGTTTAACGCTGTATCGTTTCTTTCTGCAAAAGAAGTCTTCTTTGTTTTCTGTTGGTGCCCTGATATAAATGTCCAAACAGTCAATGGCACCGACAACATGCGGAAATCCTCGCTTTGACTGGAATTTGCGGGTAACGCTGGGCATGTCAGCTGGCCATCTAATGTGGTGATGTCCAATTGATATCAACCAACTGCTTACACGATTCACAACTTTCCAGGCAGTAGACTTCGCCACGCGAAAAAGATTGGAAATGGTTCTAAACGATTCCGTGTTTGCTACATACCAAATGTATAAGTATATTTCCTTCGCCGCAGTTAATCTGGTTGGACCTCCATTTACATCAAATTTCCGCATGCAGTCAGACGTATAATACATATCTGGAAGTTTTAATGTTAGTTCCAAAACTCATATTTTGATTTTATGTATATTTATTAATACCTATGAGTTTTGCCACAGTGCTCTTCTCCATGCGAAAATGTTTTTTGAAGTCGGCCGCCGAATATGCCTCAATTATCGCATCAAAGTTACTAACATTTACATGAAGCTCTTTTTCAAATTCTTCACTGGAATCTTCGCTACTCGAACTATCTGACTCCATAATCAATTGGATAAATTGTTCGGCTGCTTCCATAATGAAATTCTTGTTTTTGGAAAACTTATATTTCAGCTTAAAAAGAACATCTGTATGCAGAAAATAGCATCAATACGAAAATTTTCAGTACTGCCAGGTTGAAGTATTTTACTCTTTCAAAGTTTGGAACCATGACACAATCATAAAGTAAGCCATGATACAATAATTTACAAGGTAGCCTTGACAACTACCTTTTTTCTCACGAGCGGCGATCGGGAGTTGTCAAATCAATACAAAGTTTAACTTTTCATCTGTTTTGCTGCTTCTTCGTTTTCTCTTTTCAATGTGTTTTTGACAACTCCAAATCGCCAACAGAACTGTGACTGCTACCTTGTAAATCATTATACCATGATCAAGCCTTTTTCATTGCTTTCAGATTTTCTATGAGCTGACAAATTTGTTTTGACAGTTATGGCAGTCGGCCTCTCCGAAATGCATATACCTTCTCTTATGTTACCATGAATAAACCTTGAACAAACTCTTTTTCTCTCACTGAAATTTTCTACTGATATTTATTGCCAGACAAAAACCCCCAAGTGACCATGGTAGAATAAGAGAAGGTAGAAGCATTTCGGGGAGGCAGACTGCCATAACTGTCAAAACGAATTTGATAGCTCATAGAAAATCTGAAAACGATGAGAAAGCTTCAATTGGAAAAATGTAAACAAAAAGTGATTTGTATTGATTTTGACAATTTTGGCTATGCGAAAGAGAGCGCAGTCCGAAATGCATATACCTTCTTTTATTCTACCATGGGTTAAGTCACTTGAGAGAAAAGCACTCTTTTTCCGCCTTTGCTCGAACTGTCAAAGTAGCTGTTAGCTAAAAATTGTACAGATACAGGTTTTTTTTTCTTGATTTCCTTTTATCGATTCTGACAGTTCGACCGAGCTTCTCTCAAGTGACTTAACCTATATTAATGAACCTTCGACTGCTCATAGAACATCTGCAAACGCTCTCTTTTTTTCACCCGTTCTTTCGTATTCATCCGCAAAATTGGCTGATTTTGACAATTATGGGCACTGCGAAGAGAGTGCGATCAGCCTTGCGACAACCTTATAATTCAACCATGGTTCCGCTGCTTTTTTTACGACAGTCACATACCGAGGGGCTCACAGTTTCAAAAATAACAAATGCTATAAATACGCTTAATGTGTACGTTCAAACTGTGAATATCCTTATTAATTTTAATGTATTAGATTGAAATGTTAAAATGTATGTCTTTATTAAGCAGTTAACAAGAAATAATTTGAGTATGGGTTCAAACATTTTTTTCAGCAGTTCTTCCGTGAAGTAAATTTAATATTTATGCATCTAAAAGTGTTTATATACAGGGTGTCCCGCGACTGAGTGCAACTATTTACGAAAGTCAAAGATCTTGTCGAGTTGAGCAAAAAACCGTTTGGGAGGGGGTCTATTTGCACATTCTTAGGAGCTATAGGGTTAATTAATAATTCACTACTTTGATTTACATTATTGTTTTTAGCAGAAAAACTAATTCACAGAAGACTTAATTTGAGAACTCATTGCAAAGGTAATGAAATCATCTCTCTAACGGTATATCAATAAACCCCACCGACTTCATCGTTACCGAGCTATGCTCGCGTGAATATGAAATCAATCCGTTGAAACTACTAAATTTCAACTTTGAGTACAAATTTCTCGGATTTTCCCGTAATAGATGAAATTTTTTTAACACCAATTTGGTAATCTATTCAATTTCGTTTTCAATAACACCAAAAACATAAATATATCTCTTAAAATAAAAAAGTTAGCTCTGCTAATATAATTATACTTATTAGAAAACAATGATAAACAATGACGGTATAATTAGTTATGCAGTAAATAATATCATTGATTTGTCTCAAATCAAAATACTCTTCGTTAAAGTGCAAATATAACAAAAAAAAAAAAAAAACTAGTATGACATTTTGTAGGACAACTTTTTTGAGAAAAGTAGGGATTTTTTCGGCTACGTAGGGACTTTTTAAAAAAGTATGTACCAACACTGGATTGAACATGAAAGTTGGTCGTTTTATATTTTACCTCTCAATATTTCTTTTCAACACACCTAAACCCTACGGGGCACCCTTCTTTGAGTCCCTATACAAAAAACAAAAAACTGCAAAAAATTTACGAAAATAGTTTATATCTCCCGCAAATGGACTCCAAGAGGGGTCAAATATATCAGGTGGGACTATTATTTTATTCGCCTCAATATTTCTTCTCAATTCACCTACCCCCCATGAGTCCCAATACAAAAAACACAACAACTGCAAAAAATTTAACAAAAAAAACACTTTTGAACAAAAAACACAAAAATGGTCGAAAATAGTTTATATTTTTCGTAAATGAACTCCTAGAGGGGTCAATTATATCAACTAGTCCTATTATTTTTTGCCCCTCAATGTTTATTCTGAACACAACTACCCCGTATCTGCCAGAATAATAATGTTTGTGTTCATTTCTTATACCATCGTAGTGTAGTGTATGTGTTTGCGTTCGTGTACACAAACATATAAGCTACGAAATGATGAGTAATGCTTTCTACAGAGCACTAAAATAACGTACCGTTTAATTTCGTTCCCTGATTGTCATACATAAATCTTAGATTTTCGTGCAGAATATTTACACATGGAGGGAAAAATTTATTTAACATATAACATAAATTCCAATAGTAAAATTCATAAATAAAAGTTCCGTGATATTGTTAAGAAATGAATTCAATGAATTTTTGACCCAGTACCACAGCTGTTTCATATAGAAAATCATGTGGAATCATGTGAAATAAAATCAATATTTTTAAACATATTATAAATTAAGGCCCAAACTCTACATTGTATCTGTTTGCTATTCTCGTACACCAGTTATTTAATGGAAAGCAAACAACTTGTATTGATTCTTCTTATTCGTCTTCTTCTTCTTCTCCTCTTGTTATCTAAAATTAATGTCGTCCTTTTTAAAATACTATAAAATGTTTGTCTTTGTAATTCAACACTTAATACCCAGCAGCAGCAGAATATATTAAAAATTTGCCTTAATACATTTGCGTACAGCTTGTTAGGAACATCCGACCCGCATCGCAAACTATAATTTAGTTCGACCCACTTAAAGCTATACAGGCATTAAATGCCACCCACTTAATTTTTTTTTTATATCTAGAGCGGTTGACATTATATGCTGGATTTAAGTTCCTTTTATTTTGTTTTCATTACCGTGGCTGCCGCTTACTTCATCGCAAATATCTGCCATCTTTTTCTAATGTCGCAGTAGAATGAGCATCATATTTTCTTCGTTCCTCCTTGCACAAGGACACTGCATAAGTATGAGTTGACATAAATTCCTCATGTGGAATTTTTATTTATTTTGTGATTCCACCTTCTTTATAGTTTTCAGTTACGTGCGCCATGTTTGTTCCGCATGATTAAAACATGATTATTTTGTCTTAAGTTAATGTTAACTTTTAATTAAATTCAGTATCAACCAAAGTTAAATAAGCGTTGTGGAAAAAAGTAGGGTAGTTTTCGAAGCAGGATTTAGGAATACAACACTTGCGCGTGTATTAAGTAGGTCAAACTATGGAATAAGGTCAAGGTCAGCAGCGAAGTATTATCGAAGTCTTAAAGTGATACTTTTTATTTATATAAAAAAGGTGATAAGAAAGGCAAGAAAAAAAAAAGCACAAAGTATAACATTTACAATTTTAAGACAAAAGCTTCAGTCCTTATAGAATAGTGGCTCTTAATCCAGTTAAAATGATCCAATAAAACTTTTTTGTCGCTTGTCACATAGATATCAATTTCACAAAGTTCCCTGGTGAAATTGCCTACAGCGAGAAAAAAAGCAATTGTTAAATCACCTAGCAATTTCACACAAGCAATTTATTGTTTAAAATATTGAATTTGAAAGCACAAACTTCGATAACCTGCAAAAATTATTTGATTCACCTAAGCCAAGTATATAATATATTAACCAATAATCTACGTAAACCATCGAAAATTCGACACTTTATCAAAATAATTTATCATCGAAGCCATTTGCGTTATTTTACACAGATTCTTCATGATTTATGATATGAGGAATAATTTTACAAGACAAACCGAGAGAATATTTTTTTGGTTTTACACAAAAAAACTTAAAAACAGCGCAAAAAATTGTGCAATTATGTTGAATAACCCTGTCTAATAACCTGTAGTTTCAGTATTTTACCGAGAAAATTCCTAAAAATCTAAAAAACAAAATTAAAAAAAAAACAATAGCATGGGTAGCTTAAGGACAGTTTTAAACTATTTTCTGCAAAAAAAAAAAGAAAAATAAAAAGACCAAAACTCGGAAAAAAGTTATAACTGTTGAAACTTTGTTTTAGAATAATGTATAAATTACAAAATATCTAGTTAATTTATCGTCCAAATAAAAATTGGCAAGTTAACATGTAAAACTTATGAAAACTGCCAAAGCTAGCTTATAAATTATACTAGGTTTTTTTGTTAATTTAACATAAGCCTTTCTCTCGGTGAAGGATTTGAATTTTATCACATTTACAAACGATGTGGAAAATGTTGAAACTTAAAAACATATGGCAAGCTCGTTGGAAAGTTTTTAATTCCAGATATTGCAGTTGAAGTTATTTTTTTTACATGAATTGAATTCATTGACCAAGAAAGATAAAAATATTTTTTTTTCTCCTTTTTGGCTTTTAAACTGTACGGTCATACTCGAATAATGAATTTTAAGACTAATATATACATGGTTTCTAAAAAATTGTCTCCACTTTTCTAGTCCAGCTCACTTTTTGCATAGCGTTTTTTTACAGACCCGTTTGTTACGGCCGTGGCGTAGTGGGTAGAGTGTGTGACTCTTACGCCAGAGAATCCAGGTTCAAATCCTCCATCTGACACAGAAGATTTTTTCAATTGAATTAATTTTTCTGTTCGGCCGTCACCTCTCTGCAGACAATGGCAACCTCAGAGAGTAAAAACTGCCATGAAAAGCTTCTTGATGTAGGTCCAGTTCTCGATAATTTGTGTGCAAACATTTTTCACATCACACACAACACAATTGATAATAAGAAGCTCGGTCAAGGGCTCGGCCAAGGGCTGCGATGGCCATTTCGTTTTTTTTTTCTTCTTGTTACAGACCCTACCCACTCCTATGCAAAATGTCAATACCATGGTGTAGATATTTACTGAAATAAAGTATTAAATTTAAATTAACACAATTAACACAGTCAGACAAACGGTGTAGAAGGAGTTCGACTCAAATTAAAGTGACACATTGCGTTGTTTACACGGTTAAAAATCTTCGAGTAATTTTTAAACCAATGATTGGAATAATGTATTTTTTAACCATTTTTTATTTGAATTAATACTTTTCAAAATACTAAAAATTTTTTTTGTTAAAGCTGTAGTCAAATTTAATAAAGTTGGAATAAAATTAGAACTTTAGTAACTATTGTTTAAAATTTAATACAAAATAACTAAAAAGTAGTACCATCGGTTTCAAAAACTTGTACAATTGGAATAAATATTGAATAATGATAGCCATGATATTAGATTCAGTACAACATGTATTAAATTTTAAACCATGCTGTATTATATTTCAATACTATCTGTCTTAATTTTCAGATTGTTAAGATTCAAAAGTCTTATGATTCAGAGTTACTTTTTCGGTTAACAAGGCTTTATAATACAATTTTTGTGAAACATTTTTTATTTGATTATCACAAGCAATGTTTACTACTTTCATTTCAATGATGACGTGAGTTAAAAACCAACAGTAGAAGTTAGTTTAAAAATGATAGTGTAAAAAAAAAAAATAAATTGTGTAATGTACGTGTAATGTACGCTATGGTTTAAAATCAAATACAACTTGTAATAAGGTTTTTAATCCACATCGGGTATTGCAATTTAAATCCATGCGGGAATAAAACTTAGTTTTAGTATGGGGCGTTGTTTAAATTTTAATACAATTCCGGTGTCGTCATATATATAGTACAGGATTTACTTAAATTTAGTCCAAGATGTTTAACCATGTAATATTGTCCACTCTTCTGCTAATTATTCTCAAGAATATGTGTGCAATATCTGGAGTTCGGATAAAATTAAGTAGTCAAAAGAGTGCTCATTATACCAATGACTAAATATGCAAAATTTGGTTGAAGTTGCACAAATGGTGTTGGAGTTCGATTCGAATAAAATTGATCCGTCCGCTTGTCTAATTCCGCCCATTTTTCTTACCTAAAAACTTCTACTTGTACCAAAGAATATATGTGCAAAATTTGGTTGGAATTGGACAAACGTTGTAGAAGGAGCTCGACTTAAATTATGATGACACGCCCCTTGTGTAATCCTATCCCTTTTTAGACAAAAGACTGCTCATTATACCAAGGAATATATAGGCAAATCCAAGCGTGTCGGACGTTTCATTTGGGCGCTCCCTTTAAAAATTTTTCGAACGATCAAGAGATATATTTGAGATAAGTGTATATTATCGAAAAGCTAATTATTGGTATAGTAAAAAAAAATAAAAAACTTTTTATTCAACTTAAATTTAAAACAAATTTTTTATTTTAAACATGCGTTCGGACGTTTCACGAAACGGAAGTCCTTTTGGGACTAATTTCATACAATGCTTAGAACTGCGAATTTGTCAGCCGTATAGAAAAAGTCGGAAGACAATATTTTTTGTAAATTTAACAAGCTTTTAGAAAAGCCATACGTTTTCTTTATTAAGGGCATAGTGAGGTCACAGCAAATTATTTTATTTGTTCGGACGTTTCATGTCAGACATTTTATATTTTTTCATTGTGATTATATTGAGTAATTAAGTAATAAAGTAACTGAGAAATTCAGTAATAAAGAAACAAATTTAATATATTGTTCTTTCCTTGCCTCAATGATTTCATTATTATCTTTAGCCAATATCTTATATTTTGAATAAAACAAAAACATTTACGAAACATTTACTAAAAAGAAAAACTACATTTGTGAAACAGTGCGCACGTTTTCATCATCATGGTAAATTAATTAATGTATAATTTGCTTAAGTAAATAAATTGTAAATGTTCTCCAAGATAATGTCCAAAAACTAAAGCTAATTATAACTTTTAATTTTTCACATGTTGTTGACCATTTTCTGGATTAGCCCATATGTGCAAAATTTGGTTGAAGTCGGACAAACTGGCACGATAATATTCAAATAGGTGATAAAATAGGCGTAGCAACATTTATACATATAGTCAGTGGCGGGGCAAGACTTAAATTTTATGTGGGCAAGGTACATTTTGCGAGGCCCTCCTGCAGGTCCACTTTTTATTCATAAAAATGCAAACAATATTCTACAAAGATAAAACAGAAATACTCTACTTTTAGCCTTACTGAATGCCTTAAGAATAGTATCGTAATTCAGCTAAGATGCTATATCTACTTCAATATATATAAAACTGCCAAAGTTGAAAGTCTTTCCAGAATCATTGTACATCTTAAATAATTTTTAATGAGTTTTAATTTTGAAAAGCTCCTTTCAGCGGATGCTGTAGTTACTGGTATTGTTAGCAAAATTTGATTAACTTTGTAAATGTTTGGGAGCAGATATTTAACATTTTTAATAAAATTGGATAAATTTGGAAGTATTGTCATTAATTCTTCATACAATTCGTAAGGTTGGAAGTGGCTGTTCTCACCCACTCGCAGGACAGTGTGTACATCTTGATTGTTTTTAACAATTGCTCTTCGTTACTAGTTTTTAACTTATTTAGATCATATAGAAAACCAAAATTTTCAAAATGTTGATTGAAAGAAGTAAATCTTGAATGTATATTGGTTATAAATGAATTAATCATGGCGTTATAAAAGTTTATTTCATACTGGCTTTTTAGCGAAAGCACAGGTTGATCGTTGCCGTTATAAACGAACTTTCTTTTCTTTTTGGCGACCTTTTTATTTTTAAATTCTTTTTTCAGGTAGTAACTGCTTTTCTCAATAAATTGGCGAGCATGATACAAGCATTTTTCGAATCAAGTTTGTCGGTATTCTTTGACCCAGTCACAAAATGTACGCAAATCTTCAAGAGCAATGCTTTAATGGACATGTTCCTATTGCCATAATTTGCTTATAATATTAACTTGCTAATACTATACATGCAATGATACGATAAATTCTAAGCAAAAATGCAACAAAAATTACAGGTTTGCCCAACACTTACACAAGAACAAATTAATAAAATAATATCCCAATAAACGAAACGAATTCGTTTCGAGTTCGAGGTGAAACCAAGATCTCGCATATTCTTTCGAAAACGAAGTTCGTTCTCGATTTTCTACTGAATCCGAGAGCGGGAGAAATGCACACTTCATTCTCGAAACGAGATTTTCAATATAATCGAATCACTTACGAAACGAAAATTTAAAAATTAGCAAATCGTTTTCGAAAAATTTTAGCAATTCGTTTTCGAAACGAAATTTTTTTAAGTCTTAAATACTTACCCAAATCGATTATTATGAAGGTCTTTGACCTACAATATTTGCTTTCAACATTTGACAGATGATACTCGAAATATTGGATCATTAAATAAATTCAGTCCATTTAAATGTGAAAATTTCTTACAAGAAATTAAGCGTAAGTCAAGGAAAAATATACAATTTTGCACTCATATTAATAGGCAAGTAGAGCAAAGCATATGTGAAACACTACAAAAAAAATGTATGACCAAATTAAATTGGGGGACTTTAAGAAAGGATCATTTTCTTTTCAAGCATCCCAACTAGAAAGTGGTTTTAATTTTTAATCTTCTTAGAAATGTGGAATTTTATATTAAAATGAATTCGCTATTTTAAAAATTTTCGGATTCATCTCGAATTTGAATCGAATAAGAGATATCTGACCCGAGTTCTCAGTTTCGTTACTAATTCGAAACTAACCTGAGTTCGTCTTGTGGTTTATTGGGATAGGAAAGAAAAGAAGAAATGATTGTTGATTTAGTTGGTTTATGACAGCCAACTATGGATCCGATCGTAGTGAGTTCAATCCTCAGTGGAAGCAGAAATATGAAAACTTTTTAAATAGCAATTTTTTCGTTTTTATACAACCAGTGCATCGAATTGCAGTGTTGTTGTTTTCATAAAAACTATTTCGTTACATCGCTTTTGTCCCCCATCTAGTTCGCTGTATTGTTGTATACGCGGTAATAAAAGTTTCACTTCAAAAAACTGTATCTCAGTTAATATTAACACTAGGCAGAAATACTTGGTACGCGGGTAGGTAGTTAGGTAGTGATTTGAAATTTCAAGTCAAAGTTAAGTTTTGAATAATTTTAAATCACAAATGATTTGGACACCGTCGGGTTCAGCGCCAAAATCCTCATCGATCGATCCAATATACTTTAATATATCTTCTGGAGTGAAAGATATATGTTCAAAAAAACCCCTATTCATATATTCAAAGTACTCTCCATTAGGATTAAAAGAATCTGAACAGATTGATTCTTTAAAAAGATTGGGGAATAAGGCACAAATTTTGACGGGATCATCAGTAAATCCATCAAGAGTTTTAAATGAAGAAGGGAATCCATCCGATTTTTTCTTTGTGTTTATGAATCCCCAAAATTTCTTTGAATCAGACAATATCCTCATCTTAACATTATCTTAGTATTCGTGATATAATGTAGCTGAGTGATTTTCAAATTCCAGAAACAAATGATTGTAAGTTTCTAGACCATCTGAGAAATCAGGCAGATTAAAATCTTACTTACTTAGGTGGTCGTAACAACCCGTGTCCGGGTTTCAGCCGACCTCATCAGCTCTCGCCAGGCGCCTCTGCCTTGCGCGCGCCTTCTCCAATCGGATACACCAAGTGCGGTTAGGGCTTCCTCAGCCTGGCCCATCTATCGGAGGCATGGTCTCCCTCGTCGTCGTTGACCAGCCACCTTCGCCTCGAGCACCTTTTTCGCTGGAGCTTCGTCGGCCATACGATGGATATGACCCAGCCAGCGTAGTCGCTGCACAGTTATACGCCGAACTACGTCAATGTCTTCGTAGAGCTCATACAGCTCGTGGTTCATTCGGATGCGATAGTCATCGCCGTCTCGAACAGGACCGAAGATTTTGCGAAGAACTTTTCTCTCGAACACCCCCAGAGCGGCTGCGTCAGTTTGCGAAACTACCCGTGCCTCAGCGCCAAAAAGCAGCACAGGTAGAACGAGCGTCTTGTAGAGTGTTAGTTTTGTCGATTGAGAGAGGGCTCTGGAACTTAGTTGCTTACTGAGCCCGTTGTAGCACTTATTAGCAATTATTGGTCTTCGCTTTATCTCCAGGCTGATTTTGTTGTTGGTACTAAAGGTGGTTCCAAGGTATACGAACTCCTTGACTACTTCATAGTTATAGCTGCAGGATGAAACGTGGGAGCAGGGAATGTCAACAAGAGAACTGACAAAGCAGTTCCTTATAGCTAAAAGGACACCACCAACGACAGACAGAATTTGGTTTAACAAGTACACCTGCCGCAAGGCTTAAGTACTTGAGTCTCTAGACCTAGGGTAATAGTTCATGAAACAGACAACCAGAACTTATGTGTTGTACTACAACACGGACCCGTTTATGCTTTAACCAGTAAAACATCTGGTGTAGCAACACGAACATGGAAGCTGTTTCACAAACACAGAGCATCACCCAGTGCCCTGCTGATTAGGAGCATTATGCAATAAATTACATACTGCCCGTAATAGCAGTACCAGTTTAGATTTAAGTAGTGACGTACTTACAATCCATCTACTGGTGAAGACGAGACCTATCCAATCGTTTGCATATTAAGACAGATATGCCAGCCCGGTCGTTCCACTGCGCAACCTCGCCGGTCAATCTAGACCTGTGTAACATTCACACAACCACAACCAGTACGAGACTCTCCGAAGGGCCATCCCACGACAGTCATCTGGGCAACTCGATCCCGTCAATGAGGATCCACAACATCCCCGCAAAGAGGCCAACAATGCACTAATGCAATTACGAAGAAGTGCATTTTTATGCGTGACCGGTCTCAATGAGCACTAAAAGGGCAATTTTAACAGCTCACAGCTGCCAACAGCTCAGTTGCAAACTATTATACATGACTGGTACCTACATAGGAGGACCTTTTGTTGCCACTCTTACTCTGGCAGTCCGGATGATCTAAGGATCTCAACATCCAGTCAGAGTATTGGCTTTGTTCTCAAGGACTGCCGTGCTCAGTATGAGAACCGAAGTATAATAACCAAGTCAAACGTCGACGAGCAAACCCCTAAAAAAAGCCCGAGCGTTGACATTTTAAGCACGCATGCCCAAACACTCAACATCCAAATAGTTATCGGCCGATTTAAGGTCTCAGTGCGGTGGATAGATAGGGTCTACCCCATTTGACGGGTAAGACTGTCCCCGTACTAACAAGTTTTAAGGTCAATTGCTATACCTTCGCAAGCTTGTTTTATATCGATATACCGAATATGACCTGCTGCGAAACTGAGTTGCTAACCTGGCGGAGTTACCACCAACGACAGACGAAATATTGTCAGTGTATCTGTCTTTTCTAAAAACTTGAAAACTATTTTTAAACAATTGCAAGTCAGTAATGCTTCCATTCAGCCACGTTTTTGAAAACGCGATAATATCCTCAGAGCAATTCTGAGTCCATAGAAACATGCTCTGCGTCTTAGAACGTATTCCCCTTACATTTTGATAGTAAAGGGATAGCCTATTTATATATTTTTACAGATTATACATAAAAACTTTATACACTTCGAGTAAGGTTAAATACAGCCGTCGGGAGTATCTTAACTTTGGCGCTGTCAAAGATCCATTACTATCATCATATAGTTTTTCAAGAACATCAAGCTATAAAAATTAATTACGGAATTCCACCAACCATTTAAGTTTTACTGACCTTATATGAAATAATTTCCTTATATGAAATATTAAAAAATTTTAATATAATAAAATTTATATGAAATAAAAATACAGTTTTTAGTTCTCATTTGTCTCTCAGTGTTCAGTTCTTTGACATTTAAATGCAAGTTTCAGTTCATATACGTATTTTCATATTTGTTCATATTTGTTATATTGATGTCAGATTTTTCTTTCCAGTGTACCATGAAATTTCCGCTTCCTGTTTTATAGAAAATACTACGCACTTATTACCAGCACTCTAAAGGAAAATCGCTCCCACAAAACAAAGGAAACAAACGTCAAATGACAGACGAAAGCTTTATGTCGCTTGTGCTTCGTTTCCTATTTTCTTTTCCTTTATCGTTGGCAATGTCACAAATGCTGGTTATTTTTTTTGTTTTGTTTATAACTAGGGCAACTTTCTGTCGTCTGTTTTTCTGACGTACTGACCATCCTACACGACTGTAGGCTCAAGTAGGGCTTTTTCACCCTCATTTTCACGGAAAAGCTTTTTAATGTTTACACAAAACATTTGCCAATACCTACAAAAACTATTGTTATTTTTTTTTTGCTCATATTTGTGTTTGTGTATGTGCTATGGTATTTGTATTTGTAGTATATAGATTTGACCTCGAAATATTTGCACATGTACAAAGAAACACACACACACATACTCACATACACACACCCACACACAAACATCGCACACATATGTGTGAATATTTGTTTGAAGCTATTTCGGCTGAGAAAATTACTACTATAAGTGTGACTTTTGCATATGAAAGTTGAAGATTGTATTCCTTTATAATTGTACAGATGAATGTGTTTGATTTCTGAAAGGGTGGGTTGTCTTATCTCAGTAATTTTCATTTTAATGATTACTGTTATGACAAATCTGAGAGAAAATTAAATGTATTGACGGAAATTTAAGGCCATTTGAGCTTTTTTTCTTTGTGTACCTCGAATAGATGTGCATGACTTCGCAAACTTTGAGATACAATAGAGTTTATTTTGTGTGTGTGTGTGTAGGTTTTTGAATGTTTTTGTTGTGATATAGAGATTTATCAATGCCTTTAACAGGGAGTGTTGCTTCCACTTAGCGTATGAGTTACAAAATATTACTCATACGCCATGATAAGCTTTTAATAAAATTGATATAAATGAAAGCTATAGATTTCAAAAGTTTCTTAAGCATGAGTTGTTATCACCTGTGCCTTAGTGCTAATCTGTGTGCATATACTCATACCAAATCAAATCAAAAGTTCAGTACAATGATTTAAAAGACAATGCTTATTTTTCAGTAATTTCACATAATGACAAACCTTGAAGAGAGTCAAAATTTCACCTTGAGCTTCATTAGAACTTACTATATTTACGATAGACAAGCAATTGTATGTCACTTTCGGTCATTTGCAACTAAATTATCACAAGTGTAAAGAAGTGTTTGACCAAGGCTCTTAATTCAATTTTTTTTTATTTTTAAGAGTTGAAAGGATATAAAGGTCTGTCGCAAAAAAAAGTCCTTTTGTTTTTTCTTAGAGGCTGTTCATATATTACGAAACATGTTTTTGGAAAATTTTAGACCCCCTCCCCCACACTTCGCCAGAAAGTCTTGAACCCATTTGTTACGTAACAATTTTTTTTTTTTTTTTTTTTTATAATTAGCAGTTTGTTATGAAAAAAGCATAGAAAACAGCGTAAAAAACATTATTTTTATTATAAGTTTTATTATTATGAACATTTCACGTTGATGATTTGTGTTTGACCAACAATTTGATGAAAAATTTGACCATGAGAATAGAGCTACACACAAACGATAGCTTTTTTAACGTTAATTAGAATACAAACCAGTGGCGATACGTTATAACTTCGATGTTCGACAATCGTGAAAATTGTTTTGTTTGCTTTAGTTTTTGTTTTGTAACATTTTGAAGTTTGTTTTGAACTTGAAGTTATAACAGCTGTTTTTGATGACTGCTTTAAAGTAAGAATTCCCACTTCAGTTCAGCAAAAAACCTTACTTTTGCTCCGTCTGCTGCCCTTACTTGCTCTTGATCTTTGTTTTTAGAATCTGCTACACTTTTTTAAGGTGTTTCAAATGCCTTCCTCCTTTTCTGTTTGTGATCCGTTTGTTGTATTAGGTGCGTTCTTTTATTGATAAAAAATTAAAGCAATATTTACAATAAAATTAAATTTTAATAAAATTTCAAATTTATAAAATGGAATTCAAAAATTTTGTCGTAACATAACGCATTTTAGTACCACGGTGACATTTTTGGCTTGGTACCAGTCCATCGTTCAAATACCATACTTCAAAGGCCACATTTGCAAATGACCTACCAAACCATGTAGTTCTTTGAAAATTTGGTATATTTTTGTGTTGTAAATTCCGAAAATACGCAGTATAATATTCATCTCCAGATAACTGCTTGAAATCCGCATTGCAGTGCATTTCATCGTCCATAAACACTCAGATAAAATTGGTCGGGTACCTGCGATATAGTTTTCGAGCCCTCTTCTTAGATTCAGCGTCTTTTTCTTCTGACCTATCAGGTACTTTTTGCATTTTATAACTTCTGAGGTTGTAAAATTTGTTAGTCCGTTGAACAGTTCATTTCGATGTTCCCGCTTTTGCCGCTGCTTCACGTACCGAAGTGCCTGGATTCTTACTTTACTTGATTCTTACTTACAACCGCTTCACTTTTTGAGCTCCCCCCTTTGGTTTTCCGGACCGCGTTTTCTATCTGACCCTGGTTTCCTTGATAAAGGAGTATCCTCTTTGTATCTTTCCATGGTCCTCCTGATAGTTTTTACATACACTCCAACTTGCTCAACGATATTTTTGTACGTGGTGTCGGGATTTTCCAGTTATTTGCAAATAATTGTTTTCCGCTTCTGTTCTTGTTGAAAAAACATCTTTTCACTTGCGGAATTAGTTCATTAATGACTATTATTTTTAGAATTTACAACCATTTTACTTGTTTTAGGTACCAAATATGTTGTTAAAGAGTTAATAAATTTGTATTAATAGACTAAAAACAAAAGGACTTTTCTTCTTTGGCAGACCTTAAATGGAAAAATAACTATAATTAACAAAATAATGGCTGTAATGATTGGTTTCTATTGATAAAAAGAAGCGAATTGTCGGATTTATATCACTTTTATTACCCTATTGTCATGATTTTATGTATTAATATTATGACAGAATCATATCATTAAATGCTATCATTAAATAATAAGTAATCAAATAATAATCTGGCCCATACACCAGAGAATCCAGGTTCAAATCCCATCTGACTCAGGAAAAACGTTCAATTGAATTCATTTTTCTGTTCGGCCGTCACCTCTCTGCAGACAATGGCAGGCCTCAGAGAGTAAAAACTGCCGTTCAGAGTCGGCATAAAACATGTAGGTCCAGTTCTCGATCATTTGTGTTCAAACATTTCACAACACACAAAACACATTTGATCATAAGAAGCTCGGTCAAAGTCCTTTCAAGAGCTGAAATGACCGTTTCGTTTTGTTTTTTTTTAATTAAATAATGTTAAAAATTTTATGGAGTAGTAGCCTTCAAGATTTCTTGCACGTATTGTGAAGTATGTATGATAAGGTGGTAAAAATCATAATAAGAGGCTTTAATTTAAAATCTTAATTAGACGTTTAACTACAGCAGATGTTGCATGCATCCTGTGCTGGTATCTCTTAATCGTGCCTTGACTATTTAATGTCTCTACGATCAGGTCTCCTCTGCATAGCTCTTTCTCCATATAAACTTTATTCAAAAATATAGCTTTTTGTTAATTTTAGAGAAATTGTTAAATTTCTAATTTAGACAAAGCTAATTTTTATTTATTTATTTATTTTAACCATTTTAAATTGTTAAAACATTAATTTTACATTTAATAAACCATAGAGGGATTATAACCCCTGTACATGGACTGGTATCTTACAACCTACTTACTAACTAAACTAAAAATATAAAATGTAGAATTCATCTTTAAATAAGTTTGTGTTTTGTATGGCAATTTTTTTTTGATTTTTATATTATTTTTTTTTTAATTAACATTAAAAAGAAATTAATTACATTTTTTTTTTTCAAAAGAGAAACAATATGTAAATTAGATCTTTTTTGAAGAAAAAAAAAAACAAGAAATATACATTTAAGAAATTTATATGTTATGTGGAATCCAATAGACAATGTTTTTTTTTACATTTTTCTTACTCAAGCATAGTGTTTTGAATTTATATGGTAGCATTTTATAAATTTTGATTGCCTTAATGTAGCTTTATTTGTTACTTATCATTTTTTCCATCTTAGGTAAAATAATATTTCTATTTCGAGTTCTATTAGTCGAAGATATATACTTGGTCATTAATACTTCATTATGGTATATAATGGTGAATCAACAGAAAAAATTTGAACAAGATTAAGAGGCTTTTTATCAATTTGAAACGTATTTTTGCTGATAGTTGTGAGTCTTCTATTTTGCAGTACATGTAGCAGATTTAAATTATTATTATATGCTCCACCTCTTGCTTACTATATTACCGTAACTGATAATACTATGGAAAAAAGCATAATATATTATTTTCATTGTCATTTTTTTTTATTTGTAAAATATATAAACAAGATACTTCATTTTGTTAATTATAAGTTCAATATGTTTGTCCCATTTTCAATTTAAGTCAAATTTTATTCCTAAATATTTACATCCACTCACTCTGTTTAGCTGTTTATCATTAATTTTAATTACACAGTAGTTCCCGAAAGTCATAAATACTGTTTTATCTACATTTAAAGAAAGTCTATTTAATGCTAGCCATGTAGCAATTTTATTTAATTGACTGTTCATCTTGTTCTGCGCATCAAACCAATTCTTACTGGAGGAAATAACTGCTGTGTCATCAGCATTGATAATTCTTCAAGCATATTGTTTACTCCTACTTATACGTTATACTCTTACTTAAACATAAAGTATTGGTTCATTCGCTCTGTGAAAGGGAAATCAAATAGTCACAAAATAATAATTCACTCTTATAAAATAAGCCTTTGAGATCTTAGGTCACGTCAAGGTGCATGAAAGCATATCGTCGCTGCGCCTCAAAAATAAGTTATGTGTTTTTCGACAACTTTACAGCAGAGCGAAAAAACTTATTTATTCTGCGAATTCGAAAAATTGTTGAAGTGTCATAATTTTGTATTTTTTGCTACTGAATTTTATTTATTTATTTTATTTATTTATTTATTTTATTTATTTATTTATTTAAAGTAGTGTTTACATGTAAGACATAGTCTTTTAAATGCATAAAGCAATGATATATATATTCAACAGCTAATAAACAACAAGAAAAATATAAATAAAAGTTAAAACATAGTTGAATATAATTAATTTAATAAAAGAAAAAAAATAAATCAAACGCAATTAAAAATTGAGACTTAAAATAAAGTTAACCTAACATAATATTAAAAAGACAAAGACAGAGATAGTTTTAAGAAAAGTATTGAAAAATTTCATGCTTAAAGGTGTGTTTATTAGAAATAATTTTAATTCTTGCTGGCAGCGAATTCCACATTCTGATAGCGTTCACAAAAAATAATCTGTTAGAGTTCAAATAATTGTAAACAGGAATTTTAAGGTTAAAATGCCTACTAGATCTACAAAACTGAAGCTTTTCAAAAAGGTAAACAGGAGATTTTGTATATATCAAATTATGTAAAAATATGCAATTTCTAGCATCCAGATAGTTACAAATATTTCAATCAAGTATTTGATTACTTAAGTGACTGATCCGATCAAACTTTCGAAGGCCATAAACGTACCTAACCGTGTTATTAAAAGCATGTTGCAACTTAAGTTTGGATCTAGAGTCAATTTTACTAAATACAAGATCTGAGTATGTAATGTTTGGCATGATAAGCTGCTGGACTAACTTTCTTTTAGTGTCTATAGGAACAAATGACGCAGTCCACCTCAAGTTCCTGAGGACATGATATACCTTACGTACAACTGAATTTATATGGTTTACGCAAGAAAGCGAGGAGTTAATATGATAACCAAGATTTTTTTACCTTATCAACAAAATTCAGCTCAACCCCATTAAGATATATTAACGGTATATTAGAAAAAAGGTAATTAGACCTATAGATATGCAAAACATACGATTTGAGGGGGTTGAGAATAAGTTTATTAGATTCAGCAAATTCAGATATTTTTCTTATGTCCTCATTCATTTTACTACATAAATCATCAACGAGGTTAATAGGTCTGGACAAGTAAAGCTGAAGATCATCAGCATATGCATGAAGCGGACCAAGTACAGAGCCTTGAGGGACCCCACAGGTTAAATAACGGAAATCGGACAGACTATTACCCACCCTTACTCTTTGAGACCTACCTTCTAGGTAGCTGTATAACAGACGGACAGCCGTGCTAGAAAAATTAAAGTTGTCTTCAAGTTTCTCACACAATATTATGTGATCGACAGAGTCAAATGCCTTGGAAAAATCCAACAAGCAAAGCAGATTCATGTGCCCAAGATCATATGTCAGTCTGACATCATCTAAATCTTGACTATTCTAGAGACAAATCTTTAAAAAAAAAATTCAACTTCTTTTTTCTTTTCCAGTACGAAGTGAGGATGAATTCTTCGATTTTTAGACGCATAACTGAATTTTTAGGAGCATTTTGTTTTTGCTACGAACAAAATTTTCGAGCACATAGCTGATTTTTTTAATCTTCTATATATCTTCTTCTATATACCTATATAAAAATTAATTGCTGTGAGTTAGTCCCGCTAAAATTGAAAAATGGCACGAAAGATGTGGCTGGAATCTCTTTTATTTTGCTGATAATTGCTTAGGGATGGTTTAAAAAAGAGAAAAATTGGAAAATTTTGGTGGAAAATCGCGAAAACCAAAATAGGCGTTTAAGTATGGAAGTTTTGTATTTTGAATGGAAAATGTCACACATCTCCAGAAGTTTTTCACCGATTTCTTTGAAATTTGGTAGAGAGGTAAACTATCACTCAGGTATCACTCAGGTTTAAAGATATATTTTATTTTCCTTGCCCATTCTGACTGCCTACTTAAGGCGTTGCAACCGTTTCACCATATGGTGGAAAAAGTATTTAAGTCTATAACTCAGAATCAAAACTCGAAACGACTGGGCCGATTGAGCTCAAATTTTGGTAGCAAATATGATTCATGTACGAGATGGCTTAAGAATAATGAAAGGTAATATTAGAAAATGAGGCGTGGCACCTTCCATACAAACCAAACACCTCAAACATGATATCTTGCCCGATATCTGGATTACTTGCATAAAATTTTGTATATAGTGGTTTTAGGATACAGTAACAGCCTTATTCAATGCATTTTCTTAAGCAATCGTTTAACGCTTGTTTAGTTACGCACTGTTTAAGGACTTACGCATCCTCTACGCAACCTTGCTAACAATTTAGTTATTCATAAACCTTTTTTTATTCATTGTTTAATTTTGTAAGGTTTGTGTCTAAACAATTGAAAATCTTTTACAAAAATTAAGAATTCTTGTACATTTTCCGATCTGTTACTGGAAAAGTACTACAAAGGCCAGATATGGAGCAAGTCTATGATAAATTATCATAAGCATCAACCTAAATTGAAAAGACGACAAAAAATTGTAGATTCAATTTACGCAGCCTTTAAACGCAAATTTTGGCGTTTAAGTTAAGCAGATCTTAAACAAGCAGAAAAACCTTGAAGAATAACGATGTGATGTTTAAAGCTGGTTTAAAGTTACGAAGCCTCTAAAATGAGTTTATAAATAACGCTGTAAGTGCTTAAGAGCTATGTATTTTGCTGTTCATACTTTATTTTAATTTTCAAAGTTTATCTCAGTAAATATCTGCACAATGGTATTGATATTTGGTATAGGAATAGGAAAAGTGGGCGTGTGCCCAAATTATATCAGGTTTAAAGTTCATAATTCGACTATGCTTTAAACATGTCGAAATAATAACAATTTGAATAATAAATCCAAAATTATTCAAATTGCATACAATTTGGCCCGTGAAATTGATATTTAACTGATAAATAAGGTTTATCTGAAAACTTGATCAATACTATTAAAATCCTTTTTTTTTTTAAAACTAAAGCTTTTATCCTTAAATAAATAATGTTATTACTGACAAGATAATTTATGGTTGAGATTGGATCCATTGATCGTTGTGCATGTTGGTTGTATCACGTTGCACACATTTTTATAAACCCTAAATGCTACACACCCGGGCGGCGCTAGGTATTCCAGCTAGTTCTTAATAAATCTATTATTTGAAAAATTTACCCAAGAACTTATTTGCATAATCAACAAACAGAATTGCCTCATTATTGATTTATAATACCTTCATTCTTCAAAGGTCTCGCTGTCAGGGGGTAGCGCCCTTGACTGTCACCTAGGGGTAGGGGTATATTAAAATAATATCAATTTATATGTTATGTGATTTTATAACTGTAATAATTTTTTTAATTATTAATTAAGAGTTATATTTTCGAGCTCAAGGTCTATGTTGCTTTCTGAAGAAAACAACCAACAAGAACAACAATACCCATATATAGAGTAGTAATCACACAGCAGACTAGACAGACTGTTTCGTTGGCCGCTACACCAACTCATCAGTAGCCTTGCATGATCGCAGTGATCCACAAAGCTGTTTGTATTTATTTATTTCGTCAAAGTTATGAGTAAATTACTTCTTAATACATGCACTTTTACAAATGATATGAAGTAGCTTAAAGTTCTTCTAATTTTAGATGCATACTTATTTGGTAAAAAGTAAGGTCTTCTTTCCGAAGATATATCAAAACTTTTTACTACTCAAGGGCATGTTGAGGTTAGTTGTTGTACTTATATTTTCATAGTCGGTCTTGGTTTCAGCAGTTTGCTGATATTGAACTATGACGAAATGAAGATTTTTGAAGAAGAACAAACAAAAATCTGCTTCATCGTTTAAATAACTGCAACTATCAATTAATACAAGCATACCTGTTTCTTAATTTAAAATTGTATTACAGATCTTGCAGTCATGGACATATTGGAGCTATTTTATATATTGTTATATATATTGGAGTTATTTATATAATTAAAATTTTAAATGCAAATTAATTACGACCTTCTTTCATAAGTTTTAAGTTATGTGTTTATATAACTCCAATAATTTTTCAATTATTAAAGGTTATATTTTAATTTTAAATTTGCCACTCTACAATTTAATTCAGGGCATCGAATTCATATAACGATTTTTTCCTACAAAATATGCCAAGTTTCGGCACAGTGCCTTATAAAAAAAAACGTTATGGAAATTATCACTAACTGTATTTCTTATAACATTTTTTATATGCCTTGCACATAGCATATTTTACTAACTTTTGAACCAGAAGAGATAACGGAAAATTGGTAAGCGTGTAGAATGGACATTAAGTAGGGCTTAATGTTTTATTAATGCAATTATGCAATAAAAAAAAAAAATAAAAAATCACATAACTGATTTTTTTGGCGCAGCGTCGATACATGTTTAATGAAAAAAAAAGAACAATCACGACCCAACGGATCACGTCACTTGGGGTTTTTTGTCTGGCAGTTCCGTTTTCATATGAAGTAAGACAAACTCTCTTTCTCTCAATGAAATTTATTGCCAGACAAAAAACCCCAAGTAAACTTGATCGCTTGCATTTTACAAAATACGACCACAAGTCTCTTACGAAAATAATGGCAAAATATTTACGGTGATTTTCCAAGTATTGAATACCAAGGCGAAGCCTTCTTACATTATAAAGGGCGAATCGGATAGCGAGGTCAATCCGAAAGTTGGAGATTTCTTGAGTCAAGACAAGATTAAAATCATGTGAGGGGGAGGGGGGGGGGGGTCTATTCTTACACTCTTAGGAGTTACAGGGTTAATTAGTATTTTATGATTTTGATTCATATTATTGTTTCTAGCAGCAACACTAAAGCACAGAAAACTTATTTTTAGAGCTCGTTGCGAAAGCAATAAAATCACTTTTCTTAACAGTATGTCAACAAACCCTACTGACTGAACCGTTCCCGAGCTGGGAACGTGTGAAGATAAAATCAATCTTTTGAAACTACTAAATTTTAAGTTTGAGTGCAAATTTCTCAGAATTTCGCGTAATAAATAAAATTTTTTTTCTAATCAATTTTATTATTTATTCAATTCTTTTTCAATAACACCAAAAACATTAACATATCTTTAAAATTAAAAAAGTTGGCTTTACTAAGCATACTTGACTTATTAGAAAAAATTATATATCTACTGTATAACTAATTGTCCTCTGTTTTTTTATGAATGAGAAAGAAAACTTGTAAAAGATGTTCGAAGTGTCCTCCATTGTTTTGAATGCAATACATGATTCTTCTCCTCATTGCATATTTGAGGTTAGTTTCGTTCATTTCTTTGTGTACAAGTGAATCAGCAGTATTTATCCGTTCGATAAACTGCTCACTCGATGAAAGTTCTTCTGCATAGACGAGGTCTTTCATCCTTCGCCACAAAAAAATCCAGTGGTGCAAAAAAAAGATACCTTTTTTAAAATAATTAAAAAATTGGATCTTTGTTGACTCAATACGATTTCTGTGTTATAATCGTATCACAAAAAGTACTGTTATAAGTTATTCATGCAAAAAAGTTTCGCGCTAAAAAACTGGTAAACGACACTCAACTGTACGACACCATGAAATATTCATAAAATCTTTAGCGCCGATAACTCGATCCTAATGGCCGTATTGTTCACCTCTGGATATTTTTAGCCAATGGATATTTTCTGGTTTTCTGGTATGTGAAACTATTAAAAATCTAGTACTTTATTCACTGGTTAAAGATATCCACAGATGAACAATACGACCCTAAGAGCGTCAATATGAAGTGGTTTTATACTACCTTATGGTTTCTAATAAGTATATTTTTTTTAGTACGGGCAAAATTTTTTTTTTTTAGAGAAACTTTTATGTTTTTTGTGTTATCGTAAACAAAATTGAATAAGTTACAAAATTGATCATAAAAAAATTCAATTTATTATTCGAAATTCTGAGAAATTTACACTCAAAGTTGAAATTTAGTAGTTTCAACTAGAGATGAGCGATCCGGTGATTTTTCAAGAACGTCGTTCTTAGTGAACGTGATTTTAAAATCACCGTTCTTTTAAACCGTGATCACGTTATTTTTTAATTAAGCAAATACACATGCAAATATGTAACCATAAGCAATGTAGTGATGCCATGTACATTGTTTTGAAAATTTGTGCTACTTATGTTAATACTGAAAATACTTAATAAATCTTGGTAATATAAATATGTGTATTTTTATACAACTATATGCAAGCGTTAAGCGTAAAGAGGATAACGTGCCGAACGTTTCACCTCATGACTACCCATGGCCCTTATAAAGGACACATGCTTTAAAGAAGTTAGCTTAAAGAATTTTAAACGATTTTCAAAAATTTCAATAAAACGGATAGCATGAGTTCTAAATGACAAAATAAAAGGATATCTGTTGGCTTTTTCCTGGCTGTTTTTAAGTAAAATGACAAAAATTGCATTTTCGGTATGGCAGAAAATCATGATCAGAATTTTAAAATCATTTGACATATTAGCTAAAAATATTTTACGCATAAAAACCCCAAAATCGAAAACCAAATAAATCAGGTGTAAGCACTATGTGGATTATTCAATATTCATAAAACTATCTCCGCAGCCCATTCTAGTGAAATGATTTTGAAGAAAATCTTTAATAATAATATTCGAATCTTCGCTTAGAAATTAATTCGGTAGTGAGAGGGTTAATAACTTCAAAAAGTTAAATTTTCTTATAAAATTGAAATACTTATATGTGCAATTGTTATATGGAATGTGAAAAAAAGCGAAAATAAAGTTTTAAAAAAACGTGTGCATAACAGCTCCTACGCGCGACTTGAGTTTACTCCTTAAGATCAATTACCGCATTAATGTTTCAAATATCCTAATCCTAGCATCAACATTTACCGAGTTATAGCGAATAATATAGTTCCCACGCCCCCTGGTCCAATTCCGCCCACTTTATGCAAGATGTTTGGCACAGACCCTCTGCATCCATGTTCCAAATATCATACTCCCTTCATAAATATTAACTGAGCTAAAGCGAATAATATAGTTGCCATGCCTCCTGATTCAATCATGCCCACCTTTTCAAGGTATTTGGACAAACTCTCTGCATCCATGTTTTAAAAATCATAATCTTATTATCAATATTTACCGAGCTATAGCGAATAATATAGTTGCCACGCCCCCTGCTTCAATTCCACCCACTGGAAACAGTATGTTTGGCACAGTTCCTCTGCATCCATTTTCCCAATATCATAATCCTAACATTAATATTTACTGAGATATAGCATATAATGTATTTGTATATGCCATTCCCCTTAGTCTAATCCCACCCACCGAGTTATAGCGAGAAAACGCGTTGCGTAACGCGGTTTTGGAATGCTGTTTTGGTTTGCTATTTATTTGTTCAGTCGATTTCACATATAATATACCGCGGGCTATATATGAAATCGAGGAAATGGAGTAAACTCCAATAAACTTCAATAAAAGATTGACATCATAAGATATAAATAAATTTTATTTTATTAAAGTGGAGTGCGAATATTTATAATTTACATTTAAAAATAATAACATTTTAGTTTTTTTATCACTTAGACGCGTTCGACGCTCATTCAGTACTTGCCCCGCTTTGGAAAAAAGTCTTTCGCATGGCACCGATGAAGCCAAGACACAGAGTTTTTCCTGAGCTATTAATGAAAGCTTTTGGTATTTAAATTTATTGCACTTCCACCATTCTAGTGGATCCGCTTTCCTTGGAATAACGTCATCTTCCAAGTAACGTTGCACTTCAATTATTGCTCGTGATGTAGATGTCCCTTTAGGTTTAAATTGAGCAACATAGGAGTCGAAAGAGTTCCATATGGATAGTTCTTTTGGGGAATCAGGGAATCAGCTCGATAAAAGTAGTATATTTAATGTTTTCTTTTTACGTTTCCTTGCAATTTCAGACTTTAATTAGTAGTGCTATTTCTAAACCAGCGACAACCCTGGTCATTTTACGAGAACATTAAGAAAGAGAAAATATTTGGTCTGAAACAAAATTACAACATTACAAACTCTTGCTTTTGCGCATTGAATGTGTGCTTGAAAGACAGAGATAAAAAAACGCAAACGTGAAATCACTGGTTATGTTACGAATCACTGCAAACAGCATAAATAGCTAAATAAAAAAACCAAATCACTATTCACTGTTTTTTTAAGTATTTGATCACCACAGTTACCAGTGATTTTTCAATCACGGTGATTAAATCACTGGTACGAAAATATCGCTCATCTCTAGTTTCAACCGATTGATTTCATCTTCACACGAGCACAGCTCAGGAACGGTTCAGTCGGTGGGGTTCGTTGACATACCGTTAGAAGGGTGATGTCATTGCCTTTGCAATAAAATAAAATTCAAAATCAAAATAAATTTTCTGTGAGTTAGTTTTTCTTCTGGAAACAATAATGTGAATCAAAATCGGGAAAAATAATTAATCCTGTAGCTCCTAAGAGTGAGAATAGAACCCCTCCCATTTGATTTTTTCGCAATTCTCGTAAATCGCCTATGAATTCCTTCGATTTTATTTAATTATTTAATTATTTATTAATTTTATTACTTAATAATGATCTTAAAGAAAATGGATTACAAAGTTCCGACAGTAAATTGTCGCTGCACCAAGCAGATAGCTGGATCAAATCTTTCTACGGATTTAGACAATCACGAATGTCTTTTATAATATATACATATTTTATATCGTTAGCATACATTAAACACTTAGAAAATGTTATCGATTTTCAGAATGTTATTTATAAATAAAAGAAACAAAGTAAACCATTACAGCATCAGACAGCCTATTGTTAATTCTAACAAGTTGCTTTTGTCCTATAAAGTATGAAAGTTAAAGTGAGTTTTAGTTAGTGAGTCAATTAGTTAGAGTTTTTCTATAGGTAATTTATGATGAATTTTGTCGAAAGCTGTAGAAAAAACTGTAAATTAACATTACATTTTCAATAATCTCAATAAACGGTCCTCCTTTTATAATAATATCTGTTTATAAGTGTTCGTCTCAATTTCTTGATTTTCTCCATGTTAAAACATTTGTTAATGCATATATTTTGACTTTAATTGGGCTATATTTTGGTTAGAATAATTAATTTCCAAGCTAGTTTGTTTTTAAATTTCCTTATATACAAATATTTAAAGAATTGTGCAACAATATATTTTGATATAAAAAAATATATAGCTTACCGTGTCTCATATGACGTTTAACGTTCGTTTCGTTATACGTAAATATGCAGTTAATTGCACTTTATAAAATTGCAAAAAAAAAAAAAGTTTATAACAAGCCCCACACAAGGTTTTATTCTGACACGAGTCAAATCTGTCAAGTGAATCTTAAAGCGAAAGTCCTTAACAAGATGTGTGTGTGTGTTTTTTTTTCTAGCTTTTTTCTATAGTTGTCTTTGGTTGCATATCCTCGGAGGGCTGGCGAGAGGAGGATGGCAAGCAGCTTTGTCTCTATAATGACGATGCGATGGCATGCAAGTATGGCAACACAATTGGTGTCTTCGGATTTCTGGCGTCGATGGCCTTCATTGTTGGTGAGTTTCTGTTCGAGCGGATGTCATCGGTTAAGAGCAGAAAGCGCTACGTCATGGCGGACATGGCTTTTTCAGGTTGGTATTAAAAAAAAAAAAAATCATATGGGGGAAATAATATAGTGTATCAGTATGTGTGGGTGGTAAATGTTGGTTTCAGTAATTATTTATACATATATTTATATATAAGGGTGGGTCGATTTGATAAAGTTATGTTTTTACATGGATTTTTTATTAGAGGATAAAAAGTAATTCTGGGAAATTCCGATAAAAAACACACTGAGGCCCACCTAATCGTCCAATTTTATGGAAAGTTGATAATAAAATTTAATTGTAGGATTTAAAAAACCCTACTATGCAAATTTTGAACGAAAGCCATTAGTCAAAAACGAAGTTACAAGACATGAAAAGTAAAAAATGGCATTTGGTATGAAAAGCCAAATAATATTGTTTGAGATTTTAAAAAGCATGAAAACTATAAAAAAAATGTATTTAAAAGAATCGTATAGAGAGCGCAATGTCGGGGATAAAAAAAGTAGTGTGCATATTAATTCAATCTTAGAAGTGACTCGATCGAATGAGAAACCTCAAAAGTACGGTGATTTTACTAAAGCAATCTATAGAACTTCCATACCAAATACAATACTTTCAATACAGAATGCAGAATTTTTTTTTTTGTACATTTCATGTCCTGTAACTTCGCTTTAGACTGATGGATATAGTGAAAAATTTGCTTTTTTGAGACAAATAATAAATTTTTGTAATCAACTTTTCAAAAAACCAAACGATTAGGGAGGCTCCAGTACAAAATTCTGAAAAATTCAAAATGGGGTGGTGGGGGATGGTACGTTTTATATCACAGAGAAAAAAAACATAGCCCCAGAATTTGTTTTTTGTGCTCTTATAAAAAAATCCATGCAAAAACTTAACTTCATCAAACCGACCCACCCTAGTGTATACCATATACTATATGAATATATAAACACAAAGAAAAAATTATTCTTCATGTTTTTGCATTTATTTTCATTGACTTTTAGCATTCTGGACATTCATGTATTTTGTGTCCTTCATTTATTTGTGGTCGCAATGGAGTTCAGCACCAATGCCACCAGGCGGCATTGGCGTCGGTAATATGCAAGCTGCCATTGTTTTTTCCTTCTTCTCGATTTTCACATGGGTGAGTGTTGAGGTTTTGTCTTTGTTTTTGTTTTGTGCTTGTTTTCAAATTTTTCTTAATGCTTTGTTGCTTGCTGTAATCGATTTATATTTTTAAATTGATTTCTGCTGCTTCTCATTTAAAATAAATCATATTTCTCCCCTTTGTTCTTTTTCAGGCTTTGTGTGCATTCTTAGCTTACAAACGTTTCTTAATTGGTTCAGGCGATGAGTTTACATCAGCATTTGAAACAGATCCAGCGAACGTGGTGCATCAACAAGCCTATACTAGCTATTCCATGGATAATGACAATGATCAATACAGTGCGTCACCGTTTAGTGGTCAGCAGCAGCAACAGCAACAAGGTTTGGGATAAGATAAGAAAACTGAATTCGATATAGAAACAAAAATATCCTTTAATGGTCAGAAAAACATAATTTTAAGTTTTACATGTTTTGCCTTAACATTTCTTAAATTTTCAATTTTCTTTTACAAAATCTATGTATACAGGGTGTCCCACAATTGAGTGCAACTATTTACGTAGGTGAAAGATTATGTTGAGCTGAGCAAAAAATCGTATGGGAGGAGGGGGAGGGGGGTGGGTCTATTTTTACATTCTTAGGAGCTACAGGGTTAATTAATACTTCACGACTTTGATTAATGATATTGTTTCTTGCAGAAAAACTAACTTACAAAAAACTTATTTTGATGGCTTATTCTAAAGATAATGAAATCACCTTTCCAACGGTATATCAACAAACCCCACCGACTTAACCGTTACCAAGTTTTGCTCGTCTAAAGATGAAATCAATCGGTTGAAACTACCAAATTTCAACTTTGAGTGCAAATTACTCAGAATTTTATGTTATAAATGAAATTTATTTTGTAATCAGTTTTGTAATCAATTCAATTTTTTTTTTTTTGACATCAAAAACATAAACACATCTTTCAAAATACAAAAAGTTGCCTGTACTAAAAAAATTCTACTTATTAGAAAATATTGATAAATAGTGACATTATAATTCGTTCTGCAGTAGATTATACCATTGTTTTCTAATAAGTATATTTTTCTTAGTACAGCCAACTTTTTTATTTTTCGGAGGTATGCTTATGTTATTGGTGCCATTAAAAAGAGCATTGAATAAATTGCAAAGTTGAGTCTAAAAAAAATCTAATATGTTACGCGAAATTCTGAGAAATTTGCGTTCAAAGTTGAAATTTGGTAGTTTCAACCGATTTATTTCGTCTTCACACGAGCACAGCTCTTTAACGGTTAAGTCGATGGGGTTTGTTACTATACCGTCGGAAAGGTGATTACATTGTCTTTGCAATGAGCTATCAAAATAAGTTTTATGTGTGTTAGTTTTTCTGCTAGAAACAATAACGTGAATCAAAGTCGTGAAATAACAGTACGTTCAAAAAGTCCATAGGATGACACATAGATGGCGTTACTAAATTGTTTTCCATATGATTTTTATTTAGTACCAACCTTCAAACGATGCGTTTAAAAATTTCACAATAATCTGACAATTGATTCGTGAGTTATAGCATTTTGTGTGCAACTATTGTTTTGAAAAAAAAAAAAATGGAAAAAAGTGAATTCCGAGTTTTGATAAAGCATTGCTTTTTGATGAAAAAAATACAGTGGAAACCAAACAATGGCTTGATAAACATTATTTGGACTCTGTTCCATGAAGACAAATGGTAGAAAAGTGGATTGCTGAATTTAAACATGGTCGTACCAGCACAAATGATGCAGAGCGCAGTGGACGCCCAAATCAGACTGTTATTCCACAAAACATCCAAAAAATCCACAAACTGGTTATGAACGATCGCAAATTGAATGTGCACGAGCTAGCTGACATTGTAAAGATATCAGATGTTAGTGTTTTTACCATTTCACACGAACATTTGGGTATGCGAAAGCTCTGTGCAAAGTGGGCGCCGCGTGAGCTCACAGTCAACCAAAAACAACAACGAATTGATGCTTCAGAGGAGTGTTTGGCGCTGTTAAGCCGCAATAAAATCGAATTTTATCGTCGATATGTGACAATGGATGAAACATCTTTTCACTATTACACACCAGAATCTAAAAGACAGTCAGAATGGACAGCAGTCGACGAACCGAATCCAAAGCGAGCAAAGACCGAGCAAAGGTAATGGCGTTTGTATTTTGGGATGCGAAAGGAATAATATTCACCGACTATCTCCAAAAAGGAACCACCATCAACAGCGACTATTACGTGCAATTTTGGATCGATTATAGATAATGCACCGTGTCACAAATCGATGAAAACGATGGCAAAACTGAATGAATTGAGCTTCGAATAGCCACCCATTTTATTCTCCAGATTTAGCCCCCAGCGACTTTTTTCTGTTTTCAGATCTCAAGAGAATGCTTGCTGGAAAGAAATTCAAGTCCAATGATGAAGTAATCGCTGAAACTGAGACCTATTTTGACGAAAAAGAGAAATCGTACTATAAAATTGGTATCGAAAAGTTGAAAAATCGCTATACTTTTTGTATCGCTCTCAAAGGCCACTATGTTGAATAATATAATTGAGTTTTATCAAAATTTTCTTTTTTCTTATCCTACGGACTTTTGAATGGCCTGTTATTAATTAACCCTGTAGCTTCTAAGAATGTGAAAATAAACCCCCCCCCCTCCCCTGCCATACGATTTTTTGCTCAGCTCGACATAACCTTTTACCTCCGTTAAAAGGTGCACTCAATTGCGGGACACCCTGTATATATACATATCAATTGCCATGTGTTAGTCTCGCAATAATTTGAAAATGGTTCACCGATTTGAATATTTTTTTTTTGTTTTGTTCGCTTCTGTTTGTGTTTAGAAAAGTGGATGGGATTATACAACGGGGCGCGGCACCTTGATTTTAATCGAACTCCTTCTACACCGTTTGTCCGACTTCCACGAAATTTTGCACAGATATGCAACAAGCAGTCCGTAGTGAGTACCACACGAAAGTGCGCGGTGTTAGAAGAGCTGGCGTGCCACTTAAATTTAAATCGAACTCCTTCTACGCCTTTTGTCCGGCTTCAACAAAATTTTGTAAATCTATTCTTTGGTATCACGAGCAGACGGTAGTCTAGAAAATTGGGCGAGATTAGACAAGAGCACGAGTCACTCTAATTTTAATACTTTATCTCAGTAAATATCTGCACCATGGTGTTGATATTTGGCATAGCGGTGTGTAGATTATGTTCCAAGCACCATGCAAAAACTGGGCGTGTTCCCAAACTATATCAAGTTTAAAATTCAGAATTCGACTAAGCTTAAACATAATTTTAAAATCCAATAAAATTCAAAACACATTCAATTTGGCCGTTTAATTCATTTTTAAGTGGAAAAAAGGTTTGTTTCGAATCGGATTAAAAGCCTCTTTTTATAAAGAATGAAGCTTTATGGCCTAATTAGCCAAATATAGATCAACGCAACACAGCCGTTTCTTTTGTCACATAGAAATCTACCAAATGCGTTTTTTGTGTATCTAATTAGCCGAAACATAACGCTACGTAGAAGTTTGTTTGAATTTTGATTTCTATGTTACGTCGGCTAACATTTCAGCATACAGTGTGCTTTTAGTAAGGTTGCCAGCATAACACTTTGATTTTTGAGTAATCTTTTCTTGTTTGTGTTTATTTGTTGAAGCGAAATGTAAGTACTTTAATATAAATTGATTTTTTATTAATAATTGAAATATGTTTTAGAATGGTAGACGACGAAAAACTAATTGATCTAGTGAATTATTTGACACTTGCTGTGGTTGCTATGTTGGTAGCATAATCAACAAGAAACCACAGTACGTTGCGTCATGTTAACCTGTGTTACGTCAAGTTTGCCAAATCAGACCATTAGTCTTAAAATTAAAAATTTTATTACTGACAAAAAAAAATTGGATCAATTGGTTGACATTTTTGTATCACACCCTGAATGCTACACAGCCCCGGGTGGTATTGGGTATCCTCTTCAGATACCCAATACTCAGTCTCAATATCCTCACTTCTTTTTGACGAATGTTTAAAAGATCGACATGTATCGATTGTAATGTTAGTTGCTGATGTTCGCTTCTCTGTTACTTTTCGTAACTGTTTACAGTTACTTCAATATTCGCTGAATTCTTGCTTCACATTTTAATTTTGCCAAAATGAGCCGTAGAAGAAAGTTGTGCTTCAATTACTAAAGTACTTATAGCGAAAAATTAGTGAAGTTGACAAATTTAAACTAGTAAGGATGGAGCTTTGGCAGGGTACCGAAGCTAAAATACCCCCCCCCCCTCCCCCGCGGCCATATTGGAGTATATTCGAAGTCTTTAACCACGACATACACGATGACATTCAGTTTTATATATTAACAATTGTTTTCCTATTTTGATGACGTCATTTCGTATGGGAGGTAGGCGTGGTTTTGATCCAATTTTGTTAAATGACATATAGTTGGTTCATATTATATATCAAAGTTAATGTGCAAAATTTCAAGACATTTCCTTAATTTTTGTGGATTTTTAAGAGATTTTACGTTTAAAATAAAGCCACTTTGTATGGGAAGTGGGCGTGATTTTCCTTCGATTTTGCCATATATCATACAAATGGTTTATATTAAATATCAAAGCTTATGTGCAAAATTTTAAAACATTTCTTTAATTTTTGCAGATTTTTAAGAGATTTTTAGGTAGGCGTGGTTTTCATCTGATTTTTCTAAATTTCATAACGAGGATTAAGTTTGAAGAGCAAAGCTAACGTGCCAAATTTCAAGGCATTTCTTTAATTTTTGTGGATTTGAAAGAGATATTACGGTTAATATGAAGTCACTTTGTATGGGAGGTAGGCGTGGTTTTCATCCGATTTGGCCCATTTTCGAAGCTGATCTTCCTTTTTAAAACTAAACTTATATTTTGAATTTCATCGCGACAGCTTTAAAATTGCGGCTGTAATCGTGTCGACAGACGGACAGACAGACGGACACACGGAAATCTACTCAGAAGGTGATGCTGATCAAATGTATATATATTTTTCTATACCTGCCCCGCCTCCCTCTTGGCGTTACAAACGGAATGACAAAGTAAATATACCCCTTACGTAGTACGCGTTGGGGTATAAAAATACAAAATTTTTATAAATCAAAAACACTGAGGTCAATAATAAAAATAATTTGAAAAATTTATTTTAAGGGGGTTCCTTCTTTCGACCGAGATGCATCAAGTATCCGAACCGTAAAAATACATGAAGGATATGAAAATAGAAAAACCTAGGCATTGAATATGTTTTCATATCAAGACCATACATTCCAAAAATCATAAAAAAATTCTTTGTAGTTTGGCGTCAGGTCTAAAAGGTATTCCAGCTGGTTTTATTATATTTTTATTAATTTTCTTTAGAATAAATTTTATATTGTGAATTGTATCATATCTATGGCAATTATTTTTTTGTTTAATTTTTACATTTTATATTTGATTTACAAAGATTATTTGTATTTTCAGGCATGGAGCAACAAGGTATGGAATATCAGCAACCCACCTATTAGAAATCTACATTTCACTAGCATATGTAAAATATTTTTAAAAATTTCTTCAAAACATGCAAACATATTTAAATAATACTCAATATAAAATATTAATTGGGGCATTTGGTAAAAAATTTGGCAAGAAAAAGTTTAACAAAAACAACAAAATAAAGCAAAATACATCCAAACATGCATATAGTTAAAAAAATGATATAACTTATTAAGGAGAAAAACTATTCAAATAGCATAAAATAAATAAAAGCAGCATACAAAAGCTAAAAAACTTTTTTATTAGCAAACAACAATAAATAAAATACAGAACAATAAAAATTAAATTCATTAAAATTAATAAGAAAAATTACAATTGTAAAAAATTTCTACAGCTACAAAAAAAAAAAAAAGAAAAAAAAAACAACAGCTATTCATATTGAAGTATTTGTGAAATTATTATAACAATAATATTTTAAGCATACAGAAACAACGCCAAATAAGTAGAATGTTGCATTAAAAAAATAGATAAAATTCAAGTTATACTTACGAGCTCTTAGCAAATTATATATATATATATTATTATATTATTTGTAAAAGTACAAGCTTACTTAAGTGCATTGTGTTTAATATCAAATAATTATTTAAGAATAAATGATTATTTTTAAGAATGTTTTTTTTTAATAAGTCACAAAATAACATAAATAAAAGCGAAAGACTCATTAGTGGTATTCACAATGTGGCGTATTTTGGATTGACTATCAAATTTGGTTTACATATAACAATTCGTAGTAAATGAATCATTTCTTTGATAATTCATTATTTTTTATGATGCAAAAACAACAATTTATTAGGTAGAAAAATACTATTTTTTTTTTAATAAACATCGGTTATTCATTAACTATGCAATCCATTTTACATAATTGGTTTTTATATTAAAAAAAATCGATGCAATTTGTTTTTGTGATTTTACAAAATTGATTACATGTTATGTATGCATATTAGGCCGGAGCGATTTTCTATGAAAAAATTACCCTTGTATCGAACTGTTTCAGAGAGGGATCGAAAGATATGATACCATGCATTAACGCAGAAAAATTTCGAGTGGATTGGGCATCATCCTCCCTCTCTCAAAATTAATTCTATCGCAATTATTATGACAATAATTAATAAATATAACGTTGAATATCATCTATAGAATGTTTGGTCCCGATATGACAACAACTTCCTATTCTACAACATAAGGAGAAGATTTAATTTTTTTTCAGTATTGTAGTGAATTTCAATACACCCAAAAAACAAAATGTTGTAACATTAAAAAAATTCTCTTGCTATTTAAAAAATCTATTATTAATGACTCCATCAAGATAACTTGTTAATGTAACAAAATAGGTGTTGTTAAATACAAAGTTTTTCTAGATAAGAAATCAACAAGTATGTTGTTAATATGAAAGGACAATCTTGTCATCTTTAAAATATGGCTTTGTCATCTTTAAAATGTCGTATCTTTAAAATAACAAGATCATCAGGTTAAATGTAATTTGTTGAATTGAGAAATCAACAAGAATGTTGTTAATATGAAAGAAAATCTTGCTATCTTTAAAATGTCGTATCTTTAAAATAACAAGATCATCAGGTTAAATGAAAATTGTTGATGTTGTTAATATGAAGATAGCACCTCTTCACATTTGAAAAAATCAATGTTGATGTAAAAATTCTTGTTTTATATATAAACTAAGCCATGGTGACTGAAAAGATGCTTGTGGTTAATAAACCGAAGGCATGGTTTCGATTTAAAAACAGTTTTCTTTATAATAAAGAAGTTATATATTTATATCAAACTGATTTCTTTAAAAAAAGTTGTGTAATTAATGACCTTATTTTGCAAAACGCATGCATCATCTCATTGAGGGGTTTTTGTCTAATTTCATAAGAAAATTTCATAAGAAAATTTCAGTGAGATAAAGAGTTTTTCTACTTCGTATGAGCACGGAATTTTGTGGAAAAAAACTCCAACTGAGGTGATTGCATGCTTTTTACAAAATAAGGCCATTAATGGGGCCAGTTATAAGGCAAATAATAATTAAAAGCAAGTACATTGGTTTTATTTAGTGACTTAAGTAACATTTATAATTGTTGAGGTATAAATAAGCTTTCTTTAATAACACTGCGACAGCCAAAATGTATCGGAGAAACCGGTGCTTGTTTCAAGTAGATAAATACTTCCAGAACACGGCCTTATACTCCGTCCTTATATACGCAAGTCATGCATCTCTTTTGCCCCAAAGCGTGTTTGAGCTAATTTTACCACAGCTTACATATTTCTGCTTCCAATTTATTTTTCACATTTTCCAAACTTTTCACAAAATAAATAATTTCTTTAATATTTGAGTGCGTTCTTAAACGTCTTTATGCAAAGCATCAGTGTGTTTTTTGATGTCGGCAACTAGATTGTTCTTTTTAACACAGCGGCTACACAGGCCAGTGACAGTGAAAGTGCGAAAGAATACGTGTACTGTTCGAATGATTCGAAGAATTTCGAACTTTCATGCTTTTATGCAAGAGATGCTACACAGGCTAGTGAAAGTTCATTAAAAAATTTCATCGTATGCGAAGGTTCTCGCTGCTATTGAATCAATTTGATTTAATGATTTGTTTTTGAGTAATTTTCTTTCATTGTATATTTTTTTTGTATATTTATTGTAATAAAATTGTATAGTTTTCACTTTTATTTGCAACTTTTCACATTTGTTTCATTTGCTTTGTAAATGTAAACAAGTTATCAGTGTTGCGTCCTGTACGAAATCGAGGAAAACCCGAAATAAAGTACGATTCGAGGGAAACCCCGAAATGAATCCACCAAAAGTAATTAAAAACAACACTGATATCCCCCTTTTTGACATACACTAGCCGCTGCTGTCAAAAACTACTGGCTTTGAAATTTCGTTGCTAGTAGCGATGAAAGTGCAGTGAAAGTGAATCCAGTGTGAGTGTGTTTGTAATAAAGTGAGAATGTATTGAGTTTTTCGAACTACAGGGCCAGTATACTAGCCCATGGCAGGTAGGGTCGACTCGGAGAGGAATGGAGTAGAAAGCAGAATAAAGCGAGATTGGTGTCAAAATCAGCTGTTCATCGCAAATTTCTTTTTGCTCACGTTTCGCAGTTGTTTTTAGGTTAAAATTATTACAAGTTTTTTTTTGCAATTTTAAGTCTTCTTTAACATTTTATTGTTTTTATTTCACTTTTTGTATAATATTTTCACTCAAATTAGCACAAATTTAACACCCGCGACCGCACTGTTTGCAACTTGGAAACATAAAATATTTTCTTCATTTGCAATTTCTACGAAATTCGTCGTTTTGACATATATGTTCCTTCTCATTATCCACTCTTCGTTGACGCGTGAGAGCACTAAGCGAAGCGGCCCTACCTTATTATTGTATCATGTACTAGCCTGTGTAGCATGCCTGTAAGCATGCTTTAGTTGCGCATTTTAGGTGAATCTACTAGGCACCAATTATAAAAAAAACTAATGTTTATCATAAAGACGTTTAAGAACGCAGCCTTTTTTTTAAATTTGTTAATATTTTATTTTATCACTCACACCATTATTTCAGAAGCTCAAACATCTTGTTGCTTTAACAGCTTCAAATACACTGCAGTTGTGAGCGAAAAAATCGGCACAATAATGAGAAAGAGTTCTTATTAAAGACAGTGTTGTAAATAGTAAAACAAAACATAAATATTCTTTTGACAAAAGAAAAAAAATTACAATAATAACAGGAGTAATACAATGATTGACAACATTGTTTTTAATTAAAAGATGCTCTCTTTATTATTACAAAATAAGTATGCAATGAATTTAACGAGAAATATCTCTTCATAATAACAAGCATGCTGCAACTCGGAGAAATGGCAAATATTTATATAAAAGACATATTTTTTTTTAATAACATTTTTATTTTATTAAGAGTCAGGTAATATTAACGAAAGTTTTTACAAGAAATTAAACAATGCTACTCTTTTTAATAATACAACAAAATTTTTTTGGGTGTAGATTTATGATCGTTGATTTTGAATATGGCAACCGATTTTTTCTATCTTCATTCGATGGTGCATGTACAGTAAAAATTAAAAAACAATCCGAGTTCACACATATTAGAATAATTTTTAAAAAATATGGAATAATGGTAAAAGCCTTAAAAGGTCTAGAGTGAATTCTAATCTAACGTCTGAAAAGTTTCTGACCTTAACTTGAGGATGGCAGCACTTGTTAATAATAGCTGGGGAATGTAGTTGTGCATCTTTTGCCAGGTACTGACCAAAATTTCAGCCATTTTGGACGCGCAGTTGTTATTTGACAATCACCATCACTTTCCCAGCCGAAAAAACAGTTTTTGCTTTTTTCCGAGCTGATTCCTCCTTTTTTTAGTCCACCGTTTTAACTGAATTTTTGTTTCGGGCGTATAATGGTGTATCCAAGATTCATCTACAGTAATTAATCGGCGCCAAAACTCGGATTTATTGCGCCTAAACTGCACCAACAGAGCGTTCATTCGGCTTTCTCATGCCTAAATCTTGATTCAATATGTGACAAGCACGTTTTTGTGACATATTCATAGCCTCTGTTATCTCTTCTCTCTTTAATTCGATGTTTGTTCGATGTTCGATGCTATCGTCAGTGGTTGCAGTTTTATGACGTCCCGACAGTTCATTGTGTCCCAAGCTGGTATGGCCACGTTAAAATTCAGCTGCCCAAAAATCCCCTGTGGTAAATGATGGCGCAGAGTCCCCGAACACAAAGTCCAACTTATCTTTGATTTGTGTAGCCGTATTGCTTTTCCATAACAAGTATTTAATGACAGCTCGATACTCGATTTTTTCCATTTTCACAAAAACACTCGCATCGATTTATTCAAACGATTGTCATATAACAACTGCGCGTCCAAAATCGCTGAAGTTTTGATGAGTACTTGTTAAAAATTTCCCTAAAAACCTGTTAGGCACTGTTTACACGTCATTCAAATTGAAGGATCATTCAAAATTTGTTGTTGTTTTTTCAGCGAAAAAAAAGATGAACTCACTGCAAGAGCGGAAATGAACTTTCAACACTTTATCGCATCAATCAAAATTTTGATGGAGCTCCAGACCTGCAACAACACTTATAACACAACAACACTTGTCCTTTACAACAACACTTTTTGTTGTCCTTACAACAACACTTTTAGTCGGCATCGGCCATTCAATCAAAAAATCACGTGTGAGCAGCTATTCAATCAAATATCTCGAAGAGAGTAAGTAGGTGTTCATACATCAGTCAAATGATTGAAGTATATCGCGATTTTTTACTCTCTTTAACTCTCTCTGAAAATATTGATTGACGCTTGCTCACACACGAGTTCTTGATTGAAGCTCCGACGCAGGCATTTGTTACTTTTCTGCTACCTACTATTTTGTGAATTCATATCGTGCTGTGTGCATTACTTTATTTGGGTGTTTCTTTTATTAAGTTGTTTTGTGTGCATAATAATTTTACAAAATGGAAAACAATAGCGGAAATATAGTTCATCTTTTAGGATTAAAACTGATCACATTAGGAAATCAATACGCCGGAAATTATACCTATTTGAATGACCATCGCATGCAAGTCATAAAATAACAAAAGAATTAATGAAATTATGGCAGGAACTAAAGAAACTACACCGCTCTTTCACTTCAAAAAACTACCTATGTTTTCAGTTAACTACTTTTCTTGATATAATTGCCTACTAAAAGCAGACAAGTAAAATAATGCAACCCTTTGACTGATTGATGCAGGTCTGGAGCTCAATCAAAATTTTGACTGACGAGAGAAGATTTTGGAGTTCATTTCCGCTCTGAGATAAAGTTCATTTTTTTTTACATAGGAAAGCAACAACAAATTTTGATTGATTCAATCATTTGACTGACGTATGAACACCTCCTAAGAGAGAACAAAAAACGCGATATTCTTCATTCAATTTGAATGACGTATAATTTCTGCCTTAAAGACTACATTCCCTAGCGAGCTACATTATTGTGCGAGCCCAGCTCTTTTAAGAAAACAATATAAAAATCCGATCCAAAATTTACAGTTTGTATAAGGCAGATACACACAATAGACCATATGTAATTTATCCCAACTATAATAAACAGTACATGTACGCTGTGTTGAGCAAATTATGCTGCGTGGAGTACGATGGTTAGCAGGACAAGAGCGTTGTGTTGACGTGTGAAATATTTAAAGGCATGAATTAAAGTCGGATATATAGTTGGATGAATTATAGTCGAATCGCGGAATTTTGCACCTTGATGCAATTCTTGCCCTTATAATACCAACCCTGGAAACTTTACCACAAAAGTTGACAAAAAATAATACATATAAAAAAAAATCGGTTGCCATCCTTGGAATCATAAATCTATTGAGATCGACTCCAATATTGAAAAAAAAAAATTTAAATCTCCTTAAAGATTATCAAGCTAAAGGAAATTTTGGAATAAGAAAGTGTTATTATATTGATACCAAATTGAATAGCTGCTGCTTTTCTACCTAATAGTTATGGATTTACTTCATACTTACTGCGGTTCAAATAATTTTAAGCAATTCGTTCTTTTCAAGAAAACTTTGGAGTAGACAATTGAGTTGAGATCAAAATGAAATTTAATATACATTAAAAAGAAATTTTATTATCAACTAGCAGGACCCAGTTGTTCGCGGCTTCGCCACGGACGCTCCAACAACCATTATTTTTTATTTGTGGGGGGGTGACAAAAATTGTTTCCCGTAAACCATCTTGTGCTCGAACACAATCTGCTGCCAAAATTTCACCGCAATTGGCCCAGAAGTTTTGGAGTCTTAATGATTTTTTAAAAGTGGGCGTAATTATAGTGCCACCACGCCCGTTTTTATTACAGTTTCCGACTATAAGCATACAAACTTAACTACCAAATTTCAGTCTTATGCGACCAAAACCGTCTGAAATATAGCATTTTTATTGATTTGTGGGCGGTAAGAGGGGGCGTGGTAAAAACTAAGTATGCCTCATCTAGGACGCAAGTAATACACGTTTTAAGTTTGAGCGAAATCCGTTTAACCGTTTAGATTTGTATAAAAGTCAAACAAACAAACAAGCAAACAGAATATGGCTTTTTGACATTTAAAAGGTAATTTCCTTATGGTTCTCTCAGAAACTTTCGTCCCTATTGGCAAAAAACTGCTACAGACGATTATCACAAGCTTCTTTTGTGGAATAGGAACAGGCAACAGAAACAGGTGGTAATCACTTGGTGCCAGGTCCGGACTATAAGGTCGGGACTATAAGGTGGTGGAGTCACTATCGATATGTGTGGGCTATGTCAGTGACAGTAGTGCCACCTTGAAAATAAAAACATTTGTCCTTATCGGAATCTCCAAAAAATTAAAATTTCCCGGTATTTTTTGCAAATTGAGAAATAACTCGTAAGAAACATATGGCCAACCAAGGCCGTAGCTAGCGAAATATTGCTCACAGAACTAAAAAATATTGTCAAAATTAGAAAACACTAAAATAATAATAAAAATGGAAGCTTTAACCCTTGTGTCTGCACTTAGATACGATTGTACCATTATGACATTTTGAACTAAGATTTTGTGTAGTAAATGATTTTTTAAAATATAAAGATTTATAGTATTCCTCAATTGATTTATTGCAAAGCTAAAGCCGAAATTTCAATGTGGGTATAAATAAAATAAAAATAAATAAAAAATTTCAATCAATCCAAGCTACATAGCTTTCCCATATAAAATGTATGGACACGAAGGTGTTTGAAGTAAGGGCAGACACAAGGGTTAAGGAGGGGTTGGTTTTGAACTAAATTTTTTTCTAAAGATATTTTTGTGATCATTCAACCAAAAATGATCTACACGCAAAGAAAAAAAAAAGTTTATCGCCAGTTTGCCGCAAACGAACTTTGTTTATCGTGCTTGAAAACGTTTTTTGCAATAGTTTCAACAGTTACGAGAAAGGGGAACAGTTGCAGGAACGGGTTATTTAATTGCAGGAAATGAATTTTGTTTGTCATAAATGCGTGCGATTTTTCTATTGCGGCAAATGAAGAATTTATTGGTTGTAACAGCCCAGATAACAATTTCATCTAAATATTTAAAGTTATTCATACTCAACTGGAAAAGACCTTGTATAAAAGTAATTATTCATGCTTTTCTTGAAATAGCCTTGTGAAAGCCTTGCAAATTTAAATTTCTTGTATAATTTTTTATATAATATTTTATTCAATGACACATTTTAGGAAGTAGTCAGGAAGATTTTTACCAAGCTTAAATTTTTGTTTTTTCAAAGTTTTTCAACAAAGTTTCAGTTTGTGAAAACAATAACATTAGAAATTCTTGATTTAAATAAAAAACATTCACTATCATAAAAAAGACTATTTCAATAAAAAAACAAAAATGTCGTCTGCACGCGGGATCGAACCTTCGATCTGTTAATAAGCTGTCTCCTTAAGCCGCTGGGCTACCGAGGCAATTTATTGAATTGAAATTAAGTGCTTATATGAAATGACTGCAATCGAGCTTTATAAAATTCTTCTTAAGGGAATTCAAAGAAAATACTAATTGAGTTTCAACGTCGCGAGAGCAAAGTCCCGAATAGACGAGTTCAAAGGTAAATTTACAAAGATTTTTAAAATGTTTAACTTTTCTGTGCTAAATAAAATGAAATGATGAAACGTAGAAAAGGAGATTACAAAAATAATTCAATTTTTTTTTTCTCAGTTTCCGACTTCCTGAATAAGCCTTGAATAAAAGGCTTAGATCAAACCTTAGATCAAACTTTGTATAAGTTCTTGTAGAAAGGAAATAATTTCATACGCTTTTTTTCCTTGCATACACCTGTTAAAAGACTTGTTTCAAAGATTGTTCAAGGAAGTTTAAATTCTCCTTCCTATATAAATTCCTTACACAAAACTTTACTTAAGGCTTATTTAGGTGAAATTGTTATCGGGGTTAAAACTTCGTTTGTAGGAAACGAACTTCTTTTCGCATGAACGACCATTTTAAATTAAAAAATTCTTGTTTTGACTGAAAAATAGACAGCACAAGGCGAATATTAGCCGACTGAAAATACAATAGACTGAGGTGCAACAGGTTAAACAGAGCACGCAGTAAGCTAGACATCGATGGAGTCGGGGTTCGATTCCCAACGATGGAAGTTAGAAAGTATATTTTTTTTTAAATAATATTCTATTTATGAGTTAAAAAATGCTTCTTTTTCGTTATTTTTTTCGATATTTTCCGTAAATTTTTTTCGTTAGAGACAACTGAGTATTCGTTTGCGGTAACTACAGGCCGCAAACGAAGCAAAGTTGGTGAATTTTTCAGTTGCGGTAAACGAAAAATATCTTTGCGTGTATTAAATTTATCGCAAAATCATAAAAACAATTTTGCCGACGTTCTATTTACTCTATTTCCTCCACCATCTCGTTTAAGTCGAAAAATACCGAAAAACGGGGAAAATCTCCACAACTGGCAGCTCTAGAATAAGCTCACGAACACCAAAACGTTGTGAGTGTGCTTATACTACAAAATGTTAAATTTTTAAATGGAACTGTCATCTGACATCTGACAATGCTTGGTCTTGCCTAGCTGCAATACTTAAAAGGCAGTCTACGTCTATTAAAAGTATTAAAAGTATTTTGTTTAATTGAAGTTGTCTTATATACTACTCCTAAAAAAATCATATTATTTGAGTTTTGCCCATTCTTAAGAAAATTACCTATTCTTTTATTTGAAGTCATGGCGCATTTCTATAAAAACAATTTTTATAACTGTAGTTAGCTTAAAAACAACGGTTTAAAATATATCTTATTTATGCTTTAATATGTAAATTCGCTGTAAATTCTTTCAGATCATTGCCGTTTTAGACTCTAACGATCAAATCTAATCGCAACAAGTAGGTTGAAATAATTACGAAAGGTTTTAGCAGAATTGTGTCTCAATCCTATCTCAAGGCAAATTGATTTTGAATACTATGTAAATCATATCAGTTTAAGTTTGAAAGTAAATATTGATCAAAAACGCTTTAAACAGTTTTATAAACCCATTGTTGCTTAAGTAGCTAATACTTGCTAAAATATATAATTTATTTGGCTTGAATGAGCAAATGAATATTTTAATTTGATTGCATATTACATACACATATATCTGTTAAATAATAATTTTTCAACTGCTATATTTATAAAACTATATTTATATAGATATATAGGTATAGAAGTAACATTTAATGAATTGCATATTGCAATCAAAGTAAATTAAATTTAATTTTATATATTATATAAAAAGATATGTATGTATAACTTATAGAAATATTAATTTATTCATGCTCAGATCTCAGATATCAAACTAAAAAAAAATAAAAATAAAAAATTGTTACAAATATTTGTAGTGCAATATTATATTCAAGAACAGCCTAAAGCTTTTATAATACAAACACAAAAGTAAATATTTTAAAGGAAGATATGAAGAAAGCTTAAATGTAACACCAAAAATATTATATCAATAATTTACATACACACATGCATACACAGTGCTGCACAACAATATTATTTGCAATATAAGATTGAAGAGCTTTTTGCTGCTATCAACAAATGCCAAAATAGTAATAAACATGCTTATGACAAGTAGTTATAAAAAAATTAAATACATTTGTATTGAATAAAACTATATTTGGAAAATATTGTTTTAAAAAAAACCTGCCAAGTAGTACACTCAAAGAAAAAACCTTGACAGAAACTTTTGTTGACACTATATTGACAAAAAATTTATCAACTCAAGCTAGGAATTCATCAATACGAACAATGTTTGTCAAACATCAAGTGTGGCAATTGTTAAACTGTTGTATGAGATATATGAGTTTTATTTTCTAACGGTTAATCACTGGAGGATATATATATATATATATAAGCTGTCTATGAAATGAAAATTTATTTAAGTAACGCTTTTTTTAGTACTTGGCAGCACTTATTTTTGATAATTATAAATTACACTTAAGAAAACACATACATACACACACTTACACTAAGCAAAAATTTGTTAAAAAAGTACAAAATACCACCTTATACACGAAACAACAATAGTGCGCAGCATTTTGAACAGAAAAACCGCAACTACACTGTTAAAAAAAAAGAGATACTAGAGCTTCATAAACCTACCTAACATTTAGTTTTTAACACTACACATTGTTAACGCAAGCATTAGATAAAACTTTTATTAAAAAACAAAATTTTATTAAAAAAAAAGAAACACTTTGTAAGTAAAATTGAAGTAAAATATAATGTTAAAAAAAAAGAATATATAAAAAATATGGATTATTTAAGACAAAAACTTGTAATTTTAAATGTAAAAGAATCCAAAACTGATGAAGAATGATATCATTTACTCCTATTACAGAACGATATACTGCAATTTAGATAAAGTAGTTGTTTGATTTTTAACTTCTAACGAAATCAACTACTTTTTAAGTCTTTAGTTTGATTTAATATTGAAATCATTCTAATAGTTTCAACTTACTTGAAATGTTAACACATTTGTTGTTTAAATATTTTATGATTTTTTTTATATTTATAAACATATATTATAAATATTTAAAATATTTATTATAATTTTTTTATCTTTTTGAAAAATTGGCTCGAAAGTATAAAAATAATATATAGAAAACTGGCTATAATGCTACTTGTATGTATAAGAAATATATTGTTAATGTATTTATTATATATATATATTAAGAAATAAAGATATCTGTGTACTTTTCATGTAGTTGTGCGTTTTAGTTAAAAAATTAAATGCTAGATAAATACATATAAATAAATGACAAAACTACTTATTCATGTAATTATTATAATTATAATTATCATTATTATTATCATTATATTGTGTGTGATTAAATTACTAAATGAACTACATATTTAGTACTTAATATGTTAAAAAAAAAATAAATGAGAAATAGTATATTTATGATTTGGTTGCATTTGATAAACTAAATGAAAGATTAATAAATGAAGTTTTAAATAAAGAACAATACAACATTTTTTTTATTTACAGTGTAGCATATGTTTAGTTCTCTAAAGTAACAGTACTTAAAAGCGAATGACTAGAGCAAGCCCGTAGCCAAGAGGGGAAGGTTTTAGGGGAAGTATGAAAAAATACTACAAATAAGACTATTATAATTAAAACGCGAAAAACTGAGATAATCTCATTTCATTTTCATTTCATTTATTAATCAATAGAATAATAATTTCCTTACTGACTAGATATTAAGTAAATAAATAAGTACCTATATGAGAATAAATTATAATAAATTGAATTAGATACTGAGAAATCTATACAATGCAAATTAGATAAATTATTAAGCTCTCGCATAGCTCTTACCATTGGAGAATTTGAAGCATAATTTGTTCTATGAAATCCTATATTAAATGGTGCACTATTTCTTATGAGCTGCACAGGTATGAGAAATCCCTGTTGCCAGAAATAATATTGTAAACGAAAAGAAGCGACAAAATAGTCCTACGATTTTCAAGTGATTTTAAGTTAATAAGATTACATCGAGCATCATAGGTGGGAAAAGGATCAGCAAAATGAAAAGAACGAAGTGCAGACCTTAGGAATCTACGCTGAACACGTTCCAAGCGATTCACGTGTATATTGTAATACGAATTCCAAATAAAACTTGCATATTCAAGCCTAGATCTCACTAGACCTGTGTACAGAACTTTTAGCGTATATGGATTTAAAAATGCATTGCTATTGCGTTTAATAAATGCTAACTGAGAATAAGCCTTTGGAATTATATAATTTAAATGATGTATAAAAGTCAAGCTTTCGTCAAAAATAACGCCAAGATCTTTTATCAGTGTGACCGATTTTAAAATGAGATTTTTCAATTTGTACTGATTTTGGGCCCTATTATTAAGTTTCGAATAGGAAACTTGGAAGCATTTATCTATGTTTAAGGGTAAACGGTTTTTAGAACACCAATCACACAAATTATTTATATCTGCTTGCAAATTATCCATATCATTCTGGTTTGCAATTCGTAAAAAGGTTTTTATATCATCACCAAACATCAAAAACTTTGAGTTTACAAAACAAGAACTAACATCATTTATAAAAATTATAAAGAAAAGTGGACCTAAGATGGCTCCCTTGAGGAACACCTGAGGAAGCTATAAACAGCTCAGACATAAATCCTTCAACGGACACCATACATTTTCTATTACTTAGGTATGACTTAACCCAAGATATGAAATTTGTATGGAATCCTAGATGCACAAATTTAGATACTAAAATATGATGGGAAATCCTATCAAATGCTTTTGAAAAATCAGTATATATAGTATCAACTGACAGGCCATTTTCAAATGCAGATAATGATGTATATTTACTTGAAGATGCAAAAGTTTCAACTTCTTCACATAATAAAAAGTATTTTTAAGAGTTCTAAGCATCATCTAACAGTTTTAGGATGGCTAATTTCGAATCTGTTGTCAGAATTTCAAAATTCCAGGTGGCGGAAAGGGTTGCTACTTAAATTGCCAGAATTTAAAAAATTTTCAATTTATTTTGAAATAGAGTTGCCACCTTATATGTATTGTAGTTCTAGCGACCTTCTAAAACTATTAAATAATGTTTAATTCTATTGTAAAAAAATAACATAATTTTACAACTCTAAAATCGGGTTCGGATTCAGCGACCCATTTTTACCTAGTGTTCTCCCTAGCACCGAATTCGTTAAAATAAAAAAGTTTAGGTCGCAACTCTATCCACCATCTTGAATTTTAAAATTCAGATATCAGATTCGAAATCAGCAACCCCTTAAAACTATTAGATGATGTTTAAAAGTCTTAAAAATTCATGTTATTAGATGACAACCTTGTGGTAAAAATTTAGAAGGCAATCCTGTCCGCAATCTTGAATTTTAAATTTTGACATCAGATTCGATAGCAGCTACTCTCTTAAATTGCTAATCACGGAGTCCACAGAACACAAAAGGTCCTAAAACGCTTAAGCTTTTCCTACACAAGCTCTTTCAAGTATTTATTTTTACTTGTAAGCTTTCGGGTTTTTGCTGATTGTTTCAAGCCTTTCAACTTTCGGAACCGACAAAGTAATGGTCCAATTATATTCGCGTAAGGCCTTTTCCACACAGACCAATTGAAAAACAACGCAACATCAACAAATGTTGCTAACCCATGTAAGTATACCGGAATCTTCAGATGAAGCAACTAGTTGACAGCACGTTTGCACAGCAAGTTTTATGTAACCCAGCTTGCTGCAATTTATATCAGCGACTTGTGTTTTTTTTGTTAATTTTTAAACAATTGTGTGGTACTTCAAGTTGAGAAAAGTATCAATTAAATTCCGAAAAATTGTGTTTTATGTTTTTTATTTTGAATGCAGGAAGTAGCAATGGGCGAGCAGTAAACAAATTTATATTTGTTATAGAAGAAGTAGAGAAATATCGCTGCTTATTTAATTATAAGCTGCAATGAGAGATCAATGTTGCATTGTGCGTGACTTGCTCATCTGAAAGCATAGGTTGCAATAATGTTTGGAATTGCAGTGGCTTGCAACTTTCTAAGCAATTGTGTTGCAGTTGGGTTACTTTTCCGTTTCTCCGTGTGGAAAAGGCCTAACGCGATGCAACGTGGCCTTAGCAAATGTCACTTGAATTTCTGTTATATGAGCTTTGTGTGTATCTGGTTATAAGGGCAAAACACATTGCAGGCATCGTGCATTAAGCATCGCCGCAAGCCTTTCACGATTCTACATCACACACTTTTAAAATACATTAAAAGCATGCATCATGCCTGAAGCAACCGCGGTGAGAGTCATAACAGAAAATATATGTTTTCTGTCAAACATTTGAAAGCAAAAAACGTTTTGTGATTCAATATTTTGTGCTTCAAAATTAGAAATAAAATACTAAAAACTGAAATACTTTAAGCAAGTTAGCTCATATTCGCGGACAGCAAACCAGAAACTTACCTGGATACTTGGTAGCTTCTGCAACTACAGCGCAAGCTTTTTCCCGTTTCAGTTTGTTTTTAAATCCCCAGTTCTTTTTGTCGAATATGCAATGGAATTTATTTATATCATTTATGAGCAGCTCTTCGAATTTCGACATTTTTTAAATTTTAATTGAAATATTTTCTAAAAAACGTTTTCACAATCAGCTGTTTTCTAGCTGTCAATGCCTCAAAGCTTGAAAAAAGTTGAAAAGTTGCCTACTTCAGGCATCAATCATGCGATGCCTGGAAGTATAATGTGTGCTGCCCCGTAAGCATTCGTGTATTCAACTGAAATGTCAAGCCTTGCGGCGATGCTTGATGCGCGATGCCTGCAATGTGTTTTGCCCTATACTCCACGCATCGTAGCTTAGATAAATGTAGATAAAAAGAGAATTTGATCCTTTTTCAAAGAGAAAGGTTCATTCACACTGTGAACCGGACTTAAGTGTCCGATTCGAAAAAGTTTTTTTTAGTAGATTGCCACATGTGTCTATGATAATGCTGCCAAATATCAGCATGTCTCGTTGACATTTGGTAAAGTGACAGTGTTTTGTTTACAACAACTTTTTTCGTGTCTTCGATTTTTACGATGGAAGAAAAAATTGAGCAACGAGTTTGTATCAAATTTTGTGTGAAAAATGGTTTCAACTGCGCCGATACGGGTAAAATGTTGGTGAAATTTTACGGTGACTCTGCTCTATCGTATCAGAAGGCAAACAAGTGATTTAATCGATTCATGAGTGGCCAAGACGAAGTAGAAGACGACCCTCGTACCAGGCGGCCATCGAAGAAAACGTTGAAAAAATCAAAGAAATGTTGGTCAAAAATCGCAAATTGAAGATCAGAGAGATAGCAGAGGACGTCGGCATTTCAATTGGATCCGTTCAGAACATTTTGAAGAATGAATTGGGCTTGAGACGTGGCTGCAAAGTTGCTATCTGAAAGATAGTTGAAAGAAAGCAACTGAGTTGCTATCGTGAAAGATATGCTGGAAATGGTCGAAAACGACGAATCATTCATCGAATCCATCATTACTCAACTACTTGTTAAATTAGTTAAATTTAAATTAGTTTTTAACTATTTTAAAATAACCAATTGAAAACTATTACTGATGGCTAAAAGTTAATAATATTTGATGAAATAACATGGTTAAATATATATATAAGCTTGTAATCTAATAAAAATTTTCAATTAAAACATGCCAACATCAGAGTAGTTGGCGCCTTAATATAATTCAAAGTAGTTTATCAATCACTGGTTTTTAAGTAGTATTTCAATTACTTCATATATTGAAGTGGATGCCGCCTTAATATAATTCAAAGTAGTTCATATACTGGTTTATTTTAAACTAGTTTTTTAATTAGTTGTTATTAAAAACAAGTTAGTTTGTTCCTATAGGGTAACAACAAGTCAAGTCAACGAAAGCAGAGATATGCCTTGTATTTGTTTGGTATTTTTTGTAAGCAGGCTAGAGTTCCCTTTTTCAGGTATGGCTGGATACATACAATACATCAAGTACTTAAAGTGACTTGAAGTTCAAGCAACGCAGTGTCATCTGACATTTGCAGGATAATATGTCAAATAATGTGTTTGTAGATTGTTCAATAAAATCATTGCACTTCTTTCGTTTCCCAGCCGTGTCTGTGTTTCTTGAATAAGCTTCGTAAGAAGAAAGCAGAAAAAACAAACGAATTGGCCATTTCAGCCCTTTGAAGGACTTTGACCAAGCTTCTTATGATCAATTATGTTGTGCGTGCTGTGAAATTTTTGAACATAAATTATCGAGAACTGGACCTACAAGCTTTATGCCGACTCCGAGGGTTTACTCTCTGAGGCTTGCCATTGTCTGCAGAGAGGTGACGGCTGAACAGAAAAATGAATTCTATTGAAAAAAATCTCCTGTGTCAGATGGAACTCGAACCTGGGCGTTTTTCGCATTCCAGCCACTCACCTTAGCCAGTATGCCACGGTCGCCAGAAGAAGAATGTAGTAGTTGGTCTGTTTTCTTCTAGCTTACCTTAAGGTCATGCTACGTACAATAAATCAGCTCGATAGGACATCATTTGTTAAATTTATATTTAAGTATATATTAAAGTATTTGTTATCTACAAACAAGGGAGCGCGGCGTCTAGACTCCCACGTTTCATCCGGCAGCTATAGCTTTGAAGTAGTCAAGGAGTTTGTATACCTTGGCACCGCCATTAATAACAACAACGAAGTCAGCCTGGAGATAAAGCAAAGAACAATGATTGCTAATAGCTGCTACTATGGGCTCAGTAAGCTACTAAGTTCCAGAGCCCTTCTCGATCGATAAAACTAAAACTACAAGATGCTCGTACTACCTGTGCTTTTTTATGGCGCTGAGGCATGGATAGTTTCGCAAATTGACGTAGCTGCTCTGAGGGTGTTCGATAGAAAATTTCTTCGCAAAATCTTCGGTCTTGTTCGAGTCGGCGATGACTTTCGCATCCGAATGAATCACTGTATGAGCTCTACGAAGGCATTGACGTAGTTCGGCGTATAACTGTGTAGCGACTACGCTGGCTGGGTCATGTTCATTGAATGGACGAAGCAGAAGCGCCTGGAGAGAGCTGATGAGGTCGGCCGAAACCCGAACACGGGTTGTTATGTCCACCTAAGTAAGTAAGTAAATATATTTAATTTCGTAAGCTATGATGACGATTTCAAAATTTTTTTTTCTCCCTGAGTAAGAGTTACTTATATCAACTTATCCTTGTAAAAATGTATTGTCTTGATGTGTTTTAATACAAACAAATTACAAACCTTCCCTGTAGTTAGGCTGGTGGCAGCGTATCCCTTTGGACATGCTTTTTCTCAAGCCTTTACAGGTATCCCGCTTTCCATACCACAAAGAATTAAGCAAATGGATAGGCTCTCAATACTCTCCATTGTTTCGTGAGCATTATTTCTACTACGCGACAAATTACACAAACAACAATGTGGATTTGAAATTTTTTTTTGTTTGAGGCAATGAGAGTGTCGCGTCGAATAACGTTACATTCCTTTTCAGCGTTTAAAAACTTTTAGTTTTTTTCAACGCCCCTGCTTCTGATTTAACTTGTGGTTGCGAAAAATCAACAGTCGCAGCATAAGCAGAAGCAAAAACTAGCTTGCAAAATGTTTTGGCAATCGACAACTTCGGCAGTCGTCATTTTGATTGACTGAAATTGTTGACAAAATCGAAAGTCGAAGCAGCAGCAGTTGTTTAACTTTCATAAGTTTCATAAGTCGAAAGAGCATAAGTTTTTTAACAGTAGTAGCAGACAGTTTTGTGCTTATGATTTTAGCTCGTTATGTATTTCTAACTTTTGTTTTATCGTTCACTTTATTAAATTTTTTCAATTTTCTTATGATTATGATTGCAATATTATTTTCATTGTTCAAAAATTAGAAACAATAAAATTCATAAACCCATAAGAACTTACGAAATTGCATGCCCCTTGTTACTAGAGAATTCGCAAGCTCACTGAGACAGGAGAATTCCTATGCCCATGGTAATGCACGTTGGGTCTGTTTGCCCCTGTCAGTGACATCTCTATCTTAAAAGGGCGTTGTGAGTGGCTAGGCGAAGGGCATGCCCCTTCCACTAAGGCTATGAGAATTCGCATACCAAGTGGTAGGCCCACCGAACTATAGGGTTTATTTATTAGAATTCTGAATTTAGGAATGAATTTATTTTTTTCGATATCACATGTTAATGTCAGAAACACTACAACAAATTTATATTAATATTGCGCTCAATGTGGTTTAACTACGTCCTTTACTCCAATCAACCAATTGTGAAATTCTTGACGTGTCCAGTCTGCAAACTGATTGACGCCCATTTCAAAGGTTTCATCGCCACGCCGATAACGACCGTTGTGTTCCATAATCATATTTAAGTTATCACAAAATATGCCACGACGATCAAGTTCATCTTTAACGGTATCGTAGGTTTTTTGAAACTTTGACTGTAAAATAAAAAGAATGAATAAAATCTTTAGAATGAAGTCACAAAAAAAAAACCTTAAATATGTGCCAACTTTCATTGCTGCAGGCGTAGGTCCCAGCCACAAATGCGATCAACAGGAATAGCGATGTGAACGTTCCGGTCTTCATTGGGTTCAAGTTGCTGATCAAAGGCCTATACGTAGAGAATAAAATTAGCTATATCCAGAGCTGGAGCTTGCTTCCAAAATCTCACTTTATTTAGAGCAAAATGATAATAATTGCAGTTTTTTTTTTTGGCAAAGCTTTTATATTGATAGCCTAAAGCTTTCGCGCCTATCTATCTGTGATTCTGGGCCGTTTGTATGTTTGCACTCAGTCTTATTTTTATAAAATTAAAAAAACGTGCTGATAAAAAAGACGAATGCACGCAAATCAAATTATTGTTCCATGTTGAAGTTTTTTTGTTTTTATATTTGATAGTATCGCATGTATTGTATCCTCGTGCCAACATAAGAAAGTCATTATAAGTAGATTTTAATGAATTGAAATTTGATAAAATTTTTAGCAATATTGACAACTTATTTACGAGAAGTTTTTTTAATAACTGGCGCTACTTGTACCAGGGCTAGTTTACTGGCCAAAATTTCATTTTTGTCAATACTCAAAACTTATATTTTCTTTATTTCATCATAAAGTGAATATGGCCTAACAAAGTAAAACCTTTCATACTCTGTTTCTTTGTAAGATAATTTAAGATTTCCGTAGGCATTAAGATTTCAGCATTTTAATGCTGAGGCCGCATTAAAATATTCAACGATTCTATTTGGGTGCATAAGTTGAGTACGTGTACTTGTACTACGCAAAAAAATATAATATTTAAAAACTAAGAAAAGGGGAGATAAATGTTAATTTGCAGTAATTCATTTATTATTAAAAGTAGTTTCGTGAATTTATTAGTTGTGGTCAATGCATGCATATTTTAGAAGTGATCTTAAAGTCAAAATCTAACATTAAAAGTTGAATTTTTATGCTTTGAATTTAAGAAGACACCTAAAAATAGCCATGTTTTTTCGAATATCAAATCGAAGTTGTATTAAAATCAGTTGACATCCAGATAGCGTCGCGAACATAAAAAAAATGTAATAGAAAAAACATTATAACGTGTATACTATGCCGGGTGAAATTTTTTGGCAACAAAGAGTATAACAAAAAATAAATTTACTGGCAATTTTAAGAAACTTTGCCCAAGAAACCATTGGTCTGAAGTCAATATCGAGCTGCCGGAAAATTCGTTTAAGATTGCAAGTCGGAAAAAATGCATTCTCATACAAATGAGAATAAAAATATTATTAATTTTTTTTAAAGAACTTGTCATGGGGATTTTTAGATGAGGAATCTATTTTATTTATTTTTTTTAGGGCAACCACCAAAGTGCGTTGCAATAGCATTTTCTGGTGGTTTTTTCTATTTTATGGAAAAAATCGTTTTTTTTTATTTTCAAATATTTATTTTTATGCGATTAAAATAAAAGAAAAATGGAAATTTGAATTTATGATAACATAAATACCACTAATTTTGATTTTTTTTAAAATATTTTTTTAAAGAAATTCATAAGTTTTGTAAATCTTTCTTACTTTCCATTTTGGGTACTTGACATCGTCATTCTAATATCCCCTTCGCGATTTTTGTTGGCAACACGTCGCACATTGGGAAAAACATAGCAAATACGCTCGCACCGCCTGTTTTTGACGCTAGACTCTTTATTATTAATGCAAGATACATACTTGAATTTGGGAATTGTTTTCAAAATTCTTCATGAAAGAGACTGACATAACTTTTGTTTGTTTTTCTTCACCAGTGTCTGATACCCTACAGCCGAAAGTTATGACTTTTAAAAAGCTGCTCTGTGTAAAGTCATGAAATTGGAAAGCTGGTCAAAAATAAAAATACTCGTGATTCAGCGTTTTCAAAGTTGAGGCATACACCGAGAAAAAAACAATAGGTAAATCACGTAAGTCGGCTTGGGTAAAGAGAATTGTATGGGAATTATAAACTTATGATTATTCACCTAAGCAATTTATTGTTTAATACATTGCTTTGAAAGCACATACTTCGATACCTTGCCAAAAAAATACTTGATTCACCTAAGCCCAAAATCCAAAAATACAAAATTAAAAAACAATTAGCATGGATGGCTTGAAGGCATGAAACATAGTTTTGGTCTATTTTCTGCAAAAAAAAAAAAAACACAGCTGCATCATTAGACACATGAGAGAAGGATAGATTTGATAATTTAATGGTTTTTTTTTTTTAATAAAACCAATTTTAAATTTAAAAACCACATAAAGTAAATTAAAAAACACACGTTAATATTCACACCAGTAAATTTTATAACATTTCATCAACAAAAAGAAAAGAAAAACAGAAAAAAAGTCTTTGCCCGTCGTGCGGAATCGAACCCTGGAACTTTTGGTGCCAGTCCAGTATTCTGTTGATAGCTGCAGCATAGCTTCAGTTGTAATTAATCTATATATTTATAAAATTGTAAAAAAAAAATCTGTACATTAAATATTTTTTTTAATTCTTTTTGCGATGGACGTTTTGAATTACGCTGAGTCCAAAAATCGCATTTTTAAAATTTTTGTCTGTCTGTCTGTCTTCTGTCTGTTAAAGCATCACGCGAAAACCACTGGATGGATTTTAATGAAATCTAGGTTCCTTATATCCCCGGTAAACATATAGGCAATTTTTTATTCAAGAAAAAAGGTTGGACCCGGTAGGGGGCGCTGCGATCGGTTTCCAGGCATTCTTTTTTTTAACTTATCTCCGAAACCGTTCATCCGATTTGCATGAAAATTTGTACGTAGAGGTTCTCGGACCCGCCGAGTTTTTTTGACTTATCTACACTGTTCTATCTTGAACACCAAAGGGCGGTGTAGTACAAATATTTTGAAAAACCTCGAAAAACTCCTAAACCGTGCATCCGATTTACATGAAAATATAAGTATATAGAGGTTTCCGGATACAGTGAATTTTCGTGACTTATCTACTCTGTTCTATCTTGAACACCAGAGGGCGCTGTATTACAAATATTTTAAATCACGTCAAAAAAGTCCAAAACCGTTCATCCGATTTACATGAAAATTTGTATGTAGAGGTTTTCGGATACGTTATGCTTTAATGACTTATCTACTCGTTTCTATCTTTAACACCAGAGGGCGCTGTAGCACAAATATTTAAAAAAGTCGAAAAACCCCTAAGCCGTTCATCCGATTTGCATGAAAATTCGTGTGTAGAGGTTTTCGGATACGGTGAGTTTTTATGACTTATCTACTCGGTTCTATTTTGAACACCAGAGGGCGCACAAATAGTACAAATATTTTGAAAAACCTCGAAAAACTACTAAGTCGGGCATCCGAATCGCATAAAAATTGGAAAATAGGGGATTTCTGATACGGTGAGTGTTTTGGACTTATCTTTTTTGTGCTATCTTGAACACCAGAGGGCGCTTTGGTACAAATCTTAGGAAATCGTGAAAAACTTCAAAACTGCTCATCCGATTTGGATGAAAATTTGTAAATAGCGATTTTGGAGAACGGCAAGGGTTCTGGTGATATCTTTTTTGCTCTTTCTCGAAACTAGAGGGCGCTGTTGCCCAATTTGTACGTGTGTATGTTCTTAAACTGTTCCATAACGGCTGCACTGATTATGATGAAATTTTTTGTGTGTGTTTGAGTGGATCCCTGGATGGTTCAGATTCACAATTGGACCCGGTAGGTGGCGCTGCGATCGTGTTTAAGGCATTTTGTTTTTATAGTTTATTTCCAAAACCGTTCATCCGATTTGCATGAAAATTTGTAAATAGAGGTTTTCGGATATGGTGAGATTTTGACTTATTACTCTGTTCTTTCTTGAATACCGAGCGCTGTGTACAAATATTTTAAATAACTTCTAAGCTGTTTATCCGATTTCATGAAAATCGGTTTATAGGGGTTTTCTAATATGATGACTGTCTTGGACTTTCTTTTTTGTACTATATCGAACACCAGAGGGCGCTGTAGTACAAATCTCTTAAGAAATAGTGAAAAAGTAGAAATCCGCTCATCCAATTTGGATGAAAAATTTTATTAAAAGATTTTCGTGTACGGCAACTGTTTTGTCGTTATCTCTTTTGCTCTGTCTCGAAAAGTAGTGGGCGCTGTTGTACAATTTTTACGTGTGTGTGTTATTAAACTGTTCCTAAACGGCTGCACCGATTTTGATGAAAATTTTTGTCTGTGCTTAAGTGGATCCCTGGATAGTTCAAATTCGCAATTGGACCCGGTAGGTGGCACTGCGATCGGGCTCCACGAATTTTGTTATTATAGTTTGTCTCCGAAACCATTCATCCGATTTACATGAAAATTTGTATTTAGGGGTTTTCGGGTACGGTAGTTTTTATGACTTATCTATTTTGTTCTATATTGAACACCAGAGGGCGTTATTTGCAGTACAAATGTTTTAAAAATCTCGAAAAACTCCTAGCTGTACATCCGATTTGCGTGAACATTTGTACATAGGAGTTTCCGGATACGGTGGGTATTTTGAACTTTTTTTTCTGCGCTATCTTAAACACCAGATAGTGCTGTAGTACAAATCACTTAAGAAATCGTGAAACACTCAAAAACCGCTCATCCGATTTAGGTTAAAATTTGTATATCGGATATACAGGATTTGATTATCGAGTATGGAAAGGGCTTTGGCGTTATTTTTTTATTCAATCTCGAAAACCAGAGGGCGCTGTTGTACAAATACCGCAAAAAACTCAAAACAACTCATCCGATAACTATCATTTTTATAAGTGATTTTCAGGTGCGGTGAGTCTTTTGGCGCTATGTATTTTGCTATATCTTGAACCCCAGAGGGCGCTGTACTACAAAATACAGTAAGGCGTAGCGAAGCGCGGAGGGTGATAAATATTTTTATTCTTTTCTCTTTATGTGTATTTATATTCCACTTTCTTTTTTCGCAAATCATTACAGCTGATGCCGAATTCTGTGGTATTTGAGTACGCATCAACACATGCGCAAGTCAGTTACGTCATAAGTTGGCGTTGTTTTGACATTTCAATTTCTATTTTCGAAGCTTATTTAATTTTTGTCCAGTTTCCTCGCGAATTGCCAAAAATTCGTTTTTCCTTTGATTTTTTTTTTCTGAATGTGCAATCTATCGAATACAATATAAAACTTGAAAATATATTTTTGCAAGCGATCGGCGGCACGCACACACAAATCACGATTTCCCTAACTTTTCTCATAATATTCTGATGTTGAAGCTACATTTTGCTCATTTCGTCAAAGTTACCGATTTGAAAGATGCACACAAAATTCCTTCTAAAGTTTGTGAAAAGTTTTTTGAAATCGACGAATGAAATCGAAAATTATTTATGTCAACTCCGGAGTTAAGCCGGGTATTCAGCTAGTATTGAATAAATCACTCAGCGTAACTAAGGAGTTCGGCTCGAAGCGTAGTGACTTCATACACAGTGGCATCGGTGGGTGTGGGTTCGAATTTCAACGGCATGCGAAGGTAAAATTTTTGTATTTGATATATAATTTAATTTAATTTAATTTAATGTTCTTAATGCCGAGAAGTCATTAATTTCTAAGAAAAAAACGGTGTTGATAAAAGAAAGTTTTGTGTTGTTGACGATTTTAGTCAAGCAAATCACAGAACGAGAGGCGGCAGCTTGAAAATTAAAATAAGAAAATTTTTTTATTTTTTGATCGTTATTTTTTCAATCAGAAATCAAAGTTTTTTTTGATCGTTATTTTTGCGATCACAAATATAAATTATTTATTATATAAATATAAATTATAAATTATTATAACATAACATTTTTATTATAAACGCCTTTGTTGACTCTATACCTACAAAAAATGTATCAACTTAATCTAGGAATTTGTCAATATGAACAAATACTTCTTTGAGTGTATAGACCATTAATTCGGCATCCCCTTTATGCACGACCACCAGGCCGTTTTTATATTATGGCGAAAGTTGAAATAAAAAGTTAAAAAAAGATACAGATTTTCGCGCGCTTTTTTGTCTAAAAAAGTACGCACTTGAAATTGAAAACTAAATGCACTAAGATGCATTGAAATTGAACCAATAGATTTCGAGTAATCTAGGGAACAATTTTAAAAAACTAGTTCGAGGAATCGCTCAGTACGCAAACTGTACATTATATATTAAAATTATACAAAAAGAAAATTACTTTAAAAATAAAAGACATATTTAATGTTGAAAAAAAGTGTTGTAATTATTTTAAAATATATCTTAAACCATGATAATGATAATGACGATGATGATAATGACAGATATAAAGTAATGTTTTTTTTTTTTAATAGTTAACAGTATACAAAATTTTATTCACCTTCTTTTTCTTAATTATCTATATTGGTAATATGGCCGATTTTGTCAATGATCCTGATGTGCCCCATTTTTGAGCGATGCGAATAAATCCATCTTCACCCCATGTATCATCAAATGAATTCTGAACCAGCCAGAAATCTTCACCTATTTCTGTATCCCTACCATAACCGATCACGGTCATAAAATGTGAACCCCCATAAGATTTGGGCGGTGTGAATACACCTTCAGCGTAGTGCACGAAGTCAAATGAAGTTGGATCAAATTCAACAACAACTGGATAACTGTTAGCTACTAACGCTTTCATGGTAGCATCATCACCATTCGGAATTGTTGCATATTCATTCAAAAAGACAACATTGTTCGTCTCAGGTATGCACATGCCTTGCTCTGCTAAAGTATTATTATTGTTGTAGCTGTCCTCTAAACGCAACGGCTGACCATATTTAACCAAATAATCGAATGCCTGCTGTGGTACCTGTTTGGTGCAGCCCTTTCCGCTACCAGCGCAATCTATAAAATTTTGTGCTGACAGCACACTTGGCGAAAGGTTGGCTGTCTCGAAAGCTTGTCGGATTGCTATCGCCGTAGCAGGTGCATATGCCCATCCAGCATTGCATTTATGTCCCTGATTCTGAACAGTCGTGATAAGACCCAATTCTAGACGAGGGTCAAAAGATGTAGGTGGTTCTATATTTGACGGCGGCGGTAAGGGGGATGCATTTGACTCTGTGGGTTGAGTGGTAGTCGGGAATAACTTAATAAAATCTGTCCATCGCATATCGCTAAATTGATTAGATTTCAGGCCATAGGATCGCCGTTTAAGAGCATAATATCTGTTGTGGTTGGTAATTAAAGCCATATTATAGTTATAATTGGCACGTGCAGTTCTTTCCGCAATCCCCAACTCTTGGTAGTTTTTTGGAAAACGTGTCTGTAATGAGAGAATTAAGTGAGTTATTAAAACACTGTATAATATTAAAAGGATTTCTAAACAATATATTATGCGGTTTTTGGCATCGTTATATACACTTAGTTTTTTTTTTTTTTAGACTTAACTAGCACCCAGGGAATGCTCCCTATAAATGCGAAAGCATTGTGTTGAAGACGGGTAATAGTTAGTTGGAGGGTGGAATTATGGAGTAGTGTCGATGAAGATTTGATTTAAATTTACACAGATTGAAACTGCCGGGAAACACGCTCGTAGAAAGATTGTTCCACAATTTTACTGAGCGACCGAAGAACGAGTTATCTTGTTAATGCGATGTTCTAATGGGCAAAGTAGCAATGGTAAAGGGATGGGCTTGGAGAGCTGCCCGAGTGGACCTAGGAAACACACGAGCTGGTGGTGTCAGGCCATGTATATCCCTTGAGCACTTCCCATGGTAGTACCTGTACAGAAGGCTTAGGTAACCAACATTGCGACGATGCCCAAGAGAGTTGAGAGAAGATGAAATATTTCCATCACCTATCAAATGTAATGCACGTCTTTGAATCCGGTCCAGAAGCTCCAAATATGATCTTGAAGCCCCTGCCCAAATGTGCGAATTGTACTTCACTTTCGGCCTAATGTATTAGGTATAGATCAAACGAAGATCAGATGGAGTGAAGTATTTCTTACACCGTTTTATAAAACCAAGGCACTTGGCTGCTTCTTATGACACATCAAAAATGTGATCATTCCACAGAAGATCTGCTTATATTGATATGTCTAGAACGTCAAGAGCATCTGACTCCGTAAGATCTACACCGTTCATATTGAGGGGAGCTAAGGGGCAATTGATTCGCCTGTGGGTTAACAGACAACGCTGGGTCTTGCTAGCATTAAATTCTACTCTATTAGCAAGACTGCCATATTTTGACAACTAATGCTAAAATATTGCATCAGCCAATGCCAAAATGGTAAAAAAGTGTTCGCCAGGCACTTTTAAAAAGATGCAAAGCAGTAAGCAGTGTTTTATAATGAAAAAACTTCTATTCTTTTGCAAATACCAGCTATGGTAGTTGACGTTTCTTCAAATGCTGCTACTTGTTGCGAGAACCTGTGCCCGTACTTTTTGCAATTTTTCACACAATGAACGCATTTTAAGCCCAGTCTCTGCAAATTTTGCAACTTGCGAATTTCTTCACTTAGAGAAGAGTACGTTAGCGTTGGTTGACTTCACGCATTATTCTGTAGCCTTATAAATACAAACAATACACTGCGATTGCATAGAAATGAGAATAATTATTATTATTCCGTTGCGTAGCTAAACTAAAATAATTTGAATTTGAATAATTTGAATAACTTGAATTCCATACAAAGAAATGAGACAAAACTTTTTAACCGACTTCAAAAAGGAAGAGGCTCTCAAGTTCGTCGGTTTCCCTGTTTTTTTTTTTTTTTTTTTTTTAAATGTATGTACATCGATAACTCCTAAACCATATGCCTGATTGCCATTCTTTTTGGGGAACAGATAGATACCATAAGCATGGAGGTGCCCGTAAAAAAGTGGGCGGTATTCGAGAACTGGGCGTGGCAATAATAGATCTCGCAATACTAGATACTACTCTATCTCGAATAATATTGACACTAGGGTACTGCAATTTAGTGTAGGGGTAGGCACAATTATTACAAATTACGGGCAAGTAATTCGACAAATGGGCGTGGCAATATTAGAAAAACAGTGCATCTTGCATAATTTTGAGGCTAGAGTACTGCAATTTAGAATAAGGGTAGGCATTATTATTACAAATCATCGTCAATAAAGTGGGCGTTATTCGAGAAATGGGCGTGGCAGTATTATAAAACACTGTTTCTTGAATAATATGGACACTAGGGTACTGAAATTAAATGTAGAGGTAGACACAATTAATGCAAATTACGGTCAAATGGGTCAATATGGGCGTTATTCGACATATGGGCGTGGCAATATTAGAAAAAGAGTATATCTCGAATAATATTGATGCTATAGTACTGCAATTTAGTATAAGAATAGGCATTACTATTACAAATATTGGCCAATAAAGGGGGCGTTATTCGGCAAATGGGCGTGGCAATATTATATTATAAAAACACTGTATATCGAATAATATGGACATTAGGGTACTGAAATTTAGTGTAGTGGTAGGCACAATTATTACAAATTGCACTCACAAAAATGGGCGTTATTTGACAAATGGGCGTGGCAATATTAGAAAAAGAGTATATCTCGAATAATATTTATACTATGGCACTGCAATTTGGTATAAGGGTAGGCATTATAAGTAAAAATTACGGTGATGAAAGTGGGCGGATTTCGCCTACTGGGCGTGGCAATATTAGAAAAACAGTGTATCTCGAATAATATTGACACTAGAGCACTGAAATTTATTGTAGTACAGTGGTAGGCACAATTATTAAAAACTATGGTCAATAAAGTAGGCGTTATTCGATAAATGGGCGTCGCAATACTAGATAAACACTATCGCAGTTAATAATGACGCTGGGGTACTGAAATAAAGCACAGGGGTAGGCACAATTATTGGAAATAACGCTCCAGAAAGTGGGCGCTTATTTAACAAAGGGGTGTGGCAATATTTGAAAATCACTATATCTCGAATAATATTGACACTAGGGTTATAAAACTAGGGTTACAAGAATGGGTATAATAATTTCAAAACATGTGACATCTAATTTAAATTTAAGAGGCAGATATTTGAAATAACCAACAAACTTTCAGATTTTAATAGAACAAATTTTTTCGGAACAATTTTATTTATGTTGTTTATGCACTATTTTCGAAAATTTATCATATTCTCCAAAAAGGAAGAAATAAAAATTTTTTTAAAAAAAAACAAACGACTACAAAATCACTACAAAGAAAAAAATAATTTTAAAAATACTTTTCCTTTTAATTTCTTGGTCATATTTGATAATTTATTTAAACATATTATTATATATGAAATCTTATTATCTTAATTTTTTTCTTATTTGTTTTTTGTTTTAAACCATACAGAAATGAGATGTGTATAAAATGTATTTGATATGTTACAGTCAAAGTACGAATACTTCACTACGAATAGTTTTACATTAAAAAGAAAAAATTTGTAAATTTTAAGTTGTGCTGTTTTATATTTAGTGTGCGCTATATGTATGTGCGCTTTTTGAGAGACATAGAAAGCAGAGAGTGAAAACAATTTAATTGTAGTTGCTAATAATTCATTTAATGTTTCTCACCTACCCCTATCTTCATTCCTTTTTTGGCTCCCCATACAAAAAAAAAAACAAAAGCTGTCGAAAATATAGTTTATCCCACCTTGTTCAAAAAGAAATGCTCATTTATTGAAAAAAATTAAAGTACAAGTTTATTCATCCAAATTCAAATTGGCTGCATTCCGCCAACACTAGCGCTCAAGAAAATTCGGGTGAATGGCTACACTTTTGACAGCGCTGGCAGCTGTCTACGCTCGAGCGATGTGCATTTTACCTAGCGAAATAAATTACGCTACTTCTACTCAACAGTTGCAAGTTATGTCATTTAACAGCTGTTTGCGCGCCTATTTGCATGAATTTACAAATTTCTTTCAATTTGTTCCTCAACAATTTTCTTTCTTCTTAGCAGAAGAAATTAAGTTTTAAATTCAACATAACAAAACAAGCGAACAAGCTACGTCAAACGTCAGTTGTCAACAGATCTGACGTTCGACGTAGCAACGCATTCAGAGAAATCCAGCGTAAAATGATCCATCGCTACAATAGCACTCGCCTTGGCAGAATGCAGCCATTGTCGTCTTCAAAGTAGTCCCCGTCGGTTGCAACGCACTTATGCCAGCGCTTGATGCAGTCACGGAAACCTTTCTGCAACACGGTTTTTGGCATGGCCTTCGGAGCGTTCACCGGTTATTCCATGACCTCTTCTTTGCTGGTGAAACGCGTTGACTCGATCGAATAGGAGATCGAATACTCGGAGCCAGGTCAAGTGAATTTGCCGGCTGCTGGATGGTTATCGTGTTGTTTTTGGCGAAAAAGTAACGAATGAGATGAGTATTGTGCGATGGTGCATTATCGTGGTGCAAAATCCATGATTTGTTTTGTCATAACTGAGGTCTTTTTTGCCGAATTGCTTCACGTGAGACGTTTACGCGCAAATAATACTGTTTATTGACCGTTTGACCATCTGGCAAAAATTCATGGTGAACTACACCATTGTAGTCCATGAAAACAGTGAGCATCGCCTTCTTTTTTGACTGAAAACGACGTGGCTTCTTCGATCTCGGTTCGTCTGGCGACCGCCATTCACTCGCCTGATGCCTGCTTTGCATGTCATACTCGTTTACCCATGTCTCATCACCAGTAATGATGGATTCGATGAATTATTCGTCGTTTTCGGTCTCTCGGTGAAATTGAGTTCTTTCGGTACCAACTTCGCAGCGACACGTCTCAAGCCCAATTCATTCTTCAAAATGTTCTGAACGGATCCAATTGAAATGCCGACGTCCTCTGCTATCTCTCTAATCGTCAATTTACGATTTTTGACCAACATTTCTTTGATGTTTTCAACGTTTTCTTCGGTAGTCGAACACGATGGCCGCCCGGTACGAGGGTCGTCTTCTACTTCGTCTTGGCCACTCACAAATCGGTTAAACCACTTGTTTGCCTTCTGATACGATAGAGCAAAGTCACCGTAACATTTCACCAACATTTTACGCGTATCGGCGCAGTTGAAACCATTTTTCACACAAAAATTGATACAAACTCGTTGCTCAATTTTTTATCCATCGTAAAAATCACAGACACGAAAAAAGCTGTTGTAAACAAAACACTGGCACTTTACCAAATGTCAACGAGAGACGCTGATATTTGGCACCCTTATCATAGACACATGTGGCAACCTACTAAAAATTTTCAAATTGGACAGTTAAGTCCGGTTATTCACAGTGTGAATGAACCTTTCATTTTGAACAAGGTGGTATCTGTAGCAAATGTACTCTTAGTGGGGTCAAGTATACGAGCCAGTCCTCATATTATTTTTTGCCCCTCAAAATTTCTTCCGAACACACTTACCCCTGTCTGTCACCCTTCTCTGGGTCCCCATACAAGAGACACAAAAACTTTTGAAAATAGTTTATATCTCCCACAACTGGATTCCTAGAGGGGTCAAATAAATGAGCTAGTCATATTATTTGTTGCTCCTCAACACTTCTTCTGGACACACCTACCCCGTATCTGCCACACTAAAAGTTACCGTATGCCGTTTGTGTTAAGTGCTAACAGAACCGTATGTTTTTCTGTCGAACGATACAGAATGATAATGTTTGTGTTCATTTTTTGTGCCATCGTTGGGTCGTGTATGTGTTGCGTTCGTGTACACTAATATTAGCAACGGAATAATGAGTCATCCTTTCTACGTAACACGTCTTCTCGCAAGAATAGAATGTATATCCTTATTTGAAGAGGAGAGCAAAAGAGCATTTTTTAATGACATAAAAATCACGCTGTTGCTTGAATCTCATTATTTTTTCGTAGTACAAAATACTAAAGGTACATTTGACTACTACGTTTTCTACTACCTTTTTTTTGGCACACTAGGACACAAGTAATTTAATACAAAATGGCGTTACAAAAATTTAAACAAATTTACGCTAATTAATTCAGAGGCAGTAAATAAAAATAATTTTTTATTTTATTATTTTTATATAATTATATTTAAAACAAAAACCCACTATGAAAAAATTGTAGTACCGCATTTTTATGTCACTATTACAATACTCTTAGTTTGTAGAACGTGATTTCCTATTGATTTTAAAAATTTTGACTTTACATTTTTGAGCAAATAGAAACAAAAAAAAAAAAAGGCAAAGATCATAAAAAAGGCATAAATAAAAAGCAGAATCTGTCCGACATTTTTTGATCACAAAATAACTGGCATTTTTTTATTTTTATTTTTTCAGGCAAAAATAATCACTAATTCTTGTTTTTTATTTTTAAGCAAAACTAAAAAGCAAAGTAAAGCTTTGATTATGCCGTTAAGTCAGAAATGAAAATTTTTTAATCATTTCATTCATTGAAGTGTCTTTTATAGCACATACTCTGTGAAGGACATATTTCAAGCTGCAACTTTACAGATTTCCGACATACTTAAATATTAACTTTGCTTGTTATTTTTGCCGAAAAAATTAAAAATTATCGGTTATTGTGCTCGAAAAATATCGGGCAAATTCGGCTTTTAATTTTTGGCTTAAAAAATAAAAATTCAAAAAAAGTTGGTTTTTATTTTTGCTCGAAATTATAAAAATCAATAGATAACTAAAAGTTTTTTGCTTTTTATTATAAAACGCATACTCGGTACGGTCTCTGAATTATTTTCATGTCAAAAAATTTTCTTTAAGAATAGCACACTTGATTTTTTTTTTTCTTTTTAGCAGTCATCACAAACACATAGAAAAGTGTGTCTTAAAAGAAACCCCAGCAAAACACTGAAACATAACTTTTTTGTGGAAGACCACACAACCCTGGCTGTCACATTTTCAAGAGCGGAAAACTAGTTTTGTTCACATGAAATAAGGGTATGTCAAATATCTGAATAACCTTGTCTTTCTGAAATTTTCTTGGAATCACTTGCTTCTAAGAATTATAAAAAGTTTTAAACGATAAGTTAAGACTTATCATCTTTGTACTGGTAACTCAAGAGTTAATGCCATAAAGTTACATCACTTTTCATTCACATAAAAATAACTAAAAATTTGAATTTCTTGTTTTATTTTTTTTTTTTAGCTCACACCAGACCAAATTTTCATATACAGAACATTCTACCTTATAGTCATTCCATTCCTGGTTACTAGAAATATAACTTTCGCCAAATTGCAGGCGGCAAATGATGAGCAGCGTACACACACAAAATATTTGATGTAAGTTATGCATCCTTAGAATTTTTTAATTTTTTGTTGTTCCTAAAATGTTACCGCCACTAATTTTAAAACTTAACTAGCTCTGTCCGCCACTTCTAACTCTTATTTATATGCGTTGAGTTTTTACCTTTGAATTGCTATCTTTTATTTAATCTATTTAGCGTTGGAATTTATTTCTTTTTTTACTTTTTGACTACATTAAGATGGCATAAATAAACAGCCTAAGAACGTTAGGTTATCTATCTATATGATGGATATAAAAATATTTTGGTAAACGCAAACATTTCACCTAAAAATTTAGGTGCAATATACACAACACCTTAATATACACAAAATATACGCATTTATTTGCTTTATACTTTCCTTTAAGCAAAAAATTTGAATATTTCACTTATCTATTGTAGCTTCGGCAGATACTCTCGCCAATTTCATGCACATCATCTTCACTAAACTTATTCTGCCTACTTGTAATCATTAATGTTTCTTTTTATCAGTTAGTTGCTAATTATGAAATTACACTGACCTAGTTCTAGTTTTTGTGGACAGTATTTGGGTATTTGATTGGCAATGTTTTTAGTTTTTACTTGTACATTGAACTTAAAAATCTTGCTTATGATCATAAGATAAAACTCAATTATTTTTACGGTACAAACTTTTCTTGATGAGGGTAAAATTTTTATATGTAGATACTTTGCTTATCTGTCAAGGAAGCGCAGATGGTTTACCTTCCATTTGCATAGTATACGAGTACGGAGAACAATATTTTCTTTAATAGCACTAACGTTTGTAAATAGTTAAATAAAAAATTAGTTTCATTAGATTAGGTAATGTTTGTCTTTAAATCATAATTAACAGCATGGTTTAGTTGTAGAAAAAGTCTTTTGTTATTTAATGAAAAAAATCCATCAATTGAAAAATGTTCATGGCGGTGACTTACACTGTTCAAAATTTAGTTCTACATTTTTAATCTTATTGAAATTTTTGTTTTAAATATTTCCAATATATAAAATTATTTTTTGAAATGCGAAGTTTAAATTATTAACATTTCTTTGGTTGAAACAAATATATATATATATTAATTTTCCAACTATTTTAGGTCGAGTTTCGTCATTGTTTGTTTGAAAATTTATTTAAACCTAAGGAACGAATGTTTAAACTTTTCAAGTTTACTTTTTCACCTATTGCTGTCAAGTTTTTCGTGTCCGTTTTTTTATATGATTTTTCAAAATAAATAATTTTTCAATCAAACAAAGACGAATTACTTAATAGTTAAAAAAGTAATCTTAAAAGTAGAAAAACTCGTCCCTAAGGTTTTAATAAGTCTTCAATCAAACGAAGCCGGAAAACTCAATCGAAAGATTTTGTGATTTTGGCACAATTGGTCAAAATCTAATGCCGGGGTTATGCTGAGCAGAGCTGGGTCAAAAAGTATTAATTACAATTCAATTCTAATTCCTTGGAACTAGAAATTGGTAATTGGTAATCTCAATTCCTCAGGAATGGAATTTGGAAAAAATCGTCGTCAATTCCATTACGGAAATTGTAATTGTGATGGTTTAAAATAGCGATAGTAATTGGTAATTGAAAGTTTCAATTCCTCAGGAATGGGATTGAAAAAAAATCGTTTATTCCATTACAGGAATTGTAATTGGTAATAAAACATCAATAAAAAAATCATGTGGGAGAGGGGGTCTATTCCCAGCCTCCTTCTAGTTATAAGTAAAAAAATCTAATTTTAAGGCAATATCACTTTTTACGTCATAACTTCAAAAGCATAAGCTACGTATGATTTAAGACCAGTTTTGGAAATTAAATTTAACAGATTGAGTAGAAATGGATTTAAATAAATCACATACAGAGCATTTGCAAAATAATCTTGACTATTCGTGAATACGCAGATATGTTTTTTGTATATGGATACTGCAATGGAAACTCTTCCATGTCGGAGTTGGAGTACTAAAGAAGATATCCTAATAGACGAACACCGTGCAGACGGGCAAATTCGTTTGCCCGATTGTGCAATACAGGGTCTGCATTGTTCTGTATCTGATTCATTTAAATTCATGGTTTTATAAATATCGAATTGTGTCTTACCTTGATAATGTATCTCTTTGGAGATTGAGAGGAGGAGGCAACATATAAATGATACACTTAACAATGACTTAGGAAAAATCTCCGAGTGTGGTCTTGCTAATAGAGTAGAGTTTAATGCTAGCAAGACCCAGTGTTGTCTGTTAACCCACAGGCGAATCAATTGCCCCTTAGCTCCCCTCAATATGAATGGTGTAGATCTTACGGAGTCAGATGCTCTTGACGTTCTAGGCATATCAATACAAGCAGATTTTCGGTGGAATGATCACATTTTTGATGTGTCAAAAGAAGCATCCAAGTGCCTTGGTTTTATAAAACGGTGTAAGAAATACTTCACTCCATCTGATCTTCGTTTGATCTATACCTAATATATTAGGCCGAAAGTGGAGTACAATTCGCACATTTGGGCAGGGGCTTCAAGATCATATTTGGAGCTTCTGGACCGGATTCAAAGACGTGCGATATATTTGATAGGTGATGGAAATATTTCATCTTCTCTCAACTCTCTTGGGCATCGTCGCAATGTTGGTTGCCTAAGCCTTCTGTACAGGTACTACCATGGGAAGTGCTCAAGGGAGATACATGACCTGACGCCACCAGCTCGTGTGTTTCCTAGGTCCACTCGGGCAGCTCTCCAAGCCCATCCCTTTACCATTGCTACTTTGCCCATTAGAACATCGCATTAACGAGGTAACGCGTTGTTCGGTCGCTCAGTAAAATTGTGGAACAATCTCCCTGCGAGCGTGTTTCCCGGCAGTTTCAATCTGTGTAAATTTAAATCAAATCTTCCTCGACACTACTCCATCTTTCCACCCTCCAACTAACTACCACCCGTTTCCAAATCAACACAATGCTTACGCATTTATAGGGGGCATCCCCTGAGTGCTGGTTAAGTCTAAAAAAAAAAAAAAAAATACTAGAGAGAAGTGACGAGTCGTATAAATTACTTAAAAATAAAAATTTTGTATTTATAACGGTAATGATAGTACCTTAATTTCACTCATATTCTGTCGATCGTACAATAAAAACAAACGTACAAACTCAAAACAGCAACGAATCTTTCAACACAGTGCTGTGGTCATTCGCACCGAAACATATGCACACCGGCGCACGCACTATTGAGATTGCCAATTATATTGCAACTGTCTTTAACGAATTTTTTTTGCCAATACTTCAAATAATGAACCTAATGGGCATCTTGATTGGCAAAGTCACATATGATTTCGCCATGTCGCGGAACGAAGAACGTTTGAAAAGGTCCGAAGCCAGAGCTCTGGCCGCATCAAAAGAAGGTAGAACTGCCTGAAGAGCACAAAGAGCCGCTGAGGCCTCATTTTTTGAAGAAGAGGAAGGAGTTTTTTATGGGGCTGGCATTGCAGATTGATATATGTAAGTATTTCACAAAAAACACAGGTGCGTCGTTGGACACGCGAGAGAAGCGAAGCTTGATAGCTAAATAATTTTTTTCTTTTTACTAAATTAACTTTTAAATTCAAAATTTTAAAATAACATAAAATGAATTACATATATACTTATAACATACTGCTTATTTTTTTATTGTTGAATGTCAAATTTCCACGCCAATTACATATACGGGCATATAATGCCAGCGATTCTCCATTTTAACTATCCACACATGGTTGTGAACTTGGCTGCACTGAACAAATTTTTTCCTTCTAGAGCGTACTACCTAGCGAAAAAGAATGCCGCTGCCTGTCCGCTGTCAAAAAACTCAATGTACTTCTATCGGAATTTTGTTTTCGTTTTTACAACCAATTTGCTTCTACTTGCTACAAGATGTCACCAGCATAGGTGTTTTGTGGCTGCACTGCATTGATCGATATGGCAGTGCTAGTGTATTAGTTGGAATGAACGAAAAAGAGAGAAGAGAATGGATAGAGACGAAAAGCAAAAGTTTTTTTTAACGGCTGGCTTCCGCACTTTATCATTTTTTAATAAACTGCCTTTGGATTTAAAGTAATAATTGTTTAAGTTTCTTTAATAATAAAGAGTTTTATATTGTAGTGGAATCACGTCTACAGTTTTCCTTTACGCGTTCATATCAAGAAAAAACAAAACACACCGATGCTGGTGCCATCTTATTGGCATAAGCCAATACATAATCCTCTATCTATAGATAGATTGTAACGATCTACTGCAGCGTAGCTTCTGTTATACTTACAATTAAATCAACAAGTGTTTCTAACACAGCTTTGTATCCTGGTGGATAATGTATAAGACTCGTGATCTACTGGGTGCGAGTTCGAATCCACAACGGGTCAAGGAATTATTTTTAATATTAAAGTATTTAATTTTTTTGTTGTAATCAACGCAAGCAATGTGAAACTATAAAATTCTAAGAAAAAATTTGTTGGAAATTTTCCAGATTTCACTCCAAGCAAATCACATAACGAGGAGTAAAAAGCTTCGCTTCAAAAAAAAAAAAATGTTTTATTGCCTAATATTTTCTTTGATTTTTTTCAAAATCACGTTTTTGAACTTCGAAGTCACTTTTCTCCGTTTCTACTGAACCGATTTTGATGAAACCAAGTGCAATCGACGCAGAATTGTCAAAAAACTGCATGAAAAAATAACTTCAAACTTAAACGCGTTTATCTCGAAACTACGTTTTTCGAGCTTGCGGCCCAGATTGCGCCCGTAGTTCTAATTTGATAAAAACAGATTTTGATAAAACAGAATGCAATCGACGCTGAATTGTCACCATTCTTGTCCCAACCTCAATCATAATTTTAAACAATTTTTTACTATTATTCTTTTACACTAAGCTACAAAAAAAAAAAGACTCAAAATCGGTTTTTCATTTTTCAATGACCGCCATTTTGTAAAAAATAATCGAAAAATTATGATTGAGGTAGGGACTAGATCTGTACTGAATATAACGCCGTTTATTTTTTCCATTTCAGATGATCCAAAGTCGAGTTATCCGGGCCGCAAGCAGCATACCTTTTTTTCCACGCCCAACTTTGAAGGCCGACAACTTTTTGAACAGCAAAGGAAAAAAAGTTTTTATTTAATTTAATATGTTCTTAATACAATAAAAAAAACCAGAATTTAAATAACTCTTTGCGTTTTCAAATGAGAAGTTTTTCAAAAAAGGTCCAAAAACAGCCTTCCAACCAGGAATACTCCCTTAAAAAATAAATTGCTTGGCTATTCCCATACAATTCTCTCTACACAAGCCGACTTAGGTGATTTAATTATTGCTTTCTTTCTCGGTGCACGATCATGTTAAGTGCAGTTGCCGACAGTAACCTTACGAACTAAATTACAAAAATTTTGTCTAATTTGAGGGTTGTAAAAGGGGGTGTGGCAACTTTTTTATCGGTTTGTGGGCAACTTGTTTTTATTATTCGAGATATTGACTTTAATAACAAATGTTGCAAATTTGGTGCTCATAGTTTCTATCTTTCCTGAGATCTTAACGGACACCAAGCCGAAAGAAAGATTTTATATATCGTCATATGAAATCAAAAAATTCGTAAGTTACATTTCAAAAATTTTACAGGAGAAGCAAAAAACTTTTTTAATTATCATATCATCAATTTCGGATCTATGACTGTTTTATTGATCCTCAGTTATGTTTTTTGCTTCCTATAGTACACAAGTGTCACACATATCATTCCTTGGTTTAAATAAGGGCAAATAATAAGACAAATTACTTTAAATAAAATAAAAGGTGCACTTACGGCTTTTAGAATGTCGTTAATAAAAACGCCGTTTTTAGCTGTAGGAGTGTTAAATTTTGAAGGAACATGTATTTTGATATGGTGCATCATAATCAATCAAAAAGTCAATTTTGAATTTTTGTTAACTTACGGCTTTTTTGATTTCATTTGACGATATATGGAGATATATGTTAATACGTAAATTCATGTTCTTAAGAAAACAATAAAAATCTATAAAATATAAATAAGAAGTCTAATATTTTTTAATTATTAATTTTTAATTATTTAATGCTTCATTGACTGAATTGATGTTCCTTTCTTTGTTGTTAAAAGATTATTTTTGATTAATAAAATATATTTAAGTTATATGTGTATTGCCTGTACCTGTGAATTATTTGTTTTTACGATTTAACATTCCTTATACACTGCAATTAATAATGTTAAAATTGTGTATTTGTTTTTCGTGGAAAAATATAAAAAAAAATGTGTCCCGGTCAAGCGCTGTCGACTTTTGGCAGCCCTAGTCCAGCGAGACCTAGTTTGTAAGCAAAGTACATTAAACCGAAAGCTGTTCACTTATTTGAATCCGTCCAAGAAGTCTCCTTCAGACTCAGAATTCCGGTGTTGTAGAATTAAGGTAGTAGCAAGTTTATAGCTTTTGAACAGAAATTGAACAATTGAAGAAGCTTTTGAACAGCCCTAGACAATAACGTCGAAAGTAGACTCAAGTAGATTCAAAAATGTTCTTCAGTCACTTATGTAATTTTAAGAAATGTGAAAATTGTTAATAAGCACTACTAATTCATCATTCCAGTTTTTAAAATTTCCTTCCTAGTGTGAAACGAACAGCTTGGTGGTATTCTATTACTCTTGATGACAGACGATTAATGGAAAAAAAAAATCACTTACTTGAGTTCTCGTTAATGATGTCAAAATTATGATTCAAATACTTCTTTGAAAAGTAAGTAGCTGTGGAAACAATCGATGCAAATTAAGTTTTGGGTTTTTTAACATGAGCTTTGGTAACTACCAAAATATGCAAGCAATGATTTTTTAAGCTAATTTTTCGCAGAGACATCAAAGCGTTGATTGTAATTTCCGTCACGAGTAAAAACGGAAATATTCAATTATCTACTAATAGGAACTGGCATGCAAAATGAATTACTTGCAAAAACCATAGAAATATACACAAGTTTTGAATAATTAATCATATCGGTACAGACCAGCCCAAGAGATGAATGAAAAAAAATCAATTTATTTCAAAATTATTGCATAAAATCAAGTCTTAATGGGAAATCATTGAATCGGCATTAACCTTTTAACCAGCAAGATTGAAAAAATGGATATAAAAGCACCTGAATATTTGTTAAATATTTCGTAAATATTGATGCCAGAAACAAAAATTCGCTAACTGATTGCCATCAATTCGATTAATAGGATATACTTAGGCGGAAGTGAATTTTTATAAAAACTATAAAGTTACCGTCAAAAATTACATAAAACATACAACACTCAAAAAAATTTATTAATTCTAATCAGGCCTTCAAAATAGTTGTTTGGATGATGTGTTGATGATGCAAAATTTAATTTATGAAAAAATACAAAAAATCTATAAAATATTTAGTACTACAGTGAACATTGGAAAACGTGAACTAATTAAAACCGAGGATGTTCATGTTTTTAAGATTGTTCATGTTTTAGAATGTTAAATTTTATGACTAAAATTGTATTTCTACCGTATTGCCTTACTACTGCTCTTATAAAAAAAAAAACACATTAGATCGTTTAAAAATAAAAGGTTTATTTTACAAAAAAATCTGTAATCTTTTTCTGTTGTTTTTTCCCCAAAATTTGAAGAACTGCTTTGAAGATTTCAATTGCTTCAGTTGCTCTAACTTTTTGAACATTTTCTTCCTCAACATAGACATCATCGTCTTCTTCCTGATCGTCTTCATTGTTCTGAGATGCATTTAATAACAAATCGTCCTCATTCCATTCCTCAACAATTGATAACGCATAGTCAATATGCAGTTAGAATTGAAGCTGGTAATTTGATTAAAGTTCGATCCAATCTGTAACAAACCTGAGGATTTAAACTTTGAAGAAGAAGTGTTGTAGATGTTATCAATGGCTTCAGCTCTGAGTCCCTTTTTTCCTTCAAAACCTCAAAAGAATGTTGTCCTCATCATCCTCCTCATTTTTTAAGAAACTTAGAATAATGGCGCAGCCAATATTCCATGAGTCTTCTAAGAGAATAACAGCTTCTTTCAATATCAAGCGTTTCATGCACTCAATTAGATTAGAGTCCTTTGCTGCAATCGATGCTAGCACACTGCTTCTGTAGTATAATTTCGATATTTTGATGGCATTCTGATCCATAGGTTGGATTAGCGGAGTTACATATGGCGGCATGGAAATGGCTAATATATTCCCATTTTCTGATTTTAGCTTTCACTAGGATGAGATGGTGAGTTATCTAATAACAGAAGAGCCTTAAGTGGCAAGTTTTTTTGAATCAGAAAAGCTTTAACCTAAAAATAAGTCCAAGTATTCAAAACATTTGTGTTTCAATTGAATAAATAGAATGTTTACCTGTGGTACAAAGCCCTGATTGAACCACGTCATGAAAATTGTAGTAGTCATCCAAGACGACTTAGAGCTTTTGTAATCAGTTGGGCAAGTGAAGTTTTTGAAGCTGCGTGGGTTTTTTGCTTTTCCAATAACTAACTATAACACAGGAAAGTAAATCGCTGCACGTATGCTTTATCTGGCAAAAGTTTCCATAATAAGCCAGACTCATCTGCATTGTAACATACAATTAGAGATGAGTAGCTCCGAACATGCATAGTTTACGGAGCCATGTTCACAGTCGGACATGGTTCCAATCATTCCTCGATCTGATCTCTTAACATGTCCAAACCGTTCCGGTTGCAATGTATTTTTTTTTTACTTAAGCAATATGAACCGACATCTCTTTCGTACTTGTTACTGCTTGGCCGAGTTGGTTATAAAACTGATAGAAATAAAATATATATCTATCCTTCTTTGGTAAAAATAATTGAAAGAAATGAAAAATAAAACTATTACAAGATATATCGCCGTTCTTGTCATTTGCATTGTTTCATTCATTTGGTTGAACATGCGAACTGCCGAATTATTTGTACAATTGCATGTACAATTGATCTTTACAGAGTTCCATTTTTTCAATTCTTTCTTTTAGTCTTAATTTAAACGGATCCGGTTAAATGAGGCGGCGATGATAGCTTCTGTCTAGTTATTTTTAGAAGACGAATGCCATATCGTTTTTTAAAACCACTTAACCATCCATCACCTGCCAAAAAACCACTGTAATTTTCCTTTAGTTTTGAGTGTAACTCTTAAGCTTTTTCCTTCAGCTTTAGTCCGCTTACAGGCCAATTTTTATTTCGCATTCGAATAAACCACCGATAAAGACGTTTTTCCATTTTTGGCAGCTCTGATGATCTTAATGTCTTTCTTTTTCCCGGTACAGCATATGTTTTGCTCGCACACTTCAGAATTAAATATTTTTTCTTGCTAATGCTGCATATTGTTGACTTAGCGACACCATATATCTTTGGTTAACTTGTCACGCTTACTACTTTTTTTACCTGCAGTTATGCAACATAGAAAAAGAAAATGAGAAGAAAGACAAATAAAAAGAATATGCATTGATTTGCAACGCCAGTTTAAATTCTAAGGAGTTTTTAGTGTTTTAAATTTTTAAAATTTACATAACAGTAATTTTTGTTTTGCAGAATTTGTGTTGTCACCACTTTGTGTCAGGAGTGTTATGTTTTTCTTTAATTCAAGTGCATAAAGGCAATAATTGACTTATCAATATCAGTTTTACTCAATATTTTTTTTTTTATTTATATTAAAATATTGGCATTATAAAGTGTGTATTAAAATTTAATTAGCAGTTTTGGGTAAATATAGATTCATATGTCAAGAGTGTTGTCTATGATTTTGCGGTTTTAAGTATTTAAAATATGAAAAAACGCATTTGCATTTGATTGTTTAGTTTTTAACTTTTTTTTATATTTTGAGTTTGTAGTACAGAACTTTTTTTCAATGCAACTATTAAAAAATCGTTAAAAGTCCCGAGTGTTGTTTCAACACCAACGTCTATGTCACCGAATTACTAAACCTTTTTTTTATATTTTTTTTTTAAATTTTCAGCTTAAGACAAATAAACTATCAAATGCTAAAATTCGGACATTTTTAGTAGACTTAAACAAATTTTAGAGTTATAACACTCAAGACAAAAATCGTATGCACTTCCACAAAAACTTTAAAATAAATAAATTTAAAACAATTTTTTAAAGAACGTAACAGTGCTTTTGGATTCTACATTAATTTTCGAAACAGCGGCCATGTTTAAAGTGGAACGATATTAAAGTTTTAAATTAAAAATTGCTCTTCATATGCATATTTTTTGAAATCCACCCATATAACATAAGTTTGAACAATAAAACTGATAATATGTTGTAGCTTATTGAATTCATTGCCAAAATGTTGCAAGCTCAGGAAAAATTAAAACGTCAAAATTACACAGACAAAAGCGATAGCTACCTCAGGGCAGTCTTGCTGGTTAGAGGGTTAAATTTAATACATCTCTTCACAATGTATTAAGCGTTGTTATCGAATTAACATAATTACGCATCAAAGAAAATGTTGACCATTTTGAGGAAAGAGACTCTACAACAAACAATAGATTAACAAAACACAATAAGGTGACACTCAAGAAATAAAAGAGCTATAAAAAATTTTTGAGCTGAAGATTGAGATAGAAATCAAAAGAAATTAACATTAATTAAAATTTTTAAGATGCTATATTCAGTGGGTGATTTTTTTTTTTAGTTTTCGCTTTCAATGAATGGTCAGCAAAATTGGGAATTGGTTAAGTCAGTATAAAATGCTGTATTTTTTTTTGTTTATTGATTGTTTTCTGCTGTATCGTGGTCTCAAAAAAGTTATAAAACTTTACCTACAAGAAACAGCATTTCAGTTCAACACGAAACGGCAAGACGCGAGGTTTAAATCGGCTAAAAGGGTTTATTTATGTTAATAAGGTGTAAATATAACAAAATTGCTAAGCATTAATGTAAAAAGGTGATTGTTTTAAAATAAATAAAAATATTAAAAAAAAAAAAAAAAAATATATGAAAAAAAAAATTTATATTTTAAACTTAAGATGTAAAAAGAATATTCAAAACCGTACAAATTTATACGATAAAAACGTTTATGAAAGTATTCAAGTGGTTTTGAAGTGACATAAAAACAATACTCTTTTCTTACATTTTTGTGGCGTGTTGCGTGTATCTATTCCAGCAACACAATTGTAATTGTAACAATATTTCTAACCGCACCGCGACTCAAACCTGCAATCTCTAGATATTGATACGAATATTTTATGTTTTAAACATGCAATTTCGAGGAATAGGTTTTGTTCAAATTAAATGAATGAAGGTGAATGAATCTACTCGTAATGTTTGTGGCCGAACTCCTTCAAAACGGCTCGATCGATTCTAATGAAATTTTTTTTTGTGTACTTGGTAGGTATGAGAAAAGGTTGTGAAATAATTTTCACCCTCCTATGCAAAACAGGCGTGGCTTCGCCCATACAAGTCATATTTTCGATACAGAATAGCTATGCCAGTAAAAGTCACAGAACATTGAAATTCATTGAAATTTCTTTTAATGAAAAACTTGGACAGGCATTGGACAAGGGGGAGGGAGGGGGAAGTAAAAATCACAGAAAATTGAAACTCAGAATGGAGTTACCACTTGGTGATGTCTTTCCAATAGAAGACTTGAACGGCGATTGGAGACTGGGGTATGTCTCCGCCCATATAAGTCAAATTTTTGATATCGAATAGCTTTGGAAGTAGAAATCACAGAACATTGAAACTCAGAATGGAGTTACCACTTGGTGATGTATTTCTAATAGAAAAGTTGGACGGGCATTGGACAAGTGGGTGTGACCCCGCCCATACCAGCCAAATTTTTGATATCGAATAGCTATGGAAGTAAAAATCACAGAGCATTGAAAGTCAGAATGGTCTTACCACTTGGTGGTGACTTTCTTATAGAAGAATTGGACAAGCACTGGACAAGGGAATATGGCTCCGTCCATACCATCCAAATTTTTGTTATCGAATAGTTATGGAAGTAAAAATCACAAAACATTGAAACTCAGAATGGAATTACCACTTGATGATGTATGGTATTTCTAATGAAAAGTTGAACGGGCATTGGACGAAGGGATGTGGCGCCACCCTCTGCTTCGGAAGTAAAAATCACAGAGCATTGAAACTCAGAATAGAGTTTCTCACTATTTGTTGATATCCTGCTACCGGGAAACTGGGACAGACATTGGGAAATGAGCGTGGTGTCAAGCAAAGGGTCAAATAAAAGTTTGATTTAGGCGTAGCAACGCGAGCTGGGTAGATTAATAAAAATAAATAAAAAAACTTCTGTATACGAGTACATATCTGATGATTTTGATCGTATAAGACAAAAATTTGGTAATTTTGTTGAAATGAAAGTTCACGAGAAATAAAAGTAGTAGCACTATAAATACACCCCCGTTTTTAGAAATCATTGAAATACATGCTTTGATAGCAAAATACCATGATTGGTATGCAGTGTAAATACAAATGTGGACACTTTGTATTGATTACTATTAAGCAAACAGACACAGAACAATAGTTGGAAATAATTGGATAAGGCATGGCCTCACTATGCGCTCATTTTTCAGGGGTCTAGCGCGAAGCGCGCCGGGCATAAACTAAAGATATTCTGTATCGAAAATTTGGCTTGTATGGGCGAAGCCACGCGCGTTTTGCATATGAGGGCGAAAAGTACTGTACAGCCTTTTCTCATACCTACCAAATACACAAAAAAAATTTTATTAAAATCGGTCGACCCAATTCGGAGGAGTTCGGCCACAAACATTGTAACACAAGATTTCTATATATTAAAAGAAGAAGATAGAAAAAAAATCAAAATTAAGTTGAAATGGCTTATGTTAAAGTGAAAACTTTTAGTAAAGTAAACAAAAGAAACATCATGCTAAAAGGAATCACAATTTTTAATAAAAAATACAGGTTGACGAAGCTTTTTTATTTTAAATTGAAGTTAAACTTAAAAATAGTGTATTTTTTCCATCAAATTCTTATATTTGTAACACAAATCTCCATTAGTTTTGCATATTGTAAGAAGGCAATTAAGTTATTTTTCTAAAGCGTCTTTGCAAAAAGCTTCACTTCAGAGTTGGGGGTAGTGCACTATATGCTGAGTGACAAAATCTCCACTACACTCAAATAGTGCAAAATTTAAGCAGTCACTATATGAAAGCTGGCATTTTAAATATTTCCACTCAACTTTTAAATATTACTGGTTTTGAAATTATTTTAGCTAGGCTCGAATAAAACAAATCTATAATAATAAAATATAACTTTCTAAAGGGGGTAGCGTTCATTTTCGTTTGATAGAATGTTAGACTTTTAAGGGGAAATAAATTACTTACTTACTTACTTAGGTGGCCGTGACAACCCGTGTCCGGATTTCGACCGACCTCATCAGCTCTCGCCAGGCGCCTCTGCTTTGCGCGCGCCTTCTCCAATCGGATACACCAAGTGCGGTTAGGGCTTCCTCAGCCTGGTCCATCCATCGGAGGCATGGTCTCCCTCGTCGTCGTTGACCAGCGACCCTCGCTTCGAGCACCTTTTTCGCTGGAGCTTCGTCGTCCATACGATGGACATGACCCAGCCAGCGTAGTCGCTGCACAGTTATACGCCGAACTACGTCAATGTCTCCGTAGAGCTCATACAGCTCGTGGTTCATTCGGATGCGATAGTCATCGCCGACTCGAACAGGACCGAAGATTTTGCGAAGAACTTTTCTCTCGAACACCCCCAGAGCGGCTGCGTCAGTTTGCGAAACTACCCATGCCTCAGCGCCATAAAGCAGCACAGGTAGAACGAGCGTCTTGTAGAGTGTTAGTTTTGTCGATCGAGAGAGGGCTCTGGAACTTAGTTGCTTACTGAGCCCGTAGTAGCACCTATTAGCAATTATTGTTCTTCGCTTTATCTCCAGGCTGATTTCGTTGTTAGTATTAATGGCGGTGCCAAGGTATACAAACTCCTTGACTACTTCAAAGTTATAGCTGCCGGATGAAACGTGGGAGTCTAAACGCCGAGCTCCCTTGTTTGTAGACAGCATATACTTTGTTTTACCCTCATTTATCGTCAAACCCACTTTGGCTGATTCCTTTTCGATAGCGGCGAAAGCAGCGGTAACATCTCTCTTGGTTCTGCCAACAATATCAATATCATCAGCGTAAGCAAGGAGCTGGACACCTTTATAGAAAATGGTGCCATTACGATGCACACCGGCCTTTCGTACGATCCCCTCCATGATGATGTTGAAGAGATCGCAAGACAGTGGATCGCCTTGCCTGAAACCTCTTTCGGTATTGAAGGTTTCGGAGAGGTCATTTCCTACCTTGACGGAGCTGCGTGTGTTGCTCAACGTCATTCTGCAAAGTCTAATCAACTTTGCAGGTATACCGAACTCAGACATTGTTGCGTATAGGCAATCCCTTCTCGGGCTATCGAACGCAGCTTTAAAGTCGACAAAGAGATGGTGTGTGTCAATTTGATTTTCGTGGGTTTTCTCCAGGATTTGTCGTAGCGTGAAAATCTGGTCTATGGTGGACTTACCAGGTCGAAAGCCACACTGATAAGGTCCAATCAGTGTTTTCGTAATTGGCTTTAATCTTTCACACAGTACGCTTGAGAGAACCTTATATGCGATGGAAATAAGACTGATACCTCTATAACTTGCGCAGATTGTAGGGTCTCCTTTCTTAAGTATAGGGCACAGTACACTGAGGTTCCAATCGTCGGGCATGCTTTCTGCTAGCCATATTTTGCTGATGAGCTGATGCATGCGCCTTATCAATTCATCGCCGCCGGTTTTAAACAATTCAGCTGACAGGCCGTCAGCACCCGCTGCTTTATTGTTTTTGAGTCGTTGGATAGCAACTCGAACCTCTTCATGGCTAGGTGGTGATACTTCCACTCCGTCATCGATTGGTGGCACTGCACTGTGCTCTCGATGGGCGGCATTGGTGGAATCGTCGCCATTAAGTAAATTGGAGAAGTGCTGTCTCCACAATCTTTTTTAAAGAAATAAATTAAGCGATTTTAATTTTGAAAAGCTTGTTTTGCTTAAAGCTAATAATTGTTAGCATATTTTGTTCTTGTTTTTGAATGCTCAGTACTAGAAATAAACTGTTGACCTTTTCTTTCAATTTAGTGATAAATTTTTTGTGCCACTACCATTATTGCAGGTATTTTTTTTCGCACTATTAAATTAAATTAAGAAATTTTTTTTTCCACTATTCTTATATGAATTTTAGTGAAAAGTTTTTCACTAATCACTAACTCAGCTTATTACTTATGCATAGTGAGGTTTATATTTTCCAACTCATCAGTAAACACCAAAAAAAGTAGTGAATAATTTTGCACTATCAGTACATGTAGGATTGTCAGGTGGTCGGGAGTCGGTTATTGGATAATTTGTCCCGGAATATTAAAAAAACTGACATTGAAAAAATGTACTTTACAAAAGCAATTGTAAGCTCCCATTTCACCACAAATTGTATACAAAATCTGAAAATTCTCGAGGTCGAAAAACACGGTGATGTTCCTGGTTTTATTTTTTTTTATAGAAGGAAGTAAATGAATACATTGAGTTTTTTGGCAGTTATTTACTTAAAGATTCTTAAAGTTTAGGAAAATATTTGTTTTGGTGAATAAAAGTAAAATGTGTCAATACGTCAATACGCCGTCAAACATTATGTTGAAAAAAATATACCCAAACATTCTCCATCCAAAATATTTTATAAATTATATTATAATTATTAGAGCTTATAAGCACCTATAATATCAACAAATAGTTGAGAGATACAAAAAATGGCAGACATGCAAATTTTTACGTGTTTTTTCTACATTTTCGCTCTTTAAATTGCTCAAAAAAAAAAAGAAAAAACTGGTCTATATGTCTGAGTTTAGGTATAGTATTCAATAAATTTTATTTACTTTAAGGCCGGTGCTACACTTAGAGAAGAGTAAAAAAGAGTGATATTGAGGTGATGGTTTTTATAAGAAGAAATTTGTTTAGAGTTTTAAAATTTTCAAATTTGGTAAACAGAGATGGCGCTGTCAACAACGGTTGCTGCAAAATACCTCTTTTCGCACTGCGGGTATTCTGCTGGCTCCTAGGTTGACTCGATAAATTTTTTTTTTTTAATCTTAAAACGTAATGTAAATATCTTCTACTCGTATCTCAATGAAACAGATTTTTTAAAATAGCATTTAAAATCTTTTTATTCAAAATTTAAAACAAAAAATAAGTAAAAAAATACGCATAAATTTTTAAAAAGACTTTTTTTCAAATTCTGTCTTATTCAGATAGAAAATATTTTCATTACGATTTAAAATTAAAAAATTATTTTTCGAGTCAACCTAGGAGCCAGCAGAATGCCCGCAGTGCGAAACGAGGTATTTTGCAGCAATCATTGTTGCCAGCGCCATCTTTGTTTTTTGAAAAAAACAAAATATTTTTTTTTACGTAAATGTATATTTAACCAAATCTGAAAATTTTAAAACTAAGCAAATTTCTTCTAATAAAAACCATCACCTCAGTATAACTCTTTTTTACTCTCCTCTATATGTATTGGCGGCCTTAAGATAAAAAAAAAACTAGTAAGGATGGAGCTTCGGCAGGGTACCGAAGCTAAAATACCCCCGCGGCCATATTGAAGTATATTCGAAGTCTTTAGCCACGACATTCAGCTTTATAAATTAACGAAAGTTTTCCTATTTTGATGACGCCACTTTGTATGGGAGGTAGGCTTGGTTTTGATACGATTTTGCCATATATCATACAGATGGTTCATATTATATATCAAAGCTAATGTGCAAAATTTCAAGACATTTCATTAATTTTTGTCGATTTTTTAGAGATTTTACGTTTAAAAAAAAGCCAATTTGTATGGGAGGTAGGCGTGGTTTTCATTCGATTTTGCCAAATATCATAGTTGTGGTCTATGTTATATATGAAAGCCTATATGCAAAATTTCAAGATATTTCTTTAATTTGAGGAGATTTTTAAGAGATTTTACTTTTAAAATAAAGTCACTTTGTGTAAGAGGTAGGCGTGGTTTTCATCTGATTTTTCCAAATTTCATAGCCAAGATTAAGACTGAAGAGCAAAGCTCACTTGCCAAATTTCAAGGCATTTCTTTAATTTTTGTGGACTTAAAAGACATTTTACGGTTAATATAAAGTCACTTTGTATGGGAGGTAGGCGTGGTTTTCATCCGACTTGGCCCATTTTCGAACTTGATCTTTCTTTTCTAAATTAAACTTATATTTAGAATTTCATCGCTATAGCTTTAAAATTGCGGCTGTAATCGTGTCGATGGACAGACAGGCGGACACACGGAAATCGGCTCAGGAGATGATGATGCTGATCAAAAATATATATATTTTTCTATATCTGCCACTCCTCTTTCTTGTTGGGTACGGCAGTACGCGTTGGGGTATAAAAATTCAAGTCAATATATAAAGTAGTTCTCCATATCGTGGACACCAGTGGATTATCTCCATAATCGTGGAGACTAGTTTAGAAAACATAGTTTTTCAGAAAACACATTTTAAGATTTGGTTAACGATTTTTTCTAGTTATTAGCTTTCCGATTTTTCAACGATACTGTGCATTTAGCGACATCTGGCATTGTAGGGAATACAGGCGTGCATTTCAAAAAGATTGAGGTGTGATACTAATTTGTTGTCAGATACTTTTGATGAGATACTCATAATTTTCGTGAAAAAGATGGGTTCTTTTCATATGTGATATCTTTTTTATGCAATCGTTATCGTTCAAAACGCTTTAGAAACATATACTACATATCATAAACTATCGAAAATTGGAAAAAAACAATTGAGTTTCTTCGCCGAGTTTCATGAAAACCTCCCCTTAAATAAATAACTTTTTTAATTGAGGAACAGCAGAACAAAACACTTTGAACATAACCCAACAGGGAAGCGAGCACACCATTAGCGCATCTGAAGCGCCCCAAAAAAACAGTAGAGCACTTCATTCCCCTTGTGTATAGCGCATTTTTTAGCATAGTTATGCCATCAGATGTATGCGCTCCGCTCCCGCTATAGAAAATATGAAATCGTAGCGAGAGCCGAGCGCTTTGTTCTCCTTATATTTGATATAAAAAAGTAGCAAGAACCGAGCGCTCTGTTCTCCTTTTGTTGGTATAAAAATTTAACGAGATCCGAGGGCTTTGTTTCTTTTAAAGTCCTTATCGTAACTTGTAACTCATATTGTCTTAATTTTTTATTAACACTTAATATATAACACTGAGGGGCAAAATATTAAGTTTATCCAACAACGTTTTTAATTCATCAAAAAACCAGGTCGGTTTTGAGTCATTGACGCATTTGCATAAATCAAATACGTAAATATTTAAAATTTTTAAAACAAAACAAAACGAGCATCTCCCTTACAAAGCATGCACCCCAACCAGTATGCCATAGTCGCTACAATTTAGGTGTAAAATTCGGCTTATAATAACAAAATAACTTATAAGCAAATTTTTAAAACAAAACCAAAACCAAAAATAATCGCCGCCAGCTTTCAACCCGCCAGTTTTCAACCCGGGCATTTCGATTACAAGGCAAACACGTCAACCAGTCTGCCACATCTTAATTGAAAAGTTTGTTTCTTAATAACAAATAACAGCAAGTTTGATAAAACCAAATGATATTTTCTTTGTTCACGTGAAAAGATTAGATGAATTTTTAAAGTTTTTGAAATTAATTTTTTTGACATTTATATCTAATATGTACTTTCTCTTCAAGTGCAACGTTATCGTTACGGAAAGTGCTTCAAATATAGCGCTATAAAAACAGCACTACTTGCAAGGAGAATGAAGCGCTCTTTATGTGCATACAAGTAATGCGCATTGAAATTATTTGCTGGAAAGTGACTTTTTTCGATTCGGCATTTCAAACCATCACCGGATCTATTGACCAAAAATCAGAGATTAAATCAGAGATTTCATTTAATCTCCTTTAAGTTATACAAAATCTAAGAAATTACATTTATATTTTGGCATCTCCTGTAAAATTTAAAAAACAAATTAGCTTATCCGGTTTGGTTCTGCTGCTCCCCAATTTATACGTTATTTTATTTTTATGAAACATCAATGTTCTATTGTTGTAAATTGTTTTGTTTTTATTATTTTGTTTTCATAATATTGCTTATTATTAAGATTCAATTCATGTTCATATTGCTTATACTTTAGTTGTATCTTTATCAAATACAAACACTAGTACACAAATGCGATTGTTTTGTCCCGATGACTTATAAAAAATCCTGGGATTTTTTTGACTTGTCCCGACAACAGCCTTTCAGGATCTGGCAATCCTGAGTACATGTAAGCTGAAACTGAAAATTAAGTACACTACCCCCATTTCTACTTCACTTTAAAAAGTTTTGTTGCAAGACCATTTTTAGTGAAAAATCTCCGGAAAACACAAAATTAATCCATTGCAATGCATTTTTTTTGCTTGTTTTTGCATTCCCTATCGTTTAAAATCACAAAATAAATTTTCCCTCTAGCTTGTATGGGACGGTACTAAAAAAAATAGACCTCCCGGCAGAAGTCTTGTAAACGAAGCGACAGAGATCATTTGAACAATACGTATATAATCGTATTTCACACAAAACTATTTTTTTTTAACTTTCTGAGTCTTGCCTGAATTTTAAAGTTGGCTTATTTGCTTGGAATAGAAGAATCACTCAGATTGCATTTGGGCATTTTATGGCAGCTTTTCTATGGCAGCAATATTATAAGATATATAAAAACAAAAAAAAAACAATCGAAGCTACTGTTAGTGTCAGTAATTTGCGCATAAAATATCACCGAGGTCGTATCATAGAAAACTTTCAGTCACAAAAATTTCTGTTATTAACTGTTTTGCGTAATTTTTTTTTTTTTTTTAAATATAAAGATAATTAAATTTAATTCGTTTTTGACAGTTATACGCTACTTTTAAGAAAAGAAAAAAGCTAAAACCAATGCTTTCCGATGAGACACATCACATCACATATCAGCTTAAGGATTAAATAGTAAACTTTCACAACTGGTCTTAAGTAATTTGTTGTTATGTATACACAGAATAAAATGTGTGTTTCTTAGAATTTCATAGGAAAAGTCTTAAAATTAGAAAATATAATCTATAAATCAACAAAACCACCTACACAATCTCTTCTGCTATGTTTCTACTTCAACGCGTTAAGCATCTAAATTTGTGTTGATAAAAACCAGCCTTCATAATTCAGGTTCAAAGTCCCGCCGTCAATTTAAAAATTAATCATTTTGAAAAGACATGAAATGCAAATTTAATTCGTAGATGTTGCGGTCACTGTTTCAATAAATAGTATAAAACTCTCAACACCAAAGTGAAAGCATTTTGAAAGCAAAAGTTTTACAAAAAAAAAAAAAAAAAACCTAAACCGGAAATTAAAACTATTATGTAACTCAGCATATATTTAGCTAAATAAAAAAAATAAAAAAAACATGCATATACCAACAGATAGTGAAATCTTCAGATAACAGCGTTTTAACCAAATAATAATTTATGTAAATGTAACATAATTGAACTGTCAAATAATTAATAAGAGTTTCAAAATGTTTTCCATTCACACTCTGGTTTATTGTGACATAAAATGTTTGGTTTTAAAATTGCAAGAAAACAACAATTGGTTTAAACACACATTTCACAGAATTACAAGTATGATGCATTATATATTAACTAATGCTGATTGAACATAATTAACATAAATTAACACAACAATAGTTTTTAAAACAAATAACCTCACCTAGTTTTTGAAGTAAAGTGAATTTGCTACTTTTTCATTCGTTAACTATTTTAATTTTTTTTGTAAAAATAGCTTATTCATTATATTTTTTTTTTCTTTGCTTATTTGCAGATAAAATGTACAAATTAACATCCGTATCGCTGTTACTGCTATCTCTCATCACACTGTTCTTTATTTCCAATGCCCAACAACAATTTGTAAAACTTTGCGATGTCGTGGACTATAATGATTTTCTACAGCAAACGGGTAAAACCTATCTCGATGTCAAGGAACGTCAGTTTCGCGAGTCAATTTTTATTGCCAAAAAAAATGTCATTGATTTGAGCAATAAACAAGCGTCAGCCGGATTGAGTACCTTCAATCTGGCCCTTAATCCATTGGCCGATATGACACGCGCAGAAGTGGCAAAAATGACCGGTTCAAAAATCACCTACAGCGGAGAGTAAGTTTTCATTTTATTATAAAACTGGTGTAACAGCTCTATTAACATAATAAACATAATAAGTTCAATTATAATATTGAAGAATTTACAACAGGTTTTGGTTTTGAACTCAAATGTTATCCAAAATAAGATCTTTAAATTGTGTATGGGTCAACACTCATAAGTAAAAGGTTGATTGGTTAGTATGGTAATATGATTATTATTGTTACTCTTTATTAAGTCATTGGATAAATTCCTTACAGGCTAGATAATATGAATCAAATTGATATTTAAAATTACATTAAGAATACACTTTTCACAAAATTTTTATATATAGTTTAAGAAACAGAAAATTCAAATAAATTATTTAGAGATAAATCATTATATATATATAAAGTCCTCGTTATTGGCTCATTTTTTAAATAATTAGTTCTGGATGGTTTAGTATAAAATAGTTTAAAACGTCGCAACTGCCTTGAAGGAACATTGAAAGTAATTAGTTCAAGAAGAGCCGGGCAATCAATATTACCAAATATAATATCGTATATGAAAACTAAAGAGCTTATTTTTTTGTTCTTGTTTCAAGAGTTTTAAGACCCAATAACATGCATCTAGCATTATATGAGGGCATACAATTTGTAAATACAGGGCGTAATGCAAAGCGAGAAGAGTGAGTGGCATAGAATGGGTTCCAAATTATTGCTACATACTCTAAAAGTGATCTTACAAATACATCCCAACCAACAATTATTATCTTTATTTTATCCTAAAGACTTCTTGAAAAGAAATTATTAAGATTGATACACTTACGATTTACTCTAAACGATATCTGTAAGATATTTGTAAAACTCTTCTAAGCTCATTTTGGCACTATATAAGTGTGAGTTGTAATTTTTAGAACGCCCTTATATCGGCCTCTTAGAGCTCTGAAACAAGATCAACACTCTAATACTATGTTCACACTGAGAGCTAAATGCGCATTTAACGAAATGCGCATTAGCAATTAAGAATGCGTGGCCGTATGCTCCTTGTAGGAGTAAAAGAGACAAATATATAGGTTGAATTCTGTAAATGCGCATTTAGCTCTCAGTGTGAACATAGTATAATACTATGTTCACACTGAGAGCTAAATGCGCATTAACGAAATGCGCATTAGCAATTAAGAATGCGTGGCCGTATGCTCCTTGTAGGAGTAAAAGAGACAAATATATAGGTTGAATTCTGTAAATGCGCATTTAGCTCTCAGTGTGAACATAGTATAAGAAACATTGTCTTATACTACGTTCACATTGAGAGCTAAATGCGCATTTACGAAATTGAATGTATATATTTGTCTCTTTTACTCTTACAAGGAGCATACGGCCACGCATTCTAAATTGCTAATGCGCATTTCGTTAAATGCGCATTTAGCCCTCAGTGTGAACATAGTATTATACTAAGTTCACACTGAGAGCTAAATGCGCATTTATTGAAATGCGCATTAGCAATATAGACTGCCTAGCCGTATGCTCCTTGTTGGAGTAAAAGGGATTAATATATGTGTTGAATTCTGTAAATGCGCATTTAGCTCTCAGTGTGAACGTAGTATTAGACAAGACTTACAGATCTCTTGCAGATATATACTTTTAAGAAAATGAAGATGTATATACTCATAAGAGACCCTGTAGGAAAATCAACTAATTTAAAAGTAGTTGATAAAGTAGTTTTTTGTCAACCACAACTTGTTGAAATTCTGACTTTTTCCCATAGAACGAACTAACTTATTTTGTATGGTGATGTCCACTAAATAAGTCAATTGACTTTCGTCTGATATATTTTCAACTACTTGTTAAATTAGTTATATTTAAATTATTTTTTAATGACTTTAAAACAACCAATTGAAAACTATTACTCATGGCCTAAAGTTAATAATATTTGATGAAATATCATGGTTAAATATATATAAACTTGTAATCTAATAAAAATTTGCAATTAAAACATGTCAAAATCAGAGTAGTTGCCGCCTTAATATAATTCAAAGTAGTTTATCAATCACTTGTTTTTAAGTAGTATGTATTTCAATTACTTCATATATAATGCAATAAAAACTATTTTGAATTGAAGTGGATGCCGCCTTAATATAATTCAAAGTAGTTCATATTCTGGTTTATTTTAAACTAGTTTTTTAACTAGTTGTTTTTAAAAACAAGTTAGTTTGTTCCTATAGGGGAGTTTTATAAGAATTTATGTATATACACAATACTACCAACACTATTTTAATATAACAAAATTTGATGTACCATTTTTAATTATGTTTGTAGGAAATTATAATGTCAATAATTTTGTGTATGCGTGGTGTAATATTTTATCATATAAACGCATAAATTTCACTGCGGTGGAAACTTTATCGTAAGAATCTCATATTGCACCTCGGTTAGAAGCTGTCCCCTTTCGCAAACACCAACATTAAAAGTTTTATTTAATTAAGAAATTATACTATACTTTTAATAAATGCTCTAAAGCGCAGTTTTGAGATTTGATGTCTCCATACAAGAGTACAGCTCTTACTACAAAATTAATATACTTAAGTAAGTCACATAGAAGAGTTGTATCAATGAGTATATATATAACAGAGAATTTATTTCGCTCTGAAGTTTAACATCACTCCAAATGTAGCAAGGAAATGAAGACTTTGCAGTTTTGTTTTCGAAATTAAATGTGCGCAGAAGCAATCTGCGCAGAACAATGTGCGCAGATGCGCTGCCGATATTTGTGCAGGCGCCGCGATGATTGTTCTTTTGGCTTTTTATATTGAAATTTCTTCCTGCACAATGTTTACGTTTTGGGCTAGACACCAATGAGTATATATATAGCAGAGAATTTTTTTCGCTCTGAAGTTTAACATCACTCCAAATGTAGCAAGCAAATGGAGACTTTGCAGTTTTGTTTTCGAGATTAAATGTGCGCAGAAGCAATCTGCGCAGAACAATGTGCGCAGAAGCGATGCCGATATTTGTGCAGGCGCAGCGATGATTGTTCTTTTGGTTTTTTATATTGAAATTTTTTCCTGCACAATGTTTACGTTTTGGGCTAGACACTTGCTGCTTGAATGAATTTATTTCAATATGCCAACATTTATGCTAGTTTTAGGTATTTGTATATTTAAAAATATAAAATGATTTTTTCAATATTTCAATAATTTTTTCAATATTTCTACAATGAGTATATGAATATTTGTGTATATTTTATTTATGTTATTTGCAAATAAATTGGATAAATGAATTTTTTTCATTTTTTAGCTGCTTTTGCTTGCATAGATTTATTTCAATTTCCCAATTAGATATTTGCAAGTTTAAAAGGTTTTCAATCAACTTGCATGTATTGAATTGAGAAGTTGAAGTATAAAAATATGAAATGTTTTGAATTATCTGAATTTGATCGAATTTATTGTATTGAAAATAATAACATTTTGGAAGAAATAACATTTTTATGCCTGGCTTCCTTGTTGCATGCATTTATTTCAATATGCCAATTAGATATTTGACAAGATTAAGGTATTTCTATGTAAATTCATTTTTTTGAGTTCAAATAATTTCTTTATTTTCAATAAATTGAATAAACAGAATAACTTATAGCAGCGAATTTTTACATCAAAAGAAAAATAATGCGCCGCAGCTGGCCCGCTTCGAACCCGGGCATTTTGATTGCAAGGCGAACGCGTTAACCAGTCGACCACATTTCAACTTAACAAATCTTTTCTTAATTACAAATTAAATGATAGAAAATGCTTAATTCATGCTATTTATGAGACCTTGAAATAAATTGGATTAAATCAAATTTTTCAGCACAATGTTTAGATTATTTAGCCGCTTATTCCTTGCATATATTTATTTCATGCAAGATGAAATAGATCCAATTAGATATTAGGTTTTTAATTAACTTGTTTTAATCCACTTGCAGGTTTCTATGAAAATATGAAATTTTTTTTTTCAATATTTCTATTTAGGTACATATATAAAATTTGCATTATTTACAACTATTGTGGTTTCTACGATGATGCAAACAAAAAAAGACAAATTCATTGAATAAGTTTGTTATTGTTTTTGTTCGCATGCATGTGTGTGGGTAGCTGAAATGGAGGAAAGAAATTTGCATGCATTTTTTTTTATATTCTGCTTGTTGTTGCTATCCTATAGCAAGCTAGGAATTTATCAACTGCTGTGCTTCTTGTTGGTATAGTACCTAGGATTTTTTTTCTTCTTGCTAGAATTTTAGAAATTTCAAAGTTGTGTTGACAATCGAAATTTTTAATATAGCTATATATTTATATGAAACCTTAGATATTATTATATTATTATTATTAATAGAATAGATATAGATACTTACTTCAATGTTTAAATGTTTGTAAGTTTTTGTAAATGTAAAAAAATTTAAGAATTTCCCAATTAGATATTTGCAAGTTTCAAAGCTTTTCCATCAACTTGCTGGTATTTATTTGACAAATTGAAGTATGGAAAAATTAAATCTTATTTTTTCAATGTTTGTAATTATATTAAATTTTTTTAGGTCAAATAGGAAATGTTGCATTTAATCCAATTTATTATATATTATATATTATACATCACTCAATGCAATTTACATATTATATTTTCTTAAGAACTTTATGAATTTTGACACTGTTTCCTGTCTACTTCGTTTTTTAAGGTATTTATAAAATTCTCAAAATTATATTCTTGGTACTTGACGTTATACATAACTCACGTGACGATCGTACGACTTTAATGAATGAAAAATTTAACTTACAAGATCCTTATTTTGATTTTCCAATAGCTTAGTAAGCACACTATACTCGTACAAGGTGTAAAACCTAAGAGTTGTCAAAAGTTCGGCTTTTAGATAGAAGGCACAAAAAATGATACGTTACGTGACAAAAAATAGAAGTAATTTTTGACTTTTGAAATGAAAAATTACATTTGTGAAACAGTGCAGACGATTTGATCATCATGGTAAATGAATTTATATTTAAATTGCTTAAACCAATAAAATAAAAATGTTTCGCTAAGATAATATCATTAAATAATAAGTTTTTAATAACTTTAAATTTTCGTGTCACAGTGGACTTTTCGCCAGAAATGCCCATATACATGTTGCTTTTTTTTATCGATATAGTTTCGATTAAAAATAATTTTTTTAATTTGAACGAAAAACTTTTTTCTGATCTGAAAAATATCGATAAAAAATATTTTTTATTTCTGATACAAAAGAAACGATCACAAAATGATTTTCATTTCTGATCGAAAAAATAACGATTAAAAAGTTACATTTCTGGTTGAAAAAAGAATGATCACGGAATGATTTTTATTTATTTTTATTATGATAGATATGAAAGATATTTGGCTTAAGTCTACTTTAATGAACCCACTAAATTTCAAGGGATTGCTTTGGTCACAGGGGGGACACAGGGAGGGATAGTAGTTTTTTTTTCAAAACCATTGCAATCTACGAAAAAAATGCTACATTGTACGCATGATACAATTATAATTCTGCCATGCCTTGTACTAAACAACTTTCAGAAATTTAAGCGGGTTCATTAAACTAGACTTGATCCAGGGCCCCATTCTCTAATTGTGAAACAATCAGTGTGCACTGAATATTGTGTACACATCCACTTTCTGATTAGCACAGAAAATTAATTTTTTTACTTTTTAAGAGAGTACCTACACAATTAATTTATTTTGTACACACTTAGGGAATAGAGCCCCGCGATCAAAAATTTTCACTCTACTTACCTAAGCACAGGGTTGGTACTGAACCAAGTTTTAACCTCTTCGAGCCAAGGCACGAGGCGTCAAAGTGACGCGCACACAATCGGCTGCTCGTGTTGATTTCATCGACATTTTTTACGTCCAAGTTTTTTATCCATTTGGACAACAATCTAGGTTGATTTTTGGGAAATCCATACAGCCGGATTTTGCCTTCCGTATTCACTCCCGGACAACTCTTTACAAAGCAGTTAAGTGACATTTTGAGACAAATCAAAAATAGCAATAAACAATTAAATCTCAATTAAAACAGGAGCACGAACGATGCGATATAATTGGCATTCAATAGATCATTGACATAGCTATTATCATAAGAAGTACAGACAACTGCAATCGATCTTGCAGATTGCATATTTGTACTTTTCTAAAATGCCAAAAAATCTGCAAAATATCATTGCAGTGTTTTACTCAAATAACAAGTTAAGTAAGATTTAATTTTGAATACTTTCCTTTTTGAATACTAATTTGTCAATTTAATACCTGCAAGTTATTCCAAAAGCTTTGAAAGTTGCAAATATCTAATTGGGAAGTTGAAATAAATTTGTAATTTATACATGTAAATGAATATAAATGAAACATTTTCTTGCCACACGTTCTTTTCAGCCTTTTTAAATTTGTTTAAGAAAACTTGTATTCGATTTTTTCTAACTTCATTTAATTTGTAATTAAGAAAAGATTTATTAAGTTGAGTTGTGGTCGACTGGTTAACGTGTTCGCCTTGCAATCAAAATGCCCGGGTTCGAAGCGGGACAGTGGAAGAGCATTATTTTTCTTTTGATGTAAAAATTCGCTGCTATAAGTTATTCTGTTTATTCAATTTATTGAAAATGAAAGAGCTTGGATTAAAAATGCTACATTTTCTATTTGACCTAAAAAAAAATGAATTTACAAAGAAATACCTGAATCTTGCCAAATATCTAATTGGCATATTGAAATAAATGCATGCAAGGTGGTAAAAATATGTTATTTATTCCTATAAAATGTTATTATTTTCAATACAATAAATTCGATCAAATTCAGATAATTCAAAACATTTCATATTTTTATACTTCAACTTCTCAATTCAATACATGCAAGTTGATTGAAAACCTTTTAAACTTGCAAATATCTAATTGGGAAATTGAAATAAATCTATGCAAGCAAAAGCAGCTAAAAAATGAAAAAAATTCATTTATCCAATTTATTTGCAAATAACATAAATAAAATATACACAAATATTCATATACTCATTGTAGAAATATTGAAAAAATTATTGAAATATTGAAAAAATCATTTTATATTTTTAAATATACAAATACCTAAAACTAGCATAAATGTTGGCATATTGAAATAAATTCATTCAAGCAGCAAGTGTCTAACCCAAAACGTAAACATTGTGCAGGAAAAAATTTCAATATAAAAAACCAAAAGAACAATCATCGCTGCGCCTGCACAAATATCGGCATCGCTTCTGCGCACATTGTTCTGCGCAGATTGCTTCTGCGCACATTTAATCTCGAAAACAAAACTGCAAAGTCTCCATTTGCTTGCTACATTTGGAGTGATGTTAAACTTCAGAGCGAAAAAAATTCTCTGCTATATATATACTCATTGGTTGTATACTCTACGAGATGAGTGAAAGCGAAATTTTGTAGGGCCACCATTTTTAAAAAGCATTCATTTATGCCAAGCAGAATTAACCCTTTCATTACATTAGAGCAAGGTTTACTGAACTAATTTCATTACTTTGCGTTGAGAGTTATCAATAAATTTGCGCTATAAAGAATACAGCATTGCCATATGTTTTTTTGTAAATCCTGTAATTTTCAAAAAAAAATTCTGTATTTTTAGAGAAAATACTGCTCTTATAAAAGGACTAAAAACAAATATTTTAAAATTTTTTTATTATAACATTTTTAATATTCCTTATTTAACCAGGTTTTGTTAAGTATTTGTCCATTTGTAATTTGCTAAAGACTAGCGAAAAGAAATTAACAAAAACGATAACAGCAACAATGACAGGAAAAGCGCTGCCACATGATCAAATTTTTGAAAGGATGTAAAAAGTAGTAGCAACTTTATTTGCTACTTTTATAAAAGTACTTACATATAATTTTAAAACATACAATTTCTATTTTTTTTTCTTCAACTAAAATTAAAAAACTGGATTAAAAAAAAACCTGCCCAAATCTTGGGAGAAATATGATCCTGTCTACCTGCTCAAAATACTGCCCAAAACAGGATTAACTGCCCATATGGTAACGCAGAAAGAATATGAAAAATCTTCCTCAAAAGGTTCATTTATGCAACAAAAAATAGTTGTGTCTCGGTTTTGACTGTATGTCGACTCGAATCAGAATTTTAGTGGGCTAAGCTCGCCCTAAAACTCCTAGTAAAATTTATAAATTTCACATGAATTTTTATTTTTATTTTATTTATTCATTCATAAAATTCGCCAATGACCTACTCTATATTTAAAAACAATACAAAATATTTATATAACCATCGCACTTATCAAGAATTAAAGTATTTCTAAACTTCCTGCATTACATTCACAAACAAGTATTTAAACTCTTTGTATTGTAAATAAAATCTCTTCTACTCCCAGTTTAGGCTTACTTGGTATTAGTACATGAGTAAAAACAACAACAATTTTCAAAATGCACAATTCTGAAGACACAGAGCCATACAATTTGCACAATACACTAACTATCCTATTTATATGAATTTTACATCACAGGCTGGGCTAACTTGAAATTAGTCCATGAGAACAAATTCCATGACTTATTTCTTATTAGACTATTCTAAATAAGTCACAGGGCATAAACAATTTCAGTGATGTAGATGAACAAATTGTTTGAGTGCGTACGTGTATTCTAAACACATATTCTTAATGGGATTGGTAATTTGTTACTATGAAAGTTTAGCACATTTTTTTCCTGGAAAGTATAACATTTTTTGAATGGAAGTGAATACGTAAATTGCAGTTAGAAATTGTTCTGTTCTTTCGAAATATTTTTCTTATGAATGAACCAAATTCATTGAACATAATTTGTACATAATTCTGTTCGTTTATTATATAGGTACCCTGAAATTTAAGCTAATTAAATAAAAACCCATTTCTTTTGAAAAATGATACATTTACAAGAAAGGGTTAAGAACATGAATACAGTTAAATCTTTTGTTTAGGGCAATTGCCCGATTATAAGAACCAACATCTTATTATCAGAGTAACACTCTTCTAGTCAGACTGTTTCTCTTATATTCAGAGTGATACTCTTCTAGTCAGACCGTTGCTCAGATCAAATCAGACATATTTAAATAAAAGCCTTTGAGATATCTATAAGACTTAATCTATAAAGCTAAAACTCTTCAGATTTTGGCTCTAATAGCTAAAGTGTTGTAGAAGTCTGTAAGAAATGACTTGTAAGATGCAGCGTCTTCGCAGTAATGCTCTTATAACACAACTCTTTTAAGTACTATGAGATAATGTGAAAGAGAACAGAACACTTATAGACAACTAGTTTTACTGTAAATAATCTGTAAGCGTATTGCTCTTGCTGAAGATACCCTATAGGAACAAACTAACTTGTTTTTAAAAGCAACTAATTAAAAAACTAATATAAAATAAGCCAGTATATGAACTACTTTTAATTATATTAAGGCGGCAACTACTCTGATGTTGACATGTTTTAATTGCAAATTTTTATTAGATTACAAGTTTATATATATATAACCATGTTATTTCATCAAATATTATTAACTTTAGGCCAACAGTAATAGTTTTCAATTGGTTATTTAAAAGAAATTAAAAAAATAATTTAAATGTAACTAATTTAACAAGTAGTTGAAAATATATGCAGACGAAGGTTAATTGACTTATTTAGCGGACATCACCATACAAAATAAGTTAGTTCGTTCTATGGAAAAAAGTCAGAATTTCAACTAGTTGTGGTTGACAAAAAACTACTTTATCAACTACTTTTAAATTAGCTGATTTTCCTACAGGGTAGTTATAGGACGTAATTAAAAACTAAAATTTTTCGTCCAGTGCTCAACTCTTAAGAATTGTTGCTTGGGATTGTAAAGAAATTTAAAAGTGCGAATTTAATATTTCTGCGAATAAACGCAAGCATAGAGTACACTTTAGGAATAACGAAATTAAGATGATTAATAAAGGAGAGCTTTGAATTAAAGATAACTCCCAGATCACGAATGGTATTTACGGCATTCAAACGTGACTCATCCAGAGAATAACTTGAATTAAACACATTCAAAACTTTAAAGAAGGACATATGAAAACATTTTTGTATATAAAAAGGTAATCCATTGACAGTTCACCAGTTAACGACATTATCAAGGTCAGATTGCAGCTCTATAACATCAACCAGACAGTAAACTTCTGTAAAAATTTTGAGATCATCGGCATACCATAAAAAGTTTGAAGATTTGAAACATTTACAAATGTCATATCTATATAAAATAAAAAATAAAGGCCCAAGAATACTTCCTTCTGGAACCCCAGACGTTGCAGTCAATATTAGTGAGCTTACATTATTTATAGTGAAGTAGCAAGAGCGAGAGCTCAAGTAGGACCAGTGCCGGATTAAGAATACTTGATGCCATAAGCAATCCAAGCTTGTGGACCCCCTATTCACTAGTAAACTAGTCTAGTTTAGACTAGTTAAACTAGTCTAACTAGTTGTATTTGTCTTCAAATACAAATAAGGTATATTATACCTTAATAAGCAAAGAAAATGCTTTTCTGACATTTTCTGGCGTTATCAAGAACTTAAACCAACAGTAGACCGTGTTTGGAATGAGTTCAAAACTTCGGTTTGAACATGTCATTAAAATAACATTGCAACTTTTGAAAAATAATAACATTTCGAAATAATGTGAATTATTAATTAAGTAACCTTTTTTCTTAATTTAAAGTAATTTAACACTTTAAACAATCAAATCAATCAGTCTAAGTTTACTAGTGCGAAACTAGGCTATTTAATAGACACTCACTTTCTTAAGGGTACCTTTATGTAATAAAGGCGATTCTGAAGGCGTTTTTTGACAGAATACTAAAAAAAATGGTAAAATTTTAGGTTAAAATTTGTACAGGTTTTTTTTTGCCAATTTAAGACATCTTTCACATTTATAGTTGTTATAACACTGTTTTTATAATATTTTCACTCAATTTATCACAAATTTAACACCCGCGACCGCACTGTTTACAACTTGAAAACACAAAATATTTTCTTCATTTGCAATTTCTACGAAATTCGCCGTTTTGACAACTAACCAACCTTTTCAATATCCACTCATCGTTGATGCGTGAGGGCACTAAGCAACGCGGCCCTACCTTATAATTCGTGTGTTAAATTTGTGATAATTTGAGTGAAAATTTTATAAAAAATGTGTAATGAAAACTATATAATGTGAAAGAAGTCTTAAAATTGCAAAGAAAATCTGTAACAGTTTTAACCTAAAAACAACTGCGAAACGTGAGCATAAAGAAATTCGCGAGGAACAGCTGATTTTGACATCTAGCCCGCTTTATTCTTCTTTCTACTTCATTCCTCTTCGAATCGGCCCTACCTTATAATTCTGCCATGGTTGGGAGCATGGCATGGTAGAATAAGACAAGGTAGTGTTAGTAGTTACAATTCTCTCTTTTGTTGGGTACCGCACATGTCAATAACAGGTTTTTACGAATAAAAGCAAACAAAATAACACAATTTGCAAATTATAATATTATATGTGTTTGACAGCTACGGTACCCACCGCTCCGAGACGACACTACCTTGTTAAATATACCTTGGGAGCATGGCATAATGATTTACAAGGTAGAAGTGACAGTTCTGTTGGTGATCTGGAGTTGTCAAAAGCGTATTGAAGAAGAGAAAACGAATAAGAAGTAAAACAGATGACAAGTTAAACTTTGTATTGATTTTGACAACTCCTGATTGCCGCTCGTGAGAAAATAGGTAGTTGTCAAGGCTAACTGGTAATCTTTATATCATGGTTAAAAGTCTGTTTTCAAGCCTTGTTTTCGAACTAACGAACTAACGTCTTATTCTCTTAATAGCCTAGACACATAGACTGCGGCTGCGGCCGTGCGACATCTTTCAAAATTTTTTACATATATTTCTTATGGAGAGAAACTGGTGTAATGTCGCTCTTGCCGCTACGGCCTTGTCTTCGATATAGAATCGTTCCTAATTTGATAGCTTGTTATTGCAGCCGCAATCAATGTGTTTAGGTCATGCTTGCAAAAAATGTTGGCAGATGCCGCACGGTCGCAGCTGCAGTCAATGTGTCTACACCTAAAAAAATGTGAGGTATAAATAGTAAACTTTTTAGGTTTTAATATAAAAACTAGGCTGACATTTTAATATTACTCCGAAAAGTGTTATGAATAAGTTTCTTTTTTTTAATATAACTTTTCTCGGGGTTAATATAACACTTTTTCTGAAGAGTATGCTCAACTTATCTTGCTGAGTAGCCTTAACACCTCAAATTTGGATATACATGTAAATGTAACACTGCGCGTGTTAGAAAGTGCAAATGCTGAGTTACGATAACATTTTGTCACGAGTGAACGCAGTATCATGTGCATTATTTATAACTTGTATATTTTTATTGAGCAAAAAAGTGAAAATGGCTGCAGAGAACTTCTTGGAGCAGCGCGAAAGTATGTTTTAATGAAAAATAATTGACACAAATGATATAAACTTCCACTTTCTTTTATGTAGGATACAAACTAACAAAGACGCATCTTCTGAGGCTGCAAAACGAAGACATTGGCACACTAATCCCAGATGAAAACTTAGCTCTTCGAATTGAGTTCAAGCACGCTCTGCAACTGTGGAAACAGGTAGCACCTTTATTAATATACAATTTCAAGTTCGTGTCACGGCGGCAGCTAGTAAGATTTACTTTAAATATTTGCAAAAGTTCATTTTTTTCATACATTGGGTGGCCATCCTTATATATAAAGTATTATAATTATAGTTATAAGTGTTTTTATAAATAAATAAAAAATAAATAAACGAAATTTTAAAAATAGTTTTTACATTTTTTCTGCTGCGAAGTATTATGGGGTGTCAATGTTACTCCGCATCGGTTTAAGGCTAACTCTTATTTTCTTTGGGTTTCAACTTTAACTCTTTCTACTCTGCTGAAGTGTTAGCCTTACTATTTTCGTGATTGACTGAGAACCATAACGTAAAAGTGTTAGCATGACACCGTTTCTTTATGACTATAACTCTTCATTTTTTGGGTGTAGGCTATGAGGCTTGCGTCTGCCTTGGTGTCCGCGTTGTACTTCTGGTCACAATGAGGCTGAAAAGTAAACATAAGCTGAAATATGTAGGGTAAAATTTTGCCCTTACACACGTACATTCAACATCATACCATATTAGTGAAACATATCTTTGTTTTCACACTTAAATATATCTATGTAAGCCAGCAATGGCAGCGCGCTGTTATATTTAGTACGATTATTTATCATCAGGCGTATAATAAAGTGTAATATTGTAAATAAAAGTCTTTTTCGAATAAAAGATATATGCAAAATTCCCTTAACTGTTTTACTTCTCACAAAAATATTCTTTTATACTTGTCTTCAATTTAAGGTTATCTTATCTTACAATTTAATGAATTATCCCATTCTTATTACTTTTGCAGAGATATCACATCACGTCACTCAAATTTCGTGACAGCCAAGGTCAATACAAATAACTTGCCGGAATCTTTTGACTGGCGTGAAAAAGGTGGTGTGACACCAGCACGTTTTCAAGGTCTTGAGTGCGGTGCCTGCTGGTCGTTCGCCACAATTGGAGCACTCGAAGGACATCTTTTTCGACGAACCGGCCTCCTAGTGCCGCTTTCCGAACAGAATCTAGTTGATTGCGGTGATGCTTATGGCAGCATGGGTTGTGATGGTGGATTTCAGGAATATGCCTTTGAGTATATCCGTGATCATGGTATCTCATTAGCTAACAAATATCCCTACACACAAATGGAGAATGCTCAGTGTGCACGCAATCAAACTGGAAACGGCGTCAGAATTCGTGATTATGCGCGTATTAAACCAGGAGATGAGGATAAAATGAAAGAGGTCATCGCTACATTGGGACCCCTAGCTTGTTCAATGAACGGATCGCCAATTTCATTTGAACAGTACATGGGTGGCGTCTATGATGATGAGGAGTGCAATAAAGAAGAAGTTAACCACTCAATCGTTGTGGTGGGCTATGGCAATGAGAATGGTAAAGAATATTGGATCATTAAGAATTCATATTCGGAGAATTGGGGTGAAAATGGTTTTATGAAGCTAGCACGTAATCGGGATAGCTTTTGTGGTATTGCAAGCGAGTGCAGTTATCCAATACTGTAGCTTAAAAAAAATTTCTAATAATTTAAGATAAATTATTTTTTAATTTAGATACAATTATGGTATGCATTAATAAGATTAAGATGTAAATTAAAAAAAAAATAAAAGATTTATTGATTTAAATAAAGCTTACTTCGTTCATTTTGGGGGGGGGGGGGGGGAGTAGGAGAAGGAAATACTATGGGTACTCATTTGGTAAATATAAAAAATAATTCAAATGAACGCTTTTATCATATCGTTATGTAAAATATCTGTGGCGACAAGAAATAACGACTAAACTCAAAATATCATAAAAAACGATATTTTAATAGCACTAACTACGACTTTTTTTCGGATATATATCCGAAGTTAAACTAACGAAATAGGTGCAGACATAAGTGGTTATCTATTCTGTGCAAAAATGGATTTCTGAATCCTTCCGAAGATTGGCAAAAAAAGAAATGCCATATCGCCTTTTTACGATATTTTGAGCTTAGTCGTTATTCTTTGCCGCCACAGATATCTTAATAACTTAATAAAATTAATTAACGCGTGAGAGCACTCAGCGAAGCGGCCCTACGTTATCATTGTATCATGATTTAATCATTCGCTGAGTGCTCTCACGCGTCAACGAAGAGTGGATAATGAGAAGCAACATATATGTCAAAACGACGAATTTCGTAGAAATTGCAAATGAAGAAAATATTTTATGTTTACAAGTTGCAAACAGTGCGGTCGCGGGCAAAAAAAACCTGTAACAGTTTTAACCTAAAAACAACTGCGAAACGTGAGAATAAAGAAATTTGCGATGAACAGCTGATTTTGACGCCAATCTAGCTTTATTTTGCTCTCTACTCCATTCCTCTCCGAGTCGACCCTACCTTATAATTCTGCCATGGATTAAATGAACACAAGGTATATTTAACAAGGTAGTGTCGTCTCGGAGCGGTGGGTACCGCACCTGTCAAACACATAGAATATTATAATTTGCAAATTGTGTTATTTGTTTTGGTTTTATTCGTAAAAACCTGATTTTGACAGGTGCGGTACCCAGCACAAGAGAGAATTTTAACTACTAACACTACCTTGTCTTATTCTACCATGAAATGAACATATATTTCGCGGTCCTCAAAGTGTTCATCCGCTCTTACTCTTTCTTTTTTTTGACAGTTTCACGTTGAAAGCAGAAACAAAACACCAAGCTTGACAAGCAAGCGAGCATCGTGTAATACGTGCATTTAGAATTCGTTTAGTCAAAACTAGTTTTCTTAAGTCGTTTATCGTAGCTAAACGTATTTTAACAGCTGATTTTGACATTCATCTTTCTATGGCTGTATTTCTTTATTCATTCCAGATAAAGAACGGAAGGAATAGAATGGGCCGTTGTTTATCCAGAACAGAATGAATAAAGAAACAGAGTTGGAAAAGAAAGAACACATTTGTGTAATTGGTAATCAGCAAACTTTATGAACACAAATATGTATGATATATTTTTGTATATATGCAATTTTGCAATTAATTCAATTAAAAGCTTTAAACTGCAAAAATTTACCACTTAATTTTGTGCCATTTTGCCTTCAATTAAACAACAATATTGGACATAACCTCAAACAAAAGGAATAATCTTTTTATATTACCTCAGTTGATGGTACAAAAAGAACGCGTACGGAATATGCCGTATGATCCCTTTTACATTGATCAAGACTTGAAGTCAAGTTTCAGAGTTTGTTGGCAATTCGCCGCACATCGGAAGCGACGGAAGGGGGAAAAAAACTTGAAGCTGTACGACCCCTTTTACATTGATCAAGACTTGAAGTCAAGTTTTTTTTACGTTCTCTTTTGAACTTGACGAAAGCTTTCACATTGGTCAAGACTTGAATTCAATTTCTTGTCTTCTTTCCTTGTTTTCTTAAAAAATAAAGCGAGATAGTTAGCAAGCAAACTGAAACAAACTGAATTTTAATAAATTTGCATTAGCTCCTTGTTCCACTTAAACGACATTTTTGGCTATAAAAATATATTATTATTAAAAATACCTACAAAAACCTCATTAAATAACTCACGCACAAATTTTACTGCGACTGAAGTCTAACAAACTCACATTGATATGCGAAAAATAAAATAAAAAGTATTGTCAACAACGCGAAAATAACAAAAGGAATACGAAAAAATTGCCGGTACAGCTTCAAGTTTTTTTTCCCCTTCCGTCGCTTCCGATGTGCGGCGAATTGCCTACAAACTCTGAAACTTGACTTCAAGTCTTGATCAATGTAAAAGGGGTCTACTGGCAATTTTTTCGTGTTCCTTTTGTTATTTTCGCGTTGTTGACAGTACTTTTTATTTTATTTTTCGCATATCAATGTGAGTTTGTTAGACTTCAGTTGCAGTAAAATTTGTGTGTGACTTATTTAATGAGGTTTTTGTAGATATTTTTAATAATAATATATTTTTATAGCCAAAAATGTCGTTTAAGTGGAACAAGGAGCTAATAGAAATTTATTAAAATTCAGTTTGCTTCAGTTTGCTTGCTACCTATCTCGCTTTATTTTTTAAGAAAACAAGGAAAGAAGACAAGAAATTGAATTCAAGTCTTGACCAATGTGTAAGCTTTCGTCAAGTTCAAAAGAGAACGTCAAAAAAACTTGACTTCAAGTCTTGATCAATGTAAAAGGGGTCTATGAATAAAGAAACACAAAAAGGAACGCTCCGGATAATCAAGAATGAATAAAGAAACAAAAAAAGTCATTCCGAACGTATGGAATGAATAAAGAAATACAGCCTATACTTTCGTTGATAGCTACTTTGCTTTCACTCGAGCACACGCGCTGAAATTTCACGATTATAGTGTTGTTCGATCACCCTTTGAATTTAAATTTTTGTTAATTTTTTTAAACTAGTTAAAAAATAACATATAGTGTGTCATCCTCACTGGTTATATTTTCAAATACAAGAGATAATCAAGATTACCTATGCCAATGTGTCAAACCTATAACCGAAGGTTTCCACTGCCCGAAAGAACAAAGAATTCACCAAAACGCAACGACGAAGAAGTTTTCGTTCGATCGTCTAGTGGAAACACTCGGTAATGCAGTTTACACATCACCTAATCTGTATGGAACACGACCACCATGTTCACAAAGGTTCGATAATTTGCTAGAATGCTTGTGAGTATACCACACGTGTTGACCTGTTATCAACAATTTTTGATTTTCTCAGGCTTACAAGCTCCGTCATACACACGTGTGCTGATATGTAAGAAAGCTTCATAACAGCTAAGATTTCATAGTAGCAAAATGTCAGTGAAACGTTCACTGCACCATTAAAAAAAAAATTTAGAAGAAGAGATTTTATTTATAGTTTACTTGCATACATATTGAAAGAGCTGAAATAATAAACACCCAAACTTTTGCTCTGTCAAATATGCTGTGCTTCGGATAAACAAAACAGTAAGAAGAACAAGACGACCTCTGACACACAGGTTCTAATGTGTAACCCAGGGTCCCCACGTGCAACTGCGAAAAACACAATACATCTAAACGTTTTTACTAACGCACTCACATTTTTGGACTTGCAGCCTATTTGCAGCGCTACTTGCAAGAACATTTCAGAGGCAGTGAATTTTGGCCCTTGCTGCAAGTAAATGTCAAAAAGGGGATTCAAATTATGCTTTTGTGGATTGTTTTGCGGGATTTCCGCAATTTTACACAAGAAGCAATACTGGTAACATGTTTTCCTCGTTTTCTAACTTCTTCATTTCAAGCAATACTGCAATTGCTGAGAGAACCTTCGCATATGACGACATTTTTAAATTAACTTGCACATGCAGAAGTAGACGCTGAAGCTACTTGCAGCTAATTTCGAACTTTTTCGAAGACAATAGCTGCATTCCCGTGGTCGTTGATCTAGAGCGTGGCTCTATTTTATTCGTAATGCAAAAACAAAAATTAGAACCATCTTTTTTCCTAGCTCTATTTCTGATCTTAAAATGCTGCCAAGCTTAAAGCATTTTTTCAAAACGAACGTAATTGGCAAATCTGAATTACTCTTATTCGAGTTTTCGTCTCACTGCTGGCATTACGCTGCAGCCACACGTGATAGTACTGGCATGCCAATAAAGAATGTATATTTACTCGAAAAAATTCCGAAATAATCAGCAAATTACGCTGCGGCCACACGTGGTAGTAAATGTTCATTTGCAAAATGTCGTCAAAGCCAAAGGTTCGACCACTTTATTATTCCGTTTGCTTTTATTCAGTGATGCTTTATATGTCAACACAGCACCAAACTTAAATGGTATAAAAATAGGAACTATAATGTTGTTGTTAATGTTAATGTTGCTTATCAATATTTTTCAAATTGAACTGCAACTTATTTATATGATATTTTATGTGTCAAATAAGGGAAATTAAAATAATTTTCAAAAAATAATATTTCATTACAAGACATAAGAGTAGAGTGCATATTTAAAGTTCGGAGAAAATACGACACTGTTTACCTTACTTCGATTTCGCACTGGCTGCGGTTGTCAAAATTCACTGTCTCAGTAAAAGTTGTGTATTAGTGAAAAGAAAGAGTGCATTGAGTTTTTAGAACCATGATGCAATAATTTTCAAGGTAGCCTTGACAACTACCTTTTTTCTCACGAGCGGCGATCGAGAGTTGTCAAATCAATACAAAGTTTAACTTGTCATCTGTTTTGCTGCTTCTTCGTTTTCTCTTTTCGATGTGTTTTTGACAAATCCAACAGAACTGTCACTCCTACCTTGTAAATCATTATATCATGTTTAGAACAGTTACTGTCTTCGAACTGGCACGTGTGACTAGGGGGTTAGTATTTTGGCACTTCATCGCCAGTAATGCCAATTTGTAATAAAGTTTAACTAACACTGTTCCACTGAGATTTTATCTGATCCAGTGCCAATGGAATGCAGCTAACAGACATGCTACACTGGCTAGTATACTGGCCCTGTAGTTCGAAAAACTCAATACATTCACACTTTTTTACAAATACATTCGCACTGGATTCACTTTCACGGCACTTTTATCTACTACTAGCAATGAAATGAACAAACTTCAGAGCCAGTGGATTTTGACAGCAGCGGCTAGTATATGTCAAAAAGGCGGACATCAGTGTTTTTTTTTAATTACTTTTGGTGGATTCATTTCGGGTTTTCCCTCGATTTCGTACTTTATTTCGGGTTTTCCTCGATTTCGTACAGGAAGCAACACTGATAAGTTGTTTACATTTACAAAGCAAATGAAACAAATGTGAAAAGTTGCAAATAAAAGTGAAAAATATACAATCTTATATACAATAAACAATATTCAATAAATATACAAAAAAATATACAATGGAAAGAAAATTAACTCAAAAACAAAGCATTAAATTAAATTGATTCAAAAGCAGCGAGAGCCTTCGCATACGATAACATTTTTTTTATGAACTTCACTAGCATGTGTAGCACCTCTTGCATGAGAACATGAAAGTTCGAAATTCTTCGAATCATTCGAACAGTACACATATGCTTTCACACATTCACTGTCACTGGACTGTGTAACCGGCCTGTAATATATATTGTGTACTTGAAAGTGATTACTTGCACGTGTGGACGCAGGGTAAGCTTCATAAAATGCAAAATATAATGGCTACTACACAATCGAAGAATCAGCTGTATTGGTTTGACAATTTTGTTTTCTCTTCTTAATCCATTCTTTTATTTACATTAAACAAAGATGGCGCTGACTGTCCCTCAACCACAAAATATTTTGTGATTGACTGACGAAAACACACGCAAACCTTAAAAAGAGAGAATTAGAAAATGAGTGTCACTTATGTTCGATAATGTGTGCTCCACTTTAAAGAAATATTATCTTGGCAGCACTAAAATCATATTGCTTGGTCGCATTTTTTTCTACGGTCAAGTTCGTGGAAGAAACACGAAAAAAGCGAACAAAGAATACGAAATACAAAAAAGAATTAACAACGAAAGAACTATTAAAAATAAAACAAGCGATAATAAAAATATCGTTTAAAGAAGAAACAAAGAAAAAGAGGTTTCCTGGAAGCAAGCAAACGCAAAATAAATTATTGCAAATTAATTTGGCAGTGAAACAGACGTGTTTTTAAAAGTGACTTAACAAAAGTTAGATATTTTATTTGAAAAATAAAACGTATTAAAAAAAGCGTTCAAAATAATTCGAGGAGATAATAAGACAAAAAGCAGTGTGAGTAACAGCAATTTAGAAAGTTAATCTCACAATAGTTGGTAAGCATATGATTTGTGCAAAAATACTCGAGCGAAATTTTTTTTTTTGTACTTTTTAATATATTTACTTAAGGTGTTAGAGAATCTGATGAAATTTATTTTTTTATTACGTCTCTGCTGATTGTGACGCTTCTATTAAGTTATTAATGTTCTACGTTGCTGACAGCACAAGCTTTGGATTGTTGTTGATTTCATTTTTTTGCACATAACTTGTTTGCTGGTTTCCCCGCAAATTGCTTCTCTGTGGGTCAGATGCTCAGCTGTTTTGATTTTATGCACCATTTTCTCATGTTACAAAATTTATAAATTCCCTTGTTAAAACTTTAAGAATATAATGGAGTAATTTACCTGCATATAAACCTTTTCAAATGTTATAGGTTTTGTGTTAACCTTTTTCCTGTTATCAATTCTGTTATCTGCCAAGTGCTGCATTTGTTTGTCTTATGATTATCACTACATACTTCGTTTTTTTCTAGACGATTATTTTTATATACACACAAATTGCGCTGTTGCGTGTTCCTTAAAGAAATATACAATTTCAAATAACGGCTTTGCAAATTTGCTATTTTCGAAATTAAATTAAATATCACCCGATGGTCAACCGTTGGCACCTCGTAACTGATATTTTTTCGAAAATGAGATAATAATGTTAAGAAATTCTATACTTCCTGCCGCATTCAAAAATATTAATTTGATATTTATTTAAAAATTTTGTCCGAACATTTTCTTCCAAAGTCGGCCACAACAAGTGTTGCCACTGATCACAAATTCATCCTACCAAATTTTTCTTAAAACCTACCAGAATTACTCTCAGCCAACCTTTCCAATTACGAGTAGTAAAGTATAAATAAGCAAATAAAACATTTCTGGTACATACATGTAAGGATAAGTATATAGCTAGCAAGATCCAGTGTTGTCTGTTCCCATAAGCGAGTCAATTGTCAATTGTGTAGATCTTTTCAGTCAGATGCTCTTGATAGTCTGGGCATAATAATACAATCATATTTCCGTTGGAGTGATCACATATTTTATATGTCAAAAGAAGCAGCCAAGTGCCTTGGTTTTTTAAACAGGGAAAATAAATAATTTACTCTATCTGATCTTCATATGATCTATACCTCATCGTCACAATGTTGGTTGCCCAAGTCTGCTGTATAGGCACTATCATGGGGGTGTTCAACGAAGATACATGACCTGACGTCCACTCGGGCAGCTCTCCAAGCCCATCCCTATACCATTGCCTCATTGCACAATCATCGCATTACCAAGATAATTCGTTCTTCAGTATCTCAGTAAAATTGTTAACACTATCCCTGCGATCGTGTGTCAAGCTTTGAAAACTTAAATCTTCACCGACGCTACTCTATCTTTCCACCCTGCTAGTCACTATCACCCACCTTCCGAATCAGCTTTCCTAAGGGACATCCCCTGAGTGTTGGTTAAGTCTGAAAAAAAATAACTATATAACGTTTTATACTTTTTCAGATCCCATTTTGCAGATCAAAAATATTTTTAAATTTAACTTATTTGGAATTTGAAGATTAGTTCGAGTTTCCTTTTAAGCTACCAAAAATAATGGAAAATCTCAACAAACCAACCAAACTACCAAAACCTATTTTTTTTTTAAAAAATTACCAATTTTGGTCCAATTGGACCAAAACGGCAATACTGGCCACAACATTAGCACAACTTTCCCTCTTATTCTTTGATGATTTTTTTCTCCCTTCTCAAAAATAATGTAGATTTTGATTTCTTTTTTATATAAAAGTTAAATAAAAATTTAATTAATTTTAACATTTTATCTCATGTGCAGTTAAGTTTTTGCTTCTGTAAAATTCATGAATTGCCAGTTATTAGGTGTCAATTTTCATCCGCTTCCGAAAGCATTATCTTAGAAAATTTTAAAGTTTGTTTTTTACGCCGGTAAAATAACTTTTATATTATAAATAACTTTTATAACATAAATAACTTTTATAATATAAATAACTTTCATGGTATAAATAACTTATATATATTTTCGAAATTAAACACTTAGTGCGAAATTGTTCACCTTTGGTTAGTTTTAAACCAATGGTGTAGCTCTGGATATCTTTAGGCTGTCGTTGGTACATCGCACTACTGAAAATCTACTACTTTATCCACTTGTTAAAAATATCTAGAGGTCAACAATTTAGTGACTCCGAGCGGTGTTTCATGAAGTTTCACCATCAGATACAATAAGGAAAACTAAGGCCGTATGTTCACCTTTGTTCAACAATACGGCCATAAGATTTTAATAGGTTTTTTCTCGTACTTTTTGGACTAAAAATGGTAAAACTGATGAAAGCGTGAGATTAAGAAGAAAAAAAAAAACAATTAAAGAGAAAAATCTCTAAAAAATTAAGATAAGAAAAAAAAAAAAATACAAACGAGAACGCTTTGCAGAATAATAAAGAAAAATTGTATTTATCATTGCATTGAATTTATTTTTATAAAAAATAGAATAGATGGGTATGGTCTCCATCCATTTCCATAAGCTCGTCATCTTCAGAAACGCTCAGCAAATTGTTTGCATCAAAAAATTTGGTTTGATTTACCTCCAGCGGTGGTTTGATGTGGAGTATCGGCAGTGCAGACGACACGCTTATTATTTTTAATAATATTGACATTTAATTAACATTTTTATAATAAATGTTTTTTACACAATTTACCAGTTTTCTGGTTTCCATCCTAATAGTTTTTATTTATTTCAAAGAACTTTGTACGTTTTGCAATTTCTTTGCTAACTTCAAAACTGCTGATTTAACTACGAAAAAAATTTAAGTTTTTTGCCCACTAAAAATTTCATTCACATTTGTAAGGTGATTCCTAAGTTTTTCGCGGTTTAGGGGTATTCTCTATGTCTAGTATATGGCCGTTGCACTTTGCAAGAATAGGAAATATGCAATCGGACCAATTTGGTGGCATTTGTACGGATTACATATTTCCTATTTTTGCATCGTGGAACGGCATATACTAGACATAGAGAATACTCCCTATTGTCGTATTGATGCATTCATACATAATGCATTCTCAAAATTTCATGTTGGAGAATCAATGCTTACTATTTTCAACGGATTTTTTAAAAACTGCCTATACAAATTTTGCATACAATATATAATAAATCGGGGATTGACCAAAGCGGACCACAGTGGGTTCCTTTCCTTCCCCATTGGACAAAGGATGCTACCGTTCGGGTCCCTTATACGTGAGCATGCTCCTTACATAAACATTCTTTGTCACCTTAAGCATAACCTTGTAGGTCAGTTGACCAATCTCGACTTCGCCAATAAATGGACGTCCCAGAATTGTCAATATTATGCTTGCCAACGCTGGACACTAGCACAGAATGTGTGCTACTGTTTCCGGGTCCTCTAGACATAACCTACACGCATCGTCCTTGGTCAGAGCCATCTTCCTGAGATGGTACATGTAGGGACCGTATCCTGTGACCAGGACAGCAAGCCAGCTTAAAGTCTTTCGATTTTAACTGATAACTTTTGCTGCCTCACTACGAGACCACTTCACGGATGCCTAAGATTGCCTGCAATTAACAGCTTCTTCCCACCTTGTACGGTGTTCCGAGTCCGTCCATTGCTTAATAAGGCCTGTCACCATGTTGTCGCCTATGGCGATACGTGATTCTCGTCCGCAGAATTCTTCTGCTGATCCTTCTCTCGCTAAAGAATCAGCATTTTCATTCTGTTCTATGCCAGAATGTTCTCTCACCCACATAAGTGTGAGCTCATTTGTCTGAGCGCACCTATTGAGATTGGTAAGACTTGAATGCAATCAATTTTTCAAATCATTGATTGTGATTTAAAATTCGAAGTCCCAATCAAAGATTTGAAAAAATTATTGCAATAATTTTTTCAAATCATTGATTGGGATTTGAATGATTTTAAATCACAAGTGATTACATTCTTTTACAGCTCTGGTTACACGTATATTATACCTTAAGGTTGATCAATAATTTATCTCTCTCCTTCTCGGATTATCTCTTTAGTCGGATTTATTGTTTTTATTAACTTAAAGCTTAAGTTAATAAAATTTGTAGTTTTCAAAGCTATTAATATAAGTACAATCTTTTAAGCTTAAATAATTCTTACTCCTTCGCAATTGCAGTCTGATGCCATTTTTGACTATAAAGCTATTGATTAGAGATAATTGTTCTGATAAGTGAATTTACATTCTACTTCAGTAAATTTGCAGCCATCTAATGGAAGCAATTACTTGTTCTAATGAATAAAAAATATAAAAAAAATTGAATACAAAAAAATATTTGGGGAGATGGAAATTGTATTTTTAATTTAACTCTGGACAACCACTAATTTTTATGCGTAATAACCAATGTTAGTCGATTCGACTAACACAATCTTAAAATCTATTCTGAGGAGTTGGTGGTCCATTAAATACATAAAAAGTTACTAAATTTAATTTACTATACTATAATAATTTGTTTGAATTACTATAATAATTTGTAGTAAAAATAACAAAAGAAAATCTTTTCTGTTTGAATTTCACTTAAGGCCGCTTTACATTGTCCTACTGTGTGTAACGACAAGTCAAAATTTGCATGTGTGATAGAATGTGAGATGGTGTAAACAACGGAAAACAAAGTGTGTTCGAATGGGTTTTGATTTTTTTAATATGTCGTAATACATTTTATTTTTAGGTTTGATTTTAATTTCATTACACTTTCTATCCAACTAGAGATTAATTTTAATATAAAACTTCGTGAAAGGGAAACTTTCGTTCCCTATTTTAAGGGATTCTATTTTTGTTACTTCGCTTCTCAGCTGATGTCAACACAATATTTGGAATGTGGTGTGGCTCGTGTGGTTGAATTTAGAGTATTAGTTTTTGGGCGCTCTTTCATATTTTCTGATTTTCAATTTTAATGTTGGTATAGCGATCTTTTTTATTTATCATTTTTTATTTATCTTTTTTATTTATCATATCTGTGAGGAAATACTTGAACATTTCTTAACCATCAGTTATACCCTTAAACTGTCTTGTTAAACCTCCAGCTTAATGCACTATATTATTTGCTGAACGGCGCCGATTAGCGTGAGTAGCAAGTTATTGCTTGCAAAAGTATCTACTGCCCCTTCTGATAAACTCCCCTGCATCTTTTCCTCACTTTTTTCGGCAATAAAATCAAAATTCTACTCAAATTAATAAACTGAGCTATTTGAAAATTGTCCAAATTCGTCATAGTTAAAATTTTCGATGAGGGAACTTTGAATACTTTTTGCTCACTAAAAAACCAATAAAACAAAAGTTCAATAAAACCAATGTTAGTCGTTTCCACGTACAGTCCTTTTGTAAACACACCATGTAATAAAAGCTTAAAATATGTTCTATCTGCACAACAACAGATAAGCAACAGATACAGCTGTTACCATGTGCAGAGAGAGAGAGAACTATAAATTAGGAAAAAAAAAGTTTCAGGCGAAAAACTAAAGTTAAAAAAAGTTAAAAAATTTAAATATATAAGTTAAACAAAAAATTAAAGTTCTGTATTCATTCCATCAAATAAGAGTTAATTATATTTTGAAAGTTGTAACAAAAAAATAAAAATATTTAAAGAAATAAAACAATGAAATAAAAAATTAAAAAACTAAATTACAAAAAAAAAAAAAAATACAAAAAAAAACAATATAAGAAAATAAAAATATAAAAAAATAAAAATGTAAAATATATCGATGCCTTAATATAGAAAGGGCGTATCTCAAAAGACCCTATCTCAATAGGAGAAAGAAAAACTTAATAAAAAATTAAGTTCTATAGTTTAAAATTTTTTGCAAACGGATTTTTTTATTACTTTGTTTTTGATCAAGTTTTTTATTCTCCTATAAAGTGAAAAAATTAACATAGGGCCTATCTATATTAAGGCATCGATATATAAAAAAATAAAAATATAAAACAAAAAAAAAAAAATTTTAAAAAATAACTGATAAACATATTAAAAAATTAAAATATTAAAAATTAAAAATATTAAAACTAAAACTGTTAAAAAAATATTGATGTAAACTTGTATGTATTCAAACACATATTTATTCTAGCTCTCTTGATCTCAATTTTGCAGTTTCTTATATTGCAGGTCTAACACTGAGTTGGTCAGTTTAAAAGCTGTACAATAGTTAAAAATCTTGTAAACGTATTTCAGTCTAAGAGACAATGAAAAATTGTTTATGTCAAGCCTCTATATTCAAAAAGTGCTCTTTAAGATTCAATATAATGACTGAACTTGTTTTGCTTCGAGTTGTAAACAACAAATAATGAAAATTTCGAACATGTCAATGCACGATAACAAGTGGTAAAAAAACCTTCTTAAGTTAAATCCATATAATTTTTTATACCATATTGTTTTGCCTAAATATGACTAACCACATTACAATTGAATAAAATAATTACCAAGACATGGTCACAAAGAGTAAAGAATAAAAAGTACATATAAGTTTTATATATGCGAGGCAACGATAAAATTATTAGTTTCAAAAAAATCCACTGCAGAATATAAAATAAAAATAAAGAAACAAATGAACTGTATATTTCGATAACTTTATTAGCTATATAAAAAGTAAGCAAAATTTAATAAATGCAAAGTTTGTATTACAAACACAAAATGAAATGAAATAACGAACGAAAGAAAGACAAATGCAAAAGATAAAACACGAAAAACCGGGGGTTTTTTGCTGGTTTTTATCGAAATAAAAGTGAAATATTGTGAGCGATAGCAGCATTTGACGCCCTGTTATGAATTTTTTTATCATCTTCTCCAGAAATAGAAATGCATCCCGTCTATAGAAAATTCATCAAGTTGTTTTGTTAACTTTATGAATAAAAAGTGTTATTATTAACCTACTGTTCGTTCCTCCCCCCATATTAAGTCGAATCTTGTTATCCATTTTATATATTAATTGTGATTTAGAGTTCAAGAAAAAGCGAGACTGAATACCAATACCAATACCAATTCAATTCCATATTGAAGCATTCTTTTATTTCACAACAAAGTTGCGTTGTTGTTTGCATGTCTGTAAAAAAGCTCTTTTTTTTAGTACACCTCTAAATTATAATCTAAACTTTTGTTTATTTACCAGAAAGTTGAACGCAACGGAATAAAAAAAATGTTAGTTGTTTTCAGCAATTTGTTGCTGTTTTTCTTAATTAAGTGATTCATTGTATGGACTGTATAAATTGATATTATTGGACATTTCTTTGAGTTTCATTTTATGCTGGTCTTTATTATTGCATGCTGTTTATTTTCCTTTGCTCAAATAACTAGACAAACAAAAATTAAACACAAAACAAAAACAGCGATTAGTTATCAACGTTATCTGGATTATTTGTGTTGAAAACATCAAATTGCGTTTTGCCATAATACGCCTTCAAAATAAAGCAATAAGCTATGATTATTTATTTAATGCTTCTCATTGCATTTCTATAAACTAAACATGTTAGATAAACGTAATCAAAGTTTTTATTTCACATGAATCGTATATAAAAAAGTTATAATTGTGTGGTATGTCCAATACAACCTATCATTTGGCAATACTTTTAAATATAAGCTTTTTTAAACACCATTACTAACGTGTATTTTATCAGCTAAAATCAGCTAAATAAGCAAAACTAACACAAGTTGTCGTTTTTCATAAAAACTGCTGACGCTTATATCTCTCTGTACCTGGCTCCACTGTTTATAACCAAAGCTTTTTATTTTTTAATCCATTGTGTATCAATATTGTTTTTTTTCTACTTTAAAAGCTTACACTCGAGTATTTTTGTTTATTTATTTAATGACTAATAACTTCATTTATTAATTTTGCTTTGCTATTTCCACAGAATTTTAATTATCCAAAATGCGTGCAGTATTATTGGTTCTGGGTCTGGTTGCCGCTGCCAGCGCAGTTTCATTCACCGATGTCATCAAAGAGGAATGGCATGCATTCAAGGTATGTTTTTTTGTTTAAAAATCATTGTAATCATTATGAGCAATACAGAGTATTGAATACTGAGTAGGAAATAATTCAGTTTGATATTTCTGTTATTTAATACCTTATTTTTTTTTTCTTTGCGTTATCATGAGCTAGACAAGTGTTAATTTTCACCTATTTGAAGTACAATATTTAACTTTATATATGTGCATATACATGTATTAAAACAACTATGATTCATTGGGTTGTACTATCATAAGTTATAAATGCTAATCGTTAGTAGTTTCAAACAGAGCTAAAATGTAGAAAAGTCTTCTTTGAGCTGCTTATTTTCTCTATAAAATCGAGTTATTTTTATTTTGGATAAAAATACACAAACAATAAAGGTTTAAGCGTAAAAACACTTTTTTGTGAATTTTTTCTAAGAGTATGGCTTGAGCAAATTTATTCAAACCTTTTGTACATTATTAAGTATACTCTTAACAATATTCTGAAATTTTTTCATGCAGAAATATTGAAAAACAAGCCGGTGACAGAGCTTGCTCCATAACGTCTTAGACAAATAACAATTTGCGGTGTTCCCTATGTCTCGGTCGGAAATTATCTGAAATCAAAAACAATTAAAATTTAGTCAAAGCATCATCAAATCCTCCCCCCAACGTTTTATGATTATTCTTTTTTTCATTCAAACATTTTTGGTGACTATCTAAAGTGTAAACTGCTATTTTCCACGAAAAATTTCGCCATTTTGTGTGTGGGAAACCCCCTTAATGTAAATTTTTTTTAAACGTAGAGGGGAGGTATTTTATATGTAGAAAAGGTGTACCAAGTTTGAAATGATTCGGTCAAGTACTTTTTAAATGGCAGTGAACACGGACTTTGGAAAAGTAGTTTTGAGAAAAGTTTATGAGCTAAAAAGGTGAAGAAGAAGGCACACTTACTTAAAAATGCATATCTTCGTTAGTTTTATTTGGATCGACTCCAAATTTGGACACAATATTCTTGAGATGTGCATTCATATAAAAAATAAAAAGAAATTTTAAAAAGAAAAGTTAAAAATCTACCCCCCTTAATTTACAGTCATAACGAAGGCTTGTTTGAATTGCTTTACCGGTCTTGCGCCAAATTTTTTTGCTCTGTCATCGCTACCAAAAATATTAAATTTAGATGCATTTGCAAATAGTACTCTTCTCCAAAAGTACTCATTCATATCCTTATACTTGATTGCGAAATCCATACAAAGTTTTCTATTTTCTTCCGATATGAGAGGTTTCTTACGTGGAACTCTGCTTCGATAACTTTTGTCCCGTAAAGCTCTTTATACAGCTTTTGGGTGAATATATATGTCTGATAATGATATACTACCAGCTAACTTTAGCGAACTTATTTTTGGATTTTTATCTACATCCTTTAGGATATAGCTTATATCTCGGCGAGAAAGTATTTTTGGTCGCCCAGTTCTGGGCCTATTCTTCATTGTTTTGTAAGTTTTTTTCAAGAAAATATACAATTTTCCGTGGTACAAAATGAAGATGTAGATTTCGAAATTGAAAGTGATTTAATAAGATGTTATTAAAAAAAAAGACAGTTTCGATAGTATCGTAAGTGTGGACGTAGAATTTTTGTTTGATATATTTGTTGATGAATTTGTTGTTCTTGTTCATTTTTATGTTGGTTAAATATAAATATAATTGAATCTTTTGTTTAATAAATTGCAATAAATATTTCGGAATAATATGAATTTATTATTTTTCCTGCAGTAAAGAACTTATATATTTTATATTTATATTTAATTTAAATTTTAACAAACACAATATATTTTTAATATGAATATATATAAAATTAGTTCAATAAATAATTCGAATTTATTATGATATTTAAAAAAGAAATGAAGTTTTTAATAGCGTAACTTCCATGCCAGTCTCCAGTCTCCGTATACGTAAACCTTCATAGTAGTAATATAATTTTTTGTATTATTTATTGTATTAATCTTGCTGAAGATTAACAAAAACAATAACAAACTACAAAATCGAAAGATATATAACTATGCAAATATTTCATACATACGTATTAATGACAAATCAAGCAGTTACTGAATAATATGTAGTAGCGCTGCGTTTTTTAAATACCAAATATAAATTAATAAAATGAACTATGGCATCGCTTCTTCATATTACAAAGTCTTATTTTCTCAGGCATCAGGTGGACAAAGCGGTGCTACCCTGATTAGAGTCTGCCAGCACACTGAAAGCTTCTTAGCGGCGCAATATACGTATGCATTGTTTGTAAAGCTCTGAGAAATTCATAAAAACAATTCTATTCAACAAACAACACGATGTTGCGTTTGAGATTTCGGCACCAATGCATTTTTCTCATACAAAAATTTGAATTTTTCTACTTTTCTTTTGCTATCTTGTGGCTTTACTAAAGAAGTGACAAAATCCAAAGTTAGATATTCGTTTTATGCAAGATATAGCTGATATTTTTGCATAAATTTTATCTTTGTACGAAGAATATAAAAGGCTATAGGTAAAGGTATATATTTCTAAAGTGTCCCCCAATGTAAAGTGTTAGTGTAGTCATGAATAAATTAAATGTTCTGTTCGATCGTCATTCTATATATGGGCATTTCCAAAATCGCGCACGGGACATTCGTACGCATTCAAAGTAAAAAAAACGGTAAAATGGAAACGGTTTTTTTCTGATGAAAGGCTTAACATATAGCATTTTATTAGCTCTTTCATTGGTGCAATTATTGATTTTGGGTAATTTTTCATTTTTAAGATAATAGCAAAATTCCAGTGATTCGCACGGGACACGAAACAGAAGTGGCTTGTGAGGTCAACCAATTCAAACGCCAATTTCAGCGAATCCAGAAGCAATATTTTAATGCAACTAATTTTAAACTCTTGTGAATTGATGCCTCTTTAAAATGGTTATGATTTTTTTTAAAGATGACTTGCATTTTTTTTTTTAATTTCAATTTGACGTAAATTCGCACGGGACATCGCGCACGGGACATTTTTTACCATCACTATTTTTATGTTTTTGTCATTGCTGTGGTTGGGAAATATTTAAAAAACATATAGAAAAAATGTTTTTAAAGCTTGAAATGAATGAAAATGAGAAAGCTTTCGAAATTGCTGGGAAAAGATGGCATAATTTTTGCACAGCTTTCCAGCAAAAAACCGAAGTTAGCATGGTACATGCAAACACACATATTGTGTGGCGTTTTATTCATTAATTGAACATGACGTGGCCGCATCTTAAAAAAATAAGATTTACTGATTTTTTCTTCGGGATTTCCTTGTTTGAAGAGCTCATATGCTTCACACACTGTCATCATCATAAAACGTTTAGCAACTATATCGCCTGCTATCAAAAGTGTGTCCTTTTTTCCTGAGGCTTGGACACTAATATTTTCGTTTACATAAAACTCTTATTGAATTGTCTAAGTTTTCTAACAGTGTCTTTTTGGAATTAGTTTTCTTAATATTCTTTTGCACGGTGTCTTTAAATTTGTTTAATAAAATTTCAAGTACTTTTACTTTTTTCTCTAAGTCACTTGACAGAGCAATCTCAACTTTTCTCACAGCTTTCGCCAAGGTTTGCTTGCATTTGTAAGGACAGCTTTGCTCTTTTGTAGCATCTCTCTTCTCTGCGAGATTATGTCTATATTGTCTCTTACGTATGCGCTCAAGCTGCCTTCTTTTAGCCACTACTTCATTATTTCCATCCGTCGCCGCTTTACATTTTAACCTAGTGTTCCGCATTCTTGTCTTGTTTTTTAATTTATTGTTTTCCCATTTTATTGGATCTTCCTTCAACTTTTCTCTCCACCGTTTGCAAGTTTCTCTTCTTTTTTGGCAACTATTTTCGCTCATCTACATTTAAATAATTGAAAATTTTATATATTTAAGAAAAAATAAACAATTTGTTTTTAAAATTATTTTGTTGCACTTACGGTCGCGCACAGGACAAACTTTCAATAATCACCAAAAACACAAATCTTTTTATATCTCCAAAATTTTTTTTATATATTGATGGCAAACACAAAGTCTGTTTGCAAAAAAAATTTTATGCAATTTGAGCAAGTAATTTGAATGTACTGATAAGAAATGTTGTTTTTCGGTCGCGCACGGGACATTGCAGTAAGCGATATTGCAAATCAAAATTTTACCGTTATTGGTAATCGCATATTTCCTTTTGCATTCTTTTTCGACTCTTTGCATTCTGCAAGTGATTTTAGAAAGCAAAAGTCAAAGCATAATGCCTCTGTTCTAGAAGTTGTTATCAAAACAAAACATGCCCAAAAGACATCATAAAGACAACAGGTGCGTTTGCGCGACTTTGCATGCGAATATTTCGAAATTTGATTTAGATAAATGCGAAATTCTTTCAATTTTGATCAATTTGAATATTTCTTAATGTAACCATGTTGAAAAAAAATCATTTTCAAGAACTTGTAATTTTTTGGCCGCGGTGGACATTTCTGTGGAAATGCCCATATTTCGAATCTTATATTTCTATACGAATATTTCGTATAGAATACATAATCGTGTATTCTATATATTTATTCCTGTACAGCCCTACAGCAACACTTGATATATCATTAGAAAGGTCTTGAGGTATAGGTAAGCCAAAAATTATTACATTTTTGAAAAGTGGTAGCGTTTAGCAGATATGAGCGTTTGAAGTTGAAAAAATGGCAAGACAAGACACGAACTCGTTCTGATGTGAATGAGAAAGTGTGATTTCCAATGCAAAGTACGGAAGTACACCCGATTTTCGGGGCGTTATAACTAGTTTTCAGTTATAGGAACAAGGAATAAACTGTTCTCTAAATGGAAATAATAGAACTAATGAAAATTGGGAAATCTACCGAATAGCTTGTAATGCTTAACTTTTATAATTCCAGGCTGAACTCTGGCTTAAGCTCTAAACAACTATAGCAAAACTTGAAAAAATGTAGAGTTCTTAGTAAAGAGCCTAATAAGTGTCTTTAAGAGCCTAACTTGCTTAATGGCTTCTTTCTGTGTAATGAATGGTTCTGGCTTTCATCGGGACTTGTTGTGGTGAGTTGTCAGTACAGACAAGTTACTTCGCTTTTCCTTCTCATGATTTTCAACCTGTCAGTGAAGGTTATGTAGTTAATTTTATAATGAGGATTAGTTTTAATGCTGTAGGGATTGTTTAGCGCCTCTCATTCATATACTTAATCACTGCATAACAAGCTCTCGATTCCCTGATTTATGGGTAGTCGCTATGGTAATACCAGTTGCTAAATCTACTTCTGCTTTTGAACCTAAAGACTTTAGATCCATAAGTATTCTTCCTGCTCCAATCGGATACACCAAGTGCGGTTAGGGCTTCCTCAGCCTGGTCCATCCATCGGAGGCATTGTCTCCCTCGTCGTCGTTGACCAGCGAACCTCGCCTCGAGCACCTTTTTCGCTGGAGCTTCGTCGTCCATACGATGGATATGACCCAGCCAGCGTAGTCGCTGCACAGTTATGCGCCGAACTACGTCAATGTCTTGTAGAAGAAGGCTTGTAGTGCAACTAATAATGCCTCACATAACTTTTGCAGATAAAATATAAAAAAACATTAAGGTCACTTCCAACCAAAGAGCCTTTAAGGGATTAATATTTGAATATTTCTCATAACAGTACGTTCAAAAAGTCCATAGGATGACACATAGATGGCGTTACTAGATATTTTGCATATGATTTTTATTTAGTACTAACCTTCAAACGATACTTATAAAAATTTGACAACAAACTGACAATTGATTCGTGAGTTATAACATTTTGAATGCAACTATTTTTATTGAAAAAAAAATGGAAAAAAGTGAATTTCGAGTTTTGATAAAGCATTACTTTTTGATCGAAAAAAAATACAGTGGAAACCAAGCAATGGTTTGATAAACATTACCCGGACTCTGCTCCATCGAGAAAAATGGTAGAAAAGTGGATTGCTGAATTTAGACGTGGTCGTACCAGCACAAATGATGCAGAGCGCAGTGGCCGCCCAAATCAGACTGTTATTCCAAAAAACATCAAAAAAATCCACACGAGCTAGTTGACATTGTAAAGACATCAGATGGTAGTGTTTTTACCATTTAACACGAATATTTGGGTATGCGAAAGCTCTGTGCAAAGTGGGTGCCGCTTGAGCTCACAGTCGACCAAAAACAACAACGAATTGATGCTTCAGAGGAGTGTTTGGCGCTGTTAAACCGCAATAAAATCGAATTCTATCGTCGATATGTGACAATGGAAGAAACATGACTTCACTATTACACACCAGAATCCAAAATACAGTCAGTTGAGTGGACAGCAGTCGACGAACCGGATCCAAAGCGAGCAAAGACCCAACAGTCGACTTGTAAGGTAATGGCGTCTGTATTTTGGGATGCGAAAGGAATAATATTCATCGACTAACTCCAAAAAGGAACCACCATCAACAGCGGCTATGCTGTGCACTTTTGGATCGATTGAAGGCTGAAATCGCCAAGAAACGGCCACATTTGCAAAAGAAAAAAGTGTTGTTTCACCAAGACAATGCACCGTTTCACAAGACGATAAAAACGATGTCAAAATTGAATGAATTGGGCTTTGAATTGCTTATCTACCCACCGTATTCTGCAGATTTAGCCCCCAGCGACTTTTTCCTGTTTCCGGATCTCAAGAGAATGCTTGCTGGAAAGAAGTTCAAGTCCAATGATGAAGTAATCGCTAAAACTGAGGCCTATTTTGACGAGAAAGAGAAATCGTACTATAAAAGTGGTATCGAAAAGTTGGAAAATTGCTATACTCGTTGTACCGCTCTCGAAGGCAACTATGTTGAATAATATAATCGAGTTTTATCACAATTATGTTTTTTTCTTACTTATCCTACGGACTTATTGAATGACCTGTTAATTTTAATTGCCCGATTTCTTCTACTTCTCTTTTTTTAAGTACATACTTGTTAAATTATGTTATTTTTATTTTTAGATTGTTTTAACCTTTAATTTTTTTTTTAATTTAAAAGATTTCGTTTTGTATCGCTAAGTTGCAATTGATTAATTTTTCCTTATAATTGTTGTATAATATTTGAACCTTGATTCTTTCTAAAAAATAAGTATAATCATTAATCTTATTTTTATAAAGTAAATAATTCAATGTTCAATGATTTAATTGTTATTTTACGTTATGTGCAGCATGCAAAAGAAACATTATTTTTATATGCTAACGTATTCTGCTTCATAAATTGAAATTGAAAAAAAAATATCGACTACCTGCTTATGTTTTGAGCCACCACTGTAGTTCGTTTAAATGCTCAACGCTTTGTATTGTTTTAAAAAAATCCCAAAAAGATTTACCGCCTCATTTTGTATATCGAAAACTCAAACCAACGACAAGCAAAACACGAGAAGCAATATAATTTTGTATATAAAAAAGTATTGCTTCTCGTATCTTACTTGTCGTTGGTTTGCGTTTTCGATATACAAAATAAATCAGTTAATTAACTAAGATAACTCAAATTTTAATTAACAAGGTTTTAATGCCAACCTCAGCATTAATTATTTCTATAAATAAATACAAAGAATACTATGCATATCATTGATTTCCTTGCTTATGACCACACTTGATTTGCCTTACTATAAACAAACTGCAGGCTTTTGGGTAGCTTAACCACGGCTTGACATTGGATACTCGTCCTAAATAAGCTGCTATTGAAGCTAGATGCTTTTGCATCAACAGCATAAATTTGCAAACTCTGTTATTGTTACTATAAACAAAACTGTATTTATTATGTTTTTTCTGTCATGTTTTTGTCACAAAATTCCAGACAGCGTGAAATATAAATATTTGATTTGAGTTTTAATCTGAATTTTAACTCAAGAATTTGCAAATTATAGTTATTCTGAGACGCATGCAAGCAAGGCTTATCTGCTCAGAAGTAGCTTTAGTATCCGCTACTGATAGCACTGTTTAAATTTTAACGTTTCTGTTTATGCATTCAATTCATTGATAAGTAAATAGCGCATCTTTTTTGATGTATTTACGTCTTTATTAATAAATTTTAACTTCGTGGTTATTCAATACTATACTGTTGTGTTTCAAAACGTTGCCGATCTTGCTTCATGAGCTTTCAAAAATAACAAAATAAATAATTTTGCTTTATATGTATTTATAAATTTCGCGCCACTGTATTAGACTGTGTTTTCCATAAATAAAAAACTTGCAGCTTTTTTTTTTATATATATGTTAAAATTGCAATTTAAAAAGCATTGGACAAAAACCTCTTTAAACAATTTAAAATACTTTATGTTTATTAAAAGTTACTAGAGTTCGTAGGAGTCATTCAACTTTGATTTATTCTTATATATTATTGCGCTGTTCGATGCATCATGCCTAATCAATATAAATTCTTCACGCCAATTAATTGTGAAATTATTAATAGTTAATCCGCAGTTTGAATGCTTTGTTATTTCAATGATTTCTGTCAAATGTAGTACAGTTTTAATCATTAATGTTATTAGCTTTAGAGTAGGTCTGAAATCACATTTTCACTCACTTCTTTTTATTTCATATTCAATTCGAACTGTTTATTGTATGAACTTTGATAACTGCGCATAGTATTGAAGTTTTTGTTGGGGTTTTTTTTTTTTTGGTTGTCTTAACAATTTTCTTATCATTTCTATATTAAACGTGCAGTCATAATTTTGTAACTTAGTTTGTTGTTTAGTCTTTTGAGTATATGATCTTTGCAAATTCATTATCTAGCTCGTTTTTAGGTCAGCTTATAGTGAAGCAATCAATTTAAGAAACATGTAAACATTTTTCCAATTTAATTTGAAATTGTATGAAATAGCTTATATTTTTATTATAGATAGTTTTTCTTCATCACGCACATTATTATGCTACACATATGTTTAATACAGAAAATTTTTGAATATTTAAATAACTAAAAACCAAAGCTTAAAGGCAGCAGTATATATAATATCTGTTGCATACTTTTTGGCATTCTTTGAAAACAATACAAAGCGTTGAGCATTTAAATCAACTACAGTGGCGGCTCAAAACATATACACGTAGTCGATGTCTATTTAAGAAAATTTCTCTCACTTAACATTATTTACAAATTTTAGGGAGTACTTTGTTTCTGTTAAAAATTATTTAATAAAGCAAATAGCAATTTAAAATAAAAAATTAAATTTTTAGTTTTAATCTTTTTTAGTTAATATTAACAAATAAACTAAAAAAAATTTGTAGAAAGACGGATAAGGCCAACTTCTATTTTTATTTATTTTTTTCCTTAACTCTTTGAGGTACGGAAATCTCTTTTTAAAAAATACCCCTGAGGCACAAGAAAAAATGTGTATGCACTAAACACGGATGATTTATAAGCCCGGCTCACAGTGCTCCGTTCCTTGGACAAAAATCAAAAGGTTCGTGGGAAAGAAACCCAACATGTTTTATATTATTTTAAAGGAAATCATTCAAATAAGAGAAAACAATAACATTTTCAACAATTAAACCATTTTTGTGGGTGCTGCAACACTTCTAACTAGAACAATGTTCTTGTTGCTGAAATGATCATATGCACAGTTTGCGTTCGTAAATAGTTAAAAATAAAATTCCCCAAAAATATATTTTTAGTTCTATTATAACAAAATAACTTTTTTTCAAAAGGTAAAAGACAAGAAAAATAATCTTTCCGTTTGATTGGAAAAAATAAAAAACAAATATATATTTTATATTTCTCGATAAACAGACAAGTTTTTTTTTTGCAAAATATATAAAATTTGACCATTTTTAATGGTTAATAAAAAAAATCGCTCAAAATTGCCCAAAAAGTAAATACAGGGCCATTTATTATATACCTTTAACTCTTTGAAACATGTAAAATATACTCCGTTTTTTTCGGCTTTTGTAATACAGTCACTCACATTTAAAGTCGGGCAGTAGCATGAAAATATTTCTAGTCCAAATATCTCGGTTGTTATGAAAGAAATTATATTTATTTTTTTTCTCTTTTGTTACAAAAACTCTTGTCTTTAAAAACAACAACAACGAATTATTCCAAGTACCGTTATAAAATATACATGAAGTCTAAACTAAGCCTACTTCAGTTTTTTGCCTCACATTGAAAGTCGGGCAAACAATGTTTTGAGCGAGAATAGAGAAATATACCGTTAATTTAGTATTTTGTTGCTCCTCCTTTTTGGTTCTCTACTGCTTGTAGGCGGCTTGGCATTGATTGAACTAGTTTTTTGCAAACATCTGGACTAATATTGTTCCATTCCTCAAACAAAGCATTTTTCAGCTGTTCTTTAGATGTGCAGAGCCTGTCCTGCATTCTGCGTCCTAATTCGTCCCATAAATGTTCAATGACATTGAGGTCGGGACTTTGTGCAGGAGTTTTAATCACTTCCGGGCAATTACACAACAGCCAGCTCTTTACAACGTGTGCCGTATGCTTCGGGTCGTTCTCTTGGTAAAATTGAAAGTTTGATTCAATGCCAAGTTTTTTTACACTCTCAATCAGATTTGAATTCAAAATCGCCAAATACACATTCTTATTCATTATTCCTTCAATAAAGTGTAAGTTGCCAACTCCAGAAGCCGCCATACAGCCCCAAACCATCACGGACCCACCACCATGTTTGACCGTTTTTCTTAAGTTTTTTGAATCTAACTCTTTGTTTGGTTTGCGCCATACTTTACCCCTTCCACCGCATCCAAATAGATTTAATTTACTTTCATCAGTAAACAATACCTAATAACAGATTGTTAAAACCATAAATTATTATTTTTTGTCCCCACTTACAGTGCTCCAGAAGTCAAAATCCTTGGCCATATATTGACGGGCAAAAACAAGTCGGTCTTTTTGATTCTTCTTGCTAATGAGGGGCTTCTTCCGTGCAACTCGGCCATTAAAGCCATTTTTTCGAAGAAATCTTCTTATTGTTTCTGGGTTAACCTCCGTTCCAGAAGCTTCTTTGACCATTGCAGTTAGTTTTGGTGCAGAAATGAAAGGATCATTCTTCACTTTTCTTAAAATCATACTCTCATCTCTGGAGGAGTTTCTTTAATCGGGGCTGGCGTTGTTGGTTTGCAATTAACGCATTGTTTTTATATCTGGATATTATATCATGAACCGTTGCTTTGCTTTTCTTAACTAGTTTCGAAATTTCGCGTTCGGATTTTCCTTCTAAATGCTGTTCGATAACTATTTTGCGTTCGCCCAAGGTGGACTGCTTAATATTACGCGTCATTTTACAAAGTATTTTAATTGACTTCACTTACCACTTGATAAGATAACAATGACCGACAACTTTGAAAAGAATTATAGAAAAAGCAAAAATAACGGCATATTTACTCTCTTCTCGCGCAAAACATTGCTTGCCCGACTTTCAATGTGAGGCAAAAAACTGAAGTAGTCTTAGTTTAGACTTCATGTATATTTTATAACGGTACTTGGAATAATTCGTTGTTGTTGTTTTTAAAGACAAGAGTTTTTGTAACAAAAGAGAAAAAAAAAATAAATATAATTTCTTTCATAACAACAGAGATATTTGGACTAGAAATATTTTCATGCTACTGCCCGACTTTAAATGTGAGTGACTGTATATTGACTTTTTAAAAATGCTCTATCAGGCCATTTCTTCTCCGCATCAGAATTAAATTAGGCCCAAAATTAAGCAATAATTATATACATAAGGGAACTTTCTGCATTTTGTTATATTGTCACTTTTTTGTACAAATCTATAACTATATTTTTTTGTATTTTGGCCGATTACGTTAAGATCGTTAAGAATCGGTGAAAAATTAATGTAGGTCCATGGGAGGTACCCCTAGGATCCAACCGATTTCAACCATTTTCAGTTCACATCTATACGTCTATTTGATTTACTTTTTGACCAAGTTTTGCTAAATTCGGCCAAGCTTTGTAAAAAATTAATATATGTCCAAGGGACTGACCAATTTTGACAATTTTTGAAATTTTTCTGAATTATCTTAAAGTGAAGAAGTATACAAAATTGCATTATCATAAATGTATTCCTTCTATTTTTGTACCTTGCTTGTATGGGGTCGACGCACTGTGTGGCGGCTGGTGAGAACTAATTTAAACCGCTGTACTTTAGAGCTATAACATCAAATCTGAGTGGGTTGAATTGTGTTCCAACATAACACAAAGGTTCATTTTTCAGTGGTTCAAATTTTGTCCCATGATACTTCAAAGAGTTAAATATCTGAAAATAAATCAGATGTGGACATCTCAGTATAAATAGGGTTCAAGACAGTAATAGAATTTACTATTATATATTTGTATTTAATAAAAAGGAAGGAAGTGCAACTGAAAAACGTACAATATTTCGAATTAAATCAGACACTTTAATGTTGAAATATCTATTTTAATTTTTCAAATTTTGGTTTTTTATTTCATTGTTTCATCAATGTTTCAATGATTTCTTCTTTAATTTTCACCAATGAAAAAAAAACTAATTTCGTGAGAAAAATCACAATAACATCTTACAAAATCCAACTAACAAAATCATTTCTAATTTCTAATCACTTCTAATCGAGATATAGATGATGATTTAATGTTAAAATCTCTGCATAGCAAGAATGACAGTTATAATTCGAGACAATTCCCACGGAAATTACCATTTTCCCACAGTACCATAAATTAAATACTACCAAAATGACTACGGTAAAGATAAAAAAAATATCTCACCACAATAAATACCACAAAAAATTCCACGACCAATAAAACTACCACAAAAATACCACGCTTTTTAAAAATACCACAAAATCCCATATGGCTTTAAAAATTCAAAAAATCCCATACGCATTAAAAAATACCACAAAAATTTAAGGGATTTTACATACGTGACTTACGACATAAATCGTGGTGTAAACAGAGCGCTTAATGAGTATAATGTCAATGATTTCATATGAAGTTTTTGCTTAATAAATATAAAAAAAATCATTTGAAGAAAGTTTCTAAATTTATTTACATCCCTAGAACTTACCTCTTTACGTACGCTTTTATTATGATGATGGGTAACCAAGGGAGAGGTTCTTCTGAATCTAGAATGTACCTACTATATAAATATATGACAAATGTCAATGAAATTTATTTTTTCTTTTTATTAGTTCACGTTTTGGTTTTAAATAAAAGCTTATTTTAACAAATTTTTTATTATATATTTTTTTATTTTTTACTTTTTAGTCTTAAAGTCTTAATGAATCTTTTATTTTGAAAGCCCTATATATAGCATTTTAATTTTTTAGACCATTAACCTTAACAGTACATATTAACATTATTTATTGCATTATATACTTTATGATGATATAGCATTGTGGGCGGGAATAGGAGGTGTGTCCAAATTTCAACCCCCATCTCCTACTTGATGTAAATGTGCTGCCGAATTTTCAGCTGAATCAGCCTAGTAGTTTTGGATATATATAATTTTTATTGATTTGTTGGCGGTAAAAGAGAGTGTGGCAACATTTTTTTTGTAACCCATGCAATACTTGAAGGACATTTACTGCCAAAATTTTAGCTGAAACAGCCCGATAGTTTTGGAGATATATGAATATGTGGGCGGCAAAAGGGGCTGTGGTGACATTTTTATCTTAAACCCCATTTTCTACTTGAAGGAAATTTACTACCAAAATTTCATCTGAATCGGCCTAGTAGTTTTGGATATATATAATTTTTATTGATTTGTGGGCGGTAAAAGAGAGTGTGGCAACATTTTTTTTCTAACCCATGCAATACTTGAAGGACATTTACTGCCAAAATTTTAGCTGAAACAGCCCGATACTTTTGGAGATATATGAATATGTGGGCGGCAAAAGGGGGTGTGGTCAAATTATTTTCTTAAACCCCATTTTCTACTTAAAGGAAATTACTACCAAAATTTTATCTGAATCCGCCTAGTAGTTTTCGAGATATAGCATTTTTATTGATTTGTGGGCAGTAAAAGGGGGTGTGGCAACTTTTTTTCATAATATTGCATTGTCACCGGGCTTACACATGTATGCTAAATTTCAGCATAATCGGAGACCCATAAGCTGTCGAAAAATTGTTTGCAAGATTTGCGGACATACATACATACATACGAACGAAGCAAGTTAAATAAAAGCTTATAAAAATAGGCAACTTCGTATGGATTTCGTAAACAAGTTTGCATAAGGATATGAATGAGTACTTTTGGAGAATAGTACTTTTTATGGATGTATCTAAATTTAATATTTTTGGAAGCGATAGGTTAGGTTAATTTGAAGCGGCTGTCTCCCTTGAGATACACTTAGGCCAATAAGGCCCGTTGTGATACCGTGAGTTGATTTTCATCTATTTAAACCAGTGTGAGCTGTTGACAAAGCTAAGGATTCGGTAGACCAAAGATTCTGAGAGATCATCAAGTTATTTATAGAACCATTTACCTAAGTTAAGGTGGCGATATTTAGCTAGCGCTGGTCAAGTGTAGAGAATATGTGTTGTAGATTTCTCCTTATCTCTGCAGCTTCTATAGAAGTCGTTGTGGAGGATTTTCTCTTAAGCAGTGTCCTGTTAATACACCTATCATAGTACTGATTTGATCCCTTCTCTCAGGAGATCAGTTCTTTTGCGCGTTTTAGGGTGATTTTTGACCAAACCTGACGCGCTGTATGGCATGTATATATAGATCATTTGTATTTAGTGTATACGTGGTGAGGGATATACCAATACTTTCTTTCTCAATCACTACCACCACTAAATTTTTAATGGTAATGAAAAATATTTACAAAATTTAGTGGTATACTACCATTAAATTTTAGTGGTAGTGAAAAATTTTAATGGGAAAGTCATTTGTTTTTATTACCATAAAACATTTAGTGGTAATGCAAATTTTTTCCATTCACTAAAATTTTTCATTACCACTAAATTTTAGCGGTAATGCATATTAATGGTAATACAATTTTTTCACCATTACATATAAATGGTAATGGAAATTTAGTTTGCATTACAGCTAGATGAATAGTGGTAATGATATTTTTAATGCACTATTAATCCAATGCATTATGCCCATCTATGGTCAGATAGTATAAAGATATCCATGGAAGATATTGCATTCATCTGAAGCCAAGTTACTGCTTCATGCATTGCGACTACTTCCGCTTGGAAGACGCTGCTATGGTCAGGAGGCTTGAAGGCTACATTAATATTCAGTGTGGCAGAGTAGACTCCTCCTCAACCTTACCATCTAATTTTGATCCATCAGTGTAGATTCTGATGAAATTGTTTGGTAGAAGGTTTCCAATATCCCACTCTTCGCGGGAGGTAATGGATGCATGAAATTTCCTGTCATAGGTAAGTTTTTGTGTGATGTAGTCTACGCATTTGGGTATATGAGTAAGTAGCTTCCTTCCCCATAACAAAAATCCAGTGAAGTAAAAAATTAACTTTTTTAAAATTATTAAAAAGTTGGATCTTTGTTGACTCAATACGGTTTCTGTATAATCGTACCGCAAAAAGTACTGTTTTCAGTTATTGCTATAATTTAAACTCCCCAGCGTTACCATTCATGCAAAAAAATTTAGCGCTAAAAAAACTGGTTATCGACACTGAACTGTACGACACCATGAACTCTTCATAAAAACCTTAATTCCGACTACTGAATCCCAAGATTGTCAATAAAAAGTGGTTTTATACTACCTTCAAATGCTTTCTAATAAGTATAATTATTTTTAGTATAGGCACCTTTTCTTTTTAACAGACTTCAAAAAGGAGGAGGTTTTCAAGTTCGTCGGTTTCTCTGCTTTTTTTTTATTCTTTTGTTTTTTTTTTTTTTAAATGTGTGTACTTCGATAACTCCTAAACCATATGCCTGATTGCCATAATTTTTGGTGAACAGATAGATATCATAAGCATGGAGGTGCCCGTAAAAAAGTGGGCGGTATTCGAGAAGGTTCTGCAATTTAGTGTAGGGGTAGGCACAATTATTACAAATTACAGGCAAGAAAATGGGTGTTATTCGACAAATGGGCGTGGCAATATTAGAAAAACAGTGTAACTTGAAAAATTTTGAGACCAGAATACTGCAATTTAGTATAGGGGTAGGCATTATTATTACAAATTATGGTGAATAAAGTGGGCGTTATTAGAAAAATGGGCGTGACAACAATAGAAAAACACTATCTCGAATAATATTGATACTAGTGTACTGCAATTTTATGTAGGGGTAGACACAGTTAATAAAAATTATAGTCAAGAAAATGGGCGTTGTTTGACAAATGGGCGCTTGGCAATATTAGAAAAAGAGAGTACCTCGAATAATATTGACACTAGGGCACTGAAATTTATTTAAGTACAGGGGTAGGCAGAATTATTAAAAATTACGGTCAATAAAGTAGGCGCAATTCCACAAATGGGCGTGGCAATACTAGATAAACACTATCTCAGTTAATATTGACGCTGAGGTACTGAAATGAAGTAAAGGGGTAGGCACAATTATTACAAATAACGCTCAAGAAAGTGGGCGCTTATTTAACAATAGGGCATGGCAATATTAAAAAAACACTATACGTGTTGACAAAAAACACGTGACATCTGATTTAAATTTAAGGGACAGATATTTGAAATATCCAACAAACTTTCAGAATGTAATAGAACCATTTTTTAAGAACAATTTTATTTATGTAGTTTATACACTTTTTTCGAAAATTTATCATATTCTCTAAAAGGGAAGAAATAAAAACTTTAAAAGAAAACCGATTACAAAATCACTACAAAGTAAAAAATAATTTTAAAATTTTCCTTTTAATTTCTTGACCATATTTGCATTCATATGAAACATACATTTGAAAATTTATTATCTGAATTTTTTTCTAATTTGTTTTACTATCATAAAAATATTAATTTCTTTATACAAAAGCTTTGAAGTTGGCGCTTCTGATTAAAAGTCTGATCATATTAGCGCCGGCCTTAAAAGCTTTTGTATTCATAAAGAAATTAATATTTTTATGATAGTAAAACAATTAGAAAAAAATTCAAATAATAAGTTTTCCAATGTAATAATATAATATGCTTAAACAAATTGTCAAATATGACCAAGAAATTAAAGGAAAATTTTAAAATTATTTTCTACTTTGTTGTGATTTTGTGGTCGGTTTTTTTTTTATTAGAGAAATGTTTATGTTTCATGTGTTATTGAAAATAAAATTGAAAAATTCTGAGAAATTTGCACTCAAAGTTGAAATTAAGTAGTTTCAACCTATTGATTTCATCTTCACACGAGCACAGCTCAGGAACGGTTCAGTCGGTGGGGTTCGTTGATATACCGTTAGAAGATGATTTCAATGCATTTGCAATGAGCTCTCAAAATAAGTTTTCTATAAGTTTATCTGCTGGAAACAATAATGTAAATCAAAATTGTGAAAAACTAATTAACCCTGTAGCTGCTTATACTGTGAGAACACTCCCCCTTCCCCCCCCCCATACTATTTTTTTTCTTGTGTTGACCCAAGGAATTACCAACGTTCGGATTGACCTCGCTAACCGATTCACTTTCAATTTTTTAATTTTGAATTGCTTATAATTTATTTTGAGAAAACTATCCTAATATAAAAGACAAGCATATTGCTCTGCACCCAATATTGCTCAAACTGTAATTATTTTTTGCAATCAGTCTGAAAGTATGCTCAGAAAATTTTTTAATACTTATCAGTGACATGCTTGCCTTTAATGTATGTGCATACTTCCAGGCTGAACACTTTTAGAGCAGTATGTTGTAAAAGCACTGTAATGGCAAAAAATATTAATTACAGTTTAGCGTTAGAGCTTTTAACCTGTCGTAGGAGGAGCTTTTATACTAGTAATTTAAATAATTATGTATGTTAGGTAGTTGACAAAACATCGGGGGAAAATTTAATTTTAATTTTTTATATTAAACAATTGCAATGAAATAAGCACTGGTCAAAAACCACAAAATACTTAAATGAACATTAAAAATGACAGAAAAAATCCCATTAGTACCTAGAAATGGTGCCACAAAGACTTTAGGGATATGATAAAAAATATCGGGATTGGAATGAAAAATGAAAGGTTAATATATACATATGTTCCACCGCCCCAGATAGGGTTAATTGGATAACTTGTACATAACTAAACAAACAATGTCAAAAATCGAATTTGACATTTCCTGAACTTTTTTGAAGTTGTCTGGAGTAGTTTTGAAATTTGTTTTTGAATTTTGTACACTTAAAATTCTCTGAATTATAATTGGTCTTAGTAATTGCAAAAATTATAATAATTATAATCACATAACATAAAACTTATCAAAAAAGGGTCTATAAAAAAATCAAAAAAAAAAAAATCTATTTCTTCCGAAATTCAATTAGTTATACTGAAGTTCAATTGAAATATTCTTAAATCAGTTTAAAATAATATTGAATCACTTTTGTATGAAAAATAAAAATGTTTACAAAAATCTTCAATGTTTTTTGTTTGGATGACATATCAGTCTGAAAATTTTTATGCGTTCTAATTAAGCTACTACTTTTTTAAAATTGAATGCTAATGTAAACCCTGCACATGGCCAGCATGCTGTGGGGAATAGAAACAGTATTGCTTCTTTATTTTTCGGTTATCGTTCCCACGGTGGTGTATGAGAACTTGTACTGCGCCGCTCTTAAGTTGCTCTTCTGCGCTGGTGTTCACTCAATTTAATGCTCATTTTCCATACAACAACATGCCTTAACTTTAGTCTAACTGCAGAGCTTAGCTGCGCTACGATAATAACAAAAACAACCACATGGCAAAAAACAGAAAACAGCAACAAACAACAGACGTTTGTCAAATTCGTAAAGTACGAAAATAAAGAGAATCCGAAAAAATAATAAACTTGAAGAAAAACTCGAATTTTTATTATCTTGTGATAGTGCAAAATCAGTTTTATTTGCGTCCACACAGTGGAACGACCAACGGAGCGACGACGACGAGTAGATGACGGCGGATGAGGGTTCATTATCGAAAACGGCAACGGAGTAGTTGAAAGGAACTTGTGCGGAGTAAAGCTACGACCGGAAAGTCGATTTTCCCCTCGTGCTCATCGTCAGTGGTGACAGTGGTGCTGCGTTTGTGTGAAAAACAACAAATTAACACTAAATTGTTAAATTTTAATTCAACTTAAATACAAATAATTACTAAGTAAAACACATACAAAATATGAATGAGGGAACTAGTAAAACAGCAGATCTCATCTCCGATATTATTGTGCCTAGTTTGGTAATTTCTGGACTTATCATAGTCAATGCTATAGTTTTTGCCTACATCATGAAACAACGTAAACGCCTGCCCAAACTCGAGGACACGGACTTTTCTGTCGATGACGAGACAGCTGACGACAACGCCATCGAAATGCAGCGGCTCTAGGCACTAGTACTAGCAGCAGCAGCAGCAGCAGCAGGATGCTGTAGTTGCTTGTGTTGTAGAAAAGTATTGCTTGCCGAGATGTCGATTAAAAATAATTCCATTCCACTAAATTGAAAATAAAACAGGGTACTTCAAGTATACACACGCAGCAGCAACAACAACAACAACAAGAGAAGTACTATGGAAATTTTTATTAAAATTTAAAAGTGCTGCCAGTGACAAATGTTGTGGAATTTCTGCTGGTATTATTGACAGTTATTATTTTTATTCATCATTAATATTACTCTGTGTAGGCATGACTAAGGCGAAAATAACATGAAAAAAGTGTACTTTTGTATATAATTTTTTATTTTATTGTAGTAATTCTTGTGTAAGAGAAAACAAGTCAATTCAAATAAAAAAGTAAAATTAATGTTTAAAAAATGAATGTTGAGTGTGTTTATTTTATTTAATAATTATTTAAGTGTTGGAAAATCAATACATGCTTTTTATTATAAATCTTTTGTTATTTCTCAATTACTCTTTAATGGCGCTCGAAATGTGTTGAAAGAGAACAAAGGCTGATATTTGAAGAACAATAGCTTGGCCACCTTTTGCCATAAGAACTGCAAAGTTCATACAAAAAACTGTTTTATTTTTTTATAAATATTTAATTATGTATACTTCTTACTTTTATATACTTTAGTAAGTCTATGAATAAAAAAAAAAAAATATCGTAAAGGAATGAGAAATGTATCTTTGTGGTGTAGTGCAGTAGGTTATAAACATTTGAGATTTGAAATCATTAGATAAAAACAAAGAAGAAACTTATTAAAAGGCAATTTAGAGATAAAGTTATCAAAATAGAAAATGAATGATAGTGTTCTTTTTTTCTAAATAATAGAGTACAATGTGAAGCTACAAAAAAAATCAAAAAAAACTACGATTTTTGCAATATAAAATTATAAAACTAAAATAAAAGGAAAACAATTTGATGTAAAAGTATGCAAAATATTCAAAACAGCAAAATATTGAAAATATCAGGATATTAAAAATATAAATTATATAAAAAAATTAAAAAATTACAGTAAAAAAATGTAAATAAAATGCAAAGAATAAAATAAAACAAAACTCTTGAAAAAAATAGGAAAAAATAAAAGGATGTAAAATAGTAAAAATAAATAAAAAAAATTATGCAAAAAAGAAAAAAATAAATAAAAATAATGTAAAATAGTACAAAAAATTAACACGAAATAAAAAAAAAATATATAAAAAAATATAATAAAATAAAATAAGAACTAAAATTAAAGTAATAAAATAAAAATTAAAATAAAAAAATAAAACAAAAACAAATAAATAAAACAAAAACAAATAAATAAAAAATAATATAAACTCAAAAAAAAAAATATATCAAATTCATAATTAACACAACCCAGAAATAGCGATGCCCAGAGGCAGGCCCGTAGTCAGGATTTACCTAAGAAGGGAATTTTGATAAAAAAAATCTATAAGTAAATACTAGACTAGATAAGTTTTTTAATACTAAAAAACAAAAAGCAAGGATATGAACATTTTTCTAAACAAATCCGTTTTCTTTTTTATATTTTAGATTTATTTATTTATTTCATCAAGCAGAGTAGAAGCTCTTATAGACTGCTATAATATTTACAATTAAAAATAAAGTTTAACAATAAATCACAAAGCCAGAGTTAAATTCAATTTATATTCAATTTATAATACAAAGCAGAAATCAGTGTTAAATGAGTATGATATATACAAGTAGCCAGATTACGTGACTTGGCACCTGAGAACATTATACAATTATATCTTAAATATATTTTTAGAGTTATCTACGAATATATCAATTAAGTTTATGACCTTATTAACTTCTCTGATACAACGTGACAGGAGTTCATTTTGTGCATAGACAGTTCTATGAAAAGATTCATAAAAATGGAAGTGACTACGAAGAGATCTCGAGGGCATGCGGAGGTTAAGCTTATCCAATAATTCCGTGCAATCTAAGTTATGGTGAAGAATGTCTCTAAGAAAAATTATTGAAGATGCCCTTCATCTACAGCTTAGAGTGTTTACTCCAATTAAGGCACATCTTGTACTGTACTGTATTCTAAGTGCGGTCTAACAAGCGATGAAAGAAGCGATTTTAGAGTGTAGGGGTCGTTAAACTCCTTGCTATTTCTAATAAGAAAACCAAGCATGGCATTTGCCTTATTAACAATGTAATCAATATGATCACCAAAGTTAAGATGCGGGTCTAAAATTCCTAAGTCTTTTTTTTTTTGTGAAAATTCTTTCTAGCAGTATAGAGTTAATGTGGTAGCTGCCTGCAAGAGGGGCAAATATTCTCGCAAAAATTAAATGGTTACATTTTGAGATGTTAAGAGGCAGTTGGTTTGTTTCTCACCAAGCAAATATTGCGTTTAGATCGTCTTGGAGGAGGGAACGGTCGAGTTCTGAGCTAATTTTGCGAAATAATTTTAGATCGTTCGCAAAGATGAGACAACGGGAGTATTTAATTACTAGCGGGAGATAATTAATAAACAATATGAATAGTAAGGGGCCAAGCTGACTACCCTACGGCACACCAGACGTTACATTAATTAGGTAAAATGTAATATTGTTGATTTAAACGCGTTGACGACGATTAAGTAAATAAGATTTTATCCAGTTGGGATGGATTTCGATAGCCTAAAGTTTTGATCATAAGATGTTATGGTTTACCTTATCAAAGGCTTTAGCAAAATCTGTAAAGATTACGTCTGTTTGTAAGTGATTCTCCATATTATGAATAATATTATTTAAGAAAAGAACCAAGTTGGTGGTTGTGGATCTCCCGCACATGAAACCATGTTTAAGACTATTCGTGAATATGCCTGTTTTTAAATGACAATAAGAGAGATGACAATACACTTTTTTATCGAATTAATTTTGCGCACTAAGTTTTTGATTTTTAGCTATGGTTTTTTGAAAAATAGTCCAAATTGAGAATTTTAAATTGTTTTTTAAAAAGTATAATTCCGAAAACTAAATTTCTATGAAAAAATTTTACTAATACAACAATATTAGGTTGAAAGGTAAAAATAGGTAAGATTTCTTGCAGTTTATTAAAATCAAAATTAAAATTAGCTATGAAAAATTAAAACATTTTTTAATAAGTTCACATGTTGAAGCTTGATTCACAACTTTTATGGAACATTTTGATTCACAACTTTTTATAAACGGGAGAACAAAAAAAATTTAAGTCTTAAGATTTGGTTTCTCTTTGGCTATCTTACGCTTTTATTGATCCCCAGCTTGTGTACAAGTATTTGGGTCTGTGTGAGTCTAAGTTCGAGTTATCGTTAAAGGCCAAAATATTAGTGTTCTCAAAAACGATTTCGACAATTTATATTATATTCAAAAGAAAATATTTTAAAATCTTTAAAAATTGAACTGTTACATTTTCTCATAAAAATTTGACGGACAAAGTTATTCAGTTTCCAATAACAATAACTGTATAATTTTTTTATTTATCATATCAAAATAAGACTTTCTTTGAAAACCATTTCTCAGCTGGATAAATTTTTATAAAAAGAATAAAACAATTACTTTTTTTTTTAATTTAATCATTCGTGGACTTAAATTTAAATTATTTGCAAATTATAAAATTAAATTTAAAAATAAAAAAGAACAATTGTTCAACTTCCAAAATTTTTTTAATTTTTTTTAATTTAAAATAATAAAAAAATAATTTTAAAAATGCCGAAGTTTAAAAAAAATGTAATTGTTAATTTTTGTTACGGAAATTTGTTAACATGTTTTAAAAAATCGTCAAATCTCCATAGAATTGGATGTATAAAATGTTTTGAAAATATTTTTTTTTTATTTAGAATTTTTTCGAAAAAAAGTATACTTAGATCTTAAGTGATTATCCGAAACCTGTAATTTGGAAAAGACTTCGCACAGTGCTAAATGTTTGTGCCAAGTTGGAGATTTTAGATGTCTTACTTACAAAGAAAACAACAAAATAGAATGGGCAAACTTTTTAGTCATCCGGTTTACGTGGAAAACCATTTATAATTTTTTGCTTATACAGCTTTTAAAAATTTAAACAAAAAATCCATTCAAACGAATGCTTTCTCAAAGGGTTTGGGTTCAATAACATTTAGACTTCGCACAGTGCTAAATGTTTGTGCCAAGTTGGAGGTTTTAGATGTCTTACTTACAAAGAAAACAACAAAATAGAATGGGCAAACTTTTTAGTCATCCGGTTTACGTGGAAAACCATATATAATTTTTTGCTTATACAGCTTTTAAAAATTTAAACATAAAATCCATTCAAACGAATGCTTTCTCAAAGGGTTTGAGTCCAATAAGCTTAGATATTGCATAGATAATGAATCGTGCGCCATTAAAAACGTTTTTTTTTTTCAATTCCTGAAAACTTATAATTTTGTCGCTTGCAATGTTATTCGCGTGAACGCTTTAAATGTCAACCTAATTTTCTACAATTTATAAAATTATATTCGTTCTAGGTATAATTTTAAATATATATTTTTAAGGATATCAGGGGTTTTTTGAGCATCCAAATCCACAATTGAAAATGGTTCTTTAATATACAAATTCCTTGCAGTTAAATTTCAATACAATGATTATGACTTTTATAAGCAAAGTAAATCTTTCATTTGGCCACAAAAATTTTTCATTTATTAAGCGAAGTTTTTTAAATTGGCTTTGAAAAGGTTGAAACTTTTGCATCTTCAAGTAAATTAACATCATTCTCTCAGTTTATCTTAAAAAAAAATCTCATTGTTGAGTTTAATAGTCTCATTTGTGTTATGTTTTCATACTTTCTGGACCCTAAGGGGAGAGGGAGGTTTGAACACCTAAAACTCCCCCTTATCTACGGGCCTATCCAAGTGTGTTCAAACAAATTAAAAGTAACAGTAATTTTTTTTTTGTTATTTTGATAGTCAATTTGTTCTAGTTCATTGGTTATTGGTAAAATTAATTAAAAAAATATAAAAAGAATTTTTGAAGCGAAGCTTTTTACTCCTCGTTCTGTGATTTGCTTGGAGTGAAATCTGAAAAATTTTCGACAGATTTTTTCTTGGAAATTTGATGGTTTCTTTGTTGCTAGCGCTAATTAAAACAAGAAAAATTTAATACTTTAATACTTTAATATTAAATACTAAAAATATGTTTAATTTCCCGTGGGGATCGAACCCGTGTCCCCTTAAATGATAGTCCAACACACTATCCACCAGCTCCAACTATCCACCACTTTATAAAACCAGTTGTTAATTCAATATTAATTATAGCAGAAGCTATGCTGCAGTTGATCGTCACCATCTAATAATAGATAGAGGATTGTGCATTTGCTATGCTACAACTGACAAAAATTTGCTTTAATTTGCCACAAGGTGTCTCCAGCATCGGTGTGTTTGTATTGTGAATGCGTTTGTGGTGTTGTTGGCACAAAGAAAATTAGCAATGCCCACAAGTGCGTTAAATTTATTGTAAAAAATTTGTTCAGTGCAGCCAAGCTCACAACCATGTGTGGAAAGTTAAAATGGAGAGTCGCTGGCATTATATGCCCGTATATGTAATTGGCGTGGAAATTTGATATTCAACAATAAAAAAAGAAGCAGTAAATATGTTTTCTGTATATATGTAATTTATTTTATGTTATTTTAAATTTTTGTGTTTAAAAGTTAATTTATTAAAAAGAAAAAATTATTAAGCTATCAAATCTATGTAACTGCGAAAAAGCTTCGCTTCTCTCGTGTGTCCAACGACGCACCTGTGTTTTTTTTTTAAACTCAAAGTCAATGTTATTCAATGAGTCTATGTGAGCAATATAAACAAGTATGTATCAATCAATTAAAGAGAAGTAAAGTTAAACATCAAAAAAGTACACTGAAAACTAAAAAAAAAGCTTTCATCGATGAAACGTACGTGAAAAAAAAGGTAAAAGCTAATTTTCTCGAAATCCTGACATCCGATTTGAATAAAACTTTTCAAAAGTAACATTTAGCATACCTGCTAATGGTTTTACACTTTTTTCAATTTTTTAAAATGCTGTGGGCGTCACCAGGGTGGTCCAAAATTTGAAACGTACGTGACACTTGTTCCTAAAAAAAAAAAAAAATTCAGCCCTTGAAAGGACTTTGAACCTGGGTTCTCTGGCGCAAGAGTCACACACTCTACCCACTACGCCACTGCCGCCACTTAATATTAAAATAATTAATCTTAAAATAATAAAAAAAAATTTCACATAGAATACGGTTTTTTATATAAAGCTTCACTACAATGGTGGTACATCAAATATAAAAAAAAGTCATTAAAAAATGTGGTGTTACGTGACTTTTTAAAAAATTGCTCCAAAAATTTTTCAAACTTTTTCTTACGCTGATGTGACCAAAATACGGTCTGTCGTGCGTTACGTCACAACACAAATTTTGAATTCAGTTTTAAAAATTTTAAATTTTATTAAAATCTAATTTTATTTTAGATATTGCATTCATTTTTATCCATAAAAGAACGCACCTAATAAAACGAACAGATCACAAACCGAAAAAAAGACAGTTAAAACTATGTGGGTGGGGGGAGGGTGGTCAAGACTTTTGCCGAAGTGTGACATAGGAGGGAGGGGGTCTAGAATTGGCCAAAAACATGTTACGTAATTTATGAACAGCGCCTTAAGGTCCACAATAAATTTCAAGTCAATCGGCCGACTAGTTTTTGAGTAATCTTACCCGACGATTTTTCAAACAAAAAATTCTTTTTTTTTTTAAATCAATACTTCTTTAAAAACATACAAACATTTTTAAATCAATATCTTTAACCGTTATTTCGTTATACTCTCACAAAGCACACCTTAATTTTTCAGAAAAAAATTAATATAAGTCCCCTTAATAAATTCACTAAGACTGTCACAGATTGTCTTTAAATTTAATATTATAGATTTATGCCTTTTTTTTTATTTGTGTTTGCAAGGCAAAATACTCAATGAACTCACTTCACTAGCAAACGTCTTCGACTCGACAGCCCGATAACACTATCTATTACCCTTTAATAATGTCATAAAATACTATAGAAAAGTATTGATATAAAAGCTAGAACGCAGTTTAACGTTTGACTAAATATGGTATAAAATAGACAAAAGAAAAAAAAAATCAAAAATTTATTTATTTATTTTAGATCAACAATTAATAATATTCTTTAATAATCAAATGATGACTAACAGCTCTATTCTAACAAAGTCACAAAAGTCACTAAAACTATACAAAATCTAAAACTATTTTTAAAGATTGTGAGTGAGATGGTCTCGAAAACGTTCAATTGTTTTTGATTTTCTGTCTCGTTATTCGCAACCACAATTACATTGTTTTTGGTCTCTACTTTCTGGCTCTCAAAAACTGCTACATATACGCTTCTTTTAGTGTAGCTTAGACTACGGAATGATGGAGTTTGTACTCTTTTTTAATGCTATCGTAGTGTTTGTGTTTGCCTTCAAGTAGACAAACTTTAACGCTACGGAATAATGCGTAAAATTATCATCTACGTTAGCGTTTATTTCCATTCACTGGTTCTAAGACGTGAAAGTTTTTTCTTATAATGGGAATTCGCAACTGTATTGAATATTTATTTAGTACTACTCGTATCTCTCTTAGGCAATAAGGCAATTTTAAAGGCAATATAAAATTCGTGCTATAAATTTCTCAAACATGCTTTTATTTCTTGAATGGTGCCATATTTTTTCAAAACATTGAAACTGATTGAAGCCGCAGATGATTCCATCCTTCATTAAACCTGATCCTTTATGTGTTTATTTTAAAATGCAGTCAAACATGTTCACTATTCTTGTTATAAGCTAAATAAAGCTGAGTGCATTAAGAAAGTCTTACACAGCTCTCAAAAACACTAAGTGCGAAAATAACGTGGTTCAGAGAATTTGCATATTTTAAACCGGTAAACAATATCTAAATATTTGTTAAGCACACAATTGATCTTTTGGGTCAACATAATTAAGTGATGAAATTGTTATTTTCTGCAATGTGGCAGCTTTGATCTATGCATGCATATGCGTACATACATAAATATTATAAAAAACAAAATAAAAAATGAATGTTCAATTATTTAATCTATTTCGGTGTGCTCCCTTCTAGACAGTTAGTTAAAGCAACTAAATGAATGTAGTTGCTCTGTATCATACTATACGCTTTTTTCTAAATCTCTCTCTGCCTATATTTTCGCTCATGCTCTCTTACTGCAACTGTTTTTTTTTAAGAGTTGATTTACATAAATAACCCACTGAAGAGGTGTTTGCTCCAACTTATTTTGACCGCCTCTCTGTATCAGAGAGTAGTGCATAGTTTTGTTTCCGCTCAGTGTGATGGTTATTGTTGTTTAAATTTTATTATTGGCAGGTAGATTAAAAACAAAACCCAAAAGCACACACAACTGTTCAAAGCTAACATCGAAAGCGCTACTGCACGAAACAGTGGCGTGCGTTTCATAAACAAGAAATGTGTTTCTCAGCGCTTGTTTGCCAACCTATACTAATGTGTCGATGATATTCCATTATTTTTAAAACTAACTCTGTTGATTGAATTGTTTTCATGGTTGTCAATAGTTTAGTTTTTCCTGTAGTTTCTTTTTACGCGTAAAATAACATAGCTACTTTTTTTGTCCTTCCTCACATAGAAAAACTTTTCTTAACACTAATAGTGTTCTAACTTTATTTAAACTGTTCGTTTAGTTTTACAGCAAGATGCAGTAAAGCTGTTATTTGGCACTGCTTTATAATTTACAGAAGATGTGCTGCAACGTGCCCGATGTGCTCTGCCTCATTGGGAAAACAAAATTGTTCTTTTTATCTGATTTTTCTGAGGTGTTTTCTTTGTATGTGAAATTAATTTTTATTAACCCATTTTAGTCCGCTGGTCGATTTTTCGACCACTAACTTTCAAATTCATTTCTGGGAAAAATATAAAAGATTTTTTAAACCCTTTCCGCATATACACGCTTCGGTTAAATGGAAATTCAGAAAAAAATAAATTTTTCAAATTTCATCTTTTTACCTATCCAGGTAAGCGGTTAAAAAATACGAGAAATATGAGAATCTGTTGGTTTTGGACAACACAGGTAAATTTAACTATGTCTTACCTGTGTGCTAAGACACAGATGGTAGATTTTTCAACAAATGGCTCTATATGTATACATTTATTATAATATTTTCACATGTCTCTTTTACATATTTTGCATTTAATAAAAATAACAATATTTTATTAAAAATTTTTGAATTTTTGGGTATAGATTGGGCCATTTTTCGGTTTTTCAACCACTTCGTAGCCGAAAAAATTTTAAATCAGAAAAATTGTAAGCTTTGGAATTTTCTTAATTTGATCACTAATAACAAAATCCGAAAATTTCATTACGAAATTCCAACGCGTTCTGGTAGCGGACCAAAATGAATGGCTTATTTAAAATTTAAGAAATTGTGCTGTGTTGTGCTCGAAATTTGCTACAACGTGAAAATAATTTTTTAAGCATTACGTTTCGACTTTAATTTTGTGCAAGAATTTAGAAATTATGTTCTACGAATTTGATAAGTTCTTTGACGTCTGTTCATAGCGCGTTATAAAAAAAAATAACACTAAATAGGTCAAACAGTTCCAGGACTAATCTTGGGATTCCGGGATTTTATTTTTAAATCCCGAAAATCCCGTGAAAAATCGCAGATTTTTAAATGAATGAACATTGAAAAGCAAAAATGTTCACAATAAAAACCATATTTAAATTTTGGAGGCAATCAAAAGAAAGTTGGTTTTTTTATTTTGAGTTGTCTTTTTTCAATTTAAAAATATACTCTATTGTTTTGAAAATTTTAACTATTATAGTATTTAATAAAAAAAACACTTCAAATTTTAAACCTTTATTGTGATCGGAAAAATAAAAATAATATTTTAACTGTTATATTTGATCGAAAAAATAGTCAAATTTAAAATGTTATTTTTGGTCGAAAAAATAAAAATCATATTTTAACTTTTTTGTTTCAAAAAAATAAAAGTCAAAATGAACTTTTTTTTTTGATCGAAAAAATAAAAGTCAAACTTTAACTGTTATTTAAGATCGAAATAAAGACGTTAAAAAATAACGATTATTTGTTTACTGTTTTGAAAAAAAATCATAATTACGGTCCCTGGTTACGAGTAGATTATAAGAACAATATAAGATTATATTACGACAGTAATACGACAGTAAAATATATTACGACAGTTTAATCGTATATTAACAAAGCGCATTTATAGCATTTTTTATTTTTGTAACTATGAGCACCTCAGTGTGTGACTGCCGTATTCAATAATTTTGCAACGCTATGTTGATGTTAATTTTGGTTAAAACACAAATTATTTAGGAAATTATTGTCATTTCTTTTTATTATGATAATAGTGGTATGGTTCAATTATGTATTAAACAAAATATCGGCCAAATGGCCGCCGCGACCTCGGCGGCACACCTCCATCCGATGGTCCAAATTTTCGATGACGCTGAGGCATAAGTGAGGTTCTATGCCGTTAATGTGCCGAATTATCTCATCCTTTAGCTCTTGAATTGTTGCTGGCTTATCGACGTACACCTTTTCTTTCAAATAACCCGAAAGAAAGAAGTCCAACGGTGTCAAATCACATGATCTTGGCGGCCAGTTGACATCGCCACCACGTGAGATAACACGGCCATTGAATTTGTCGCGCAAAAGAGCCATTGTTTCGTTCTGTGTGTGACAAGTGGCACCATCCTGTTGAAACTACATATCGTCCACATTCATATCTTCCAATTCGGACCATAAAAAGTTTGTTATCATCTCACGATAGCGGACACCATTCACAGTAACTGCCTGACGGCTCTTCAGCCACATTATCGCGAACAGCAGCAATATTTTCTGCAGTACGAGCTGTACGAGCATGCATTTCACATCTCCTACAGACCCGGTTTGCTCAAATTTTTGCACGATTTTTCCGATTGTACGCACATTTGGACGATTAAATTGACCGAAAAAATCACGAAGTACACGATATGCATTTTGATTTGAACGCCCATTTTCATAATAAGCCTGAATAACTTTAACGAGTTGCTCGATTGTGTATCTTTTCATGGTTCAAATTGAGTTAGTCTGAAATTGAGAAATGTCAAATGAAATGCAAAAAAAAAAAAACTTGACGTTTAGGTGTGGTTCACATTCAACATCGGCCCTTAAAATTTAACCACACGCAGAGAAAAAATATGTTTTTATATGTTTGGTTTCAAAAACAAAATATTCAGAGGGAATATTTTCCTTCAATAGCATTTTTTTCGATATAAGAAGATCTTAGTTGTGTCCAACATTAATATAATTGCCTTAGGTAAAAAACTAACGTCTACATTAATATGCTTGTGACAAAATAGAATTGTGTGTTTCTACCCAATGAAAATATATTTGCATCACTGTTAAACTCAAAAAGAACAGAACTCTGCAAATTTAAAACAAACAGAACTTGCACTTGCACGAAAAATAGCGGAAACCTTGTTGCTTTATGCGCTTGCTTTAAACAGTTGCCAAGTTTTGGCGTCATTTTAAGTTTCAAGCAGCAGCGCCAAACGTGTTGAAAAGTTTAGCTCTTGTGAAAAGTGTTTCTGAAAATGTTTGTTTAAATTAAAAGTGTTTGTGTTTTCAAATCAATAAAATAAAAAACAAAACAAAAGAAAAATAAGACGGTTCAGCAGTAAAAATAGGTGAGTTTTGAAGCAACTTTGCTGATAAAGCGGGTGCTTCGCTGGCAAAGTGGGTGCTCCAACCATATTATGTTTTCTCCAACTAGAAAATGTGTGCTTATGAAAATTATTGTTATGTCGGATAAACATACTACGGTTACTTCTCAACATAATTAAATCCGAGAAAAACGTATTTACTGTTTTCTAAACATATTTTATTTGCTTCAAACCAACAATTACTTCTAAGCAAATATTTTGTAATCACAGTGAAAAACGTTTGGCATTTCTTTTACTAAAATATGTTTCCAAGTAAATATAGTGTAATCATCGGTAAATATATTATGTTGTTCTTAATTACCGTTTTGAAAATAATTGCTTGACTGCAATTGAATTATGAATTCTCCAATTAATATATATTTGTCCGTGAACATTTAATGTTATTCTTGACTAAATTATATTTTCAAGCAAACAAATAGTAATAGACTAAAAGTGTTCTCAGTCCATTTATAATTACAATATATTTATATGAAAACATATTTTCTTTAAAACAAATTATATTGTTTTTAAATTCAAACAACAAGTGCTAAGGTACAATAAAATAATGTTAAGTTGCAAATATATAGATATAGAAAAATTGCATTTATTAATCATATTATATGGGGAACCAATTATGCTAACTTGTTTCCAAGAAACATGCAGAAACATATTATACTTCCTGCAAATTATGTTTGGGAAGGCCTATTATTTTTCAGCGTGCACCCTATATATACCAGTGAACCAAAACTACTGCTTATGAATTTATTTATGAACCTTTTCGGGTAGAAACGTTAAATTCGGCACTCATAAATGAACCCTTTTTGTATCATTCGTCGGACTAAAATGCCTCTCAAAAACAAACCTTATTTTGTTCGCAAATGAGTTAAAAAAAGAACCATAAATTATCCTTTTATTTTGTTCGGAAATGAGTTAAAAAAAGAACCATAAAAATTATTTTTCGGCACTCTGAAATGAACCCTTTTTGAATCAATCGCCGGACGAAAATGCCTCTCAGAAACAAACTGTTTTTTCTTCTTAAATGAGTTCAAAAATTAACCATACAAAAGTTCTTTTTCGGCACTCGAAAATTAACCTTTTTTGTATCAATCTTTGGACTGAATTGCCTCTCAAAAACAAACCTTTTTTTGTTCAGTAATGAGTTTATAAAAAGAACCTTTTTGAATTATAAATTTTATTATTGCATAATACTATTTATAATAACATAGCGATATTTTGTTAAAGAAGAAATGATTATTACTAAAATTAGAGATCATATTAATCATTGGGTTAATAGGATTAATATACCTGGGCTGGAATTCACGCATTGTGTTGTTCATGATATTAATGTTTCAAAGGGGAAAAGGCGTGATTGTTTTCCAATTTGACAAACTTCCAAATTATATATGAAATATCAAAATAGTTAAGTTATTAATTGGGGAATTTATTTGATTACTTTTTTGCATGAAATGTGTTCGTGGTTTTCATTCAATTTGGGCTTGATTTTAACTTTTGATAGAAATGTTGAAATGTTGAAAATTTTCATACGTGTAGCAGTATATCCATCTCGCACTGGTAAACAAGTTCATATGACGTTTGTACGAAGGTTCACATTTTCATTTTAAGTTCCTTTATTTAACTGATTTTAGAATATAAAAAGAAACATTTATGATTCATTTGTGAACTCATTTATGAACAAAAAATAGTTCGTTTATGAGAAATTGTTTCCTACGGATATGATAACAAAATTATTCTTTTTTGAACTCATTTCAGAATGCAAAAATGAAACATAAATGATTCATTTCCGAACTCATTTATGAACAAAAAATGGTTTATTTACAAGGAAGTCTTACCTACTGAAATGATACAAAAATTATTCATTTTCGACTCAAAATAAGTTTTTAATGAATTTCGCAAAATATGTACAATTTTTCTTTATTGGAAAAGCTTTCACGAATTTAATCTTTTATAGCAAGCACTTTTAAGCGACAAAATAAAAAAGCAAAAATTAAAAAAAAAAAAATTAAAAAAAAAAAAATTAAAAAAAAAAAATTAAAAAAAAAAAAATTAAAAAAAAAAAATTCTAACCAAAAACGTTCGCAAAACTCTCACCTTACTCAAAACCTTCGCTTATCTTCGCTTATGGTTCAGTGGGATGCTGCAGACAGGGCATAAAAATACGAGACACAAAAAACGCCCAAGGGCTACTTTTATTTACGCGTGCCTGCGTATTTGCGTTTGCATGCAAAACAACAACAAAGCAAAATACGCTTACGTAAGTTGGCGTAAAAATAACAAATCGTAAATTAAACAGACCTGTGTACTTAAACTGTGAACACCCTTAATAAAAAAACTTAACAAAATAAAAAAAAACCGTCTCCAAAATCACTACAAAGTAAAAAATAATTTTAAATTACTTTTAATATCTTGGTTTAATTTTATAATTTATTTATATATATTATTATATTGGAAATCTTACTATTTTAATTTATTTCGTTTTGTTTTATTGTCATAAATATATTAATTTCTTTATAAATATAAAGGTTTAGAAGTGCTAATCTTTGCCACACAAACATGGATCTATGCTATTGTTTTTTTAAATTTTGGATTTTTGGGGATTTTTTTCGTAATAATACTCAAACTCAAAATTTACAAAAAGGTACACTTCTAGCAAATAAATTTATAACGTCCAGGTTATTCAACATAATTACACAATTTTTTGCATCTGCATATGGTAAAGTTTAAGAAAATATTTGCACACAAGATTTCATTTAAATTTTTAAAATTTGGATTTTTTTGACAATTTGTAATGCAACAAGAACAAAAGGGAGTTTTTTTTCAGAAAAGCAAAAAAAGTCACAACTCTGGTAGTTTTCGTTCAATTTTCATGTTTCATATCTTATTTTAAAGACAAATGAAATAAAAAACGAGTTGTGAAACAGCTTTTTCTACTTATTTCTATTAAATTTTATTAAAATTTCTACTTATACAAAAGTTATTTAACATGTGTCTATGCAAGTCGGCACGGTTTACCTTGGTCCTAGGTACACAAAATTCAATCTACACTTATTTCAACATCGTACAAATAAATTAAGAGGGTAGCTATGCCTTAAAAACCAACTTCAACTTTTTTGGGACACCCTTAACGTATCGTACATACATTAAAAAAAAAATAAACCAACGAACTTGAGAGCCTCCCCCTTTCTGAAGTCGGTTAAAAAAGATAATATAAGATTTTGATAAGATAAAGGATAGAGATTATTGATAAATATAAGTTGGTTTAAAAATATGCTTTGGTTATAGTATGAAGCAAAAGTTTTATTTTAAGTGTGTATGGTGGGCACACGCAAATTTTCTGTGGAGTATAATATATACATTTAAGAGAAACGGCTGTCGCTATGGGACAGTAATACTATTAATTTTTTATCACCAACACTTAAGGAAAGAAAGTAAATTTTGCACTTATTTTATTTCTTGATGGACATAATTGCCATTTGAGTCTGTCACTTGTTGAGTTATAAAAATATCGTTGTTTTTCACAATTTTCTTTTAATTCAAACGCAAATTTTTCAACCTAAACCCCTGAAGCAAAAGTCGTTAATCTATGATTCTTTGAGTCTCATTAATTTCATTGTATAAACACTTGAATAAAAATGAAAGTGCGAGCATCAGTCCTTATAAAAAAAAACCATTCACACTACATATGAGAAACAATATTTCTTCAGTTTTCGAATTTTACGATAGTTGCACGTGTTATTTTTTTTTTTTTGTTCAGTGCACTTCTGTATTTAAAATAAACTTTTTTTTAAAGTGCTTGTTAAAGCCTTAATTACTTAATTTGATGGCTTTATTTTGTGTTATACCTCAACGACATGAAAAACTTGACATGAAAACTAGCTTCTTTTGAGAGATAACAATTGTGATAATTCCAACATATTTGTTTTATCTGATTTTTTTTGTTGTTTTTTTAATCAAATAAAAAAAAATCTGTTTATGTTTTTATCTAGAAAACACGCCCCTGTTGAGCAGAAATTTTTTTGTTTTTATTCTACGAATTCGTAGTTGATAAACTCTCTGACGCCTATTCATAGTTTTATCGTAACGCATTTTCGTCATTATTTGTTATCGTTTGCAAATAATTTAAAAAAAAACTCGTATTTCCGCACACGTTGCATATGCATCTATTTGCATGTAGTGCCGATTGTGTGTGTGGAAATAAACAAATTTTTTAAAAGATATATTAAACGCTTGAGACTTTATTCAATAATTTAATTTTGTAGTTTATTTGTTGATATCAAATTGCATTTGAATTTTTTGTTATGACTGTCAGCATTAATTTAATAAAATATGGCAAAATTGAAAGTCGAGGCAAAGAGTCTTGAATGTCTCAATATAGCTGAAAGTCAGAAATACTGCAGCAATTTGTATAAATTTATTATCCGACAGTTTCAGTCATCTAAGTTGTCCACTCATAGCAATTAAAGTGAAGACCCCCATGCATGACTATTGCGAGCATATCGAATGACTGTTATTTTTGTTACTTTGATGACGACGACGATGCCGCTGTTATTGTTGTAGCAATCTTTTATATAAAAAAATAGCTCAACCACTTGCTACTTGTACCACTTACTCAGCTATAGTGACATACGTATAAAAAAAAAAAAAATAAATAACTTAAGATATATTTTTTGTGTCATTGGATTTTTTGTATGTTTGTTTAGTTTGACACTTGCATGAAAGAATTTTCTTGACACGGTTTTTATTTGTTTATTTATGATATCAAAGGCAAAAAGCAATAACCGTTTAAGTCCATTTAAGAGAGAATTGACTTATTGCTCTACCTGTGTTTTATAAATTTATCTTCATTTGCACACAAGTTATGACACAAAACGAAGCTTTCATAGAACTTATATAACAATCGAAAAATATCAAGCTAAATATCTCGAAACGTAAACTGTTATTCGACACAGTTTTAGAATTTACAGAAGATGTGCTGCAATGTGCCAGGTGTGTGCTATAATATGCCGTATTGGAAAAAACCAAGTTATTCTTAGTATATGATTTTTATGAGCTGTTGCTCTTTTTATTTATTAATTGGCTCCGCTCTTAATTTTTTCAAAAACTTACATATGTGTTGTTTTTGTGCTCTAAGTTTGTTGCAATGTGAAAAAATTTTTTTAATGATTATGTTTACCATTCATTTTGTGCAAGAATTTAGGAATTATGCTATGATGTTCTCAAATCAGGGAACGAAAATAAACAGTACGTTTTTTAGTGTTCCGTAGAAATGGAACGTAGATAAGCGGCTAGCATATAGCAAAATAAATGGTGATTATGCAAAACACAATTAAACATAGCACTTGGTCAAACAAATAACAAAAATAACTTTATCAATTCTTATAAAACTATTTTATTTTCACAAAATTATTGCTTTCCGCAATTTCCAGCAGCGAGTTATTGAACATCAAGTGTTAAAAACATGAAGCATGCACAAATATCAAAACGAAACAGAACTTCAATGTTTATCTATGTCTTCAGAGATGATTTTCTGTTTTTACCTGAGCATTGCCATGCGTTGTCATGTTGTGCATAACCAGATACACGCAAATGCCATTAAGCAGATTTCTCATCTGACACTTGTTCAGTCATGCGCTGCTGTGTCATGCGAGACTAATTGGACCATAACTCATGCCGTAGCGTATATGTTTGTGTACACGATCGCAAACCCATACACTACACTTCGATGGCGTAAAAACTGAAAACAAAAAAATGTTATGCACACATAACACTACCTTACACGGAAAATGTTCTTGGTTGTTAAAGGTGTTTTTAGGACAAATTTGGGATCGCAGATCACGAAAATGATATCAATTTATTCTTCTTTAAGCGTTTTCGAGATATCAGTGAAAACCCAATTTGTTTATATAATTTTCCAGTTTTGGCAAAGAATCTCAAAGATTATGAATTCAAACTTCACATATTTGATGCCAATTGTAAATTGAGATAATCTTTAAAGCGTTATGCCATGTGTGTTAATTGAACTAGTATTTTTTGAGTTACAGGCGTTCGAAGTAGGAAAATTAATTTTTTCTTGTTTCTTTTTTTAAATTTCATATTTTTATTTGCCCTATTTGGATGCAAAAAAATTTTTATAATCTTTTCTTTGATTAAAAGTTGACGACAATTTTATTGCAAAAATATTAAACCTAATTTTGTTTAAATCGGAGTGAATACATATTACATACAGTGCATAGATTTGGTGTGGTAAATAAATCCTACCCTTTTTTTACTTCTTATAGTTTAAAATGACAGTTCACAATTTCACAATACGTAAGTTTAAACAAACTGCATACAAATTATACTGATTTTAATCCATTTGTCTGAAAGCTGTGTGATCTCTAGTTAAAATCGAAGTTTTCTGTCTCTTGATCTCTGATATTTACTACCGACCTACTGGAAAAATATTTTGTGAGCTGATTTCTTTTTCAGTTACCACAAAGACAAATATAATTAAATTTCACAACATAATTAATTTAATTTCGTCAAGTAAAACTTGCAAGTATTATGCTTGGAATTCATTGAATTGCTGGAATCAAGCCCCAAATTATTTGACCAATTGCTAAGATAGCTAAATACATCGTCAAAACGAAAAATAAGAGCAATACCAATCCTGTTGCTAGTACTTCTTTCTTAAAGTTCGATTTGTAAAACGTCGGAAAAGATTGATTTTAATGTTTGATATGTACTCGCACGTGGCGGCCGTGGCGCAGTAGGTTGTGTGCGTGACCCATACGCCAGAGAATCCTGGTTCAAATCCCACCTGAAAGAATGTTTTTTCAATTGAATTAAATTTTCTGTCCGGTCGTCGCCTCTCTGCAGGCAATGGCAAACCTCAAAGAGTAAAAATTGCCATGTAAAGCTTCTTAATAAGCCGTTCGGAGTTGACACAAAACTTGTTCACCAATTCACGATCATTCCACAATACGCACAACAACTTTCAATTGATCATAAGAAGCTCGGTTAAAGTGCTTTCAAGGGCTGAAATGGCCATTTCGTTTTTTTTTTTTATCTACATTGCTTCATTCTTTTAAACTAAATTAAGGCAGTATTCTAGTCTTGAGAAAACAATTTTGGGCATTTTTTTAAATTCAATAAAAACAAACTAAAAATATTTTTAGTATCCATTTTTTTATTATATGTTTATTATTATTTCAATAATAAAAAAAAAATGTTAAAACAAAGTTATTATTTGAAATAATTATAGGCTGGTAAGTTGACACAATTTCAACCCTTCTAGTCATCTGAAAAAAAATTTCTTAATTCGTAAGAATATCGCTATATCTCGGACTAGGGAAAGAAAACGAACAATTTTTTGTCAAGGTTTTGAATTTTATTAAAATTATTAAACAACAAACCTTTTACTTAATTCTATACCGGGTCATAGAGGGATACTAAATAGATATCAGTTTATAAGAACGTGAGATATCATTTCAAACGTGTTGGAAAAGTAGTTTCGAGAAAAAGCATTAAAAAATTTGAGCAAAGTTACAGGCAGTTAAAGTTATATAAACGGGAGCTTTACTTAAAGCTATAACTTCGTAAATGATTGAAACTTTAAAAGTTTCTTCAGAGGATATATTCTTGAAGGTCCCCGAGAAACAATTTGTGTCCGTGCAGAAGTCCCGAGTATCGGATTCAATTTTATTTTTTAACCGACTTCAAAAAGGAGAAGGTTCTCAAGTTCGTCGGTTTCTCTGTTTTTTTTTTTTTTTTTTTTTTTTTTAAATGTATGTACATCGATAACTCCTAAACCATATGCCTGATTGCCATAATTTTTGGCGATTCAGATAGATATCATAAGCATGGAGGTGCCCGTAAAAAAGTGGGCGGAATTCGAGAACTGGGCGTGGCAATAATAGATCTCGCAATACTAGATACTACTGTATCTCGAATAATATTGACTCTAGGGTACTGCAATTTAGTCTAGGGGTAGGCACAATTATTACAAATTACGGGCAAGAAAATGGGCGTAATTCGACAAATGGGCGTGGCAATATTGTAAAAACACTGTATCTCGAATAATATGGACTCTAGGGTACTGAAATTTAGTGTAGGGGTAGACACAGTTAATACAAATTACGGTCAAGAAAATGGGCGTTATTTGACAAATGGGCGTGGCAATATTAGAAAAAGAGTATATCTTGATAATATTGATACTATGGTACTGCAATTTAGTATAAGGGTGGGCATTACTATTACAAATTAAGGTAAATTAAGTGGTCGTTATTCGACAAATGGGCGTGGCAACATTATAAACCCACACTGTATCTCGAATAATATAGACACTAGGGTACTGAAATTAAGTGTAGTGGTAGGCACAATTATTACAAATTGCCGTCAAAAAAATGGGCGTTAATGGACAAATGGGCGTGGCAATATTAGAAAAAGAGTATATGTCGAATAATATTGACACTATGGCACTGAAATTTATTTTAGTACAGGGGTAGGCAGAATTATTAAAAATGATGGTCAATAAAGTAGGCGTTATTCGATAAATGGGCGTGGCAATACTAGAAAAACACTATCGCAGTTAATATTGACGCTGGGGTACTGAAATGAAGTACAGGGGTAGGCACAATTATTGGAAATTACGCTCAAGGAAGTGGGCGCTTATTTAACAGAGGGCGTGGCAATATTAGAAAAACACTTTATCTCGAATAATATTGACACTAGGGTAATAAAACTCGTTACAAGAATGGGTATAATAATTTCAAAACATGTCACATCTAATTTAAATTTAAGAGGCAGATATTTGAAATAACCAGCAAACTTTCAGAATTTAATAGAACAAATTTTTTCGGAACAATTGTATTTATGTTGTTTATACACTTTTTTTCGAAAATTTATCATATTCTCTAAAAAGGAAGAAATAAAATTTTTTTAAAAAAAACACAACCGACTACAAAATCACTACAAAGTAAAAAATAATTTTAAAAATACTTTTCCTTTTAATTTCTTGGTCATATTTGATAATTTATTTAAACATATTATAATATATGAAAACTTATTATCTTACTTTTTTTCTTATTAGTTTTATTATCATAAATATATTATTTTCTTGATGAATACAAATGCTTTGAAGTTGGGGCTTCTGATTAAAAGTCTGATTATATTAGCGCCGACCTTAAAAGCTTTTGTATTCATCAAGAAATTAATATATTTATGATAATAAAACTAATAAGAAAAAAAGTAAGATAATAAGATTTCATATATAATAATATGTTTAAATAAATTATCAAATATGACTAAGAAATTAAAAGGAAAAGTATTTTTAAAATTATTTTTTACTTTGTAGTGATTTTGTAGTCGGTTGTGTTTTTTAAAAAAATTTTTTAAAAGCTACGAGCAGTAATGAAAAACTTCGAAGTTTATGAAAAAATTGATCGCACATTCGTACCAAAGAACTTAGGCACAAAAGTCCCGAGTATGAGGCACTGACCTGAGTCTTAATTGTAATGTACCTAAAAAGTACTCGATGTTTCAACTGAAATTCGCCCAATATTTTACTCACATTCCTCTAAAAATTGTTCAAAATATCCGACTATATTTTGACACAAAATCCGACGAGTGCCAGATTAGGTCTTCGTTCGGACAATGTGTCTAACCAAGGTGTTAAAGAACTAGCACTTCTTTCGGTGCATGTGTGGGACATTTACCCACACGAGCACTGTATACTTATCTGCTATTTTATGGACACAAGATATGAAATTGTTTCTCGGGGTCAAATATTCGAAAATTTGCAAAAAAAAAATATCGATTTTTTTAAAATTCTGCACTAGAATACTGGCTTAAAACCACAAAAGCTGTCAAATTGATGAATAAAAATATTTGTATATCATTCCGAAATTTATATCCAAACTCTGGAATCCATTCCGAAATTTCACCAAAAGTAGTTGATCACATTAGTTGTACCACATATAAGTCCTCAATACTGTAATTAATCCCAAAACTTATTCAGCCCTATTCTGAATGAAATTTCTCCGGGAATTGAAAGAGGGAGTTTTAATTTTTTAGACAGGGAATAATGCTTTTAAAGATTTTTTTCTTGTAATCTTTAAAATTGACCGGGAATGTAAATACTTGCATTCAAATTTTTCAAAAATTCTGCGAACATTGTTAAAAATGCAAAAATTCCCTATTTCAATTCCTGGGGAGATTCCATTCAGAATTGGGCTGATTATGTTTTGAATTCTTATTAAAGTTTCTCTTAATATAAGTATAAAGTCTTGTAAGTAATTTACCACAACAATAAAATCTATATAAATAAAAATTAAATGGTGTTCGTTGGATTCCGATGCACTCATGAACGGCTCGACCAACCGATTTGGATGAACTTTTCTTTATTTTGTTAATATTTATCCGAGGATGGTTTGTAAAAAAACCTTATGTCACACCCTCTTCTACCGCCCACAAATCATTTAAAATACTATATTTCAGACGTTTTTGGTCATATACGACTGAAATTTGGTAATTAAGTTTGTATGCTTACCGTCGGCAAGTGTACTAAAAATGGGCGCGGTGGCACTATAAATACGCTCACTTTTAAGAAATCATTAAGACATTAAAACTTCCGGGCCGATTGCGCTGAAATTTTGGCAGTAGATTGATTTCGAGAACGAGATGGCTTACGGGAAAAATGTTTGCCACACCCCCTTTTACCGTCCACAAATAACTGGGCCTGCTAGTATTAAATAAAAACAAAAATAGTCCATATATATCGAGTCAGAACAAAGTGAACATCAGCATAGCAAGCTAAGCTAATTCAAATATTTAAAACAAATGTAACGGTATCTCTCTCAAATTGGTTAATAATGTTGTTTGTTTATGTTTCTGCATCATTCGCATTTGTTAAAGTGAGGTTGTAAGTAAGAAAACTTTTATAAAATGCATAGCTAAACTTCTATTGAAACACGGGAATTAGTCATAAAATTCCATAAAGAAGGAAAATCATTTCGCGAAATCGCTTCAATTATTGATAGAGGTCATATTACCATCAAAAAATCATTGCCCAATACAATTTAGAGCACTAGAAAATCGACAATGTGCTGGCAGACCAAAAAAACTCTGTGAAAACGCAACGCGATCAGTAGTCAGAAGAGTGCGAAAAGATGCAATTGAATGCGCAATAAAAAAAAAACGTAGATTTGTCCGCATCATCAGGAACCAACGTTAGTGCCAGTACAATAAGTCAGTCGTACATCAAATGCAAATAGTCTATTTGGAAGAGTCCCTCAAAAAAGCAGCTTATAAATATTAAGAAAAAATCAAAGGCTACGCATGGATTTTGCTTAAAGTATGAAATACTAAAAATTAATTTTGGAAAAACATAGTTTTTAGTGATGAAAGCAAATTCCTAATTTTTGAAAAGAAAAAATTACAAAAATATGGAGAAGCAAAAATAAGGAGTTCCAGGACGAAAATATTACCTCTACCATAAAGCATGATGGGGGCTAGGTGATGGTGTGGGCGTTTATGGCGGCAAACGGAGTAGGACATTCAAGGTTTATTGACAGTCCAATGAATAAATTTGATAAACTTAATATTTTAAAAGAACATTTGCCGGCCAGTATTACGAAATTAGGAGTGGATCGCTTTCGGATGCTTCAGCAGGACAACGATCCGAAACATACAGCCAAGGTAGTGAATGAATGGCTGCTGTACAAAGCTCCAAAACAGCTGGATCACCCCCTCAATCACCGGCCCTCAACCTGATAGAACATTTGTGGAAACATCTGGATAGACAAATAAGAAAGAAGACGATACCCAGCAAGGACTCGCTAAAAGCCGTTTTACTTGAAGAATGGCATAAAATTTCATCAGACGTAACAACGAAACTGGCGGAATCAATGCCGAGATGGTTGAAAGCCGTCATTTCAGCACGAGGAAGACATAAAAAATATGAATAATTGTATTGAAATTATTTTTTTTTATATATTTTTTTAGAGCATAAAATATTAATTTCAAATATACTTAAACTGTTTATAAAATTACTTTTTAAAATATTGAAATAAAGTAAAAAGTATTCAAAAATATGGTGTACACTTTGTTTTGACGTTAACTGTATGTGCTCAAACTTTTGATCTGGATCATTCCTTTTCATTTTTACTCTTGAGCTTATATTGCGTCACATCTTCTCGAAGTTGCGTCGAACACTAATCGGTCAGCATACCAACAATAACTAATGAAACAGCTGTAGAATAACTTGTAACAAAGTTTTATTTTTCGTATGTTCAGGGGGAAGATCCCCCTTGTTCTACCTTCGCTACGCCCATGTCAGCTCATATATTTGACCCCTCTTGGAGTCCAGTTGCGAGAGATATAAACTATTTTCGACAGTTTTTGTGTTTTTTATGAGGCAGGTGTGTTCAGAAGAAATGTTGAGGGATGAAAAATAATATGACCAGCTCATATATTTTACCTCTCTAGGAGTCCATTTGTGGGAGATATAAACTATTTTCGACAATTTTAGCAATTTTTGTGTTTATTATATGGGACCCAAAGAAGTGTGGCAGATAAGGAGTAGGTGTATTCAGAACAAATGTTGGGCAAAAAATAATAGGACCAGCTGATATATTTGCCCGCTCTAGGAGTCTATTTACGAGAGACATAAACTATTTAGAGCATTTATATTTTTTCTATTTTTGTACGAGGACCCCCCCAAACGGGTGCTAGATAAAAAGGTATGTTGAAAAAAATGGTGGTGAAAGGACCTGGGTCATAGATTTAACCCCTCTAAGGGGCACTCCGGTAGAGCTATGAATTAGTGGAGTGAGTGCAAAAATTGTAGTGAATTGAGTTTGTCAATGCCAAAACTCGCTAGCGAGGAACTTTGCATGAGTTATTCGCAACGACAATTAATCATGCTGATTGTGGAATCCGGCGGATCAGTTGCGATGGGAAAATTACTCGAACTCGTTGGTTTATCGTTTGTAGAAACCGGCGAGCAAGTACTGTGCGGATCGATAACAAAGTTGGCGGATTCAAAGTAAAAAAAGCTATTGTTGAAAACGCAGTAGATCCGCACTCCATACAAAATTAATTACTTTTCATCCGCAACAAGCTTGGTGCGGATTTGAAAAAAAGTTTTGATTAATGGAATGTGGTACAAAATCTGTGAATCTGCGGTAGAAAATCTGTTTAGTACTCCCATTTTTTTTTCAAATTATAAATAAAAAATATAAAAAGCATAAAACAATTCGTTAGAAAAAATCAATTTCACATCTAGATAGAGTTTTCAAAATATGCATACGCGGCTTATGTAAGTGTTAAAAGCTGTTTTTCTCATCGTCTAAAAAACTACACTGTTTGGAAAGTATTTTAAACATATTTATTTAATGCATTCATTAAATACTTACATTGACACCTTCGTTTTGTTTATTTGTTTATTAGTTTCCACTGTTTTGCATCTTTACTCGCTGTTTTTCGAAGCGAGTTTTGCGGATTGGTACTGCAGTTCACTCGCACGGTTTCAACAATACAATTATTTTTAAAAGTGAAGGGAGTGCGGATCGGATCGACTCCTGCCGCAAATGATCCGCCGTTTCCATAATCAGGGTGAATATATTTTCGCTCTCTGCTTTCTTTATCCCTCAAAAACAGCAACACATACGGTTCTTTTAGTTTAGCTATGCAACGGAATTATAATAGGTGTGTTTCCGTACTCTACACTGTGTAAGATTTGTGTAAGTTCAAACTGAGAGAGTAAAGATGAAATGTGAGAATAGTTGCAAAAGTACGAAAACAGCTTCTAGCTAGTTTCAAGCACAAAACAGATGATTTTTACTACAGACACGTCAAACGTAAATTGCGCCAATTAAAATTATCGTCAATTTGTTTGTGAAGTTGATGCTTGTTCTTCTTGTTGCTTGTTCTTACTTTACTCGGAGTCTTGAGTTCTAGCACTCTCTGTGCACTTTGTGTGCTCGAGAGAGCGGTTTTATGCTTGTTCTTCTTCTCTCATTTTAAGCACAGAAAGTACGGAAACAGAAAATAGTGTCACACAAGCTACACAGTGTGAGTACGGAAACACACCTAATATTCATGCTCATCTTAATGCAATCGTAGTGTATTGTTTGTGTTCAAATACACAAGCTAGAACGCTACAGAATAATGAGTGAAGTCACGCTACACAAAGTTAACGTACTGTTCTCTAAGCAACGCTGCAGTAACCTAACGAACGCGACGTTTATCGTCTATTTTCGTTCCCTGGCTCAAAGAGCGAACTAGAATTGGTTTATGAAAATTGTCCCACTCTTAATCTTATTAGGAATAATCGTTGTGTGTTGTCATGTACAGTGAGCCGAAAATAAGAAAGATATACACTCAACTCTATTTTTACACGGTAGATACGTTCCTAAACGTGTAAAAAAACGTGTAAAAAAATTCGTGTAAAAATAATACGCACACGTGTGGGCATAAACCGATCAGATTTGAATAAATCATAAAAATTGTTGGTGAAAAAATTCTTTTCATCGTGCAAAACCGAAAAGGTCTTGTTAAAAAATGTTGATGGACCGTGTTATTTCAAAATCGTGCAAAAAAAAAGACCGTGTAAAAATAGAGTCGAGTGTATATAGAAAACAAATTTGTAATTGGCTTTAACGTTCGCAAAGTTGTAAAGTTTCTCCATCTCACTATGGCACATGAAAGCACAACTCGAGCACTTTAGAGTACTATTTTTAAATTTCTGAAAAATATAAATGGCAGAGCTAACTTCACTTAACTTCACCACCTTATAAAAATATTATAATCTATTCGATGTGGCACATAATAGCACACATCGAGCAAATTTCAACACATTCTTTATTAATTCATAAATAATACTGGTCGAGTCAATTTATGCTCATTATTATATTGAAATTGTTTGAAAACTGATACAGAATGATTTACTCGACCCGGTAATATATACGTCTCAAAATACTTATTTTTTAAGATTTTTGTTAAAATAAAAAATAAAAATTTATTTACATTCATACCTTACAGCTGGAGCACAAGAAACACTACAATGACGAAACCGAAGAACGTTTTCGCATGAAAATTTTTAATGAGAACAAACACAAGATTGCCAAACATAATCAACGCTACTACTCCACCGGCGAGGTTTCCTACACAATGGCTTTGAATAAATATGCCGATATGCTGCATCATGAATTTAAACAGACAATGAATGGCTATAATTACACGCAAAGAAATCTTTTAAGGTAAGCATTAAACGATCTTTATTATAGATTTCTACTTATTCCTCCCTTATTCTTTTATTAAAATAGATCCAATGAAATACAGCTTGGCGCTACTTTTATTGAACCCGCCAATGTTGTTGTACCGAAATCAGTTGATTGGCGCGATTCTGGTGCTGTGACCGGTGTCAAGGATCAAGGTGAAACTAACTTACTGCTTTAATTTATTAACAAAATTTATTAACTTACATATTCCATTCAGGCCATTGTGGCTCCTGCTGGGCCTTCTCGTCCACCGGTGCTCTCGAGGGTCAACATTACCGCAAGTCTGGTGTGCTGGTCTCACTCTCCGAACAGAATTTGGTCGATTGTTCGACCAAATATGGCAACAATGGCTGTAATGGCGGTCTTATGGACAATGCTTTCAGCTACATTAAAGAGAACGGTGGCATTGATACTGAAAAATCTTATCCCTATGAGGGCATTGATGACTCCTGTCACTTTGTTCGCAACGCTGTTGGTGCCACCGATAAAGGTTTTGTAGATATACCCACAGGTGATGAAAGGAAAATGATGCAAGCTGTTGCTACAGTTGGACCTGTGGCTGTCGCCATAGATGCATCACACGAATCATTCCAATTCTATTCGAAGGGTGTGTATAATGAACCCGATTGCAATCGTGAAGAATTGGATCATGGTGTTTTGGTTGTTGGCTACGGCACCGACAGCAAAGGTCGTGACTACTGGTTGGTAAAGAACTCTTGGGGCACCACCTGGGGTGACAAGGGCTACATTAAGATGGCACGCAACAAGGACAACCAGTGTGGTATCGCCACTGCCTCAAGTTATCCACTTGTTTAAGACTTCGGTTATCATTCACTTTACTTGATATTCTTTTTAACTTTTTTTTTTATTATTACTTTCGTATTCTTTTAATTATTTCATGAAAATTGGATTCTCTTTCTGAAGTATTTATTTTTTTTATTATTATTATTATTTTATTACATCAAAATCAAATGTTTGTGAAATTTAATTTTATTATATATAAGTCGTATGCTTTATTTAAAGTTTTAAAGTAACTATTAAAAGTTTTTCCTTTATAATTCCATTCTTTTTCAACTTAAAGTTATTTGCATAGCTCACCGAGACTGTTAATAAAATCAAAGAATTATATATAAAATAAAGAATTGAAAAAAATAAGTTTCTTATTTTTGTGAAAATAAGTCATTATAGCTAGAAACTTAAGCGACAAATTTGCAAATTTGTAAGTACATGAAAGTTAATTTCACAAAATTTCGGCATGATCAAATTTACAAGGGAAAAACAGTTTAAAATTACCGTTAAAAATACATCAGCTTTAACTCTCAGGTTGAAGTTAAGTTATGACAAAATTTGTACATTCATAAATCGCGGTGATTTTTAATAAAAATGTTTCTCCTGCGGCAATCATTCTTTATGATATCAACAATTTATTAAAAATTGCAGCGATTTTCAATACATACAAATTTTTCGCCTGCGTGCTCATTCTTTTTATTATTTTCATAAATAACTTTGCAAAAATTTACACGTTTATCTAAAACGATTTATCAATGTCGCTTATCATAAAAATAAATGTGTAGTAAATCTTTATACAATTACCTTTTTTTAAATCAAAAATAATTGTGGAAAAAGGCGGAACACTTGCGGCAGGAGTTGGTCCGATCCGCACTCCCTTCACTTTTCAAAAAATCATAATCAAGAAATATGCAAAACAATGGAAACTAGAGTAACATAATGCGGCCCATATACGCTGCGACCAAAACAAAGCTGGGAATGTAACCTGTTTCGGGGTTCCCAAACGCCTTAACGACTATTGTCGCTGTAGTTAACTAGCGAAAACAGTCATTTACTATGAAACTGTGCATGCACAATGATCGATAACGACAACTACGATTATCGTTAACTGTTTGGGAGTCCCGCTACTGAAAGCGATATTTTCACAAATTTTGCCACACACGCAACCGTCAATGAGTTGCGAAACTTCGACACACACGCTGCGACTTCGTTCTGATAAACGTCAAAACTTCCAGGTTACACTTCCAGCTTTGCTTTGGTTGCAGTGTGTATGGGCCACATAAGGAACATGAAAGTTTAAATGTAAGTATTTAATGAATGCATTATGTAAACATGTTTAAAATAATTTCCAAAGAGGAAATGGATACTATTGCGTTGTTTTTTAGACGTTGAAAAAAACAGCTTTTAACGCCTACATTAGCTACATGTGCATATTTTCAAAACTCCATCTAGATGATCTAGTGAAATTGATTTTTTCGCTAAAATTTTTATTTCAGATCCGATTTGGATGTTGGAAAAAACGCAGATAAAGGTTAAATTAATTTTTTGTTAAAATGTACAAAAATTAATTTTTATATTTATAACTGAAATTTTAGCTTGACGAAATTGAATAGTAAGATAAGATCTTTTTTTGATGAATTATTTTATGCTTTTTATATTTTTTATTCATTTATTTATAATTTAAAAAAATTTTGACGACCAAACAAATCTTTTACTACAGATTCGAGATCAGCGACCTTAAATTATCGCACCAAACTTGTTGCGGATAAAAAGTGAGTAATTTTGTATGGAGTGCGGATCTACTGCGTTTTCAACAATCTTTTTTTTAATCCGAGTTCGCGAACTTTGTTATCGATCCGCACCGAACTTTCTCGTCGGTTTCTACAATCGATAAAACAACGAGTTCAAGTAATTTTCCCGCCGCAACTGATCCCCGGATTCCACGATCAGCATGATTATTTATTTTTCAATCACAAATTTGTATTTTATATATTATATTTCTCTATGCATTGATACTCATTTTGTCTGCTGACTTTGAGAATTTGATTATTTGTTTTGGGTTGAGTGTTTTGCTTGTGGTTTTCGATAAAAATTAGAGATGAAATCGATTTCTACGTAATTCGAATATTATTTTAACTAAATTATCTTCAAATGAGGTAATTCGCTTGTCAAAATTTTCATGGAAAATTACTTAATTCGGAATATAATTCAGCCTCAAATTACGAATGGTTGTGGTGCCATGTGGTGCCATGAGAACGTGCTATAATCCTTAGCATGGTATAATAAGGCAGTGTTAGTAGTTAAAATTCTCTCTTGTGGTGGGTACAGCACTTGTCAAAATCAGGCTTCTACGAATAATATGTATAGAATTTATAAAAAAGGCTTTTACGAATAATATTTATTAAATATATACGCGGCTAAACTTGAAAAAAATAAGAATTCATAAAATTTCGAAAACCCAATTGGAGTGGTGTGGGTGTCAAATAATACCTACTGGGAGTTAAATCATAGTTCAAAGCTATTTTGTAGAAAAACCAGAAACAGCTGTTGCCAAACAATTCGGCTGCTGACGATTAATGCAACGAAAACAAAAAAAAAAAAAATAAAAGAAACACGAACAAAAAAATAACGTCAGCTAAAGACATCGGTGTCAGTTATTGCAGCGAGAAAAAAGCCGGCTGACAATTTTTACCATATTTTGACGAATTGGCAACTAGAAAGTAAAAAACAAATTACTCCAATTAAGAGTAAAAAATAAATTTTAAATAATAAAATAAACAAAGCACTTTTGCAACGTGCTAAAAACAACAGTCGAAGCAGAGTAAAGCAGGGAATTTAGTTAAAATAGCTGGCTAAGCAAAGCTCGAAAAGTAACAACGTGGAGGCGCTGAAATGTAAGTGATTCATTCATCAACACATTGCAATATTTGTGAGCTAATTGCGAAAATTTACCTGCAGCTCGCTCCGGTTTACGACTAGCTAAGTGGAATGCTTCACTGACTGCAATCCCGAGCGGGGTCGTCAACCCTAAGATGACCGAAAAAGTGACAAAACTCGCGCTTGCTAGTCGTTTGATTGTGATATTGCTGCAGTTATTGAGCAATAACTTGGCGCCAGATTATAAACCTGACGTTTTTCGTGCTCCACCCAAATCCTTTACATTTCAAAAGAATTTTCTTATAAGCTTACCTACAGCTGTATCTGCTAATGTAGCACCGTTTCTGCGGCCGAAAATAGATGAACAACTCAACAACTTAGCTGGTGCATCTTCAGAAAACACAGACTCTTTCTTGGACAAAACAATTAACTTCTGCCTGCACGGTCTACGTCATTGGGATGGTGAATACTTTCTTCACATTGCTGAGCACACCTACAGCTATGAGAACACTTTGGCCTTTTATCCGCTCTATCCGTTGGTGGTGCGCATGCTGGCAAAATTTTTTAACATTCTAAGCTTGTTCATAGGCTTGAGTGTATCATTGCGCAGCTGGACGCTTATTGTGGCTGCAGCACTGAATGTCTATTGCTTTTGTCGCGCCGCATCCTGTCTGTACGAACTGACGCAGCGTATTTTTGGTGATGCTAACAAAAGCTGGAATGCAGCGCTACTGTTTTGCTTTAATCCGGCCTCAATTTTCTTCTCGGCCGCCTACTCGGAGGCGCTCTTCTGTTGGTTATCACTGCAACTGATGCTGGAGTGTGTTACAGAAATGCGTGCATTACGCATAACAACAACACTGGCACTAACCATTGTTAGTCGTTCGAATGGACTGGTCAGTGCAGGTTTTCCCATATATTTCTATTTGCGCAAATTGATATTGCGTCCTGTGCAGGACAATTTTATGATTATATTTAGATGGTTATTCTGTTTTGTAATGGCACTGATACCGCTGACGGTTTTTAATTTTTATGCATTTCAGCAGTTTTGTCAGACCAATCATGCCGTGTCGCATGCACCAGAAGTTGTGGCCTATGCACGTGCGCGCAACTACGTACTTGCAGGTAATCGGCAACCACAAAATTCACCCTGGTGCGAGAAGTCATTCCCCTTTCCGTATTCCTACGTACAATCGCATTACTGGCACGTTGGATTTATGCGCTACTATGAGCTTAAGCAGCTACCAAATTTTTTACTAGCATTTCCTGTGCTCGCTTTTATCATTAATCATTGTTACAAATATTTTAAGCATGTTTCGCGCTCACTTCTGCCAAAATATCCTTATCGTCATTTGCTGGACGAGTACAAATCCTTGCCGTTTGTTTTGCATGCGCTCTTTTTGGCACTATTTTGCACATTTTTTGTGCACATACAAATTTCGACACGTCTGCTGTGCTCGTCGACGCCTTGCTTGTATTGGTTTGCCGCCGATTATATGCCAAAGACTTTGGATCAAGTCAAGCTAAGGTCTAAGACTGGCTTTATATTGGTTTGGTTTGGCTTCTACTGCGTTCTGGGCACGGTAATGTTTAGTAATAATTTACCCTGGACGTGAGAAAAAAAGTGAGGTGTAAGCTCACGAAAGTAATATTCATCCATTAAAAAAAAGAAAAAAAAAAATATACTGAACTGAAGTTTTTAATAATGCATATAAAAACTTAATTAAAAATTAAATGTTTAAAAATCTAAAATTTATTTTACATAAAATTATCAATGGAAAAATATATGACAAATCAACTGGTAGCTATTAGGAATAGCTTAGTTGTATACTATGTGTTCAAAACTACACCCAATCTAAAAACAAAATCTTAAAACTTTAACTTTGAAATGGATACATTTTCCAGTATTTGAAAGAAATTAAAAAACGAAATGCCAAATCTTAATAATAAACACTCCTTTCAGCAGCTTTTTCTTAGTATTAAAAAACCTCTATGTTTTAAGCTTTACATACATACATAACTATTTTTATTTTCCAAGTTTTATATATATATTTTAAATTGTTTTCTTATCTTATTAAATTAGAATTGTAATGAACTGATTGAAAACAAATTTTTTAAGCCTAAAATTATTCGTCATATTATATAATTAAATAAAAACAAATAAAAATTGTATGCTATTCAAATATTGAAAAATTATATATAAAAAGGGATAAAGGGAGGCCCATGTTATATAAACCTTCGTTTAACGTTGCACGTGACACCACCTACTTGCTTACCCGCTCTCTTTTAAGATATGTGTTTTGGACAGAGTTGTAAAGGAATAAATTCAATTTGATTTTACTAATAAAAAGAAGAATCAGTGATTAACGGAATAAGAATTCCTTTAATGAATCTAAAATTGATTCATTTCAAAGTCAATAATTAATTTTGGTTACACAAAATAATGAAAAAAAAAATTTTATTCTATGCTATTCACAAACATTTTTTGAATTTTCAATTATTCTTTTTTTTTAACTATTTCTCTTTTGTTATTCTTTATTAATTTGTTATTCATTATTTATTTTGTATTCATTATTCATCTGTTATTCATACTCATTTCATATTTATTCAATTTAAGTATTTTCAATTATTTGTTTTAACCATTATTCTTTTTTTATTCATTATTAATTTGTTATTCAATATATATATTTTATTCATTTGTTATTATTTATTAATTTTTTATTCATCATTAATTTTTTATTCATTATTGATTTCTTATACTTTATTAATTTTTTACTCATTATTCATTTGTTATTCATATTCATTTGTTATTCATTCAAACTTAAGCCATAAATAAAAAATTAATAAGCATTAACAAATAAATTATGAATAACAAATGAATAATGAATAAAAAATTAATAATTAATAAGAAACGAATAATGAATAAAGAATTAATAACAAATAAAACACAAAACTCATAATGAATAAAAAATGAATAATCTTTCTACTAACGCCTCTGACCTTCAGTATTGTTGCTACATGCGAAGGCAGACAACTGTTCTAGTAAAGTTTAACAATGTTAAACAGCGTGATGATTTAATGAAGCAGTACTTTAAGAAGCGGAACTTAAAACTATGTGACATCTTAGGTGGTGATCTGCAATCTTGGGTCTATGTTAATGACCATTTCACGCCGGCGGCTAGTAAACTAAACTTCACATGTAGGAAGCTCTTGAACGAAAAGAAAATCAAACAATTTAAAATACTTAACAAAGATTTACCTCTATCGAGAATCACCATGCTTGATGGTAGTATCAAAACATTCAGTCTTAAAGAGATTTGTTCAATTTTTGATGCTGCTCATTTGCCAGTTTTTGTACCAGCTGGAACGTTGGCACAGGATGAATCCAGATTGGTATAATGAATTTTTTGATGCTGCTCACTTGCCTTTTTTGCTGGAATTGTTATAAGCTGGGCACAGGATGAATCCATGGTGGAGTAAGGCTGTCTCGTTACCCATCATTAATCATAAATCATTTTCTTCTTCTATGTCAAGTTACTATCTGAATTTTTGTTTTTACTTTTAATTTAAAAACTTGTATAACTTTATTCTATAATCACCTTTTCTAAAATTTTTTTACTTTGAATTTAAATTCTTGCATTTCGTTTTTATCCCATCTTATACTTTCTTTTATAGTTATTTTTCGGTTTTTTAATTTTGCTCAAATATTTTGTAGTATTATATCTTTTTAGTATTTTTCGACCAATGAATAAGTCGTGATACGTATTTCTATGAAATTTGATTTTTTTGTAATATGTCCATTTGCGATATTATTTTTAAGTAATCGTATTTTAAGTTTAGCTTTAATTTATTGTGCCTATAATCGACCCCCTTACTTTTTCTCAATTTATGAACCCTCCTAGCTTTAATTTAGGATCCGTTATTAGTGACAATTCCATTGTTCAATCTAAACTTTGTGTGAACAAGTCCAACTTCAATGTTGGTCATGTCAACTGTCAAAGCATCAGACCTTCTTTTGCTTCATCAAAGCTAGACGAAATCAAAGGTATTCTTAGTGGATGCTTTCTGGATGTTGTTGCTTTTACAGAAACCTGGCTTAAGCCCCATATTTCGAATAGTGCTATTGATATCCCTGGTTATTCTGAATGTAGAAATGATCGCCCCAATGCTAGGGGTGGTGGTGTGTGCCTTTTCATAACCAAAAAAATTAAGTTCAAGGTGGTCACTAGTCCACAGGAATACGGTGTCTGTGAGTCTCTTTTCGTTGAGTTGTGTCTACACTCTCATAAAATTCTGCTTGGAGTTGTTTATTTACCTCGTGGTGATATTGCCTCTTTTGAAGGATTGTTAGGTGACCTGTTTGTTAGGTATTCGAATGTAATTGTGGTTGGTGACTTCAATCACAATGTCTTTGACATATTAAAATCTGCTAGTCTGCGTTCCATGTGTCTTCGTTGTAATTTGTCTAGTGCGCACAATTCACTACCTACTCATTATGATGTTCATCATAATTCAACGTCACTTATCGACTATTTTTTGATAAGTGATCCTTGTAAAGTTATGCTTTCTGGACAAATGTACTCTGCTGCTATCTCTCACCATGCTTTCATTTATACTTCGTTTGACTTCCCTTGCATTCAAGAAGATGAATTTGTTGAATACCGTAACTTCAATGCGTTGAATCTTTATAATATCAACTCCTTTCTATCTAGTGCTGACTTTAGTGATATGTATTCCTCTAATGATGTTGATGCGCAACTCGTATTTTTAAACTCTATCTTAGCTGAGGCTTTGGATTTGGTTCCAGTTGTACGGTTTAAAGTTAAGAATAAAAACGTGGTTGAATTTGACTCTAGGGAAATTAGATATGCGAAATCATTGCGTGATCTTACGTTCAAAGCATTTACATTAGATAAATCTGAATTTAATTGGAAAACCTTCTGTAAATATAGGAATCGTCTAAAATATACTTACAGGAAAATAAAAAGAAACATTGGATCGCGAATTTTCCAGAATAACAATTGCAAACAAATTTGGAATAATTTAAGAAACTATGGCTGCCTAAATAAAAGTGTGTCTCTTGATGATGTGGATGTTGATTCTATTAATCATTACTTTATTAACCACCAAACAATAAACAATCTTTCTCCTATCAATATTAATGAATACACTGATGTTGACGGTTCTTTTTATTTTAGAAATATTAAAGAGAATGAGCTTGCAGTAGCGTTTTGTAGAGTCAAATCGAATTCGATTGGGTATGACAATATCCCCTTAAAATTTTTAAAAATGGTACTGCCTTTGATTTTCAATCATGTACTGTACTTTGTTAATAATATCCTTACAACATCCAAATTTCCTTTGTCTTGGAAAGTGGCAAAAGTTGTGCCTATTTCCAAAAGCAATTCCTCTATCACCTTGGATAATTTAAGACCTATAAGTATTCTTCCGGCTCTCTCTAATGTTATGGAAAACATAATTAAAATACAGATTTTGGAGCACACAAATCGTCTCTCCCTGCTTGATGATAGTCAGTCAGGTTTTCGAAGTGGCTATAGTACTTCTTCACTTTTACTTGGCCTAACTGACTCTATTAGAGAAAATGTAAATTGTAACAAAGTAAGTCTCTTAGTGTCCCTTGACTTTTCTAAGGCATTCGACAAAATAAATCATTTAATGCTGATTAAAAAACTGAAGTTACAATTTAAATTTTCTAATGCCGCTTGTAAGTTAATTTTTTCTTATTTATCTGAGCGTAAACAATTTGTCTCATTGAATAATAATAACTCGGGGTTACTTAATATTGTGTCCGGTGTGCCACAAGGTTCAGTCCTCGGTCCACTGCTATTTATGTTTTTCACCAATGACTTTGTTAATGTCTTGGACTTAAACCGGTGCAAACCATTTATTTTTGCTGATGATATTCTTCTGTTATTCACTGGTGAAATCCAGTTCTTAGATGCTCTGCAATCCTTAGTCAATTTTAATCTACAGCATGTTGCCTCTTGGGCTTCTGAACACTGCCTTGCCTTAAATGCGATGAAAACTAAGTGTATTCAATTTAACCCTTCTAGGTTTCAAACGGACCTACTTGATGTACGTATTAATAATGATAAAATTGACTTTGTTGACAGTCTTAAATGTCTGGGAGTTATCATTGATCAGAAACTTAACTTCGATAAGCATATTAATGTTATTAGTTCTAAAATTGGATTGACTTTAAGGAAGCTGTATAACGTTGGCTACTTTTTGCCGCTTCATGTCAAGTATAAACTAGGGCATGCCCTTCTAATGTCTAGCATAACCTACTGTTTTGAAGTTTTTTCTGGAACGCTTGCTGGTAATTTGAAAAGAATTGAACTTCTTGTCAACCGAATTGTACGTTATGTGTATGGGGTACGTCGTCGGGACCATATTTCTCCTTATGTCCTTAAATTCTTAAAAGTTTCCTTTAGTACTTTCGTCAAAGTTAGAATTTTGTTTTTCTTCTATAAACTTGTAGTTGCTAATGGTCCACGCTATCTGATAAAAAAGTTTTCCTTTAGCCGCTCATCTAGGAATACTCAATTAATTATTCCTCGAATATTGTCGTCTTTATTCGAACGGTCCTATGTGGTTCGTACAGTTCGTTGTTGGAATAGGTTACCTATTTATTTAAGAACCTTTTCTCTAACGCCTAACACATTTAGAAGCAAGTTAATTGAACACCTTCTAGCTTAGTTATAAACCGATAAATTCTTACTTAACTCAGTTTATCTTTTATTCATTAATTACTTTATAACCTTAGTTTAATTCTTTTTTTTTTTTTAAACTTATAACTGAAGGGATTGTCTCACTGCAAATGGGTATAGGATTGTTACTTTTATTGTTTTTGGTTTAGGCACTTACCTATATTTTTAGTTTTTATTTTGTATTCTTTTATTTTGTATTCTTTTAGTTTGTATTCTTTCGAGCATTTTTAGTTTGTATTCTTTCGAACATTTATAGACTCTTGTAATATATCTATTGGCCTAGAAGGCTTTTTATTACAACTGATGGATTAAATAAATAAATAAAATGAACAATAAATAAGAAATGAGTAATTTATAACAAATGAATAAGAAATTAATAAAAAATATGCGAGAAAACTACCGCAAAAAGAGAAGGGAAGAGAGGCGCCTTTTCAGACGCAAGATAAGAGAGCACGAAAAGCGTGATCGTGAGGAACTAGAGGTATACCAGGGCAATAAGAATGCTCGAAAATTCTTTCAATAGGTTAAGCGTCTTATCCAAGGTTTCAAGCCCGGAGCATCCACTTGTAGAGAAGAAAATGGAGATCTGGTTACAGATAGGCAGTGTGCGCTGAGCTTGTGGAGACAGCACTTCTCCAATTTACTTACTGGTGACGATTCCACCAATGCCGCCCATGGAGAGCGCAGCTCAGCGCCACCAATCAACGATGACGAAGTGGACGTACCACCACCTAGCCATGAAGAAGTTTGAGTTGCTATCCAACGACTCAATAACAATAAAGCAGCGGGTGCTGTCAGCTGAATTGTTTAAAACCGGAGGTGATGAATTGATAAGGCGCATGCATCAGCTCATCAGCAAAATATGGCTAGCGGAAAGCATGCCCGAAGATTGGAATCTCAGCGTACTTTGTCCTATACATAAGAAAGGAGACCCAACAATTTACGCCAACTATCGAGGTATCAGTCTTATTTCCATCGCATATAAGGTTCTGTCAAGCGCACTGTGTGAAAGATTAAAGCCGATTACAAAAACGCTGATTGGACCTTATCAGTGTGGCTTTGGACCTGGAAAGTCCACCACAGACCATATTATTACGCTACGACAAATCTTGGAAACAACTCACGAAAGTCAAATTGACACACATCTATTTGTCGATTACAATGCTGGGTTCGATAGCCCGAGAAGGGATTGCCTATACGCAACAATGTCTGAGTTCGGTATACCTGCAAAGTTGATTAAACTTTGCAGGATGACGTTGAGCAACACATGCAGCTCCGTCAAGGTAGGAAATGACCTCTCCGAAACTTTCAATACCGAAAGAGAATTCAGACAAGGCGATCCACTGCCTTGCGATCTCTTCAATATCATCATGGAGCGGATCGTACGAAAGGCCGGTGTGCATCGTAATGGCACCATTTTCTACAAAGGTATCCAGCTCCATGCGTACGCAGATGATATTGATATTGTCGGCAGAACCAAGAGAGATGTTACGAGAGGTGATGAAGTCGGCCGAAACTCGAACGCGGGTTGTTATGACCGCCTAAGTAAGTAAGTAATGAATAAAAAATTAATAATGAATAAGAAATTAATAATGAACAAAAAATTAATATAAAAACAAAATTAATAATGAATAAAAAATGAATAATGGATAAAAACAGACTATTTATGAAACTTTGTGGTTGGGCCCTTTTGGTTGAATCTAATTTCAATGATATTTTATTAAACAATTCATTTAAAAAATTTAATCAATTAACATTTTTTACATTTAACTATTTCACAACCAACTGACGATATTAAATATTATACTTTAAAAACACAATATTAACATAAAGATTTCTGAGAAGATTGACCAAAAGATCCCAAACACACTGTTTCATAAATAAAAATTTACAAAGAATTGGTCGCAACTAAAATATTATAAAAAAAAAAGAATAGTTGAACATTCTGAAATTCTTTGTGAATTGCATGATTTGTAAATAGCATTCATATGAATACAAAAATTGATTCATTATTCTGAATAACGAGAATGAAATGAAATTTCAAGGACTAGTAACTGCCGTCATAAGAAGGATTGCGGAATCTAAATTTTGCAAAATAAAAAGTCAATACTTCATGATTAAGTCATGGAATAATCAAAAAAATTTAGTTCGTCAGAATGGTTATAATAAAAAATTTTAAAATTATTTTAATGAATTTACCAATAATGCAAAAACTGTGGAATAAAACACTGTAGTAGTTGCCGCTTTTTGCTTGTTTCTTCTTCGATTTCAGGCAATTCGAAAAATTTAAAAAGCCGTATTTACATCACTTTTCACATCTATAAAGAAAAAAGTTTGCTTATTTTTAATTGAAATATCATCAAAACTATCTAACCGATATATAGGATCTGTATAGATCTGTTCCCGTACTTTTTGGACTAAAAATGGTATAACTGTCAAAAGCGTCAAAGTGAGAAAAAAAAATCTCAAAATAGAGCAAAACTCAAAAAAGTACGGGAACGCTTTTCGACCTAAAATAGTGTAAATTGCAAAATAAAGTCATATGTCAAAAACAGATTTGTTTGGTTCACCTCCAGCGCTGGCTTAATGATTAAAGATTTTTGGCAATATTGAAATTAATTCTGATATTAAAATTTATATACAGTTGTAACACAATTTCCCATATTTTTGGTGTCTATTCCAATATCTTTTATTTATTTTAAAGAGCTTTTGTTATTTTGCAATTTCTTTACTAACTTGTAAACAGCTGATTTTAATCAGCTTGACACTTATACATCAAAAAATCTTTATACTTCAAAATTAATTTCATCCCTCAAAGTAGTCCCCCGGATGCAATAGACTTGTACCAACGTTTTTTTAAATTTTCAAACCATGCTGCAAAGTCCTCTTCTGGTATAGCCTTCAATTCCTTCTTCGTTGCGGTTTTTATCCCTTCTATCGATCCAAAATGGTGTGCGCGGAGCAGAAGTCACATGGTGCTAAGTCATGCGAATATGGTAGTTGCAGAACGATATTGGTCAAATTTTTGGCGAAATGATCACAAATTACAAGTGTATGAAATTGAGCGTTTTGGCACCAATCGAGGTATCACTTTCTTGAGGCCCAAACGGTCACTCAAAATAGATATTCCAACAAGGTCAGTAAGGTCTCGCGCATTCAATCGACGATTTTGGAACACCACTTCATTGATTTTGTTGACGTGTTGCTCATCAGTTGATGTTGATGTTCGTCCTGGCCATGCCTCGTCTTCAACTCTTTTACGACCCTCTTTGGATATTTGTACCACTTACACACTCTTGTTTTCGATAGATCTTGCTCACCGAAGATCTCTGCAATATTTTCAAAAACGAAAAATTCACTTTTAGCAATTTACAAAAAGCATACGAAGCTCAAACACTAATGAATATTTTGGCGTGTAATTTGGCCCTATCGGAATCCGCAATAATTTTAATTCAAATTTCCCGGTATTTTTCGACCACAGAAGTAATACGGTATTTTTGACTGTTTTTTTAGATACTGCATTTTACTCTGGGATGATACCTAAATTTTGTGTAGATCCGACAATTAAGGTTAAAATTTTTATACTTGGGAACAAGAATTCGCGATTTTTACTTTATAAACTTAAAGCTGTTAGATGACAAGGAAAATGCAATGAAATCAGTTTTGATTTTGATGCTAGATGCCGCACTTCTACTTATAACGGCAGATTACATGTTAATGCGGTTAAAAAAAACTTTTTATTATTAACTTCAGCAGCTTCATGTCTTCAGGTAAAACATTAACAATAACCTAGTATAAGCTTCAAACGAAGATTTTACACTTAAACTTTATTTTATTAAACCCTTTTTTAATCTTAATAGAAAATACATATTAATTTCCCTTGTAGTTTTAGTTAAACCAAACCCATAGGGTGCAAATTGACCCCAAAATTAAAAAAAAAGACGGTGTTTCATATGAAAGCTTTGTTTAAACAAAAGGTACATCCTTTTTAAGGAATAATATTGCCCAAAAATAATAGAGATCAATAAAAGTACAAATAAGCCCAAAGTAATCCATTTTATGAGTCCCCAAAATGATCCCAAAAGTATTTAAATTACTTTTAACATATATATATTTTTTTTTTTTCCATACAAATAGCAAAAGTTATTGAAATTTACATGGTATTAATTTTTATTAGTTCAGATTGTTAAAAGTTCGTTATATAGAGAATTCGTTGTATAGAAATATTTATAACGACAACAAAGTTTTAAAGCAATGCAATATAACTAGTGTTATAACTAGTTCTATTAACTTCTTTCTGTATCCCGAATAGGTTACACATTCCTTAAATAATCAATGATTATAATTCATGGTGTAGGTTCGTTGATCTCAAATCATCACCGGCCATTCAGAAGTTAATGGTATGTTATTTATAAAGAAACCTAATACAAAAGCTTATCACTCTTGGGAATCGAATACTCTTTCAAGCCTCAAGTTCATCGATCAAAAACAACACAGAGATATTACAATTTTATGAAATGATTTCCTTGTTTTATGTTGAAACTTTTTCGTATTTGTATTTGGCTCATGAAATTAAATTTTTTTTTATAGTATATGCCAAAATTTAAGTTAAGTATTTATTGTAAGAGCTTACTTTTCATAAATAAATTATTTTTATTGTCATACCTAACTGACGTCTAAATATTTTAAGATATGACTAAATTCTGCAACGAAAATAAAAATAATTTCTTAACGTATTTCCACTTTGAAAGTTTCTTCGCAAGCATCTGCAATGGTTTTGTGAATTTTATTCACTTCAGCTTGGGTCAGGGTGCGTTCCATGTGCCTATAAACAATTCGAAAGCATACGCTGGACCTGCCGGTTTTGGGATGAGTGAAGTTGTCGAAGAGTGTAATCTAGAAAAAAAAAATTTAACAGTGATCACCCAACTTCACTTGAATAACATTTAACTGAGTTTTACCTGTTCGACAACATCACAAGCCACCGATCGTACCAAATCATAGAAATCGTTTGCCACAAAGCCCTTGTTAACTTCCACACCGGTTGGCAGCCAGAAAGATAAATCATTCGTGCACTGCGGGTAACTAGAGACGGGCTTGTATTTTGCCAATTTTTCCAAATTGCTTTCGCTGAATTGCGAGAGAAAACCACTGTCATTGGACCAGAAGAGTCGTATATCTGGTATATCAAACAAAACCATGGCCAAGCGTTCTAGACCCAAGCCAAAAGCGTAGCCAATAGAGTTTTGTACGCCAGCATTTTGCACTATTTCATGACGCATGATGCCGCAGCCCAATACCTCTAGCCACTTTTCCTTGTAATAGATTTCCAGTTCCCAAGAAGGTTGTGTAAACGGAAAGTAGGTATCAACCCAGCGATATTGCACGTTAGCACCGAATAGCTGCTTGGCTAAGCCCACGAGTGTTTGTTTCAGTTCGAGTTCCATTAGTTTAACAGCCTCTAAAGTATGACAAGGCTGCTTTGATGCTTCCAGACATTTGGCAGTGGAATAATTCATATGCTGTTTGCCCAGCTGCGACTGCCAGCTACTTTCGAAGATTTCCAAGTCTGGCGTGCGTTCAAAAAGCTTTTCTTTGCTTACCAAACGCACTCCGTCTACTTGATGGAATACGGGATAATGTGTGCTGTCGATTTCGTCGCGTCGATAAACTTCACCAACAACCAAAAAGTTGTCCAGTCCACTGGCAATCATTTCCAGCTGATGGGCTGTTGTGTGTGCACGCAACAGATACTGCTGATTGATGTAGTAACAATCAGATTTTGCGCGACTCACATGATCCGACGCTATAAGCAGATTGTCGAAATTCTGTTGGACTGTGACCGTAGGACTGAGATTATCATAGACCGAAAATAAAGGATTGCCGCGTGAGTTCTTGTAGGTACCATAGAAATAGTTGACAATGCGCTGTCTTAAAATCGAAAGCGGATGATGACGCTGCAGATGTTTGTTGAGACCCAGATAACTAAGTATTTTTGGTGTCACATTCGTCCATTTGTCAACTGCAAAGGCTTGACCATTGATTTCCAGTGTTTTCTGTTTTACTTCAGCTGGATTGGCAGCGTAGTGCCGATGTTGTAGCATGTATTGAGGAAGTCTTTGATGCAATGATTGTGGCGTTGGTACGGGCGCGGTGCTAATTTTTTTTGCCAGCTGCTGACAAAAGCGCAATTGTGACCACATTCTGAATAATTTCATAAAATACAAAAACCTTAAGGTCCATTAAAACTCAACACAAAAGGCTGTAATTATATCATTTTGAGAATCAGCTGTTTTCACAACAGCTGCTTATGTATGGTGACCTTTATGGTATTTGTAGTGATGAGCTTTCAACTAGGTGAGTTTTTGTAAGTGAGTTTTACATGATGCCTTAAACAATGAAGCGAATCAGGATTAACGCATGTAAGCGGACGTTAAAGCTTGGATGCATGGAAGCATGAAGAATGGACACTTAAATGTTGTTATGGGTTAAATTGGGTCTTATTTACAACCAAAGTTATGTTTTCGAGATCAAGGTATGTGTTGCTTTCTGAAGAAAACAACTAACAACAACAATACCCTTTGTATAGAGTGGCAATCATAGCTGAGCTCGAAAATATAACTCCAAATTAATAATTGAAAAATAATTAGAGTTACAAACATAACACAAAAACTTATGAAAAAGAGGTCGAATAAATTTACAAATTAAAAATTAGTACTTTAGATAGTGTTGTCAAATATTCATGTCTGTATGATTGAATGTAGTCTGGCCAGATCCCTTTGTCGTTTTCATTTTGTGGTAAGTTGTTGTTCTTCTATTTTCACTGTCCGTCTTAGTTTCAGCAGCCTGCTGATATTGAACTATGACTGTCAAGTCTGTCTAGTCTTCTGTACAAAGGGTATTGTTGTTGTTGTTGGTTGTTTTCTTCAGAAAACAACACAGACCTTGAGCTCGAAAATATAACTCTTAATTACTTACTTAGTTACTTACTTAGGTTGCCATACCAACCCGTGTTCGGTTTTCGGCCGACTTCATCAGCTCTAGCCATGCGCCTCTGCTTTGCGCGCGTCTTCTCCATTCGGATACACCAAGTGCGATTAGGGCTTCCTCGGCCTGGTCCATCCAACAGAGGCATGTTCTCCCTCGTCGTCGTTAACCAGCAACCCTTGCCACGAGCACTTTTTTCGTTGGAGCTTTGTGGTCCATACAATGAACATGACCCAGCCAGCATAGTCGCTGCACAGATATACGCCGAACTACGCCAATGTCTTCGTAGAGCTCATACAGCTCGTGGTTCATTTGGATGGGATAGTCATCGCGGACTCGAACAGGACCGAAGCGGCTACGTCAGTTTGCGAAACTACCCATGCCTCAGCGCCATAAAGCAGCACAGGTAGAACGAGCGTCTTGTAGAGTGTTCGTTTTGTCGATCGAGAGAGAGCTCTGGAACTTAGTTGCTTACTGAGCCCGTAGTAGCACCTATTAGCAATTTTTCAGTTGTCGCTTTATCTCTAGGCTGATTTTGTTGTTATTAATGGTGGTACCAAGGTATACAAACTCGTGGGAGTCTAGACGCCGAGCTTCCTTGCTTGTAGACATCATATACTTTATTTTACCTTCATTTATCGCCAAACCCACTTTGGCTCGTTCCTTTTCGAGAGCGGTGAAAGCAGCGGTAACAACTCTCTTGGTTCTGCCGACAATATCAATATTGCCAATATTGCGTACGCAAGATGCTGGACACCTTTGTAGAAAATGGTGCCGTTACGATGTACACCGGCCTTTCGTACGATCCCCTCCATGATGATGTTGATGAGATCGCAAGACAGTCTCTTCGGTATTGAAGGTTTCGGATAGGTCTTTTCCTAACTTGACGGGGCTGCGTGTGTTGCTCAACGTCATTCTGCAAAGTCTAATCAACTTTGCAGGTATACCGAACTCAGGCATTGTTGCGTATAGGCAATCCCTTTTTGGGCTATCGAAAAAAAAAACGAAATGGCCATCTCAGCCTTTGAAAGGACTTTGACCGAGCTTCTTATGATCAATTGTGTTGTGTGTGATGTGAAATGCTTGCACACAAATGATCGAGAACTGGACCTACATGTTTTACGCCGACTCCGAACGGCTTATGTTCTCAAGAAGCTTTTGATGGCAGTTTTTACTCTCTGAGGTTTGCCATTGTCTGCAGAGAGGTGACAGCCGAACAGAAAAATTAATTCAATTGAAAAAATTTTCTGTTTCTCATGGAGGATTCGAACCTGGGTTCTCTGGCGTATGAGTCACACACTCTACCCATTATGCCACGGCCGTCTCTACCTATCGAACCCAGCTTTAAAATCGACAAAGAGATGGTGTGTGTCAATTTGATTTTCGTGGGTTTCTCCAGGATTTGTCGTAGCGTGAAAATCAAATTTATACAGTTTCATTCAAAATAAATACAGGTCTGGCCAGACGACATTCGACCGTACGAGGTGCTTAAAAGAGTATATTGTTGTAATTGTTGCTGATGTTTCATACATCGATAGACAATTCAATTTTGGGAAAAGCCAAGTAATTTCAAGTCGTTATTGAATCAAGTCAATTGGAATATATTTAATTAACAATTAAAATCGGAAAAAATTTGACCAATACCATCTGATCAACGGAGGGTTAATCTTCAATATAAGCTATAGACATTATAAGTATATTTTCTAAAAACTTTTTATGCAAACACTATGAAAAGCATTTATGGTTAGTATTGTTGTAGAACAACACTTGGAGTAACAATATGAGTTCTTATTTTATTATTTTCTGACTGTTTTGTTACGTTTCTAAAACCATTATGTTTAGGCCTAATTTAGACATGGTAGATGAAGGACAGGATTAAGGAATTTTTTTTTGTACTTCACTTCCAAAATATTTTTTAAATAAGTTTAAATCCTAATTTTTAAAATGATACAGTCATATCTCTAGGTTAACCACAAGCTGATATTCACTTGCACCCATTTCACATTGAAGCGTAATATCAGTTTACCATTTCCGATTTGGCTCAAATTTTGTTTTTGGAATGGTTTTTTAATAAAAAAACCAAATTCGAAGTTAAACACTTTTAGAATAATTTTTGCGACGAAAATAGTGTATACTTTGAGACAATGTGGCACAATTTTTTTTCTTTTTCATTATTCGATCCAAATCGGAGATGGTCAGTGCAACTGATATTACACTTCAATGAGAAATGGGCGTTTGTTCTTGTTTGCATATCTCGAAAACTTAACCCTTGTGTCGCCACCCAAAAAAAAAAAAACTACACTGTCTGACACCCAGCGTACCCTGCATGCGAATTTGTAATATAAGTCCCATGTAACCAAAAATAGTTATGTGTATTCGATCAATATTTATTATTGCAGCAAATACATTTAGGTGGCCTCGGCAGTAGAGATGGTAGCGTACTAGACGGCCATTCACGAATTCTGGGTTCGAATCCTGGTGATGTCAATTGTCCTACGCTTTGTCATACCTACATTGTTTCTTATCAAGAGAAATTAAAATACGCCACAATTTAAGACTTACCGCATGTTCATGTATTCCGAAATCAGCGATTTCGTTCGTGTGGGACACAATAAGCAATACATTTTTTTTTATATCAAAAAGTGTTGTTGCTTGTTTCCTTCACGAACGAAAGTGCTCATTTCGGAATACATAAACATGCGTTTAATATTATAGTTGGTGGTGGTTGTGAAGTTTGTGGAGAGGGAACATCAATGCACTAGAATTGGTTGAGTTAAAGGCCTTAGTTACAAGATTCTACAGTGTTTTGCCACATTGGAACTCCTACACATGTTTCACTTGATATCGCGTTCTTTTCACTAAGCTGTCATTCATTTACGAACCAAAGTAATGTTGAAACATAAGCATGGACAGATTTTTCACAATCTTGCCTTTGGCGAAGACTCTTTTATCTTGGAAGCTCGCTATCGTTGGTACTTTGGAAAAAAAATAAAACGTACCTTTCTCAAAAAATGAAACCATTGACCTCTAGAGAACTGTTGTCAACTCTTTTTGGTTTCATACGCTCTAAAAAAAAAACAAAGTCGTACTTCTCCTGAGCACGATGCACGATGATGATACAATCTTTGAAGCAGCTCACCAAAAACCAGAAATGATTTTGTTTTACAACAAAACCAAAGCAGGCGTTGAAGTACTCCACCCAACGGCGAATGTGCAGATGGCCGCTAGCTTTCTTCTACAACATCCTGGATATTGCAGATGTTGCTGCATATGTTATTTGTAATGAATATGTGCATATATGTAGTGCATTATTACAAAACCAAACTATTTTTAACCGACTTCAAAAAGGAGGAGGTTCTCAAGGACGTCGGTTTCTCTTTTTTTTTTTTTTCACTTTTCTTTTTTTTTTTAAATGTATGTACAGCGATAACTCCTAAACCATATGCCTGATTGCCATCATTTTTGGGAACGGATAGATATCATAAGCATGGAGGTGCCCGTAAAATAGTGGGCGGTATTCGAGAACTGGGCGTGGCAATAATAGATCCCGCAATACTAAATACTACTGTATCTCGAATAATATTGACACTAGGGTACTGCAATCTAGTGTAGGGGTAGGCATAATTATTAAAAATAACGGGCAAGAAAATGGGCGTAATTCGACAAATAGGCGTGGCAATATTATAAAAACACTGTATCTCGAATAATATGGACACTAGGGTACTGAAATTTAGTGTAGGGGTAGACACAATTAATACAACTTACGATCAATAAATGGGCGTTATTTGACAATTGGGCGTGGCAATATTAGAAAAAGAGTATATCTCGAATAATATTGATACTATGGTACTGCACTTTAGTATAAGGGTAGGCATTACTATTACAAATTATGGCCAATAAAGTGGGCGTTATTCGACAAATGGGCGTGGCAATATTATAAAAACACTGTAGCTCGAATAACATGGACACTAGGGTACTGAAATTTAGTGTAGGGGTAGACACTGTTAATACAAATTACGGTCAAGAAAATAGGCGATATTTGACAAATGGGCGTGGCAATATTAGAAAAAGAGTATATCTCGAATAATATTGATACTATGGTACTGCAATTTGGTATAGGGGTAGCCATTATTAGTAAGAATTACGGTGAAGAAAGTGGGCGGATTTCGACTTCTGGGCGCGGCAATATTAGAAAAACTGTGTATCTTGAATAATATGAATACTAGGGTACTGAAATTTAGTGTAGTGGTAGGCACTATTATTACAAATTTCCGTCAAGAAAATGGGAGTTATTTGACAAATGGGAGTGGCAATATTAGAAAAAGAGTATATCTCGAATAATATTGATTCTATGGTACTGCAATTTGGTATAGGGGTAGGCATTATTAGTAAAAATTACGGTGAAGAAAGTGGGCGAATTTCGACTACTGGGCGTGGCAATATTAGAAAAACAGTGTATCTTGAATAATATTGACACAGGGCACTGAAATTTATTGTAGTACAGGGGTAGGCACAACTATTGGAAATAACGCTCAAGAAAGTGGGCGCTTGTTTAACAAAGGGGCGTGGAAATATTAGAAAAACACTATATCTCGAGTAATATTGACACTAGGGTAGTAAAACTCGTTACAAGAATAGGTATAGTAATTTCAAAACACGTGACATCTAATTTAAATTTAAGAGGCAGATATTTGAAATAACCAACAAACTTTTTAAATAAATAACAAACAAATTTTTTCGGAGCAATTGTACTAATGTTGTTTATACTCTTTTTTCGAAAATTTATCATATTCTCTAAAAAGGAAGAAATAAAATTTTTTTTTAAAAAAAAACAACCGACTACAAAATCACTACAAAGTAAAAAATAATTTTAAAAATACTTTTCCTTTTAATTTCTTGGTCATATTTGATAATGCTTTGATAAATGCTTTGAAGTTGGCGCTTCTGATTAACGGTATGATTATATTAGCGCCAACCTTAAAAGTATTTGTATTCAACAAGAAACTAATATATTTATGATAATAAAACAAATAAGAAAAAATTAAGATAATAAGATTTCATATATAATAATATGTTTAAATAAATTAAAAAAAAGGAAAAGTATTTTTAAAATTATTTTTTACTTTGTAGTGATTTTGTAGTCGGTTGTTTTTTTTTATTTAATTTTTTTTCATGATATACTACACGAACCGTATGCATTTTCTATCGGGGTATCCGTTACAACACGCTAATACGTGTTTATTTTTTAAAAACTTAATTTTTTAAGTTCAAATATTTTTCAAATTATTTATAATGCAAATTTCGATAGAAAATCGGTGAAACAATGGGGATCCAAGAAGGATTTGGCACATCCTTTTTAGAAAAAATATTATGCTACAAAATGTATCCCGATGGGTACCCGGGTACCCGGGTGGCAACACAAGGGTTAAAGTAATAACTTAGAAAAAGTAATAACCTTTTTCTTTAAATTTTCTTTTTGAAATTTCATGGAATGCCCCTATTATTAAAATGTCTTAGCTTAAACTAAAACTAACCAGGAGCAGCACTCAAAAAGAGTCAAACAAAAATCGAACAAAACTTAATTCCGTTGAATGAAAAATTTATCTTTACAAAGTGTCAAAGACTAAACAAGCAAAAAGAAAAAAATTAAATAGTCCATCAATAAGAAATACAATACAGCTAAGAATAAATAACGCATATGCTCGTTTAGGTGTCTCAATCGAAAAAAATTTTAATTTTGATCCATTTAAGGCATATTTTTGCCTTAAATCCTTTCTACAAGGATTCAATTATAAAGCCATATTTCAAATTTCCGTAACTCAGTCATAGCTTTGAATTATGACCACTATTGTGTAGTAGGTGAAAGGCACGTTTGTTGTTGTTATTTTACAGATTATTGCATTTTCAATTTCCTCTGTGAGAACATTTTTGGAATGAGATGAAAACGTTTGTCGTAAATAATGAATGTCGAATGCAAATCGAATGAAGATAAATGAATTTAAAAAAAATCACAGAGTACATTTTCCAGGTGTAATGATGCCATACAAATAAACTTATTACTTATTAATGTTTTTTACTTATTAATAACCAATGCTGTCGAAAAAACTATAATATAAGTACATGTGCTACTCTTATGTCTTTCATACAATCGAAAAATTGTAAAGTAAACAATTTTTAATTGTACTACTAACATATTAATAAACATTCTTACTACCCAAATTTTAAATCTACTATTTGCTCAATTTTAAAAAATCGGATTTATTTGTGTGCTTTATTTAAAAGCACTGTCTTAAATTTACACAAAATAGCTAATGAGTTGATACTCTTATGGCCAATTTCTTCACAGAGTACTAGCACTAAATCGTGGATTAGGCGACTCTTTACGCCAACTTCTTAGCAATACTCTAGCATACAATAAAACTTTCTTGAGCATACCTATAATCATTCTCTTACTGGTCGTCGTTTGACTTTACCATTTTTGAGTTTTTTTGAGTTTTTCTTTTCACAGTAAAAAAATAAAATATTTCAACAAAAGTCTTTTTTGTTAGTTCAAAGAGTGTTTACGTTAATACTTAGATATATTAAACCGTCCTGCTGGACCATTGAGTCCTGTTAGTTATATATAAAAATGTTCGTGAAAGTTTGCTTCTCTTAAGATCTCAGTAACGGAAATAATTAAGGGCACCAAAATTTCCCAAGATATGTTATTTTGGTTTATTATATTTTAGTCAGTAAAAAACCACACCCCCTTTTACCGCCTACAAACCAATAAAAGTGCTATATTTCAGACGGTTTGGGTCATATTAGACCTACATTTTTTTATTAACTTTGTATAAATACTGTTGGAAACTTTATTAAAAATGGGTGTGGTCACCCTATAACTACCCCCACTTTTCAGAAATCATAATTCATGAGTTGTACATGTTTTGATAGTGAAACTTGCTGTGTAGGTGCAAAAGTGGCTGCCACTATACACATAGAAAAATACCTACGGTGTTTTGCCTACAATGACTTAGGTAACTATTTTTGTTTTGGTAACAAAACAGAAATGGCAGGTGCAATTTCTTATTTGTGTAAATTTCATAAGATTTTTGTCAACTTAGGCACACCAATATTGTATAATATGCCAAAGATACTTGGACAAAAGCAAATTGGCGTTTTTACAATCTTTTCTCTCATTGCTACTCTTTCTGCCATACGCGGTCATTATTTGCTTTCCTTTTCTTATCATTTGTACTGACGTGCATGTATTTCGCAGTAGTTTATTCGTTGCATTGGCGAAACAAATAGAACATAAAACAGCTTAATGGATCAAAGCGAGAATCACGCAAGACTACTGATGAGATGACATTATTAAATAAAAATTGTGTTAATTAAAAGCAGAAAAATAAAAAAGTGGAAAAATTGTCAAACATATCTGAAAAAATGAAAAAAAAAACAAACAAATCTTAAGAAAAAATCGAACGCGTGTTGCAAAGGCCTTAGAAAATCTTCACTAGTATAAGTATAAGTATAACTTACCTAAGGTTATAATACCCAAGTTCCTTTTTTAATATTGCCTAAAATCTACGACAACCCATTTTAGTACAAGGCCTTCAACAGAACACACAAGTTCTAGCATAAATTGCCTAATGGCAAAATAATGCGATTGCCTAAATTTCCTTTGTTGCATAATTCAAATACTTAGATAATTCATTCTGGCCGAAGGTCTTAGGCAAATTATACACGAAAGTTTTATAATTTTACACTTTTTTTTTCTGTGTGTATATATAAATGCTTCCACGCCTACTTTTACCTCTCATCTAATATATAAAGCTGAATATATTCGAGGGGAAACAGAGGGGCGAACCTTCACATGGCAACGTGTCTGACTGCCTCAACCTGGCGAGGCCAGCATTATCCATGTCGAAATCGTCCCAAGTCGACTCAAACCTCCATGTGGTGTTCCCTGGGCAACGGCAAACTGGCATCCGTCAGTTTGGCGGCTAATTTGAGCGGCGGGTCTCCTAGCCTTAAATAGGTTGTGCGTCGGGTTTGAAGCCCACCACGTAAAAAAACCATTTCAGTGAAAAGTTACAAAAGAAATATGAGAAAAATTATCCCAAAATCTGATGACGACCACCGCTAACGAAAAACTGATGATTGATTTACGGATATGCACCTGGAATGTCCGAACTCTTAAGTGGGAAGGTGCCTCTATCCAACTGATTGATATTTTGGAAAGATACAAAGCTGATATAACTGCAATCCAAGAAATGCGATGGAAGGAACAGGGTTGCTCTCGGCAAGCATCTTGTGATATCTACTACAGTGGCCATGCGGAGAAGTTTGGGTGCGGATTTGTAGTTGGCAAGAGATAACGGAATCACGTCCTGCGATTCACTCCTGTGAACGAACGGCTTGCTATAATCCGCATCAAGGCTAAATTCTTTCATATAAGCCTAATATGTGCGCACGCTCCGACAGAGGACAAGGACGATGAGATCAAAGATACTTTCCACGAGCGCCTTGAAGACGCTTACGAGCGCTGCCCCCGTCACGACATAAAAATTGTGCTTGGTGACTTCAACGCCAAGGTGGGCAAGGAAAACATCTTTGGTCCAACAGTCGGAAAGTTCAGTCTACACGACAACACATCCGATAACGGAATGAGGCTGATTGACTTCGCCGCAGCAAGAAACATGGTTATAAGTAGCACTAGATTCAAGCATCTCAATATTCATAAGGCCACCTGGTTGTCCCCTGACCAAAAAACGCGCAACCAAATTGATCACGTTTTGATTGACGGAAGGCACTCTTCCAGTGTATTAGATGTACGCACGATCCGTGGTGCTAACATAGACTCGGATCATTATCTTGTAGCAGCTAAGATCATCCGTACACGTCTGTGCGCTGCAAGGAATACGCGCAATCCTACACGGAGAAAGCTAGACGTCGACAAGCTGCTATCAAAACGGACAGCCGAAGCTTTTCCACTCGACTCTCACTCCTGCTTCAAGAAAGCACTCCTCCGATCGATGATATATGCGCGCAGTGGGCACACATCTCCCACTTTCTGCGTACGGCTGCCGAAGAGGTTATTGGCTACCACCGTCTCCGCCGAAACCAGTGGCACGACTAAGAGTGTCGCGACGCCACTGCAGAGAAAAACGCCGCCTACAAAGCCACCCTGCAGTCGGTTGTAACGCGTGCTGCTAAGGAGTGTGAAAAGATTGAGATGTATGGTGACAGGAACGAGGCCCGAAAATTCTTCGAAAAGATAAGGCGCCTGGCCTATGGCTCTTAAACCAAGGCCTCTTTCTGCAAGGATGAAAACGGGAATCTAGTGACAGATATCCAGAGTACACTGACGTTATGGAGGGAACACTTCTCTAGTCTTCTATGATGATATCCCGGAAACCCCAATTATGGATGACAGCGTTGAAGTTCCGCTGCCCGATTATAATGAAGTCTTGACAGCAATAACACGGCTTAAGAAAAACAAAGCCGCGGGAGCCGATGGTCTACCCGCTGAGCTGTTTAAGAATGGAGGCGAAGCTCTATTTAAATGCATTCACGAGCTTTTATGCAGAATATGGTTGGAAGAATGCATTCCAAACGATTGGAACCTCAGTGTACTCTGCCCAATCCACAAGAAAGGCGATCCCACTATTTGCGCCAACTACCGTGGGATAAGCCTCCTAAATATCGCCTATAAGGTTCTGTCTAGCGTATTATGTGAAAGACTGAAGCCCATCGTAAATCAACTGATTGGGCCTTATCAGTGTGGCTTCAGACCTGGAAAATCTACCACCGACCAGATATTCACGCTACGACAAATCTTGGAAAAGACCATAGAGAAGCAAATCTACACCCACCACCTTTTTGTCGACTATAAAGCCGCTTTCGACAGTCCAATAAGGAATCACCTATACTCCACCATGTCTGAATTGCAGGTATACCAGCAAAATTAATCCGTCTATGCAGGATGACACTGAGCAACACCAGCAGTGCAGTAAAAATCGGAAAGGACCTCTCCCCCCATTTGTTACCAAACGAGGTTTCAGACAAGGTGATTCTTAATCGTGCGACTTTTTTAACCTAATTATGGAGAATATCATTAGAGCTGCTGATCTGAGACAAAGCGGCACAATATTCTATAAGAGCGTTATGCTGCTAGCGTATGCCGATGATATTGATATCATTGGCCATAACACACGCGAAGTCAGTGCAGCATTCTCCAAATTAGAAAAAGAGTCGAGTCGCATGGGTCTTGCAGTAAACGCAGATAAGACGAAATATCTGGTGTCATCAAACAAACAGTCCCAGAGTATTGGCACCCACGTCACTGTTGACAACACCTCCTTCGAGGTTGTGAAGGACTTCGTCTACCTCGGTTCCAGCATTAACTCCACCAACGATATCAGTAGAGAGATAAAACGAAGGATAACTCTTGCCAACAGGTGTTACTTTGGGCTCAGTAGGCAATTGAGAAGCAGAATAAGTCACTTATCATGCCCGTCCTGTTATATGCAGCACAAACCTGGACGTTGAGCAGCTCTGATGAAAAGATTTTAGGAGCGTTCGAGAGAAAGAGTCTTCGTAGAATCTACGGACCAATCTGCGTCAATGGTGAGTACCGAATACGATGGAATGATGAGGTGTATGAGCTATACGCCGACATCGACATAGTAAAGTGCATAAAAATCGAGCGGCTTCGCTGGTTAGGTCATGTTGAGCGGATGGAAGACGACGATCCAGCGAAAAAAATGTTCGATTCGGTACCCAGCGGCGGACAACGCAGAAGAGGACGACCGCATCTCCGTTGGAGGAAGTAAGTGGAGGAAAACCTGACGAAACTTGGCGCCAGCAAGCGCAAAACAGAAATGGCTGGCGCAATTTCTTACAACAGGCGAAAACCGTCTTACGGATGTAGGCGCCATCTAAGTAAGTAATGTACGTTTATTAGACCAAAATATTTCGGCAAGGCGAGTTCATTACCTTTCATACATTTGAATACATCAAATAGGAAAAGTTGCTGATCTGCCTACATAAATAATTTAATACGATAAAATAATAAACTGTTTTTAAGTTTTTTTATGTAGAACCAAAAATATTCTCCCGGTTTGTCTTGTATAATTATTTATACAGTAATCTCATATAACAAATTAAGAAGAATCTATGTATAACTACCTTGTTGTCATCAATATATCAGGTTTGTGAATCTATAATGGCGGAACAGATCTCCAACCACATATGCACATTTAGTCTTATTTCAGATCAGCAGTCTGGTTTTCGTCCTGGTCATAGCTGTTCTACTGCCATGGTTAAAATAATTGATGTGTTAGAATACCATTCGATAAGGCACATGTGACTCTGCTCTGTCTACTAGACTTTTCCAAAGCTTTCGACACCGTAAACCACAACATACTATGTAAGAAAGATAAGTATAACTTTGGATTTTCTGACAATTCAGTCCGACTTTTAAATAGTTATTTATGTGGTATAACACATAGAGTGAAAGTGGGCACTAATTTTTCATCATATAGGCAAACTTCTAATGGAGTTCCTCAAGGCTCGTTAATTCTATTCTCTATGTTCATCAATGACATATTCAACAAGTGCAATAACGCCACAATGTATACATATGCTGACGAACTTCCGCTGTATTTGTCCAGACCTCTCGGGTTAATCGAAGATCTTTGTGTCAGAATGAATGAATACTTATTAACTAAAGCAGAATGGGCTAAGGCTAACCAACTTAAACTAAATACACTAAAATTGTACATCTTACCGATCCTAAAACCCCCTTATCAAATCTCGATCTTCCTCCAATCTTTCTCAGCAATGTTGAATTAAAAGTTGTAAGGTTAACAATCTAGGCTTCCAAATAAATACTTCTCTGTCTTGTGTAGATCACGTCAATTCTTGCGTAAGTAAGGTCTATTTTGTACTAAGAAACCTGAGAATGACTGCAGCATTTCTTCTCGTTGAAACGAGACGAAAATTCTTTTGCAGCTGCTGTTGCCTATAATCACTTAATCGGAAGTCGTTTTTAGCAATCTTGATTCTCGGTCATCTCACAAGCTCCTAGTTGCTCTTAATAATGCTGCCCGCTATGTTTATGGACTGAAGAAGTTTGACCATGTGTCACTTATCTGCACAAAATTACTTGGCCGTTGCTTATTTCACTTTCTTGAAGCGAAAAATTGCTTATTACTGCATAAAATTATTTACTTGTGCTCCACACATTACCTTTTTGAAAAACTTCAGTTTTGTAGGTCAACTCGTAGTATGAACCTCTTGGTACCAAGTCTTTATTACAAAAACTCTAGCAGACTTTTTTCGTCAATGCAATCAGACTGCAATGACGAATAACATTCTTTATCGAATAACATTAAAGTTGTTTCCAACCACAGAGCCTTCAAGCGTTTAATTTTTGAATACTTCTCATAACTTTAATCTATCTTCTTGCTTACTATCCTCTCCTATCCTCTCTTCTCTACTGCTACATTTGAGTTGTTTAATTTATCACCTAATACATATTTTATCAATAGATTTTATCTCAATAGTTTTTTTCACATTAAGTAATTATTTTGTTTGCATTTTTAATATTGCTTAAATTTGTGGTATATTATTTGCTCACTTGTAACTAATTAATTTAATTTCTAGCTTATAATTTAGTTTAACATAAGTAAGCCTTATTGTGATTTACCTTCTTTGCGGCATTCAAAAGACTTGTTCTTTTATGACAACATATCTGTTCAATAAATGAAATTAAATAACACAAATAGCATCGATGATAAATTGTGTTCCTACTATTTTTATAAATTGTCGATATTTTCGGTGGCTTACCTTCAATATTGGCTAATATATACTTGGCTTGGGTGAATCAAATATTTTTGAAGTGAAAGCTTCTTTAGGAGCGTTGAGCACTTTTTGGTATAGAGTAAAACTATAGATTCGATATATCATCACGCTGTTAGCGTAACAGCAATGGTTGCTACATAGCATTCCTTTTTAGGGATTATCTAGCATCGACCAAGCCGAAGACCGAAGCGATTACCGAACCGATTTTCAACCGATTACCGAACCAATTACCGATTACCGAAGCGATTACCAACCAATTACCGAAGCAATTACCGAGGTGATTACCATACCAATTATCGATTACCGAAACGATTACCAACCGATTACCAATTACCGAAGTGATTACCAACTGATTAACGATTACCGAAGCGATTACCAACCGATTACTGAACCAATTACCGATTACCGAAGCGATTGTCAACAAATTACTAATTACCGAAGCGATTACCAACTGATTACTGACTACCGAAGCGATTACCAATCGACTACCGAAGCAATTACCAACCAATTACCAACCGATTACCGAAGGGACTACCAACTATTTACCAATTATCGAAGAGATTACCAACCGATTACCGAAGTGTTTACCAACCGATTAAACTGATTCGGTAATAACTAATTAATAAAAAAATTAAAAAAGTAGAACGCGTCTCATTTGCCGACTCTAGCTAATACGAAAACAGTTACACCCCCAGTTACATATAACAGTTTTCACCCCACCCCCCCCGCTCCCCCGCTGCCTACTTTTTTTATTGGCAGGGTATCGAAGTATGTGCTTTCAAAGCAATGTATTAAACAATAAATTGCTTGGTTGAATAAGCATAAACTTATAATTTCCATTCAATATTCTCTTTACCAAGCCGTCATAGGTGATTTAACTATTGATTTTTTCTCGTTGTATGTACCCCAACTGCTCCTACACCGTTTGTCCAACTTCAACCAAATTTTTCACATATATTTTTTGATATAACGAGCAGACTGTAGTCTAGAAAAGTGGGTGATATTAGAGAATTGAGCGTGTCACTTTAATTTATAACGTTTCTTTGCTTTCAGGCCATTTCTGTACAGATGGCCACCCAAAACATCAAATAAACAGGACTCGAACTCACAACCTATGCAATGTTCTTCTAAGCAATACATAAAATCGATGTACAATATATAACATATCAATGAATTACTTTAAACGTATTGTGATATTTAAGAACTTCTTCATTCATTTAGTAATCCTTTCTAAACTTAAAAAATCTTAAACGTATCTAATTTATATAATTCTAGTGGTGGACAAAAACCTAAAAAATCTCAATTCTACCTTACGTTTACTAATAAATTTTGTAAGCTAAAAAATATTGCTGTTCATTTCCTTCACGACGTTTAACGTTCTTTTTGTAATACACATGTATAAATGCAGTAAGTGTTTTTTGTTATACTCCATTCATTAATTAATGTTGCCCATCTGAATAAATAAAAAACAAATAAATAGATATTCTCAAGAAAATCTTTAAGAATCTCCGTATTTTACTTGAGAACACACATAATAGAACTTTTTTTATGATAAAATAATCTAAATGGCAAGAACTCCTTTTTATTCTGCGCTACGAACATGAATTCTTTATTTTAGCTGTAGGTGGGTAAACATTTATCCCCAATGGAATTTTCGGTTTTTCCAGCAGCTATTTTTCTCATGCGTGGTCTTAAATATTTTGGCAATGTTGTGTTCGTTTCTGGACAAGATTATCCTAGTTGGGACAGCATACAAGCACTCTCAAATAACGCTCAGATTAAAGTGTAGCTAGTAACTTGGGATGTTGCTGTTGGTACGAATAAATTCTGTTGCTATTTGTGGCTCAAACGTTAGCCCCTTGCCGTGGCCCATACGTTTTAATTGCATTTGTTTTCCTGCTATTGTTTCTGTGGACGATGCGTGCTCACACAAGCTTCCTCAGTGGTAGCTGTTAAGTTGCCCGCATGTCTGTCCGTCTGATGGTTTGCTCTAATTTCTTTTTCCACTACGTGGTCTCCAAGCGGGTAGCTTGGTTAGGCACACACCATATGGCTATGTGCAAGTGTGTGTTGTATATGTGAGCGTGTGTGAGCTTTTGTTAATATGACCAGCTCAGCAATCGTTGCAGTTTGATTCCCTGCACAAAAGGAAAGTTAACTTAAATTAATTTGATCCGATTTTTTTTTTATACGCAAAGTTTTTTATCGAACTTAAGCTCAATGAAATTCAATTGAAATAATTTTATTTAACCACTGCACATGAGTATTTCAAGTAACTTGTTTTTGTAAGGCACTTATTTGTAGCTCCTAAAAATATGCTACTTTTATTTGCCCATCATTATTTGCTCGTAAAAAAGCTTCCCGTTGATTAACGATGCCTGGTCGTAAAGCTTGTTACATAAAAATAATATAAAAAGATTAATTGAAATGTGCCACTCTTGCTCTGACGATTAACCAGAGACCAACAAATTTGCTTGTTTGTGTTGTTATTTCGTCATTTATATGTTTTTTTTTTTTACCAAATCTTATTGATTGTTTACTTGGTCTTGACAATAGCTTGATAAATGCGGATTAATTTGAATTTTTATTCTATTGTCATTACAATAACATTTACAGCTATCATTTATCAAATTGTTGTAGCTTTGCGTGAAGCTGTTCGTTGTTTTATAATGTTGTTTAACGTTGTTTTATAACGCAGCTTTGCAAACTGAACCCTCCCCAAAGCTCTCTTAAGTTGATCATTTAATGTTCTGTTAATCTTAGAATATTTTTTATGGAATTATATAAATGTTCTTTTTGCGTATTTGTATAACAATTACAAGCCATGACAACTATTATTATTTTCAACTTAAGAGCTTCAAGAATTATCGGTTGCAAACAAAGACATTCATAGCGGATACCTTTCATAGTAGACATTTATAGGATACCACTATCAAGCTTCTTCTTTTAAGTGGTATTAATGATTTTTATAAATACACACGCACTGTGTAAGCGGGGTGTATTAACTTTGTCGTTCCGTTTATAAGTAAAGGCTCCGTAAAGGGAGGCGTGACAAGTTTATAAGTATATAAGTATATAAGTATATAAGTATATAAGTATATAAGTATATAAGTATATAAGTATATAAGTATATAAGTATATAAGTATATAAGTATATAAGTATATAAGTATATAAGTATATAAGTATATAAGTATATAAGTATATAAGTATATAAGTATATAAGTATATAAGTATATAAGTATATAAGTATATAAGTATATAAGTATATAAGTATATAAGTATATAAGTATATAAGTATATAAGTATATAAGTATATAAGTATATAAGTATATAAGTATATAAGTATATAAGTATATAAGTATATAAGTATATAAGTATATAAGTATATAAGTATATAAGTATATAAGTATATAAGTATATAAGTATATAAGTATATAAGTATATAAGTATATAAGTATATAAGTATATAAGTATATAAGTATATAAGTATATAAGTATATAAGTATATAAGTATATAAGTATATAAGTATATAAGTATATAAGTATATAAGTATATAAGTATATAAGTATATAAGTATATAAGTATATAAGTATATAAGTATATAAGTATATAAGTATATATATAGTATACTAGCAGGTCACAGTGGTTCGCGGCTTCGCCACGAACGTTTTTTCTTTATCAATACGAGAAGAGCTCTAAAATGTTTTTGTTTCTCATTAAATGAGTGTGGAGGGAGATAGATTTTAATTGATTTCTGTAGAATATTCGAGAATCAAACTGAAAAAGCTGTTAAAAAGCGTGATGTTCGCTGTATGTGTGTATGCAAAAGTGTATGTGTGTATGAAATGTTTCTATGTATATATACTATGTAAACTCTATCTTGTAAAAAAAATATTTAAATGTAACAGTTTTGTTTTGAGTTTGACCACTCTTAAAGTTTGAAGCTTTACAATAACATAAAAATGACGTAAATTTTCCGACTTTTTTTTCTACGATTCATAATTTTCTTAATTTTCCATATTTTCATTCCATTTTTTTAAAAGATGTGTAATAAGGTGTCTATTTTCTTATGCATTTTTTTGTTTTTAGAGAATCTGCAGTCACGTTATGATGTGTGCCGATTTCCACCCTTTTTTGAAGGACACCAACTTTAGCGCCTTCTTTATATATAAAAAATATATGTTAACAAGCAAAACATTTTTTTTTACTTATACTAATGATGTAATTAGTATTGCATTTTACTTGCAAATTAACATGCAAGTGGAATTTATTGTATATAATAAACTTTTTAAAAAACATCTAAAATTTGACGCGTTTATAGTGAACACTTATGCAGACTTTTATTGTTAAAGCTGAAAAAAGCTTCATGTATAATCATATGGAAAAGCTAAAAGTGTTTATAGTGCAAGCTTATTCCGAACTTAAAGCTACTTATTAATTAATTTTCAGCACTTATGCCTCAATCTCACTCGCTCTCACAGATTGCATTTTTGTTTAATTTTATTGTTTGTGCTTAGCGTTTTGCATTTGTTAAGATGATTTTTTCAATTTACCTTGTTTGTATAATTTTCGTTGTTTTTGTTTTATTTCTTTGATATTTTATGTGCAAAACTTTCTATCATTGCTGTTGTAGCTTATTTTTCTGCTGATATTCAAAATAGATTTTCTGTACTTGTGTCTTCGGTTTTGCTTGTTTACATAGCTTGCGTTGGATATTATTTTATTTTTTTGCTGAACTTTCAACCATAGCTATGCTTTTTTTTCAAGTTCTTTTTAAGTTTCTTAAGTTCAAGTTATTTTAATTTATTTTTGTTTTGATCATTTGCAATTATTTTGAGCATTTGTTATTAATCACCATTTCTTGAGTGGATTTAATGACAAAATAAAATATTATGGCTATTTGCTTCTTTCTTCTTTTCCTTCTCTTGAAAATTTTAAAATTTTTAAGTTCGCAAAATACGTACACCAAAAAACTCAATAAGATACTTTCATATGCAAAACATAAGCGGGCACAATGAACACCAGCGAGCTAAATAAGCTACTTAAATCCGTAAGCAATAAGCGCACACTATGAAAACAATAAGCTCAAAAAAGCTACTTTAGGAGATAGTGAAAACAAGCTTCTGCATAAGCGTTCACTCTATAAGCCCGCCCCAAGGCCGCGTTTTTAGGGCACTTGTTGGCCCAGCTTGTTAGCCCAGTCCTCGATCTTTTGTGTTCAAACATTTCATAACACATACAACACAATTGATCTAAGAAGCTCGGTCAAAGTTCTTTCAATGGCTGAAATGGCCATTTTCGTATTTTTTTTTTATAATTAATAACATATATAATAAATATTGCTGCCACCGCGCACAATCTTTCCACTCTGGAAACAAATTATCATTTGGATAGCGCAGAGCGCCTGCTAAGAATGAAATCTTTACCGCCATTCATAGTGGTGAGATCATCAAGCTTAGGGCTGATCTTGTGATGCATGTGGCTAAGTTAGGCCAACCTTGCGAGGACATTTTTGAAGAGTCTCGTTATGGTCTTAGCCTTGGGATCGCTTTCGGTTACCTTATCAATAAACTCATCATTGCTGATGCCTATGATGGTTTTTGACAGAATGATCTCACCATAGCAAGAAGAAGTTGCTTGTTTCGCCACAGCAGGAGTTTCAGGGTAAAAATTAAAAAAAAAAACAACCGACTACAAAATCACTACAAAGTAAAAAATAATTTTAATAAAAATACTTTTCCTTTTAATTTCTTGGTCATATTTGATAATTTATTTTAACATATTATAATACTCGTATATGAAATCTTATTATCTTAATTTTTTTCTCTTTCTATTATTAACATAAATACATAATTATAACGACGAACTTGAGAAGTCGGTTAAAAAATAACGTGCAAGGCAAAGTTTTTCAACAGCGTGTCTGTAGATAAAAACGTTGAGATCTACTGGAACGACTCTTAATTTTACTTAACGGTGCAAGATCTCATTTTTGCTACCATGAAAAATTCTTTCGGACGTCTCTTCAAATATAATCGCGCTCAGAATCTTAGCATAGTCCTGCCCTTTCCCAACGGTATCGCTCCAAGTCCGAAGGAAGACTTTGTCGTTCTTGATGAAACTGTTGTTATGCGCTCGATCAAGCATCATTTGAAGGGTCCCAAGAAGGGTTAAACTGAAGCATTCGTTGAAAGTCTGCCTTGATTACCTGAAAATCTCACACCCGATGTTGATGGTCTCTGTGTACCACTTATTATGGCTATCAATAGTCAACATCCTTCTTAAATAGTTATGTTCCTGCGTTTCCCTGACTTACGTATGTTTTTTGCATGTGTTTTAAGTCTCTTCGAATTGCCGAGGTATGCGAACGCTTCGTACATTATATCGGACAAGGAAAAAGTGTTTTTATTTTGGCGCCCACACGTTCCACCATCGTTTGTCTCTATTGGAATGTCAATATTGTTGGCATTATGCATCAGTTTGCAGTGTTTCACATGTCTTGGAATTCAATGATCAGTTTTATTTGGGCTTGTCATGAAATCGGTTCTTAGCACGTGTTAAATTGCCGAAAGCAACAAAGCAGCCCGGTGTCAAGGTAAAGAATGTGCGCTATGAGGGTACTGGACTGGAGGCGTCGGTGAAGACACCAGATGACACCGGCTAAACCTACAACAACAACAACGACTCCAACTATAACACTGACTCGATATACAACAACGACAACTACTCCTAAGCCAACAACTACATAGCCCAAACCAACGACTACTTTATTCAGGCCAACAAAAACTATGAACAAACCAATAACACCTACGTCCAAAACAACAATTTCTAAGTCGACTACAACAACTTCTGCACCAACAACAACGCCACCAAAGGATCTTGCTTCCGTGGAAGAATATATACCCGAAAGATACCCAGCCACCAAAGCAAGAAGAGCTTAAAATCATCATCAGAACTAAAGAGCACATTGAGCTTTTAGTACGTGCATCTTAAAAACTTCTCTCCTTTACGCACAGCACTTTAAACAAACATGCTCATCCAGTAGCCCATCTGACCCGCCATACAAATTTTTTTCTATCATGAGCTTTGTCTTTGGGCTTAAGCAAAAGTAAAACCAAAATACAAAAAACAACAACACAAGCTACAGCTAGCCAGCGTCAACCGCCATGCAAATTTTTTATATCACGAAGATTGTCTTATGCAAAAACAAAAAGATGTACACACAAAACATAACAACGACGGAGGAACTAAATTCCTCCGTTGAGGCCCTTAAAAAGATCATGTAGGTTGCCTTTAGAGTCTCTTGTCCTATTAGTAGGGGCAGCAGTAAGGATCTCTTTGAACTTTGGAGAAATGTTAGAAAAACCTTCGACAAGTGTCACAGGGCTAGCAACTGGCAGCCATACAAAAAAAAATCCTAAATACTTACAAGAAAGCTATTAGTGCCTCGAAAAAATTTTAAGGACTCAGCAAGACTAAGTAGAATCCTATGTAAGGATCACTCCAGTCCTTCCTTTATATGAAAGGAAGATGGTACGTGGACAGAATCTGCAGAGGAAACACTAGAACATTTACTCAACACACACTTTCCTGGCTACACAGACAGCCGCGGGGAAAACTCACGAAGGGACACATGGGTAAACGTCCCTAACAGCCTCATGGACCACATTAATACATAGAGAAATATCTTGTGGTCTATAAATAGTTTCTCACCCTAAAAATCCCCAGGCCCAGAGGGCATACTACCCGTAATGCTTCAATAAATGCAAGAGCTAGTTTCGTCCTAGCTCATGAAAATATTTACAAACTGTATACGACTTAACTGAACTCCAAGGAGCTAGAAAAGAGTCAAGGTAATCTTCATCCCGAAAGTTGGGAAGAGCGTTATCAATCCGCTAGGGACTTCAGACCAATTAGCCTCTCATCGTTTGTACTAAAAACACTAGAGAGACTTCTAAATATATATCTAAGAGATATTCTTACCTTACCTCAAGGGGTGATCGACAAAAACGGCTCTACATGAGGTTATAACAAACATTGAGATATCTCTCTACTTCAAACAATTTACTCTGGCTGCCTTTCTTGATATTGAAGGAGCGTTCAACAACACCCATACTAGGACCATTCATGATACCCTCACCGAACTGGGTGCGGAGCCATCTGTGAGGGACTGGATTGACACATTGCTGAATTCAAGAATAATCCAAGCGGACCTTCGTCAAAGTCAGCTCACTAAATTCGTAGATAGGGGTACACCTTAGGAGGGCTAACGATTTTTTTCAGCCACTTTAGGAATATAAAATATATTTTCACGCCATCATTGTTAGAACATTGAGAAGCTATGTTCGCCAAACAAACTGCCATTAATAAAGTACCTTGATAATTGTATTATGGCTTTATCATGTTTAAATATTCATGCAATATGTGTTATACCTGCTCAGTTGAGTTGCTTGCAGCCTCATCACCTCACTTACTTTAATTTTCCGATTGTCCAATATCATTCTATGCATTTTATCGACCACAACGAAGTTTAGTAAACCACTTCGTAAACATTGAAACATATGGTGCAGAGTCCCGATTGTATTTATTAAGCCTTTCTTTGTTTTCGGTGATAGTTGTTTTATGCACAAAATAATACTTAATGAGCATACGAAGTCCCCTTTTTCCATAAACTTAAGCTAGATATTCTTTTCCATAAACTCAAATTACAATATAAATGTCAACAACGAAATGTTTCAAAATTGTGTATCTGCAAAATTAATATAGTCTGTATATTTTGTCCATTTGAATTTATTTCATCACCTATAACTATCTGTTTTTTAAGTTTTTTAATTTTTCTGTTATTTCTTATCTTATATAACCTTACCTTACCTTACTTTTCTTTAAAAAATAATAAAGAAAACAAAACAAATAAAAAAAAATATCTTTTATTTGCATTCTTGCTTAAGGACTGTTTTATATTTTCCTTATTGCTCTTTGGCTAATTAATAATTTTATTTTTTTTATCGAAAATATAAAAAAGTTTTCACGTCTATTTTATACCAAAATATGCTGCAACTGTAAGGAATTTCTCATTTAAATATGTAGTAGCTAATTTTTTGTAACCCGCTAAACGGTGCGTATGCGTAACTTTCAATTAGTGGTAACATACGAATTCATATAAAATTTCATAAGCAAAGCAAATATTTTTACTGTGTCTAATTAAACTCAAACAATGACAATCTACAAGAAAAAAAGAAACTGCTATTCATCCCTACAAAGACAACGTCAAGAACACCAACAACAACAACAACTAAAACTAGAATAATTGCTGTCAACCTAGATTACAATGAACACATAACAAAGAGCTGCAAAATCCGCACAAATATTGTTTTGTCTGACTTTGAGCTAAAAATGGTGCAAGCGCGTTCGTTGCTCATAAATTGTCAAAATCAAGAACGTTGACAATGTGTACGACGCCACTTAACTTGCACTTGACTTTGTATGCTAAGTATGCTTGCTGTTGTTGTTGTTGTGCTACTTACTAATCTTGTTGTTGTTGGAGTCGTACCGAATACCCATTAACAGGCAAGCCGCAGCATTTTAATTGTGGAGCATGCAATTAAAGAACACAGAAAAAAAAACAACTCGTGTAAAATAAAATCCTTTAATAATCCATTCAACAGAAGTTCAAAAAAGTTATAAATAAACACCACACCCACCAACAACACAACACCTGCAAGTACAGTGATATTCAAACAGCACAAAAACACACACACACACACATACACATATTAAGGCTTGCAAGGGTTGAGCATGGTGAATAAAGCAATCGTTTAGGGAGCAAGGCTATATGCATTTGGCTTTGCTGGAATTCAATCAGCTGAGCACTGAACGCTGCAGCAGCAAAACAGAGCAGAAATAAACAATAAAGTGAAAAATAAAGTAAAAATTCTGTGCAACGCAAAAAAAAAAAATCTGCGGGGAATATTGAAAATGTTGCTAAGGCTATTTGTTGTCCGTCAATGTTTTTGTTGTTGCAAAACAGTGGTAACTTTTCCGCTCTCACTGACACGTTTTAAAAAACTTGCTTATCTCTTGAATGACAGAAAAAATATTGTTGCTTTTATTTTAAACTTAGAACAATTTCTCAACTAGTTGTTTTTATACGCCTGCAGCAGCTCATCTGAGGCCAACCACGTCCAACAGTTTGTTTTTTGTTCATTGTTGTTGCTATTTTCCACTTTGTTTCTGCAAAGCGCAGCTGCAAAGCACATGAGATTGAGCATATTTTTAGGCGAAAGAGTTCAAAGCAATGTGAGAGCAGTAAAAAAAAGAGAGAGAGTTTGAAAGTAAAGTGGTTTGGGTTGTTTGTTTTGGGTGGCCACATCAAATAATATTATAGAATCCGGGCAGCTTCGAAAAAATTTGGCATCCTCATTCTATTTCCGTTTTACTTGAATCTGTGAATCGAAGAGCGTATATTAAAAATAGGCGAGAGTGGCCAATGCTTGAATTTCCAAAATGGTATAAAAATTTTAAAATGTTTTGTTTAAATTTGTCTGTATTTCTTTTAGAGAGAAACTGGTCTAATGACGCAGCTGGCCACAGCGTCTTTGTCGTCGATATATAATCATTCCTAATTTGACAGCTTGTCGTTGCAGCCGCTGTCAATGTGAGCAAGCAATAAGTCTCAAAAGTTGACTGTGTTAAAAAAGTTTGTACAGAGAATTGTAAGAAACTGGATATAGTTAAGTGCTTAAAACAAAAAAAAAAAAAGAAAGTGTTTGCAAATCATGAAAGTCAAAAATTGCTGAAGCATTTATATTTGAATCGACTACTGCCATTAATGGTGAGTGAATATTCTCTCTCAATATTCCAAAATAGATTCAGCAAAGCACGCTTAACTATGGGTGTCACCACTAAAATGTTATTCTTGATAAAATAAATAGCCTCAGGAAAACATAGTGAAAGAAATATGAAAAATATTTTAATGTTACAACCATGGCCGTAGCGAGGGTAGGCCAGATAGGGGTCGTTGTCTCTCCCTGAATATAAGAAAAATAGAGCTTTTTGTATTAGAGTAAGAAATTCAAAACAGCTTTTCTTATAATTAAAATAGTGTATAAGTTGTTGTAAAGCTGTTTCCTTTATTATTGTTGCTATGCTAACCGATTAGAGTTCGATGTATCTTCGAGAAGATGCGACGCAATATAAGCGCAAGATCAAAAATGAAAAATAATATTTCCGACTAATTCTAAGCATACGATTATGCAATAGAGTGTAGTCAATGGACTTATAATCACAATAACTTATTGACGTAGGAGAAGAGAGACGGCAAAGCTCAAATTTTATAGTGAAAAATAGTAGGTCATGATCAGATATGAATGAAATTTGATCAATATGTAGAAGTAAGGAGACGTCAAACAAAATAAACAAGTTAATTAGACTGCGTCACACTAGGAGCAAAACGACTCGGAGTGCAAGCATTTACAATGGTCATACCTGCTGCATTTACTTTGGCACATAAACTTACTGACATACTGGTCTTATTTAACAAATTCTTATTTAAGTCATCACAAATAGTAAAACAGTTAAAATCAGTTAAACATTGATACAAGTCATAGAAAAAAGGTTCAAGACTAAATGATATGTGAGGCTTATAAACACAAGAAACAAGTCACTTAGCACCATAACTAAAGGGTGGTTAAATTTGAAGGGCCGATGTTGATTTTGAATAAAACAGAAATTATATATAAAAATTATTGTCATTCCTTTTTATTATGATAATATTGGTATGGTTTAATTATTTATGGGACAAAATATCGGCCAAATGGCCGCCGCTCTTGGATTGTGCTGGCTTATCGACTTACACCTTTTCTTTCAAAAAACCCCAAAGAAAGAAGTTCGTTATCATCTCACTATAGCGAACACCATTCATAGTAACTGTCTGACCGGTCTCATTTTGGAAAAAATACGGCCCGATGATGCCGGCAGCCCATAAACCGCACCAAACAGTCACTCTTTGTGGGTGCATTGGTTTTTCGACAATCACTCTTGGATACTATTCGCCCAAATGCGGCAATTCTGCTTATTGACGAATCCACTGAGGTGAAAATGTGCCTCATCACTGAAGATGATTTTCTTCGAAAATTGATCATCCACTGTTGCCATTTCTTGCCACCATTCTGACCATTGACGACGCTTGAAATGGTCAAGAGGCTTTAGTTCTTGAGTCAATTGCACCTTGTAAGGATGTAAATGCAAGTCTTTATGCATTATGCTCATCGACGACGAGCGTGAGAGGTGCAATTGTTGGGAACGACGACGAGTTGAGGTGGACGGCTTTTCAGCCACACTATCGCGAACAGCAGCAATATACCATTTCATGGTGAATGAATGGTGAGAACGTCACATTGTTTACAGAGAATATCTACTAAAATTTTACGGTTCTCATCAATGCCACTAGAAGAGCTAGAACTCATGAAGCAGGAGGTCAAACGTACAAATAGAGCAATGATATAACATTTTACAAGGTAGCAGTGACAGTTTTTTTGCTGACTAGCATTTGTCAGAAATTCATAGAAAAATAGAAAACGAATAAGCATCAAACCGGATGAAAAATTGAACTTTGTATTGATTTTGACAAGTGTTACCTTTAAAATTATTATATCATGTAGCTATAAGCATATAAATAAAACTTGAGTTAGAGAGCAAGCAAGAGTAAGATATAGAGGAAGAAGATAGTGAGAAAAGTAAAGGTATAATTCAAAATCTAGATATTATTCATTGTAGCAGCATTATTCGATACCAGCGTTTTTTGTTTCAATGTTTTTGTTTACAACATTTTGTGCATGGCAGTATTAGACAGTCGCTGATGTTAGCAGTAGAATTTGATATTAGCATTTCAAAAAATTTTTTGACGCTAGGGTGGACCCCAAATTTTTTTTTGTTTTACACATTTTGTGCATGCGCTGGCAAAATTAGAGAGTAGCTGAGTCTGAGTTTGATATTAGAATTTCATAAATTATGTGTGACATTAGGGTGGACCCCAAAAATGGTTTCTTTATTACACATTTTGTACATCAAATAAATATTGTCATATACAATTTTTGAAATTCTAATCACAGATTCTAAATCAGCGATCCTTAATACTGCCAGCGCATGTAAAAAATGTGTAAAACAAAAGAAAAGACATTTTTGGGGTCCACCCTAGTGTCACAAAAAATTTTTGAATTCTAACATCAAATTCAAAATCAGCGACTGTCTAATACTGCCATGTACAAAATGTAGTAAGCAAAAACATTTTCAGGGTTCACCCTAGTGTCAAAAAAGTTTTTGAAATTGTATCCTCAAATTCAAACTCAGCGACTGTCTAGTTCTGCCAGCGCATGCACAAAATATGTGAAAAAAAATGTTTTTTAGGGCCCACCCTAGCATCAAAAAATTTTTTGAAATTCTAACATCAAATTCGAAATCAGAGACTGTCTAATACTGCCATGTGGAATATGCAGTAAGCAGAAAAGTTTTGAAGGTCCACTCTGTCAAAAAAGTTTTTCAAATTCTAACATCATATTCTAAATCAGCAACCCTCTATCTACTTCCATATCTACTACTGTTTAATACTACCGTTTTCGATTACTGCTACTATTTTTCCACATTTTCCTAATTTAAAACCTTGGTCTGGCCCTTATTCAAATTCTTGACCAAGTTCTTATCCAAATCCTTGCGCAAGTCCTTCTCCAAGTCCATGCTCAAATCCTTGTTCAAATACTTTTACTAATCCTGGACAAAATACCTATCCAAATACTTTTCCAAATCTATGTCAAAAATCTTGTCCTTATCGTAGATAAAATCCTTGTCCAAGACAACTTGTTTGTATGGTAGTAAACGTGGGTTCGAAGGGTGGTAAGTATGAATTTTATTTTTTAAATGCTCAATAACATTCCAATTTGAACCCAATAGCCTGCGTAACTATTGATTTGATTTAAATTCTCATCGATATTATTTAAGTCAAAAATTAATTTTTTTTAAGCTGATCGGAAAAATATCGATCAATAATTGGTTTTTATTTCTGATCTAAAAAAAAGCGATCAAAAAATAACTTTTATTTCTGATTGCAAAAAAAAAAGATCAAAAATAATTTATACTTCTGTTCTATAAAAATAACGATTAAAAATAACTTTTTTTCTGATCGAAAAAATAACGATCAAAAAATAACTTTTATTTCTGATCGAAAAAATAACGACTACAAAATGATATTTATTTCTGATCGAAAAATAACGATTAAAAAATTGCTTTTGCTTCTGATTGAAAAAAAACAACGATTACAAATAACTTTCGAAAAAATACTTATCGAAAAAATAACGATCAAAAAATAATTGTTATATTTGATCGAAAAAAAAGTCGGTCAAAAATGGTTGGTTTAAAGTGAATTTTATCTTAAAAATCATAAAAAAAAAATTATGTCAAAAACGGGATCTCTGACTCCCTAGCATCATATTGATACATTTAAAATTATTTTACAATAACTTTTTATACATGATCTTTTGGTCTGAAAATAAAAAAATAATCGTTATTTTCCATCCCTGATTTTTTTACAATATTTTGACATTGGTGATGTTTTTGAACACTATTTTGTTAGAAAATCCTTAAATATGCTTTATTATTTAAAAAGAATACATTTTCTCGAGTAAAACGTGTGTCTTTTTTCTAAAATCGGTCAAAAATATATAATAATATAATCTAATTTAATAAAAATCCTTTTCTGTTTATTTGTTCATTTGCTTGTTTGTTTGTTTGACTTTTATACAAATCTAAACGGCTAAACGGATTTTGCTCAAACCAAAAACGTGTATTATTTGCGTCCTAGATTAGGCTTTTGCTTTAACCACGCTCCCTTTAACCGCCCACAAATCAATAAAAATGCGATATTTCCTACAGTTTCGATTGTATGAGACTAAAATTTGGCATTTAGCTTGTATGGCTACTTTCCTCAATTGTACCAAAAACTGGGTTTCCACGCCCTTTTACCGCCCACAAATCAGTGAAAATGCTTTATTTCAGACAGTTTTAGTCGTATAAGACTGGAATTTGGTAAATTAGTTTGTGTATTTAGCATCGACAACTGTACTTAAAATTGGCGTGGTGGCACTATAATTACGCCTACTTTTAAGAAATCATTAAGACTCCAAGACTTCTGTACTAATTGCGCGGAAATTTTGGCAGTAGATTGTTTCCGAGCACAAGATGGTTTGCGGGATAAAATGTTTGCCACATCCCCTTTAACCGCCCACAAACAAAAGAGCAAGGTTGCTGGAACGTCGACCACTGGGTCCTGCTAGTATACAGGGTGTCCCGCAATTGAGTGCAACTATTTACGGAGCTGAAAGTTTATGTCGAGCTGAGCAAAAAATTGTATGGGAGGGGGGTCTATTTTCACATTCTTAGTAGCTTCAGGGTTAATTATTATTTCACGACTTTGATTCATATTATTGTTTCTAGCAGAACTTACTAACTTACATAAAACTTATTATGTTAGCTTATTTGAAAGGCAATGAAATCACCTTTCTAACGGTATATCAACAAACCCCACCAACTTAATCGTTACCGAGCTGTGCTCGTGTGAAGAAGAAATCAATCGGTTGAAATTACCAAATTTCTACTTTGGGTGCAAATTTCTCAGAATTTTGCCCAATAAATGAAATTTTTTTTTGAAATAATTTTGTAATTTATTCAGTTTTCTTTTCAATGGCACCAAAAACATAAACATATCTTTAAAAACAAAAAAGTTGGCTGTACTAAAAAAATTATACTTATTAGATAGAAAACAATGATATTATCTACTGCATAACTAATTGTAATGTCATTATTTAACATTATTTTCTAATAAGTATAATTTTTTCAGTTTCAGTTTTTTTCAGTTTTTTTCAGTACTGCAGTTTCAAAAAACTGAAAAAAATCTATATGTTTTTACATGTATCTCCCTTAATTGTAATTTTATACACCGTTAGAAAGGTGTTACTTTTCTCTTTTCAACAACGTATTACAAATTACTGTAGAATTCATACTTTAAGACGTATGATTTTTTAACTCCATCTAGCTTGAAAATACGGGTTTTTAACCGTTATTCAACATTTTGATGTGCACGAAAAATTTGCGGTATGCCACAATGTTACATTTAACTATATCTATATCGTCGCATCCCAGAATTTTTTTTACTGTCACACCGTTTAATCTTTAGATATCAAAGTGCTTTAAATATTCTTGATAAAATTCACAAACTCTTTTTGTTGCTAATAGCAATCGTTTTTTATAATAGCTTAAATGAAATTTATTTGTAACACAAATAGAATCAATGCACAAACTAAACAAACCAATAAACAAACAACAAATTAGGTAATTTATATGCTTTACAAGCAACATGTTGAGCGCAACTAAATAATAAATCAAGATACAAGAATAAATATTTGAGTTCAATATAACATGCAGTCAAATTAATTTGTTTGCCTAGCATGTAAATTTCTCTTCTTAGCAACATGTTACGCAGTCAACATGATGTTAGCAACAAACTGTTTCAGACACTCATCATGCGTAAATATTGTCACATGTTGTGCAACTCTATATAATGCGATTTCGATTTCGTATCTTATTCATTCATGATTCTAATACATAAACAAGCCCAGGAAAATTTAATTGTATTTGTAGGCGAAAATAACAACAACAAACTTCCTACGCTCTCCTTGCGTAGGCATACCATGTGGCTGTGGTGAGTATATTTGTAGCGTGGTGTGTACAAACTGTGCATTCCTTGAGCTGTCCGATGTCTGTTGAGTTGAGTTTTGCTTGCGAGCATTTTGTGTAAAAACCCTGCATTCGACAATAAACGAAACAGTCTGCAAAGGATTCTCGTCGCAAACGTTACCAAAAAACGGTTTGATTTTCCATCGTTCTAACTTGGGAAAAATTTATAAATTGTGTAAAATATTTTGTGCAAATTTCTTTAATAAAAGCAATATTTTGTGAAAACAAGAGACAACAAAAAAAAAAAAAAACAGTGTTAAGAAATTCCAGCTACAACAAAGAATTTGTACTAAACTCTGAGCTAGGTGTTGATAAAAAGTAATTATTTATTGTTTAAACTAGCCTCACTTGAATTAGTTTTAAGTCGATAACATTTTGTAAATAATTTTCTTACATTGCAACCTAAGGAAAATATTTTAATTTGTTGTGTATTAAATACACTTAATTTAAGCTAGAAACAAAATAACTAACTGAAAATAAATCAAATTTTTGATAACTAGAATTATGTTTGCATTATTTTATTTTAAGTTTTATTCTACAAGCAACATAGAGTTGGAAAAGTTCTTAGTTGTTAAATGTCAATTAATTTATTTTAACTAACATATATGGCTGTTAAAAAATGTTTGCTAGTTTTATAATAAAATTAAAAAAAAAAAAAAATAAGAGATTGCATGCCTACCTAAACTTTAATTTTGTTAATGAAATCAAAACATAACATTAATGCGTATGCGAAAACTTATTTAAAGATATTTTAACAAAAAGTTTGAATAATTTTTTTGTCAGCTTTTGATTGATATGTTGAATAATGTTTTCTCTGATTCAGTCAAGGTTAAACTAGGTTTTACATAACTGCCTCAAAAAAATTTTTTTTTGGATGTCGTTAGCAAACTATTGGTTTGAGGCTCTGTTTTGTTTATTTTTATATAATTTTAAGACATTGATATATTAATGCTTGACTATTTCGCACATTTATTATTTGAATGATTGGAAGGTTTTCAAGTTTTTCAGAAAATTTAATTCCTTACCTAGACACTAAAATAGATCCACATCTGCTCTCGGAATTTTTTTTGACTAGGTTAAGTTTGTTAACTAGCCTTTTTAATTAAACTTTTCAGGCACAACTTACATAACATCTGGAAATATTTTTTGTTACTATTTGTTTCTATAGCTTAGGTACAAATTTATTTCGAAAATCGTACTTTTATTTAAAGTGATAAAATAAAAGTTTATAATTGGCTTAGAAATTTTTATAAACGTGTCAAAAATTGCTTTCTGCGAAAGTTCCATGCAATTTTGAGCTAATTATTTCACACATAACGTGTTTAGTGCAAATTTCTATGCTATGCTTAATTGGAAAGTGAGCTCAAAGCTAATTGTTGCATACTTTCAGGCTTGCTGTTTAATTAAATTCGAGCTTGTTGCCAAACTTTTGTGAAAGAGTGGTATAAACTTTGAATTCTTACTATTTGTTTAATTTCAGCATTTGTCTGTTAAATTGTTCCTTTTTGTTTGGAGAAATTTTGTAAAAATGTACAAATAATTTTATAAACTTAAAAAGAAATCAAATAATTTGGTGTAACGGCAGGGCGTATGATTAACATTAATTGTTTAAGTTTAGGAGAATATTGCACGTAAATCAAAGATGTGTAGTTTAAGGCTAAGAATGTAAAACAGGGTTTCACTTTATTAATACTCATATTTGTGGGACTAGAATTTCAGTATCCAGATCTTGATATTGATCCGGGATCACTTAAATAGAAAAGTTTTTCAAAACTTCGTCAAAAATGATGACTTAAATAATCTGAATGAATTGTTTTTTCCAATGACTTGCGTATATTCTCAAATTATTAAATAAAACTTTGAAATTAATATTGGGCATGTGTTTTAAAAATGAATTATATACTTTATGGAAGTGTCAAAATTTGAAGCTAAATCATTATTTTTATTAAAATTAAAACAAAAACTACATTTTTAAGTTCTTTCCCAAAGTGAAAATAGCTACTTTTTAAAAAATTTTTTTCGGCCAAATACTTCTCAAAATGTTTTCATAATTTTTATTTTTAATAAATTAATAATGTTTACTTTTAATCTGTATTAAATATAAATATGGAGTAAATAGATCTTGTTTCTTCTACCAGAATATTTCATTCTCTTCTACTAGTTCTTTATATGTGTTAAGAACACAAAAGAACTGCTTTCCTATTGAGTTTAATGATGAAATTAATTAATTGATTATATGATGATCATATAATAAATCTCTATATAAAATATTTTTTTGAAATTCTTTTTGCGTTTTTTGCGGAGTTCAAAAATCCAATTTTTGAAATTTATGTGTTTCTGTCTGTTAAAGGATCACACGTAAGCCATTTATATAACACTTGACATCTAGATTCCTTATGTCCCGGGTCCACATACTTCTTTCTAGTTAAAAAAGGAGAATTAAAATCTTTTTTTATGAATATATAGAATTCTTTTGTACATATGTATGTTATTGAATTCATCCTAAAGGGCTACACCGATTTTGATGAAAGTTTTTGTATGTGCTAAAGTGGGTCCCTGCATTGTTAAGATTTAAAATTTAACTCGGTATTCATAGCTGCGATCGAATTCCAGGAATTCTCTTTTTATAATTTGTTACACTCATCCGATTTGCATAACTATTCCTATACACAGGTTTTCGGGTAGGGCGAGTTTTAATGACTTATCTCTTATCTATTCTGTTCTATCTTGAACACCAGAGAACGCTCTAGTACAAATATTTAGAAAAACTTTGGTTTTTGGGAGTTTTTTTAAAATTAAATAAAAAAATTCAATTTTTTTTATTGATACAGAAAAAGATTACAGGCGGGTAGAGTGGAGGGTGCTAAAAAAGGGTGCTTCCATCTTGACACGATTTCAACCCTTCTTCACGGTTTTAAATCTTGGAGTAATTTTTAAACCAATGGTTGGAATAATGTATTTTTTAAACCATTTTTTATTAGAATTAATACTTTTCATAGAACTAAAAATTTTTTTAGTCAAAGCTGTACTCAAATTTAATAAAGTTGGAATAAAATTTGAACTTTAGTACCTACGGTTTAAAATTTAATACAAAATAACTAAAAAGTAATAAAATCGGTTGGAAAAACCAGTACAATTTGAATTGAGAGTGAATTAAGATAGCCATGATAATAGATTTAATACAACATGTATTACATTTTAAGCCATGCTGTATTATATTTCAATACTTTCCGAATAAATTTTCAGATTGTTAAGACTCAAAAGTCTTATGATTCAGAGTTACTTTTTCGGTTAACAAAGCTTTATAATGCAATTTTTGTGAAACATTTTTTATTTAATTATGGCGCACAAGCATCGTTTACTACTTTCATTTCAATGATGACGTGAGTTCGAAACCTACAATAGGAGTTAATTTGAAAATTATAGTATAAAAGAAAAAAAAAAAAAGAAATAAATTGTGTACACAAAACCAATTTCGTTTTTAGTACGCTTTGGTTTAAAATCGAATACAACTTGTAATAAGTTTTTTAATCCACATTGGGTATTGCAATTTAAGCCCAGACGGGTATAAATCTTAGTCTTAGTACTAGGCGTGGTTTAAAATTTAATACAATTTCGGTGTCGTCATATATACAGTACAGGATTTCCTAAAATTTTGTCCAAGGTTTTTAACCGTGTAGTCATCTGAAAAAAATTCTTAATTAGTAAGAATCAAAAAAAGGTCAAAAAATTGGGACAACATGTCAAACGTGTTGGAAAAGGTAGATTCGAGGAAAACGCGAATATAAACGGACGTTGTACTTACATTTTGTTAATAGGCAATTTTTGCTCCATATATTGGGCCTTCGCCTTCTTTTTTCGAGGAGGCCGTGGCGCCGTGGGTAGAGTGCGTGGCCCATACGCCAGAGGACCCTGGTTCAAATCCCACCTGACGCGAGAACGTTTTTTCAATTGATTTAATTTTTCTGTTCGGCCATCAGCTCTCTACAGACAATGGCAAACCTCAGAATGTAAAATTGCTATGAAAAGCTTCATTAGAAAATAAGCAGTTCGGAGTCGGCATAAAGCTTGTAAATCCAGTTCTCGATCATTTGGTTCAAAAATTTTAAAACACACATAGCACAATTGATCATAAGAAGTCCTTTCCTAGTACTAGCTAGAAATAAGTAAATGTAAATAGGATCTAGTGGCTTTTAATGGAAATCGAGAGCTAGGCTTCAATTTACATTAATTCCGTGTTGGCGGTCAAAAATTGAACCAAAAACTTCGATATAAAAGGACACAGCCATGCAAATACTTTTAAGTGCAGAAGGACTTTAATCATATCGTGCGATAAATATCCAAACCAGTACCAATTGCGCAATTTTTAAAGAAAATTATCACGTGCGCGTATTGTATAAAAGAATTTAAAAAATAATTTTAAAGGCTGCATTAAAATGGACGATAAAACATGCATAAGTCTAAAATAAAGTGACTGAAAATTACTGAAATAATTAAAAGCAATTAATTTGGCCAACAAATTTTTAATAAGCAGACATTTTCCATTTGCAATTATAGAGCTGAACATTGAAAACATGGGCGTAGCAAAGGAGAAATTGGAAGGTAGTTTCTCCCTAAGCTTATCAAAAAAATCTTAATATATTATTGGCAAACACAATGCTCTGCACCTAATATCGCTCAAACTGTAATTATATTTTACGCTTTTTACAGTTTCTTTTCGACATGTACTGTTCTGAAAAATTTTCAGCCTGAAAGTATGCACAGAAAATTTATTTGATACTTATCAGTGATAGCATGTTCACACAGAGAGTTTAGTTTGAGTTTAGTTTGAGTTCAATTTAAGCTGTTCACACAGTGATAAGTCAACAGAATTGAGTTTAGTTGGGTTTGATATTTCGCAGAAAAAATTGTTCAATGCTCTTAATGTACAGTACGGTCTAAAAATTTGCATCTGAATGTAGTTTTTTTTTGAACATTAGCATACATTTACGCATTTCTCAAACTGAGTTTTGATAAACTCTGAAAGAAAACTGAGTTCAGTTGAGTTCAATCCAGCAAAATTGTACTGGAAACTCTAGAGTTTATATTGAGTTCAGCGACAAAACTCAATTTTGTACTGGAAACTCAAACTAAACTCTCTGTGTGAACATGCTATGACATGCTTGTCCTTTATGTATGTGCATACTTTCAGGCTGAACATTTTTCAGAAAAGTATGCTGTACTTCAAATCTAGGCAAATTTTGAGTGAAATGCTGCCGGTAGATTGCTTTCCTTTTACTGCTGCTGGTTTAACTGACGAAGTAATAGCTTGCATTGTGAGTGCTGCTATGCTAACCAGTCTACAATTGTAACTAAGGACAGAAAGGAAATTCGATTTGAGATGCAACCATGGATTGGCAAGAACCTCCAGAGGCTAATTTTACTGAAAGATACACTGCTAAGAAGAAGACGTAGATCTAGGGACGAACAGAATATTGACGAAAGAATTAGAATTATTCTATTTGCTCTCAAAGTTTGTAGGAGTAGCTATTATGAAGATAGACTGCGGAAGTAGGTCATGATTAAAAAAAATCGTAGAATTTCATTAATTAGACGCTAGGAAAAATAAAGGCTGATATAAATTCTGAACAGACAAAAGCAGATACGTTTAATAATTACTTTATTTCCTCGAGAGAAGATTTAAAAAGTCAAATGGGTGTTCAATTGGGTGACACATTCAACATTTTTCGCACACTTTCTCAGTCGTGGCATCAATTTAAGATTGATAATATTGAGTTACAAACAATCAAAGATGTAATAATGAATTTGAAAACTTATAAGAGTTCTGGCTGTGACAACTTTTCTCCTAAGTTTGTCAGAGAATGTGTTAATGAGATTGCACCAAGTCTGTTGGAGATTTTTAATAAAATTGTAAATTCGTCTGTGTATCCTGATGTTCTTAAGATACACAAGGTAGTACCTATACCTTGTCCTTGCAGGGCAACGTGTCGACTCCGGATAAATATAGACCAATTTCAATACTCTCTACGATTGACAAAATTTATGAGAAGATAATATTTGATAAACTGTAGCTTTACCTTGAAAGAAACAATCTTCTTTATGATTTCCAATTTGGACTTAGAAGAGGTTGTGGTATTGAGGATGCAGTGTTAAATGTTGTGCGATTTATATGCAAAGGCCTTGATGAAGGATTTAGCGGAGTGGCAGGCTTATTTTTCGACTTCACGAAAGCATTTCATCTACTCGATCATGAAATATTGTTGCGGAAAATGTCATTCTATGGCGTGCAAGGCTCTGAGTTGTTGCTATTTAGGAGCTATTTTACAAACCGAAGATAGTTTGTTCAAATTAATGACTCGAAAAGCCGTACGGGCTCTGTGGGGTATGGTGTGCCACAAGGAAGTGGGCTTGGTCCTTTTCAATGGTTATTTTCAATTTATTTGAATGATTTAGCGAATTTGGGCTTGACAGACCAACTGTACATATATGTTTACGGATGATATTTGTCTTTTTTATCCATATAAGTACGAACTAGTGTTGAAGGCTCAGATCGAAAGGGATGTTTTACTTTTGTTTGAATTTGCTAGACTAAATGGCTTATTGCTTAACGCCGATAAGACCAAACTGGTTAGATTTCGACCATATTCAGCTTATCTCAATCATGATTTTATCGTTTTTATTAATGGCAAGTTAACTGAAGAGACTCACTCGGCTAAATATTTGGGAGTTATTTTGCAGAGTAACTTATCATGGGATTTACATATTGTTGAGTTAAAGAAGAAAACAGCTCCAGCCGTTGGTATTTTATATAAATTAAAGGAGAAACTGGACAAGAAGACTAAAATATGATGTTTTAAGCGTAAGTTCAGTCGTGCATATCAATTATATGGACATTGCATAAGCTTATAAAAAGAATACAAACTCATTGAAATCACTCCAAAACTTACAGAATAAAGATTTGAAAATTGTGTATGAATTACCAATAACTTTTCCGACAAATTTGTTGAATACGACTGTAGCTAATAATATATTACCAGCAGTATTGCCAGTTTAGCAATTTTGTAGCTAGTTTTAGCTGTTTTTTTTTCTCACTTAGCTACAAATATTGTGTTTAAGCTCCTAGCTATTTTTTAAGCTATTTTTTATTTTCCTTAGCTTTTTTATAGCTACAAAATATTTATTTGAATTAAATATATCGCATGTAATTTTTGTGAATTATATTTCACCCTGTGAAAGCTTCGATGTAAATGTGGAAGTTAAACCTAAAAAAATTTAATAAATGTTGTTATGATTTTAATATAACTGAAGATCTCATTAAATTAATGAATAACTGTGATATTTACAAACATATAAACGAAGACTCCCATAGTGATGAAGAAACAGAAGTTGAATATGCATAAATTGTTCTTCTAAGTTAATAGTAGGTATTTATATATACATATATGAAATAATTTTTTATTTTTTAAGTTAGACTTTAATTTGTTTTTTGATCTTGTTGTTTGTTGAAATGAATTTATTGTTTTATGTTTTATGAATTTTGTTTTTGTTTTTAAATAAAGTTTTAGTTTTTTAATTAAAAGTTCCTTTTAGACTCTTATTACAATTTAAAAAATGTACCTATGTATGATATAAATAAAAGTTTGAATAACTTATATGTTATCATAAAAAATAAACTCTTTTTCTTGGCTACAACGCTACAATAAAAATTCGTAGCATTTTTTTAGCTACTTTTTATTATTAGTTTTAGCTTTTTCTAGCTGCTTTTTTATCAGTTTTAGCTACAACCTTAAAAAATTTGTGACAACACTGATTACCAGTTTATGGAGTCTGTGAATATCAGGTGCTAATGTTTGTTAATAAATGTGTTCACAATATTTATTTTGAATGAATGTCTTTATTTGTAGAAAAATTATAATTATAATCTTATAGATAGTATACAAATTATAGAGATTTAGTAATAACTTACTTTACATCTAGAAAATATATTTATATTTACAAAAGAGTCAATTTTTGGTATGGCGAAAAATACTATTAGAAGGCAAACTACATAAAAAAAACCTTCTATAAAATGAAAACAAAAACAATAATAAATAGTGTAAAATATCGCAGACTGAAAAGAAAAGTAAATATTTAAATACATGCAAACATAAGTACATTAGAGTATTCATACCTTCATATATAAAGCAAGAACAAGATATGAGTAGATTTAACAAATAATGTAAGATTAAAAATTATTTAAAAAAAAAAAAAATTACAAATTTATAGATTTGAATAACAAGAATATAAATATTGATTTTATTCACTACATTGAGTGATACAAATTTGAGATAAGTACGTTATCGGACATGCTGCAAAAAAGTTTAAACCTATCAATTGCCTTAGATTTGCGAACAGAGATGAGGTCAACATTATTTCTTTCATGGAGTCTTTTAGTAGAATAATGCCAAGGTAGTTTAAGTGCCATTTTGAGAAGCTTATTTTGGCACATTTGTAGCTTCTTCGTGTGCATTTTAGCACACGTACCCCATACCGGACATCCGTATAATATTATGGATTGAAATATAACTTTTACTAGAACTATTTTATTTTCATTACTTAGCTCAGAATTTCTATTTAATAATGGATAAAGTAGATTCTTTGCAATATTTAATCTATTAATAATGTTACTAACTTGATCTCGAAATATTAGTTTCTTATCAAGAATGACACCGAGATACTTCACGTTATCTAACCAGAAAAAAATGCGTCTTGTTGGCATTTTATTTGATTTTCCATTTTGTAAAATAGTTATTTAACTGGTTCAGATAGCATTGCATTTCAGTCACAATGTTTTGACCAAAGGAATGCGAGTAAAAAATGCTTGTATCATCAGCATAAACAGCGTAATCACATGTTGCATGTTTCGGAATATGAGAGCAGTAAATAATGTACAGTAATGAGCCAATGACTGAGCACTGTGGAACGTCCACTGATACCTTCACGAAATCAGAAAAAACGTTGTTTAGACTCACGGAAAAATATCTGTGATAAAAAACTTTGAATTATTTTAATAATAGGAAGAGGAAAATGGAGTTCAATCAATTTAAAAATCAGACCATGATGCCAAATTGTATCAAACGCTTTTTCAACATCAAGCAAAACAAGTGCAGTCGGCTTTTGTGATTTAAAATTTTGCTTAACATGATTTTGTATCCTTTTGATTTGATGAACTGTGCTGTGAAAAGTACGGAGTCCAAACTGTTCACAATATTGGTCAGCATACTATCTCTCGCAGAAAATCAAGCAAATTTCAACACGACAAACCAATCGGATCTTAGGGATTGATTAGGGACCCGAGATTTAGATTGAAGAAAACTAAGCAACGCTTAGACTATTTGAAAGAACTTGATACAATCTCAAGATTTAAATATTACTGCAAAGAATATTTGTGCAATAAAGTTTAAACTTTTTTAGTATGATAATGTACGTATTTTGTATAAAATAAATTACAGTCCTTATTAATTATATAACTTAGTTTAGCTTTATAATATCAAACATATTTATTTGCAATAAATGAATTATTTAAATTGTCACTTGCCTCTAAAATGCCTCTAAGGTGCTGACGCTTAATTAATGAATGTAAATTATACAGGGTGTCCCGCAATTGAGTGCACCCATTTACGGAGGTGAGAGGTTATGTCGAGCTAAGCAAAACATTGTATGGGAGGGGGGTATATTTTCACAATCTTAGGAGCTACAGGGTTAATAAATATTTTACGAACCTGATTCACGTTATTGTTTCTAGCTGAAAAACGAATTGACAGAAAACTTATTTTTATAGCTCATTGCAAAAGCAATAAAATCACCTTTCCAATGTTATATTAATAAACCCAACTGACTTAACCGTTATTGAGCTGTGCTCGTGTGAAGATGAAATCAATCGGTTGAAAGTACCAAATTTCAACATTCTATTTAACTTTCCACATATCAAATTCAACTATTAGCACTTCAAATTCAACTTTTTACACTTCAAATCCAACTTTTTTACACTTTAAATTCAACTTTTTTCAGTTAAAAAAACTTTCAACACATCAAATTAACCTTTTTTTAAAAGAAAAAAACTTTGGCTTAAGTCTACTTTAATAAACCTGCTGAATTTCAAGGGGTGGCTTGGGCCACAGGGGGATAGTGGGCTTTTTTTCAATACCATTATAATCTACAAAAGAAATGCTACCTTGTTTTAATGCCATGCCTTGTACTAAGCAACTTTTTGAAATTTAAGCGGATTCATTAAACTAGACTTGTTCCTTTTTAATGCAATCATTAAACATAAATTATCTTTGGCAAAATTTGCTTGAATTAAAATTAAAATAAAATCAAAACTTTAAACATTAATGCAATTTTTTTTTATAATTTCGTTTGTAGGGGAGAGGAGATGGATGTGAACCACGTTTTGTTTTTTACTTATAAAGTTGTCTTAAAATAAAATTTAAGCCTCAAGTGGCTTCTTACTCACTGGAGGAGAAATTATACTAAAATTATCCTTTAATATATTTTTAATATTTCAAAGTTTGGACAAATTTTTGTAATTTTTTTTAAGCAAAACAGTTTTTTTTTGCAATTTTCCAGAAGGTGTGACCGATGAGAACCACCAAAAAAATCTGTTTATAAAAGATACAAATATTAGAACCCTGCATAAGTATGCTTTTTCACCTCCCTGAATATATTCTCTAGCTATTGAATAAAAAATTACCTCTATCCCTTTTCTGCTTTGCTCATACCTGATCTTACACTCTCTTTGTTTTGCTCAGATATAAGAAACGAAGAGAATGAGACCGCAATGCTCTACTAACAACAGCAGGTAGCAAATAAAGCGATGAAAAATAACAAAAATATCAGTGTTCATACCCTAAATATTTAGCGAATATTTTTTTATTCGTTCGTTCGTACATCGAAACGAATGTTTTTTGTATTGGGACCCAAAGAAAGGTGGTTGATAGGGGGTAGGTGTGTTCGGGAGAAATGTTGAGGAGCAAAAAATAATAGGACCAACTCATATATTTGACCCTTCTAGGAGTCCAGCTACGGCCGATATAAACTATTTTCGACAGCTTTTGTGTTTATTGAATGGGGAGCCAAAGAAAGGTGGTAGATACGGGGTAGATGTGTTCGGGAGAAATGTTGAGAAGAAAAAAATAAGAGGACCAGCTTATATATTTGACCGCTCTAGGAGTTCAGCAACGGCCGATATAAACTATTTTCGACAGTTTTAGTGTTTTTTGTATCGTAGATTGCGAATAACGCAACAAAAAATAACTCAAATATGCATTAAGAATAACAAAAGCTTATTGCGGGGAAACCCAACATATTAACTCTTATTCAGGTCACTGCAGCGTGAGTATTCGTGAGTATTCGTGCAGTTTATTAAGTACTCAGAGACATAACTGAAACAACGTGTAGATCGCAAGTTCACCTCAGTGCAAATGTGTACGAGAAGAGAACAGAGAACAAATAAAATGTTATTCTCCTGCACTACACGACCTGTTGCTACACGATCTGTTGCTTACATTTATTCGCTTGCAGCTTTGCTTGCAGTGACTGCTACAGCAGAGAATCAGGGTATATTCACTTGATGAATATATTCATTCAGGGCTCTAATAAATATCAACTGAGATCATTTGAAATGCTTCAATAAAGCCATCTGGGAGGCTCAGATATGAAGAATATAAAATAAATATAAAGTACGACCTCGGTTAACGCAACCCTCGTTACACGCAACTACTCGATGATCGGAACACCCAAATTGTTAACATTGCAGACTCTGTTAACGCAACTTCAAAAAAAAAGTTACCTCAGTTAACGCAACTTTCTAAGGAAATCGTATGTTTGAGTTTGTTTTGAACTTTTCTTTCGTTCTTTTGTTCATTCGTCTCTGTCAAAAAAATATAAATTTGAGACTCCCGCGTATGGTGGTTGTGTGTATAAATGTTTCCTGAGCGCACTAATTTTGATGGAATTTATTTCGTGATCGGTCGACTTACTCGTGCTGCATACAAAATGGCAGTAGTTAAAAATCTCAATAAACTTACAATAGCACAAAAATGTAAAATCCTGGAAAAAGTGCATAGTGGTGTCTCCAGCTACATGTGATGTTGAGGAAATCGAAAGCGCTGAATCGAAAGCACAGTTGATATTGTTCTGGATTCTCCGAACAAGAAATTGGAAACTGTTATTAATTTTTTTAAAACTTGCATTGAATGGGCTGAAAAGAAGGACCTTCCATTATATGACATTTTGAAACTTCGCGATCTTTGCGAAACTGCTCTGCAGCAAAATAAAAATTGTAACAAAAAGTAGACCAAAATTTCCCAATTTTTTTAAAAAATAAATGAAATAAAATGAAATGATATTTCTGAACACAGATCTATTCGATTTACTTTAATTTTAATGTGTAGAAAAGGCATAGTTTTTTGAAAATACGCCTGTTGGCTAATAGAAAATTTTTTCTTGATTTTTGCAACAACCTCAGTTTTCGCAACTGCCCTGAATTTAATTGATTGCGTTGAGCGAGGTCGTATTGTACCACAATGTTCATTAATATACCCAAAGTGAAGAGAACAAGAACAAAAAAAAAAAAATTTAATTAAAAATTAGTCTAACATCAAGGTGCCAGACTATTTTTTTACAGTTTGGTCGTGTGATCAGTTCCTTGTTGTCGTGCTTTTTTTCGCACTATACCTAAAACATATGAAACAGCTAAAAAACACATATGCAAAATTAATTTGTTGTCCACATCCGTCTTCTATTTGTGTTCACCTTTTGTCTATACACAATCCAAATCCAAAGCAACAAAAATATGAAAGTGTGCTTGATTCTGAAAGATATAAGCGAGAACAAGACGTAGCAATTCTTACATTATAAAAAATGCAATTTTTTCCAGTAAATACTATTTATATAACCTTGCACACGCGAGCCATTTTCGAGCAATGTCCAGTTGGATTTCCTACTTCAGCTACGGAATCGTTGTAACGGGAATGCGACAACCGCTTTTTTCGCATCCACAAAAGATCCAGTTGGCTTAAATTTATTGATAAAATTGACTACAGTGTTGCGAGACAGTGCATGCGTTATGATGAGCAAGAAGTGTGCGGATTTTACGAACCGTCTCCGCAAAATTTTGACTTACTTTGTAGTAAATTTCTCAATTTGTACGCGTTGCTTGACCGATTTTTCTATAACTAAACCTCAATGCTTACTGTTGACAGCTGTCATAGATTTAGTACTTTACTCGTGTCACAAAAAAAGAAGCACCCAAATCAAAATACCAATAACTCTTGGGATACCCTTATTATTTTAAAGTAGATATATATGAATTTTTGTTTTATGAAATCAAGCAATTTTCTGACATCAAATGAGTTAATTGCACAATTAATGTTACTCATACGCCACATAGTCTTAGAGTGTTAAAGAATTTTCCAATATAATTTAATCGTCTTCAGTTTGAAAGGCACTATGGAGGGATGGATAAATTGAGTAAATCAATAGGAAATGGCTTTCCTTGGACATTTTCTGTAACGTTTTCGAAGTAAAGCAGAACATTATGTAGTTTTTAGAAATTGTGGATAGTTTTATATTTAGACTTTTTTTTATGCCATATTAGGATCATACTAAAAATACTACTTATCATTGCCAATTACAATAAAATACAAGAAGAATTTGTCCTTTTTCGCTTCTTTAATGGTGTCTGTAGAATGTTGGATCCGAAGCAATTTTTTTTGGTCGGCCAACTTGTGTGGAACAAAACGTTCACACGCCTTTCGAAGGCTCAAATGCTCAGTTAGAAGACAATCAATCGACGGTGCGGATATATTCAATTCCATTTCCATGGCTTGCACCGAAGATTTTGGCTCATTCTTGATAAATTCAGTCACTTTTTCGATGTTTACGGCTTCTCTGGTACAATTCGCACGTGCTTTGTCATCCAAAGCTTCCCGACCTACCTTGAATTGGCTAAGCCAGTCGTAAATTGTTGAACGGGATAGATAATTATCATCATAAACCTGTTGCATCACTTGATGAGTGAAACAAAACTTAATATACGCCCTTTGTTCGATGCTCATCTTCCAACTGGCAACCAATTCTGGCTATTTTTAAAAAGTAAAGTATCTTTAGGTAGGTAAACACACACCTTGTATAGAACATAAAATTAATTTTTTAACTGAAGGGAGGGAAGAGGAGGGGTTGTGTAAGGTAAATTCGATAAAAAAAGTATATTTTTAATAATTTTTCCTATAGTAGGGAAGCTTCCCTTTCAGCAGAAAAAAATTTTGTGCCCACAACCGGTAAAATATTGGTGCCCACAACTGGGAAAATTGAAGTGTGGTCAAGATGAAGTGTAATCAAAATGTATTGTAATCAAGAAGTGTTACTATAAATAGAAAGGATCGCCAAGAAGTGTACGCCATATCCCAGATAACAATTTCACCTAAATATTTGAAGTTATTCATGCTCAACATGAAAAGGCCTTGTATAAAAGTAATTATTCACGCTTTTCTTGAAAGAGCCATGTGAAAGACCTGACAATTTAAATCTCTTGTATACTCCTAATATATAGAAGGCAAGCAAATGGCTCTGCGCCCAATATCGCTCAAACTGTAATTATTTTTTGCGATCAGCCTGATGCTGATCTTGCCTTTTATGTATGAGAGACCTTTAAAGTATGTGCATACTTACAGGCTGAACATTTTTCAGAACAGTTGTAAAAGCACTGTAATAATGACAAACAATAATTATTGCTTAGCGTTAATGCTTCTAATCCGTCGTAGGATGGGCTTTTAAACTAGTTTTTTGTATAAAGCTTTATTCAATGACACATTTTAGGAAGTAGTCAAGAAGATTTTTACTCAAGCTTAAATGTTTTTTGTGATAAACAAAGTTTCAGTTTGTGAAAACAATAACATTAGAAATTCCTGTTTTAAAAAAAAAAACTTTTACTATCATAAAAAAACACTATTTTAATAACAAAAAAAAAAATTTCATCCAAGCGCGGGTTTAAACCTTGGATCTATCTGCTGATAAACTGTTACCTTAAATTGCTGGGCTACCGAGGCAATTTATTGAATTGAGATTAAGTGCGTATAAGAAATGATTTCAATCGAGAGCTTAAGAAAATTGTTCTTAAGGGAATTAAAAAAAAAAAAATTACTAATGAACTTTCAACATCGCGCGAGTAAAGACCTGAATAGACGAGCGGTTCTGGCAATAAACAAAGATTTTTAAAATGTATGAGTTTTCTCTGCTAAATAAAATTAAATGATGAAACGTAGAAAAGGAGATTACTACAATAATTAATTTTTTTTTCTCAGCTTCCGAGTTCCTAAATAAGCCTTGAATAAAAACCTTAGAACAAACTTTATATGTTCTTGTATAAAGGAAATAATTTCATACGCCTTTTTTCCTTGCATAGACCTTTTATAAAACTTGTTTCAAAGATTGTTCAAGGAAGTTTAAATTTTCCTTCTTATATTAATTCCTTATACAAAACTTTACTTAAGGCTTATTTAGGTGAAATTTTTATCTGGGCTGGCAGGATATAAAGGATGAAAAACGAAAGAAATACTTAGTATAGTTTAAAAAGTTTACAAAGCTTTGTAGTGATGGCTAAAGAGCCGATCTTACATTGAATTAGTCTATATTGATCCAGCTATCTAAGCTCATATAATCAAAACAGGTTTCCTCCTTGACTTTTGAATATTGATTCTGATCTAATTTGGTAATAGCATTTGCCCTATATAGATAAATCGATTCCATTCCAAAGGTATTCCTTACATTCTTACATACTACAATATTTATCTTTCTTTACATTTACATTTACATTCTTTTCATACTTAACGATTGATAACGTTTAATCATGGCTTCAGTTTCTAGCGCACAAAGTGTTACAATGTGTCAACGCTTGTTTGTGCATGGTTATGTTTACAATATTTGTTTATATTTATGAATGACTAAACATGCTGTAGTGGGTCAATGGGTAAATATACAGTAGTTACCATAAGGACACTACAAAATCATAGCTGTCAAAAAATGACCAGTAGATTTTTCGGTGCGAACATTTTGATCGAAACGATATAAAATCACTAAATAATATATTGAATTTCTTCAGAAATATATAAAAACCTTTTTGCAATAATTCACTTCAATTTATCGCACTTTGAATGCAATAAACAATAAGATCAGTGTTGATTATCACACATGAAAAGATATTATCAATTGTAGCTACTACGCATATGCATCTCTTCGCTTCAATGTCAGCACGATGTTTTAGTGCTAAACTTAACATCGTGCTGACATTGCGCACAAACGACAATTATCAGATCAGCTGCATGTTCTCACTGTCAAAAGTTATACAGGGGTGCCCACAACCGGATAATGCCCACAACCTGTTAATTTACCCTAACTATATAATGAAGTAACATCTGAGAAATAGTATTCTGTGAAATTTTCTTTAATTTTGTGAATCTGCGTGCATGTCCCAAAAAAAAAGGATTGGTGCAGTCGACTTGGAGCTACAGTGGGCACCGACTTTAAAAATGCTAAGTATGAGAAAAACGCGTCTAAAAGTTTTTTGCACACGATACCGGGCAGAAGAAGCGTAGACTTATACAGGGTCATTCAAAAAGTTCGTAGCATAAGTAAGAAAAAACCAAATTTTGATAAACTTGATTATATTATTCAACATAGTTGCCTTCGAGAGCGATATAACGAGTATAACGATTTTCTAACTTTTTGATACCACTTTTATAGTACGATTTCTCTTTCTCGTCAAAATAAGCCTCAGTTGCAGGGATTACTTCATAATTGGACTTGAATATCTTTCCAGCAAGCATTCTCTTGATATCTGCAAACAGGAAAAAGTCACTGGTGGCTAAAACTGGAGAATACGGTGGGTGGGTAAGCAATTCGAAGCCCAATTCATTCAATTTTGCCATCGTTTTCATCGATTTGTGACACGATGCATTGTCTTAGTGAAACAACACTTTTTTCTTTTGCAAATATGGCCGTTTCTTGACGATTTCAGGCGTCAATCGTTCTAAAAGTGAACAGTAATAGTCGCTGTTGATGGTGGTTCCTTTTTTGAGATAGTCGATGAATATCCTGAATCCTTTCACATCCCAAAATACAGACGCAATCACCTTACAAACTGACTGTTGGGTCTTTGCTCGCTTTGGATTCGGTTCGTCGACTGCTCTCCACTTAGCTGACTGTCTTTTGGATTCTGGTGTGTAATAGTAAAGCCATGTTTCATCCATTGTCACATATCGACGATAGATTTCGATTTTATTGCGGTTTAACAGCGCCAAACACTCCTCTGAAGCATCAATTCGTTGTTGTTTTTGGTCGGCTGTGAGCTCAAGAGGCACCCACTTTGCACAGAGCTTTCGCATACCCAAATGTTCGTGTAAAATGGTAAAATCACTACCATCTGATATTTTTACAATGTCCGCTAGCTCGTGCACCTTCAATTTGCGATCGTTCATAACCAATTTATGGATTTTTTTGATGTTTTGTGGAATAACAGTCTGATTTGGGCGTCCACTGCGCTCTGCATCATTTGTGCTGGTGCGACCACGTTTAAATTCAGCAATCCACTTTTCTACCATTTGTCTCAATGGAGCAGAGTCGGGATAATATTTATCAAGCCATTGTTTGGTTTCCACTGTATTTTTTATTCATCAAAAAGCAATGCTTTATCAAAACTCGAAATTCACTTTTTTCCAATATTTTTTTTTTCAATAACAATAGTTGCACACAAAATGCTACAACTCACGAATCAATTGTCAGATTGTTGTCAAATTTTTATACGTATTGTTTGAAGATTGGTACTAAATAAAAATTGTAGGGGAAAAAAGCTAGTAACGCCATCTATGTGTCATCCTATAGACTTTTTGAACGTACTGTTAAAATAAATGTCGCGCATTATTTGTCATTAGTAAAACTGTACAGAAAATGTCTTTTAAAAATTAATCCGAATATTTAACATTAAAAACTTGTTAATATTATTTATATTTAATATTGTAAGCTTTGTTTAGCTGTCAGAATAATTGACTTAAAATTTTAACACAATAATATCAATATGCTGTACATTATTATAAAAGATTCGAAAAATAAACATTATAAAGTGCAGTAGGTATACATAGAAAAATCTTTCTTTAAAATTCTCTGAACTATTACTTTAAACTGCCAGCACACAACATCATTACATATCAATAAAACGTCTTTACCCCCAAGAATGCATGGCTATTAAATTGAAATTTCTTGATATCGTACTTAACCTCAATGCAAATGTAGAGTAGAAATGTAGAAATGATATTAAAAATAAATTTGAACAGATGGAAGTTAGAATAAAAGAAAAATAAAAATAAATAAATAAAAAAAAAACACTACCAGAAACCTTGATGGCAACATGTTGCAAGAAAGTTATAAATTATGTGCAAGCAAGGCAAGAACGAAGTAGTAAAAAAAAATAAAATTACAAACTATGAAAAACTTTGCACATCGAGCAAAAAGCATAAATTTTTCGCACACAGCAATCGAGCCAAATGTAGCTAAAATGCTGGAAAAACTAAAAATTTTTGAAAAACTTGAAAGCGACTGTTATATTTTGATAACAATTTATGCAAATATTGCTGCAATGTGGGCTTTTGAGTTATGGTCTTTGTAGTCATCAGCGAATGAAAAAAAATTCAGCTTTATTAAAAAGAAAAAAAGTAATATTTCCTCGGACAAATTATCGTAAGGAAATTTGTGCTTCTTTGATAAAATTATTTTACGTCTGACAATTTGTAGAACTAGTTTGGTAATTTTAAACAATAACATATTTCAAATTTAAATTAAAAAATCTAAAGTAAGTATTTATTAAAAGGAAAAAGGAACAATAAGAAATGAAATAAGTAGTTAATGCAAAAGCAGCTTCTTTTTGGACTGCACTCAAATACACAATTTTATTTCGAACAAGTTGGGTAACTTGTTTAAAGTTTTCTATTTATAAGAATTTGGCTTAAATCTGGTTTAATTTGGAAAGTACTGCGGCTTTTATTTATAAGCCTAGACACACAAATTCATGCATAACTATGCTATAAACAGATATTAAATAATTTTTCAAAAACTAAGCCATGTGCCTCCTTTTCACGTCAAACATGCATGTCAGCTCATTTGGCTTTGCACCATGGCGTGTCTTAACCAACAAGTTTAAGCAGCACTTCCGCCGCTTTTTTTCTACTCTTTCGTTTGCTTGACCTCATGTGTGCGGTCCGGCTTGTGGGTGGTACCAGCAGTCATGTTCTAGCTGTGCTGCGTTCTGGTTTTTGTGTTTTTTCTTTTGCAATGCACAGCATGTGTTTTTTTTTAGCCAAACGAGGTTTTGCTTTGGTTTTAAATAAAATCTAGAACTTGCCTCTAGCATCGTGTTGTAAGTGTTATTATTTAAAGTGAAATGAAAGAATAGCGAATTTTAATTAATTTAAGTGTGAAGATTTTAGAGTTTCTAAAAGTTTTGTAATTAATTGTGTTATAAATAGCAATTCACGATAAACTTTCTTAAATAATATTTTTAAAATTTGTGTCACCGAAATTGATATTGGAAACATATTTTATAGATTGATATATGCAGATGTTAGGCTCAGGTCAATGTGATATTTTAAAGCCAATTAAGCAAATGAACACCGCAAAATATTTTCAAAGAGTCATTAAACCTTATCGGCACCGGTTGATTCGTTTTTGCCCCAGTATAAAAATATTTTAAATTTAAGCAACTTAAAAGTGTGAATATTTTTAGTGTGGCAACGTTCAGTATTTCTTGATGGAACATTTTTTAACTTAAGACTAAAAGCATACTTTGCTAACCCGTTAGTAAAGTAGCTACAGTCAAGCAAAGTGAATTGGTTCAAACAGAGATCACAATTTGCTATAAATGATTTGTTTTTTTTTTAGAAAAAACATAAAACATGATTTAAATCTCCAACCACACGAAACAGAGAGGCCGCTGTTCGGCTTTAGCTACAAAATTTTAATTTTTACTAAGAGTTTTTATTCCTTGAAAGCTGTAGAGCATTAAGAACTTAGTATTAATTATTTAATATTTAGTAATTAGTATTTAGTATTAAGTGTTTAGTATTTAGTATTTAGTATTTAGTATTTAGTATTTCGTATTAAGTGTTTAGTATTTAGTATTTAGTATTTAGTATTTAGTATTTAGTATTTAGTATTTAGTATTTAGTATTCAGTATTTAGTATTTAGTATTTAGTATTTAGTATTTAGTATTTAGTATTTAGTATTTAGTATTTAGTATTTAGTATTTAGTATTTAGTATTTAGTATTTAGTATTTAGTATTTAGTATTTAGTATTTAGTATTTAGTATTAAGTATTTAGTATTTAGTATTTAGTATTTAGTATTTAGTATTTAGTATTTAGTATTTAGTATTTAGTATTTAGTATTTAGCATTTAGTATTTAGTATTTAGTATTTAGTATTTAGTATTGAGTATTTAGTATTTAGTATTTAGTATTTAGTATTTAGTATTTAGTATTTAGTATTTAGTATTTAGTATTTAGTATTTAGTATTTAGTATTTAGTATTTAGTATTTAGTATTAAGTATTTAGTATTTAGTATTTAGTATTTAGTATTTAGTATTTAGTATTTAGTATTTAGTACTTAGTATTTAGTATTTAGTATTTAGTATTTAGTATTTAGTATTTAGTATTTAGTATTTAGTATTTAGTATTTAGTATTTAGTATTTAGTATTTAGTATTTAGTATTTAGTATTTAGTATTTAGTATTTAGTATTTAGTATTTAGTATTTAGTATTTAGTATTTAGTATTTAGTATTTAGTATTTAGTATTTAGTATTTAGTATTTAGTATTTAGTATTTAGTATTTAGTATTTAGTATTTAGTATTTAGTATTTAGTATTTAGTATTTAGTATTTAGTATTTAGTATTTAGTATTTAGTATTTAGTATTTAGTATTTAGTATTTAGTATTTAGTATTTAGTATTTAGTATTTAGTATTTAGTATTTAGTATTTAGTATTTAGTATTTAGTATTTAGTATTTAGTATTTAGTATTTAGTATTTAGTATTTAGTATTTAGTATTTAGTATTTAGTATTTAGTATTTAGTATTTAGTATTAGTATTTAGTATTTAGTATTTAGTATTTAGTATTTAGTATTTAGTATTTAGTATTTAGTATTTAGTATTTAGTATTTAGTATTTAGTATTTAGTATTTAGTATTTAGTATTTAGTATTTAGTATTTAGTATTTAGTATTTAGTATTTAGTATTTAGTATTTAGTATTTAGTATTTAGTATTTAGTATTTAGTATTTAGTATTTAGTATTTAGTATTTATTATTTAGTATTTAGTATTTAGTATTTAGTATTTAGTATTTAGTATTTAGTATTAAGTATTTAGTATTTAGTATATAGTATTTAGTATTTAGTATTTAGTATATTTAGTATTTAGTATTTAGTATTTAGTATTTAGTATTTAGTATTTAGTATTTAGTATTTAGTATTTAGTATTTAGTATTTAGTATTTAGTATTTAGTATTTAGTATTTAGTATTTAGTATTTAGTATTTAGTATTTAGTATTTAGTATTTAGTATTTAGTATTTAGTATTTAGTATTTAGTATTTAGTATTTAGTATTTAGTATTTAGTATTTAGTATTTAGTATTTAGTATTTAGTATTTAGTATTTAGTATTTAGTATTTAGTATTTAGTATTTAGTATTTAGTATTTAGTATTTAGTATTTAGTATTTAGTATTTAGTATTTAGTATTTAGTATTTAGTATTTAGTATTTAGTATTTAGTATTTAGTATTTAGTATTTAGTATTTAGTATTTAGTATTTAGTATTTAGTATTTAGTATTTAGTATTTAGTATTTAGTATTTAGTATTTAGTATTTAGTATTTAGTATTTAGTATTTAGTATTTAGTATTTAGTATTTAGTATTTATTATTTAGTATTTAGTATTTAGTATTTAGTATTTAGTATTTAGTACTTAGTATTTAGTATTTAGTATTTAGTATTTAGTATTTAGTATTTAGTATTTAGTATTTAGTATTTAGTATTTAGTATTTAGTATTTAGTATTTAGTATTTAGTATTTAGTATTTAGTATTTAGTATTTAGTATTTAGTATTTAGTATTTAGTATTTAGTATTTAGTATTTAGTATTTAGTATTTAGTATTTAGTATTTAGTATTAGTATTTAGTATTTAGTATTTAGTATTTAGTATTTAGTATTTATTATTTAGTATTTAGTATTTAGTATATAGTATTTAGTTTTTAGTATTTAGTATTTAGTATTTAGTATTTAGTATTTAGTATTTAGTATTTAGTATTTAGTATTTAGTATTTAGTATTTAGTATATAGTATTTAGTATTTAGTATTTAGTATTTAGTATTTAGTATTTAGTATTTAGTATTTAGTATTTAGTATTTAGTATTTAGTATATAGTATTTAGTATTTAGTAGTTAGTATTTAGTATTTAGTATTTAGTATTTAGTATTTAGTATTTAGTATTTAGTATTTAGTATTTAGTATTTAGTATTTAGTATTTAGTATTTAGTATTTAGTATTTAGTATTTAGTATTTAGTATTTAATATTTAGTATTTAGTATTTAGTATTTAGTATTTAGTATTTAGTATTTAGTATTTAGTATTTAGTATTTAGTATTTAGTATTTAGTATTTAGTATTTAGTATATAGTATTTAGTATTTAGTATTTAGTATTTAGTATTTAGTATTTAGTATATAGTATTTAGTATTTAGTATTTAGTATTCAGTATTTAGTATTTAGTATTTAGTATTTAGTATTTAGTATTTAGTATTTAGTATTTAGTATTTAGTATTTAGTATTTAGTATTTAGTATTTAGTATTTAGTATTTAGTATTTAGTATTTAGTATTTAGTATTTAGTATTTAGTATTTAGTATTTAGTATTTAGTATTTAGTATTTAGTATTTAGTATTTAGTATTTAGTATTTAGTATTTAGTATTTAGTATTTAGTATTTAGTATTTAGTATTTAGTATTTAGTATTTAGTATTTAGTATTTAGTATTTAGTATTTAGTATTTAGTATTTAGTATTTAGTATTTAGTATTTAGTATTTAGTATTTAGTATTTAGTTTTTAGTATTTAGTATTTAGTGTGAAGTATTTAGTATTTGATATTGAGTACTTACCCTGTAGGAAAATCAACTAATTTAAAAGTAGTTGATAAGTCAATTGACTTTCGTCTGCATATATTTTCAACTACTTGTTAAATTAGTTATATTTTAATTATTTTTTTAATTACTTTAAAATAACCAATTGCCTGATGGCCAAAAGTTAATAATATTTGATGAAATAACATGGTTAAATATATATAAACTTGTAATCTAATAAAAATTTGCAATTAATACATGTCAAAATCAGAGTAGTTGCACCCTTAATATAATTCAAAGTAGTTTATCAATCACTTGTCTTTAAGTAGTATTTCAATTACTTCATATATAATGCAATAAAAACCATTTAGAATTGAAGTGGGTGCCGCCTTAATATAATTCAAAGTAGTTCATATACTGCTTTATTTTAAATTAGTTTTATAATTAGTTGTTTTTAAAAACAAGTTAGTTTGTTCCTATAAGGTAGTGTTAAGTATTTAGTATTTGGCATACATGGTAATGGGAATGGTGAATGGTAATTGGGAAAAAAATTGCATTATCATGTAATGATAAGGGGAGAGAAAAATACCATTACGAGTATCATTAATAAGTAATGGTAATGGAAAGAATTGCATTACCATTAATATGTAATGGTAATGCAAGAAAAAAATGGCATTACCTCTTAAATTTCAATGAAAAATGTCAGCGGTAATGAAATAAATTTGCATAACTACTAAATTTTTATGGGTTATGAAAAAAAATTGCATTACCATTAACATATAGTGGTATACCAGTATAATTTAGTGGTAATAAAAAATTTTAATGGCAATGAAAAAAATGTACATTTAGTGGTAATGCAAATGTTTTCCATTACCATTAAAATTTTTCATTACTACGAAAAATGCAATATGCAATACGCAATATAATTTATGCAATATTTTTTCATTACCATTACATATCAATGGTAACGTCATTTCAATGCAATTTTTTCCCCATTACCATTACATTTTAATGGTAATGCAAATTTAATTTGAATGAAATGCATATAATTACAAAAAAAACTGACGAACTTGAGAACCTCCTCTTTTTTGAAGTCGGTTAAAAATATAATAAATGATCACTAAAAAGTGTTTGATAATTTAGTTTTAAACGTGGTAATAAGCATTAAAAAGCAATAGCAACTGACATTCGGCAATCGCAGTCACTCTCATTGTTTGTTTATGTGCAGGAGTATGTTGTCCACTCTTCAATTATCTTGTGTAAGTTACTGCAGCTTTTGAAAGCTTCATATTCTGATCTGAAGCTAACATAAAAGAGAAATGCGAGTTTCAAAATCTTCATTTTTATATGAGAGCTGCTCGAGCAGATTTGAAATTTCAGTTATGCTGAAAATTCTTGAAATAAATAATTTATGAAATTTCTAGAGTTGACTTTTTAGTTGATAAAAGATGCATGCCCTAAAACCAACGATACAAATGCACACAAACACATACCGTGCTACAGACACACACACACACACACATACACACACAATGTTACAAGCGAACAAACAAAATTGAGACATTCGCAAAACAAAATTATAAAATATTGCATTTTAACACTTAATTTCCGGTCTGGTGACGCACACTTGGAAGGATATGAAGAAATGCCGAGCAAAGGAGCAGCAATAGCAACGAGCTGCTTACTCGAAAAACGGTAGTTTTTTGAGCTTTGATGCTTTTGCATGCCACAAATATCAAGTTAAATTTATTATTTTAATGAGCTGCTGTGGTTTTTGGTTTTCAAGTATGTGTGTGATATAGCTGAGTGGGTGGCGCCAAAGCATTGGCTTATGTTGAAGAACGCTTGTGTGCGTTAGTTTCGTCGTGGCTATAAGTAGGCTTTTTTGCATACATGTGACTTGGTAATAAGTCTTTTCATGTGGTTTTTATTAGCTTTTTTATTTTAAATTTTATCATTTTCATATGAATTTATAATTGATGCTTAAAATTAATTTTCATATTAGTGTTGTGAATCTTTTTATAGGGATTCGCTATGATTCAATTTATACGTTATATAATTTAGGCAACCCTCTTTAGCGGCAAATATTTTTCAAGCATGTGCTGCAAAGAAAGCTTAAGAATAAATAATTTAATTAAGTCTTATATTTTATGGCTTACAGTTGAATAATTTATTTATGCTAATATATGCTTTTCTTATTTTTTCTATTTACAGAGTAAGTACTGCTTCAAGTTCATGGCACAAATTTAAATACAAGATTCTTCAGCATAAGCATAAAATATTTTATACAAGCTTTCAGGTATTTTAAAGAAAAATTAAATTTTAACAGAATGTAAAATAAAATTAAATAAATAATAATAATATATAATAATATTTTATTTACTGTTACAAAAATAAAACCTAAATAAAATAAAATGAAATACAATATTTCACAATACAATACAATACAATACAATACAATACAATACAATACAATACAATACAATACAATACAATGCAATACAATACAATACAATACAATACAATACAATACAATACAATACAATAGAATACAATACAATACAATACAATACAATACAATACAATACAATACAATACAATACATTACAATACAATACAATATAATACAATACAATATAATACAATACAATACAATACAATACAATACAATACAATACAATACAATACATTATAATACAATACAATATAATACACTACAATACAATACAATACAATACAATACAATACAATACAATACAATACAATACATTACAATACAATACAATATAATACAATACAATACAATACAATACAATACAATACAATACAATACAATACAATGCAATACAATACAATACAATACAATACAATACAATACAATACAATACAATACAATGCAATACAATACAATACAATACAATACAATACAATAAAATGCAATACAATACAATACAATACAATACAATACAATAACATACAATACAATACAATACAATACAATAACATACAATACAATACAATACAATACATTACAATACAATACAATATAATACAATATAATACAATACAATACAATACAATACAATACAATACAATACAATACAATACAACACAATAAAATACAATACAATACAATATAATGCAATGCAATGTAATGCAATACAATATGATATCATATATCTATGATATCATATATATATATATTATATCATATATGATATAATATGATATGATATGATATGATATGATATGATATGATATGATATGATATGATATGATATGATATGATATGATATGATATGATATGATATGATATGATATGATATTATATTATATGATATGATTTGAAATGAAATGATATAAAATTCATAAAACAAATTAAATGAAATGAAATTAAACGAAATGAAATAAAATAAAATATATTAAATCCCTTTTTTAAAATGCAGAATTCAACCAGAAAATAATTCAAAAAAAATATTTTTTTTAGTAAAATCCGAAGTTAAAATCAACAAAGTTATATTCTCGAATCTGGGCTCACTGTTTATTGCTTTAATTGTGGACTCACATATGTCTGTGCAACAGAAAACGCATGTCCACATGTTTCTTCTGATCTTTTTTGACTACTTTTTTGTATTTATTTTTAGGTTGTGAACTTATTTTTGTAAGCATATTGCATAAAAATTCTCTTGTGCATCTTGTGTATCATTCTCTTGCAATAAATAAATTCATTAATTTACATTCAGTGTCGCCATTATAAATTAATCTGTCAGTTCTGCTTTTGAGTGTCGCTGCTTGGCATTAAATCAACCGCAAAATCTGTCAATTTTTTTTTCGCTTTGTTTTTGTATTTCGTAAAGCTCATTTAGCAATTATGTTTTTGCATTATTTATAAGTTTGTAAAGTAATTGGTTTTGAACATTAAAATGAGATAAGTTGCAGCCGTTAGTGGCAAAATGATGAATAACAAAAAAACATATTTCTTTTTAGTATTTTTAAAGCAAAAAAAAAAACAGACTTTTGGTTTTTCAATTTTATATATCTAGTTAGTGTTCAAAACTTGTTTAAGAAATGTATATATTCAACAACGTGAACATCAAAAATTGTCGTGTGTACTGTTTAGTATTTATTATAAGAGAAGGAGTATGAAAGGTATATCATTTGAAAGGTTCTGTACCATAAACGTCCAGAAAAAAATGTGTTTTAGTCCAAGAAATGAATCGTGCGCATTAATTAATAACGATTTACTGAATCGTATGTCAGGTGATGCAAACATTTATCACAGCTATGATAAAAAATTTGTGATAATGAAAATAAAATTAATAATCATCCAGTAGAGTTTTTGAATTCTCTCTCCGTAAGTGGTTTTCTACCAAAGCAGTTGGAATCAACCCTTAAATCCATATCATGGGAAAAATGTATCAATTTTTAGTAGATTTTTTCATAGTTTTGCTAAAAGACAAAAACAAAAAATTAAAAGAACACATGTAAAAATATCGGTATGGCATGAATTTCATTTATATTTTCCTGAGTGAAGGTTATTAATAAAAAATTGAAACCTTGCGTTTAAATCGCAACAAAAAAGTATATAAAAAGATGAGTTATAAGTATATGAGTATATAAAACACATGATGGGAAGCTGAGAGTAAGGGTAATTGTATTGTTCGATCCATTCTAAATTTTATTAATAGGCGAGCATTAGTTGAAGGAAGAACACAGAGACAAAAACTGCAGCATAAAATGATTTTTAATGATATTACGTTTTCTTACTAATACTACAAAATAATAAAAATTTTCCATACAGAAATAAACTAAAAGTTTATATAAAACTAGTTTATACCTGGCGCGCTTCGCTGCGCTCAGCTCTTATTCCCTAAAAGAGGGCGCAGCTATAGTCAGGCCGCACTTTTATAGTAAGTTTGTAACGAAGAAATAAGCATGATTGCATGCGTAGATATAGTGCCACCACGCCAATTTTTTGAACAGTTGCCGACAGTAACCATTTGCACTAAATTACAGAGTCTTATTCTTCTACGGTAGAGACCTTCTGATATAAAACATTTTTTTTGATTTGTGGGTGGTAAAAGTGGGCGTGACAGCATTTATATATACATAGTGACTGCTACTTGGACCCATAGCACTTGCATACCAAGATTTACTATCAAAACGTGAACATCTCAGGAATTAAATGATTTCAGAAAAGTGGGCGTAGATAAAGTGCGACCACGCGTTTTTCTTGTAAAGCCACTGAAAGATACCATATGAACAAAATTTTAATTTTAATTTTAATTTTTATTTTGTACGATTAAAACCGTCTGATATAAATAATTTCTTTGGTTTGTGGGCGATAGAGCAAATTTGGGTTGTATGGGTGGTACCACGCCCCCTTATCCAATCAACACTAAACTTCACAGGAATACTCTCAAAATGTTGTTTCAGTGTCCCTGAAAATTTAATAAAGATTGGTTCGGCGGTTTTGAAGTCTATACGTGATATACACACATACAAATATACCCACATACCCTGCAAACATTTGGAAGACGATTGGAAGAAAAGCTGGTTTTGCGATGCACTTGCGATTCGCACAAGCGATTAATGCGCGATTCAAGGCTAATTTTCAAAATCTTCCTTTGCTCATTCCGATGATCGTTGGAAGATGGATCGCTCTTCGATCGCTCAAGGGATTAATGCGCGATTCAAGAAAAATGTTAAAATTTTCCTTCGATTCGAAAGATGGATCACTCTTCGATCACCCAAGGGATTAATACGCGATTTAAGAAAAATTTTCAAAATCTTCCTTCGCTCATTCCGGCGATCGTTGAAAGGTGGATCGCTTTTCAAACTTGTGAAAAAAATGTCAAATATTTCCTTATCGTTCAGAAGCAACGACGCGTTTTAGTTTTTTAAAATAAAATAAAATAAAATAAAATAAAACAATTTTTTACGTTCAACAACGATGCTTCGCAACATATCGCTGAAGACCCGTTTTGCCGAATCGTTTGACCCCTTTTAGGACTTTTCTTAGTGATTCGTTTGCGAATCTTTCCAGCGAATCACTTAAGGCCCCCCACGGCGATTCGTTCGCGAATCTTCCCAGCGAATTGCTTCCGAACCCTTCAGGCGATTTGTATACGGATCTTCCAGGCGAATTGCTTTTATGGCCTCTGCTGTTTTCAGTCGCCGATACCCGAATGATAAAAAATGTTTGCAGGGCAAATACATTCATTTTTATATATATATAGATTTTTACATATATTTTTTATAAATATTTAAATATTTATTTCATAAGGTACTATCAAACTTGTTTTAATAAGATTTCTTATTGCATGAATGAAATGATGTGGATATATTTTTAACCCTCTACTTAAATAAGAAGATATTTTATTTTAACTTTATAAAGCTTAAAATGATATTTTCTAAAATTAAAAAGAACTATTTTTTTCATATAACTTTCTTATTAAATCAAGCTTTAGGAAGATAATAATAGGGGAAATGCTACTTACTGATTTCATTGCTTTAGTTTTCTGTCTTTCTAGTGAACTTTATTAGTAAAGTTAATGCCCTACTTAAATAACTTAAAATAATGTTGAAGATTTCCAGAATTTCATTTGACGAAGCTGATTATTTTGGAACTCGAGCCATATTTCAGTCGTGTTGATTTGATTTTATTTAAAATTTTGTGGTATGCATTCTAAGGAGGTTCTTCTAAAAATGGAGATTGTGGAAGTCGTCATTTTAATTTATGGAGTCGAGAATATGTTATAATATCTAGTAATATCTTCTTTTAAGTAAAAATTATATTTTAACATTAACAATAAATATGAATAAAATCATCAAAAATATATTTTTTATTAATTTTATATACAATTTTCTTTACAAATAAATAAATTTCCCTATTATATTTCAAATCTTAAATTAAAAATCTTATTAAATCGTTAAGAATTAATTTTAAAAAATCAAGAACATATGTTTTAGTGACTTATGCTCTTCATAAAAGATTCTAGTAGCCTTTAGCATAAGGATTTAATAACAATTAAGAAATAAATAAATAAATAAACTTTTAAAATCAATTTTTTTTTAAAAGATTTTCTTATTGTTTTGAAAAGACTCTTTATAAAAAACAATAAAACAAAAAAAATGCTCAAAGTTTTAATAAGATTTTCTCTAAGGTTTTAAGACAGAGATCGGAAACTGAACTTACAAGATTTATGCCAACTACGAATTGCTCATTCGAATGGAAAAAACTCTCTGTGCCAGATAAGATTTGAGCCCGAGTTTATTGCGATTCTTTGGCATATGTGCCATGCATTTTAACCATAACGTCACCACCTTAACAACAACAAGATGTGATAAGAGAAGGTTCTCTTAAAAGTGATCAAAAAACACGCAAAGTTAAACATTTTTTTAAAAAGTTAAACATTTTTTTTACGTAATTAAGTATATTTTGAACTTTATTTGCAAATTTTTGTGAAATTGAAATGTACATGTAAAAGTATAATAGAAATCATTTTGTGAACATGCGTTAAGGCCCTTATAGACGAGCAACTAATCGCAAAACTGATTGAAAAACAGGTCGATGGTTTTATCTATAGACGCATGAACCAATTTTTCAATTCCAGTACAAAAAGTTTTTCTTCTTGAAAACATCGCGCATATTATATTGAAAATGAATGAAAAATAATTTTTTTATTATGAATCTGACGATTAGTTGTTGATTTTGCTACAAACACATCACCAGTTGAAGAACTGGTTGATGTGAAATCGCAAAAATCAAAATTTTTTTAATTTTTGCCAACTGATTGATAAACTGGTTGAAAAACTGAAAATAACACCTCAACTCATCTACACACGATTTGCTTTCAACAACCAGCAACCAGTTTATCAACCAGTTTTGCGATTAGTTTCTTGTCTATAGGGCCCTTTACGGGGCGATAAGCTTTCTTCCTAGACCGGGCGCATCCAGCTGAGAACTTTCCATGGCGGCTGTAACAACTCTACGATCAAAGAGCTGTAGAAATTTTTGTAATGCGTGGATCAAACAACTCTCTTTCACACCAACATACTAGAACCTTGACCTTTAAGAAAATGTAAAAAAAACAATTTCTCGGAAGATTTTTGGGGGAACCTTTCCTAAATGCTCGCCTCAAAAGAAGAGGAAGAAAAGAAGTAGGTAACGATAAATACTTTGAATAAAATTGTACTTTCCAAATTTTTCTGATTTTTTTGCAGAACGTTACAAGTTTCAAAGTTACAAAAAACCCCCAAAACTTATTTGTACACCTAAATTATAATTCATTATGGGAAAAACAACTTCAATTTCGTTACTTCACAGCATTGCAGCGCATTCTAACGCTCGCGTGCAAAAAGCCTTCTTCATCGCCATGCTTTTTAGCACAAAAAAGCTTGCTAGTGTTGCTTGCTAGTGTTTGAATTCCATGCCAATGCTTTACAGATGCAGTTGATCAAATTTTGACCTCAGCCGATACTAGTTAAAATTAAGAGCCATTTGAAGTGAAACAATGTTTTAGCAATATTTTAAGTGCAGCAACAATTATGGGATATTATATTTAAGCAACAACAAAAATAACTGCATGGTCAATATGGTATTTTTTGTCGTTGCTGTCATTGTTTGTTATTTATTAAGCTTGTTTGTTTGGTGTAAAAATATTATTTATGCAGCCTGACAGTGCTTTGAGCAGCCAAAATATGTAAAACATGATAAATGCATGCTTGAAAAAAATTACCGAAACAAAAACATCCCATATAATTGGGGTGCATTCCATAGGCTTGTTTCATTAAGCAATTATTTTACTGTTGGCTGAACTTGACTTTCTACCGTGAAAACAACAAAACGAACGAAGGCAACACATCGAAAAACATGCCTATTTCTCTTTTTGGTAACAAAACTATTAAAACAATTATATAAAATACATACAACAATGTACAACATGTTAAAATAATTGTCTGTTGTTGAGAAAATGTCGAATTCGACATTGTTTTGTTTTGTTGGTTTGGTGTTTTTCGTTGTTTTTGAGGCAATATTTTTAGCGGAAGTTCTTTTAGCTCGAGCAAATGGTTATGTGCTGTTGTTGTTATTTTTGCTTTTGCACATTAGCGTATTTTTAGAAGTAAAGGCATAAATAAAGAGTTAATTGATTGTATTTCTTTAGAAGCAATGTAGCAATGTTAACAAGATAAAGTATAGCTCTGAGGATTCTTAAATTCATGTACAAGAATTGATTGATTTATGACTTTGAAATTCTTTAGTATATTTGTATTTCAAATGTATATAATAATACTAGATAAAAGATATGCTTTATCAATTTAAGGATACCACTACTAAAGTTAGCTAACCACAGCAAAATTTCTATAAAATTTTTCGGGATTTTCTGGAATTCAGTAAAATTTTATGAATATCTAACTATAAATTTCATAAAACAAAGTAACGTTTTGTGTCTGCCTGTTTGTACGCTTACAGCTTCTAAACTACGGAATAAGTTTTGATGCAGTTTTTACCATTCTGTAGATAATTTTTCCAAAAGTCTTAAGTGTACCAAACAAACATTTTTATTAAATTGAAGAATATTGGAGAAATTTGTATTTATTTCAATAAATTCGTAAAAAGATGCTTTTTAGACACTGACATGGCTTACACTCACGGGGTCTCAGCCCTGCCTGGTTCCTTGCACTTCCTACAGTTGTCATCCGTTGTGATGCCCATCTTCTTCGCGTGAGCTGCCGCCATGCAGTCCTGTATTCCAGTGTCCTGTATTCTCTGCGCGGTCGTAACAGGATGAACAGAATCCAGGTTTTGTATCGTATATCACCATGGGCCTAGCCAGGATTTTGTTCAGGGGTGGACAAAAACATATTTTTCATGTGACTGATAAATAAAAAATGTGCCAACAGTAAGTATGTAATAAAAAAAAATTAATCTCTAATAAATATTAATATTTTCTATGATTTATAATTATAAGAAAAAAATGTTTTGAATTTCTTAATTTAATACTAAAATTTTTAATTTTCTAATGCTCAGGGGGGGCCAACTGCCCTCTTCATCTCTCTACCTACGACTCACTGCTTGTGCGGCCGTATCTTCGAGGTTTTTGTACAGCTCTTGTAGTGGGATTGGTACTTGTTTTATGTATTCTGATCCCAGCCCGGCACCTGCCTTTGCTAGTCTATCAGCCTTTTCATTTCCGTCAATGCCGCGGTGGCTTGGGACCCAGTAGATGCGCACTCTCTTTAAAGCGCATAGTGCATCTAGTGCTTCTCTGCTTGCAAGGGCATTTGAGGACCTGATAGTAGCAGAGCACATGGATTTGATCGCCAATTGGCTATCTACAAAGATGTTAATATTGGAGTGGCCTTCCTTATGGTGAACGCGAACACTTCCGCCTGGAAGATACTGCAGTGGTCCGGTATTTTATAAGGCTAACTTATCTCTGGTTCTCTACAGTAAACTGCCACTCTCACTCCCTTACGGAGTTTAGAGACGTCAGTGAATATGTTGACCGCCCGCTGTGCTTGTTCTATGTCGTAGCACCAGTCGGGTCGTAGGCGTATTGATATTCTTAAGTCTATTATTGTGCGAGGTATCATGTTGTCTGTGCTACTGGATATATCCTTGCTGATAGTACAATGCCCAAACCTTTGTTTGTGCATGTTATTTGTCGCCGTAAGCGCTGTGCCATTTTTCCCCGGTTATTAGTTTTGCGTGAATGTCTAGGGGGTCCATACATAGAATTGTTTCTAGCGCCTTCGTTGGAGTTGCCTTCAGTGTCCCTGTTATGCAGATCGCTGTCTGCCGCTGTGCTTTCTCCAGGTGTCTGAGGTATGTTGACTTTTCCATCGCCGGCCACCACACGATAATTCCGTAGAGTAGAATTGGATGAACTACCGTGACGTAGATTCAATGCGTCAAAGAGGGTGAGAGACCCGAAGTGCTGCCCAGCATCGTCTTAGATGCGTATAGCGCATTGGTGTCCTTCTTCACTTTTTCGTTGACATTGATTCTCCATGATAGCTTGCAGTCCAGGACGACTCCTAGATACTTCGTGTGGGCTTTCGGATTGAGATGTATATTGTTTATTTTTGGTGGTATCCACGGCGGTATCTTATAAATTTTCGTAAATAGAACCAGATCTGTTTTCTCGAAGTTGATGCTGAGGCCAACTGAGTTAGTCCATCTGAGCCCCTCCCTGAGTGTGCTCTCCATTATTGAACTTATTGTTGGTAGACATTTCTCCACTATAATTATGCTTAGATCATCTGCTAAGCTGTTATCTTCAGAGCTCTACCTTCAAAGTTTTTGAGTAGTTCGTTAACGATTAGATTCTATAGTATGGACGATAGAGTCCCCCCCGAATATAGCTTTCCGTGGTAGTAGTGCCCCACTCTGCTTGGACTTTTCTACAATTTGAAAGATGGTCCATCCAGAGGTCGATTGCTGGTGGTGCCTCTGTTGCGTGTAAGCCGTTGAGTAGTGCAGCAGCCTGAGGTGTCTAGAAATGCACCAAGTGCATATTCTTTGTGGTGGAGGGCTTTTTTTATGGGTGATACTAGGGAGTGAAGTGCCGTCTCAACCAATTTATCTTTCGTGTACGCGTGTTGGTTAGTTGCCAGGAACTGGCTTGCACCGTTCCTTAGGTGCAAGTTTATCAGTTTCTCTAGAGTTTTGAGCACAGAGGAGGTAAGACTAATGGGCCTGTAGTCCTTTGGAGACAGGGGCTGCTCTTGCCTTATTTCTGCAAGAATACAACCCTTGCTACTCTCCAGGCTACAAGTACATATTTCGGCCTGGAGCATCCTTTGTATATGACCCCAAGCCAAGGAGCGACTCGTAGTTTGGCAGCATGCAGCAGGGCAGGGATAATGCCGTCTGGTCCTGGAGATTTATATCCTGAGAACGAGTCATTTAAAAACTGGAGCTGGTTTGCCCAGCGTCGCTGTACTGAATAAATGTTTGAGAATTCAGTCTCTGTACAGCTAAATCCTGACTGATTTTCGTCCACTCGACGGTGTCTTTGTGTAGCTGGCTCTGGATTGGGTGCTGCTGTGAGAGTAGCTTCCTGAGCCTCACTGTCTCTGTAGTTTCTCTATACTTGAGCAAAATTTCTTCCATGAGAGTCTTTTTACCTTACGGACGTTGGTCTTCAAGAGTTTGAGCCTGCATTTCTATGCCCCCTATATTTCTTCCTGGTCTGCTGTTTTAGCTCGTTTGAAGAAATCTAATAGGTCGCGTCTTTGCTCTAGAAGGTCAGGATTCCACCAAGGTGGTTTGGCCTTTTGTTTCGTTCGCGAGGACTTACAAGAAGAGTGATACGCTTTCTAAATATCTTTTGAGTCGGGGTTATAGTTAAACCTAATATTGATACTAATATATTTGTGGTCTGAGAAGGAGGGCTGTTCTAGCACCCTCCAATCAGTGACAAGAGCGTTAGTATCTGAGGTTAGCGTTAGGTCTAACATATTTGACTAAGGTGGGCCTACAAACGTGGGTTCCTCGCCTGTGTTAGCTACGGTTAGGTTGGTTTGTAGAACAAAGTTAAGCAGGGACTCACCTCGATCATTGATGTCTTGGCTACCCCACACTGAGTGGTGTGCGTTGGCATCTGCTTATATGACAAGCCACTGCTTCTTCTCGCTGTTTGTAGTCGTCAGCCTCTGAAGCTCCTATGGTGGTACGTCTCTGTGATGCGCCATGTAGCATGATGCAACCAGCATCGGCTCGTTCACATCGCCCTCTAGCGCCACGACTGTAAGATCAGCAGTGGTGTAGTAAGACATTAAAAAGGTATAGATGCCTTTCCTTGTGAGTATGGCCGTTCTTGTTCTACTTACTACTGTATCGAAAAACGTATTTAATGCTTATGATTTCAGGCCGGAGACCGTGTTACCCAAACCTATCCAAGGCTCCTGCACCAAAGCCACGTCGTAGCCACTTTCCTCTAGCGTGAGAAGGAGTTCTGCACTGGCCGTCTTACTTTTGTGTAGGTTTATTTGGAGGACTTTTAACTGCATTAGGTCGACCTTCTCCGGACTTCTCTCTTCTTCGGACTCGAGTGTGTTCTTATTGTTGTCCTTGGGGTGGCGCTTCTTAAGGCGCAGGTAAACACTTCCGATGCCGAGAGTACATAATATCCTCTGCCTCCTTGTTGATTTGAAGGATGTAGTGTTGCCCATAATGTTGACATAGTTCAAAATAAATTTTTTTGTTTAGAAATTTTTAAAATTTTCGAGATAAAAAGAAATGATTTTAAAGAAGCCAAATTAAAAAAAATTTATTGTTAAATTTTCTCATAAAAATTTTATATCATGACTAAAAAATATTCAATTTCCCATAAGAATCACTGTATAATATTTTTTAAGAAAATTTAATAATTTTTTCAGATGTGGATTATAATTTTAATCGCTTGCAAAAGAAGAACATTTTTTTTGAGCTTTGAAATTTCTTTTAATTTTTTGGCATAATAGAAAGTAAAATAATTTACAAAAAATTAATTTAATAGTTTAAAAAAAAATGTTATTGTTAATTTTTCTATTGAAAAATTTGGCACTATGAGTTAAAAAAATCATCAAAATTCGTATAGAATTAAAATTGAGAATAAAAATATAAAAATAGAACAAAATTTTTTTAAAAATATTTTTCAACTGAGAAAACTTTTTCGTAGAAAGGTTATTTGTATTATTCTCTCATACATTCTTGACTTTATAGGGGGAGACCTTTCTTAAGCCCATTTGTATGAAGTCTTTTTTAGCTCCAATTTCATACACGTAGATATTTAAAACGCTCACTTTTATTATTCAATATTTTCAAGTTTCTCACGTTTTTCACTGGTTGTCATATAAAGCTTGTTATATTCGCTCAAAAATGTTCAAAAATGTGTGAAATTCCGCTTAAATAAATAACACCAGATTGTCAGCTCTTGTTGTTGAGATTCTTTGTTGTTGTCGTAAATCAGACCATCATCTCGTATTTGGCAAATTCAAATAATTAAAAAATCATTAGAGCTTGCATCTGTTGCCATTGCTGACGGGCAGCATTAAATCAACCGCAATCCCATAAATCAATTTAAATATGATTTTATTGGCATGATTGATCATTGAGTTTGTAATATGTAGCTGATGTGAAAAAATTGAATGTGAATTTTAAATCAGTGCAGAGTGTGCTTTATAATATGACACCAAGTTCAGAAAACTTTTATAAACTCTTTGACTTTCATATTAATCAATGTATGAGAACTTAATTAAATTCAAAGCGTTGACAACGTTTAAGCAAACACTTGGTCTAATATTACACGTGTCAGTGTGTTGGCATAAGTAAAAGTGATGGTATTGGTTGCTATGGATGACTCAAACTATTACACACAGCAGGTTATAAGCAAGCATATGAGAAGCCATCAGTCTGGCTGTGCTATGTCTGTGTGAATATTTAGGTAGTTTGGTTTTATTTTTCTATGTTTTGGTAGAATTTTTAATTTCAAGATAACCACCTAGTGGGCTGATTAAGTCAGCTAGCACTCATGTGGTGACTAACCTCTACCTTTAATAAAGTTTGCTTTTTAATTTTAACCAAAAATAAAGCACCACACATGTGGCAGCAATGTGCCACGTGTAAGCTATAAACTGTCAAAAATTCGCCACAGAACAAAATTTTGTATTCACACCACTTATATACAAACAAACAACCATACATTCCTATATAGATATGTGGCTACAAACGTTTCCATAATATAAAAATGTTGATGAAATTAGTCACCCATGGCGACACTTTCCTGTGGCGGCATCATTTTCAATTTTCTACCACATAAAAAAAAAAAATTAATATTAAATGAGATTCACAGCAACTTAATCTAGATATTTTACAAAATGTTAAAATGTTTACATAATTTAAACGTATTAATAAAAATATTGATACTTAAAAGCTGAAAAAATTTGTATTTTTTAATGGCAAAATTTCATTATAATAGATTAATAGAGGATTAAACACTTTTTGATGTTATTTTTGTAATTGTTTAATTAAGCTGTGCTTATATAATATTCAATATTCGGTATTTTTAAGGTCACCAAGTAAAAATGTAAAAAAAAATGCTGTGTTGACACACTAACTCAAGCGCAGATTACTGTATCAGCAAAATAAGTTAATTTAATTGCGCCGTGGCGTAGTTTAAAGTGCTATAATTTCTGCATCAATAACACATAAATCAGCTCAGTGACTTTTTGAGTTGGAAAGCGCGTTGAGATGTGTGGTAAACTGCATGATTGCGGCGAATTGGGTGAAGTATTACTTAGCTTACTAACAAGGAAAGGTCCCTAGGTGTCACTCGCAGATTTGAATGATTTTCGAATATGTGATAGAGTACAAAAATCAAAGGCTGACATATTTTTTCATACATGCTCAATCGATGTTTAAGGGTTTCAAAATGGCTTTTCAAAATCAGCAGAAATTTGGTTTTTTCGTCATAACTTCACTATTTTTCATTAAAACATACACATATTTGGTATCAAATGAAAGGTATTAAAAGGGCACACATGATCCGAAGAGTCCGAAGGAATGAAAAAAAAAAATCATCCGAAAATTTAAGATATGAATTTCGATGCCAATATCTTCGCTGTTTTCCATAAATTTTATTCAATGATTTTTGTGAAAAAGTTCGATAAAATTACTAGAAAAAATTATCTAAGCAATGCCGTTTATAGAATATTTATATTTTTAATCTTTTTTTCAAACACTTTCAACATCGAGTGTTTTGTCAAAAAGTAACATTAGAGTTGTTTTTGTTGTAAAAATAATTTAAATTAAAATTTTCATTTTAAACTGCCTTTCAAATTCAGTTTTGCACAAAAATTAGTTAACTTTTTCAGTCCTTTAAAAACAATGGTTTTCTAATCGATTTTTTGTCGAAATTAATTTTTTAAAAATATTTTTTTTCTTATATATTTAACCAAATAGTCTAGCTTCAAAAAGAATTTAGTTGATAAAAAATGTTCCAATATTCCTTTCCAATGGAAAGTTATTACTAAAAATTTTTTTAAAATTAAGAATTTGGTCTAGAATAAACTACAGCTTCAAGAAAAATTTTTTAAAAAGGTGTCTTTTTTTTTTCGAAAAGCTCCCGGAGGCCCTTAAATAATTCAATATAGATGAAATTTTCATCAGTAAATATTCGGTCATTACCCGGGTAATTTGATAATTAATGCCCGATTAGTTTCGAACTCAAGCACAATGGACATGCAAAAACAATGCGCAAGTAATTTGTGTTTTTTATAGGGGGACCCTTAGAAGGATGGCGGATATGGGTGGGTGTTGAATGTTGAAGAAGTATTGTTGAGGAGAAAAAATGATAAGACCTGCTAATATATTCAACCCCTCTAGAGGGCAATTCGAAATAGATATGAACTATTTTCGATATTTTCATTAAATTTTTGTATTTCTTGTAGGGGGACCGCATAAGGGTTACATATCGACGGCAGGCCCGTAGCCAGGATTTACCTTAGGGGGGGTTTTTATAAAAAAATCTATAAGTAGATACCAGTAGATACCATCAAGGATATGGAAAAATAAATAACCATATATATTAGCTTGAAAAGTAAAGATAGGTAAGATATTTTGCAGTTTCTTAAACTCAAAATTAAAATTAGCTATGAAAAATTGCAACTTTTTTTATTAAGTTCACCTGTTGAAGTTTCACATAAACGGGAGAAAACAATATTATAGTCTTTAGATTTGGTTTCTTTTTGGCCTTCTTACGTTTTTATTGATCCCCATCTTGTGTACAAGTATTTGGAACTGTGTGAACCCTAGTACGAATTATCGTTAAAGTCTAAAATATTACTGATCTGGAAAACAATTTCGACAATTTAAATAACATTCAAATGAAATATTTAAAGATCTTTAAAAATTTAATAAAACTTTTTGAGCACAGGAATCGACTCCGATAAAAGTCATATATAAATTTCAGACTATTTTTTAAAAACCGTAATTCAAAAACTGGTTTTTGCACAGCACCTGTATCTTATACCCAATTTATTATATAAAATATCACATGAAAATAAGTTCATGTTAATATTAAAATAATTACTCAGCTACATAAATTTTTCTAAAAAGAATGAAACAGTAACTTTTTTGATATTTCAGAACTTAATCGGTCGTGGATTTACATATATTTAAATTATTTGCAAATTCAAAAAAAAATTAAAACAACATTTTTTGAACTTCCAAATTTTTTTTAATTTTGTAATATAATAAAAATAATTTTAAAAATGCTGAAGCTTAAAAACAGTAATTGTTAATGTTTTGTTATGAAAATTTGGTAACATAATTAAAAAATTATCAAATTACTATAGAATTGGACTGTATAAAATGTTTTACAAAAATTTTTTCTGAGTATTTTTTTTCCTAAAAAGGCATATTTAGATTTAAGGTGATTTTCCGAAAACTGTTATTTGGAAAAGACTTCGCACAGGGCTAAATTTTTGTGCCAAGTTGGAAATTTTAGATGTCTTATATACCAAGAAAACAAGAAAATAAAATAGTCAATCTTTTTAGTCATTCGCTTGTATTTTTCATTTCATGTATGTATTGTTCATGTTCATGTATTTTTTACACTTTTAAAATTAAAAAAAAACACATTCTCATGAATGCTTTTTCAAAAGTTTTGGGTACAATAAGCTTACCCAGCAAACCATAGTTGACGACTTTGTCGAAATTCCGACTAATTCATAACTTAAGTCTTAGAGTAATCGTTACAATTTCGTAACGCAAATATCGGAACAGTTTCACTTTTTATAGGAATTTGTATAGAATTTCGTTATGCGACTGTTTGTAAAACATATTGAAATGCAATCAGATTAAAATTTTCTTTCTTTCGAACTGTCTGAACGAAATCGTAAATTTTTAGTCTCGTTACGAAATCGTTACATTTTGTTATGAAGTCGTGTCAACCGCTTCATACGATATTCTTGATGATTTCGTAACGAAATCGAATTCCTAAATCGGAAAGATTGCGAAATGTTTGTTACGATTTTATTAAGAATATTTCGATATTTGCGTAACGAAATTGTAACGATTTCTTTAAGACAGCTGGAAATAGGTACGAATTAGTCGGAATTTCGACGTAGTCGTCAACTGTGCTTTGCTGGATAGATATGGCATAAAAAATGTCAAGCTAATTTTCTACAATTTTCAAAATTATATTCGTTCTAGGTATAATTTCATATATATATATTTTACTGGATATCAGGGACTTTTTGAACATTGAAACTGATTTTATAATATACAAACTCCTTGGAGCTGAATTCCAATATAATGATTTTGACTTTTATAAGCAAAGTTAATCTTTTACTTGGCCAAAAAAAAAATTTCCAAAAATTAAGTGAAGTTTTCAAGATAATTAACATCATTATCGCAGTTTATCTAAAAAAAATCACATTTTTAATTTAATAGTCTCCTTTGTTTTATTTCTTTATACTTTCTGGACCCTAAGGGGGGCAGGGGTTTTCAACACCTAAACCTCCCCCCCTTGTCTACGGGCCTGATCGACGGCATGTGTGTTCAGAAAAAATGCTGAGAGGGGAAAAATAAAAGAACCAGTTTATTCACTTGAACACTCTAGAGGTCAATACGGGAAATATATGCACTGTTATCAACATTTTTATTCCGATTATGTGTTTTTTGTAGGTGGTCAGATAGGTGGTGGATGGCTCAGAAGAAATGTTGAGTGTGAAATGACAGACAGCTGCACCCTTTAGTTTTGAACTTAAAGATTAAAATAATATTTTAAATAAATCTTAACGTGCACCAATTTTATAACAAAACATTTGTCTGGTTAAAAAAAAGTTCATTAATATCACTTATTATGCACGTTCTTAACTACAATTTCAGGTTTTTTCACATCAAATTAAATTTTTTTCAGTTAAAGAAACTTTGGCTTAAGTCTACTTTAATGAACCTGTTGAACTTTAAAGGGTTGTTTGGGCCACAGGGGAGATAGGGGTCTTTTTCCAATACCATTATAATTTTAGAAAAAAAGGCTACCTTGTATGCATGGTACAATTATAATCCTGCCATGCCTTGTACTAAACAACTTTTTGACTTTAGACTTATTCCGAAACTTTTTACAAATCAAACTTTTTTGTGCTTTAAATTCAAACGTTATTAAGGCTTTGATATTAAGGCTCTAAACTAAAAACAATAGGCTATAGTAAAAAACTGTCAGGATCAGGAGCGCACCTAATGAAATATTGCTCGCAGAATTAACAAGTTTTTTCAAAATTAGGAAACACTAAAATTGTAATAAGGAAAACACTAAAGGGAGTTTTGATAAAAATAATAATGATAGATAATGGTGAAATAATGATGAAATAATAATAATATAATAAAAATAAATAACCCTCCGATGAGTGACAGTTCTGAACTTCACGGCCGTGTGAAAAGGTCCCTACGGACCTTTTTTGTAAATCATGTTTTTTTTATATAAAAAATTTTTTTTTTTAATTTTTTTTTGTTTTTATTGTTTATAACTAAATTCTACATACAAAAATAATTTTTTCAATTTTTTTAATTTTTTTTTTTTTTTTGCTTGAATTTTCTTAAGACTATTATAAAAAAGATTAAAAATTATTGTTGTTGAGCGTGTACTTCTTGTCCCCCGCCCTGTGCGCAAGTGTTGCAGCGATGTAAAAGTGTGCTATGTTCTCCGCAAACAGCGTTGCCGCAGCCGAAGCAGTGTGCCAGCGTTTTCCGCTGCCGCCCGTACTCAGAACGGCAAAGGCGACATGACGGTCTACTTGACCTAGCCGCAAACGACGGTGCATTGCCTTCCATCGGTCTTGGTAATACCTGAAATGAAAAGAAAAATAAAAAACAAATAAATATATATTCTATTCCTGAAATTGAAGATGTTTTTCTTACCCTGACATCGAATGCTTCCATCGCATTGCGTATCCTTGGATATGAGGTTATATGGTTGTTCAGGGCACGTTCTTAGATATTTGGTGTGGCCAATTGTTTCGTTAGCAGCAACAAGAACGACCGCCGTCTGTCACTCCTTTTTATAGGCTTCATTTCGTTGTAAATCGTAAAAGCAGCAAATGCAGCGACGTCCAGCATATTATAAAACATGGCCAACGGCCATCGTTGTGTTGCTCTTTTGCAGCTGTAAGTGCCTAGCATTTGATCCATGGTATCAACGCCGCATTTGTTGGCGTTGTAATATAATATGGCATAGGGCTTCCGCTTCTCGGTTTGCTCGTCAACGAGGTAGGTGTAGTGCATTGTGGAGAGCACGTTCACCACTTTATTTTTTTTCGGCACGTATGAGCATAACGCTATATCCCCTTCGTTGAACCCAAATAATGTACTATTGATGGTGCGCTTCGGGTTCTTCTTGAACTCCTGTGGAATGAATGTTTTGTTGTAGCGCACTGTACCAACATATGCGGTCTTCCTCCTCAACAAAATACGCGCCAAGTCAAGAGTGGTAAAGAAATTATCCGCGTATATAGTACGGCCAGCATCTAAATATTTTTCCACAAGATCCAGCACTACGTTCTGCCCTTGGTTTATCTCCAGTTGTTGGTTTGACAGTTTTCCAGAATATACCATTCCCTTCACAGGATAATAACTCTGTGAACTTAGCTGGCTTTGACGGAATATATTGTGTGAAGCGGGTGCGGCCTCTGTAAGGGAACAACTGCTCATCAACTGTTAGTGCTTCATGAGGAGTGTAAGCTGCTGCCAAGTTATGTTGCAACATTTGCCAAATATCGTCAATAGCCGCAGTTTTGCTGTTGATGAGTCGCTGTTGTCGAGTATTTCCATTGTCGAATCGAATAAATTGCTTTATACACATGAAGCGATCGTACGACAACGCAGCTTTGTATATTGGGCAACGCGTCGCGCCCCATAATTCCATAGCTGTTTCATGGTTTGATCTTGTGAGTCCAGCATACAAAAGAATAGCTACAAAGGCGTCAAACTCTTTCACTGCCACTGGATTCCACTCCTTTTTCTTCGTGGGATTCGCCAAATTCCATGCAGCTGTAACCTCCCTGCCTTTACGATTTGTTTCACGTAGCACTAAGTGTATTATTTCCTCTGTCATGATTGAACGCATTATTGTATAGGGGTCGTGTATATTTCCCGTTGGTCCTGGTTTCTTTCTTGTGAAGTCGACCACGTTATGATTACGAGTGCGTTATGTTGGTGCTGCTTTTTTACTCCATTGGGTGCCATCTTTACTAATATAGTAACTTCCATTCGTTTCCTGTCCATCATTTTCTTCCTCTTCATCATCGTCGTCATCAGTATCTTCATTTAGCTCGACGTATCCTTCAGTTTCGGCATCTGACTCTTCAGCAGGTTGGTATGTGCGATCTTCATCATCCTCAACTTCATAATTATCAATTGCAGCAATATCAATTTCTTCATCCATGTCTTCGTCCATAAAATCAGCAAATCTACTATCAGCTGCACGCCTTTCATCCGCAGTCATTTGCTGGTAACGTGTACTACGGCGTACAACAATTTCAGCAACGTCCAAATTACTTGCATCTGCCATATTTATATTTTTGTTTCTATCAAACACGATTTTACTCTTTTACTCTTCTTTTGTACTCTTTCGTACGTCTACCTAAACTCAAAGACATTAGGGATGATGATAAAAACAAAAAATTTTAAGAAAAAATTCTAAGAACAAAAATACTAAGAACAAAAAATACTAAGAACAAAATACTAAGAACAAAAAATTCTAAGAACTGGTTTATTGCTAGTAGTATAAAATTAGAATACTGTGCCTTTCCTTGAAAGCAATAAAGTTCATGTCTTCGAATTTTTCTTAGAATTTTTTGTTTTTACCATCATCCCTAATGTCTTTGAGTTTAGGTCTTTGTGTTCAGAACAAGTAAATTATGTGTTGAAACAATAAAAAAATTATAATGATGCCCAAAAACATGCATTTATTAGTGAAATTCAGTACAAGGTCCATACGGACCTATTCACACGTCCGCGTACTATTCTCACTAAAACCTCAATAACTCCTAAAGTAATGATCCGATCGGCTTGATTTTTTTTTCCAAAAGATGCGCAACAAAATACTCTTGGAATACAGAGTAACTTTGGGGGGGGGGGGGGGGGTTGTAGTGGCCGAAGTAGGAGTAATTTCAGTTTGAAAAGGCAAAAAGGTCCCTAGGGACCTTCTCACTCATCGGAGGGATAATAATGATTTTATGAAATCAAGAAAAGTGCTTTACATGAATTCAATTCGCGATCTAGCTTTTAAATCGTATGTCGATAACCGCTGTTCAAGCAACTGGAAAATTTTTTGGAAATATAGGAATCGTACTAAATCTATCATTCGAAAAGCAAAAATACTTGCATATAGTCGTATTTTGGATCGCTGTAATAGCAAACAAATGTGGACTGTGTTACGTATACGAGAAAAAAGCTTATGTTAAATTGAAAAAACCTAGTATAATTTATAAGATGGCTTTGGCAGTTTTCCGCCACCCAAGTACTTTATCAAAACGCCGAAGTTTTACATGTTGACTTGCCAATTTTTATTGGGTGATAAATTAACCAAGTATTTGGTAATTTTTTATACACTACTTTACAAAGAAAATTGAATTTCAAAAATATAACTTTTTCGGGTTTTGGTTTTTTTATATTCCTTTTTCTTGAAGCTGCCGCCCGCCCTCTCGTTCTGTGATTTGCTTCACTGAAATCGGCAACAACACAAATTCTTCTTTTGCCAACACTGGTTTTTTTCTTAGAAATTAATGACTTCTCGGCTTTTCTTGCTGCTTGACCTCTATTATAAAAAGTATATTAAATTAAATTAAACAAATGCAAAAATTTTACCTTCGCATGCCGTTGAGATTTGAACCCACACCAACCGATACCACTGTGTATGAAGACACTTAGCTACGCATGGAGCCAAACTTCTTCGTTACGCTGAGTGATTTATTTAATATTAATTACAACTGAAGCTATGCTGCAGCTATCAATAGAATACTGCAACATACTGCATCTGTTAATACAGCATCTGTTAACATCTGTGAATCAAATATTTGTTTTTGGCAATGTATCGAAGCATGTGCTTTTAAAGCAATGTATTAAACAATAAATTGCTTAGGTGAATTAACGTAGCTGCAGTTATGTCAGCAAACAGCAGTAAGGCTGCTTGGATCAGTTGATAGAGCGATGGACCGGCACAAAAAGTTCCAGGGCTCGATTCCGCACGGCGGGCAAAGAAATATTTGTTCTCTTTTTGAAGGAAAGCTTTTTACTCCTCGTTCTGTGATTTGCTTGGAATGAAATCTGAAAAATTTTCGACAGATTTTTTTTTGGAAATTTGATGGTTTCTTTGTTGCTAGCGCTTATTATAAGAAAATTCAATACTTTAATATTAAATACTAAAAATATTTTTCGGTCCGCCCGTGGGATCGAACCCGTGTCCTCTTAAATGAGAGTCCAATACACTACCCACCAGGCCACAAAGACTTGTTGATGTCAGTTGTTAATTCAATATTAATTATAACAGAGGCTATGCTGCAGAGATCGTCACCATCTATCAATAGATAGAGGATTGTGTATTTGCTATGGTGCAACTAACAAAAATTTTATTTTTGCCAAAAGGTGTCTCCAGCATCGGTGTGTTTGTATTATGAATGCGTTTGTGGTGTTGTTGGTACGAGAGCAATGTTAGCAATGCCCACAAGTGCGTTGACAAGTGCGTTTTTAAGTGTCAAAAAAATAGATGATATCTATAAATATGGAATTGCATACGCATGCATGACATCGGCAAGGTATCTAAAATGTTTGCTAAATTTTGCTTCGTGTGCGTTCTTTAATATATATTTATTTTTGAAGCGAAGCTTTTTACTCCTCATTCTGTGATTTGCTTGGAGTGATATCTGAAAAATTTTCGACAGAATTTTTCGCTAGGTAGTACACTGTTGAAGGAAAAAATTTGTTCAGTGCAGCCAAGTTCACAACCATGTGTGGAGAGTTAAAATGGAGAGTCGCTGGCATTATATGCCCGTATATTGGCGTAGAAATTTGACTTTCAACAATAAATAAATAAGCAGTAAATATGTTTTCTGTATAAAAGTAATTTATTTTATGTTATTTTAAATTTTTGAATTCAAAAGTCAATTTATTAAAAAGAAAAAATGTTTAAGCTATCAAATCTATGTAACTGCGAAAAAGCTTCGCTTCTCTCGTGTGTCCAAGGACGCACCTGTGTTTTTTCTTTTCCTTTTGTTGATGAAATGTAATATAATTTACTGGTGTAAATATTAACGTGTGTTTTTTAATTTACTTTATGTTATTTTTGAATTTAAAACTGGTTTTGTTACAAAAAAAAACCATTAAATTATCAAATCTATCCTTCTTTCGTGTGTCTAATGACGCAGCTGTGTTTTTTTTTTTTTGCAGAAAATAGCTCAAAACTATGCTTAAGCCATCCATGCTAGTTGATTTTTAATTTTGTATTTTTGGATTTTGAACTTAGGTGAATCAAATATTTTTTTTGGCAAGGTATCAAAGTATATGCTTTAAAAGCTATGTATTAAACAATAAATTGCTTAGGTGAATAAGCATAAGTTTATAATTCTCATACAATTCTCTTCACCCAAGCCGACTTAAGTGATTTACCTATTGTTTTTTTTTCTTGGTGCAGACAATGGCAAACCTCAGAGAGTAAAAAAACTGCCATGAAAAGCTTCTTGAGAACATAAGCCGTTCGGAGTCAGCATAAAACATATAGGTTCAGTTCTCGATCATTTGTGTTCAAACATTTCACAACACACACAACACAAATGATCATAAGAAGCTCGGTCAAAGTCCTTTCAAGGGCTGATATGGCCATTTCGTTTTTTTTCGATTATGACTTTTATAAGCAAAGTTAATGTTTTATTTTGTCAAAAAACAAAAATGTTCATCGATTAAGCAAAGTTTCTTAAATTTGATTTGAAAATATTGAAACTGTTGCATTTTCAAGAAAATTTACATCAATTTCTCAGTTTATCTTAAAAAAAGATTATATTTTGAGTTTCATAAATTCATATGTGCTATTTTTTCATACTATTTATACCCTAATTAGGGGCTTGAACTCCTAAAATCCCCCTTGTCTACTGACCTGATTCACCTTACAGAAAAACATCATATTCTCTAACAAAGATACGATTATATGGAAATAATGTGAAAAACCAATATTTATCCTTTTCTTTATGACATAAGTACACGGCCATACTTTTTACTTGGTACCCAAGTTCTCTGAAATAATAGTTTCATTTTCCTTCTTTTAAGACTTAGTATTCCTCAAATTATTTTCAAGACATTCGTTCTAAAATTTAAAATTTCATGCCTTAGTATAAGTATACGAGTATAAATGCATATAGATTCCATCATTCCAAAAATTTTTGTGCTTTGACACCTATACTTAAAACCATTTAATTCACAACAAATGTTGCGACTACATTTTAATTAATTTTGGTAGATATCTGAAGGCTTAGATTAAAATATAACATATTTTGCTAGTGCTACTACTTTATGCTGTCCCTTAAAAGTAATCTCAAAGTTTATGCTAACCCAAGCACTAAAAGTCACAACACCTAACATTTATGCTTAAACTGAATTATAAGCAGCTTCACATAAATCACAGCCTCCTTAATACACTAAATATATATACTTTCACAAAGACATTCAAATAAATTTCGAACAACCTTTATATAAGATTAAAACTTTTTTAATTTATAAGGATCAAAAAATTAATTCAGATAGCGTGCGGTTTGTATTGCGCAACTTCCTCAGCTTGCTTTACCTGCTAACAGCAACAACAACAATAATTTAAACAAAATTACTGGCGAAAAATTTTTAATTATCGACAACGTGAAGCAAGATGTACGTGAACATACAATGGACGACAACAACAGTAACAACAAAACGAGTCCAAGAAAGGTGGAGAGAATTTTCGGGTCAAAGTTGAATGAAGAGATAAAATAACATAATTATGCGCACAATAGAACTTTAGATGAGTTTAGTAATTGCCATACGCTCAAATACCTTGGCCTGACTGACACCCACACATAAACATATACAAACTCAAATATAAATACAAAGAGATAGATTCATGTGCCACCCAGATGAGCTCAGCTAAGGTTGATAAAAATTAGTTCTTTGGGCTGTTGAATCTGTCATGTTGAGAAACCACCGACTGAGATAAATTGCTGCAGGTGCTAAGGTGCTAGGCTTTGGTAGGAGGCTAAACATAATGAAGGACAATAATTTTTAAGCTGCTGCTGCTTTAAGGTTTAACGTTTGTGTCACAAACTGTGCGAATTTAAAGATGTCGACAGTTAGTTTTAACACAGGATATTTGTAGTTGTTATTATTTGTAGTTGCTGCCTTATATTGTTGGGTGCTGTAAACAATGCCAGTAGCCTGTGTTGTTGATATCATAGTTTATGTCAAATCATCAGATAAACAGAATAACACAGCATATTACTACTGTCTCCTGTCTATCTGTCTTATCTAAGAACAAGTCATAACATTTCATAGCTAACACTTAGGCGCATTAACTTTTCTGGTGTTCAAACTTAAGGCCGATACTAAATTAGATAATGTGAAATAGCACGTTGCTCCACAAAAGGCATAAAAAAAATATAAAATATAAAAAACTGAAAAAACTTACCTAAGAGTTTTTAAAAGCGTAAACTTTGCTTCGAATAACGCTACCCAAAAGTATGGCAGTTTTAATGTTTAGTAGCACAATACTTATATCTGGGTAAAATTTTAAGTTATAAAACTAAATTATAAGTATAAGTTGGGGAATAGTTGTGTACAGCAACTTTAGTGCTTTCAATTTTTGAAAAATTTCCTATAAATTTTTTTTTATGATGCCAAAAACAGTTGAAACTAATAAGACCGAAACTGTTGACACTTTCGCTCTGCAGCAACAAACTGCACTAAAATTGCTAAACTTTTGCCAAAGCTTGGCTGAAAGCGTATTAAACTCAACATGGCTGCCAAAAAATATGGCTGTTGCAATTAAGCTAAAGCGCATCGAATGGTTGCTCAAATGAAATAATGACATTTTTCAAAAGAACTTGTAGTGAACTTTTTGGCGATGCGCCGCTTAAAAACTGCAGCAGCTTAAACTGCTAAAATTGTCAAAAACTATGCCAAAGTTGGCATGGTCGTTGAGAGCTTTTCAATATCAAGCTGTGTGCGGTATAAGAATTTAGTAAAATTCTCTTTTAATGAGTAAAAGTTTCCTTATTAAAATTTAAATTTTTTGTTTTTAATTTCGAAATACGTTTAACAGCCGAGCAAATACAATAATAATTATGGTAAAATTTGCATTTAAGCTGTCATCAAAAATTGTACTCAAAGCTTTATTCCTCATTCCAAATTACTTTACTAAATTCAATTTGCTTAGTGGTATTTTTTTCTCATCTCCACTTCATACTTTTACTTAAAATATGCCACTGGGCTTTCACTCAAACTTTTTGTGCCTTCTCCCCCAAATATTCATTAAATTCCTTGTAAGAAAAAATTTACTTCAGAAAACATGAAAACCATTTTGGTAAATTGCATTCCAAATAAGTGACGGATATTTCTTGTCTTGTCTTTGCTTTTTTCTATGTTTTACTACATTTTTTGGTTTACCAACCCTCAAGTGCTTATGTTTTATTAATGCTCTATGCATATATTTGTAAGTTTAAAAGTCAGAAACTACTATTTATCGCTGTCTACTTAAAGCGTAAAATTTTTCTAAGCTTTCAACTGTTTATGCACATTTTATGTTTTCACTAAATATGCATCATTATACTAAAAAAAAAATTGGGGATAAGTATGGATCTAAGCAGCATTTTGCTGCGAAAAAGTAACTTGCCTAACATTGATTGACTTGAACTTAATTTGATTTTAATAATTAAACCCTTTATGTGCCCCATTAGTGGGAACATAGTCTTTTCAGTGTTTTTTTAACTTTGAGTTTTTATTTAAGACTCTCATCATGTAGGTATCACGTGAATCGTTTAACTATATCACGTCGATGACGCATAGTGTAACTATGTCAAAGAGATGAGAAACAAACATATAAGGATCATGAAATTGCATGTGTTATTATTTCTTCACTATAAAATGCCATAGAAATTTTCATCAAGATCGTCAATGCTCTTCGTCCACCTCCCATGCATAATAAACAATAAGAGTGCAATATCTTGAGTTGTAGAAAGAATAGGAAACGAAAGTAAATTGTTTATCATTAACTTTATTCCCATAAATATTATATTACTAGCATAACCCCTGCGCTTATCCCCTAAAAGAGGACGTAGCTGTAGTACGGCCACGCTTTTATAATAAGTTCGTACTGAGTTTCAGCCGAAAAATTCAGTAGAGAGATAAAACGAAGGATAACTCTTGCCAACAGGTGTTACTTTGGGCTCAGTAGGCAATTGAGAAGCAGAGCCCTCTCTCGACGAACAAAAGTCACGCTCTATTAGTCACTAATCATGCCTGTCCTGTTATATGCAGCACAAACCTGGGCGTTGAGCAGCTCTTATGAAAAGACTTTGGGAGCGTTCGAGAGAAAGATCCTTCGTAAAATCTACGGACCAATCAGCGTCAATGGCGAGTACCGAATACGATGGAACGATGAGCTGTATGAGCTATACGCCGACATCGGCATAGTAAAGCGCATAAAAATCGTGTTGCTTCGCTGGCTAGGTCATGTTGACCGGATGGAGGACGACGCTCCATCGAAAAAAATATTCGATTCGACCGCATCTCCATTGGAGGGACCAAGTGGAGGACAACCTGACGAAACTTGGAGCTTCCAAATGGCGCCAGCAAGCGCAAAACAGAAATGGCTGGCGCAATTTCTTACAACAGGCGGAAACCGACTTACGGTTGTAGGCGCCATCTAAGTAAGTATACCAAAAATTTGGGGTGCTGAAAAAGTGCCATGCCCCTTGTTCAACGCCCAGTGAAACGGCATGTGTAAATTGAGTTCGAATACTGAACTCCGAGGCTGTTCAACCTATAATTGCAAAACTGTTCGATATTGGAAATTTCAGTTGTATTTAAGGTGCTACGCCCCCTTTAACAATCGGCACCAGACTTCATAGGAACACTCTCAAGGTTTTGGTATAAAAATTGGTTCAGCGGTTTCGGTGTGCTTACGTGACCTACACCAGAGATCTGCAGCGAGTGATTCATACTTTGAGTATACTTATCGTCTATCCATACTTTCTCTGTACTTATATGTATGCATACTCTTGAAAATATTCATCATACCCATAAATACCTACTCAACTCATTTTCGTAGAATTGAATATAACTCATACGCATACTCTTGCAAAAGAGAGTGTTAGGAGTATGAGTATCATAAATACTTTGCATGCAAATGATTTTTGAGTGACTCTTCGCAGCTGCGGCACAATGCTGGCATGACGCACAACGTTGTTTGAGGAAGTACCCATCCGGAAATGTTATATAATGTCAATGCCGCCAATAGTTCTATAATAAGTATATATTAGGGCTCTTGATTTTTTCGAGCTTTGCTCGAGCGAACACTAGGTAAAAATGGGTCGATGAATCCGAACACAAATAGAGGGGGGAGTGGTCTACCCCCATTCTCCATATTTTTAGCGAGGGTCCGAAACACGTGTTTGACTTACAATTTCACTTACAGTGTGCAGTTAAACACGTGTTTCGACATTTCCCCCATAAAAATATGGAAATGGGAGATGATGGACCCCTATATTAATGCGTCTCAGAAATGCTTCCCCCTTTAGAAACCCTCAAAAAATGGTGCATTTTTATCGATTTTGCTTCCCCTTCGACATATGGCACTTTTTCTATTTTTTCGAAGATTTTTCGAGGATTTTTCGATATCTTTCGATTTTATGTTGTTCCATATGCCAACATGTCACGCTAGCAGCTACGTACAGTCAAGGACTAAAGTCTTCATACAGCACTAATTTAACGCCTTTTATAATATGTAACAATATATTATAAAAAAAGTGATGCAGTTTGATTACATATGTTTATTGATTAAAAAAAAAAAGAATCGAATTCAAGAACTTCTTTACAAAGTATTAAAAAAATAACTTAAAACTTACATGACAAAAGTCTACATACAACAAAGTTTTTGACTTAACATTGAATATTAAAAGATACTGGAGATGAGAAAAAAAAATCAATGTTTTGTTGGACCTCCTTGGGCATCTATAACTGCTTGGAGACGTCGTGGCATGGAGGCAACTAAGTTTCTGGTCTCTTCCTTTGATATTTTACTCCAGGCATGTATTAACTCCGACTTCAGCGTTGTCGCTGAAGATATTTTGCTTCGGTTAATTTTACGCTCCAAAAGCTCCCACACATGCTCTATTGGATTAAAGTTCGGGCTCTGTGGTGGTGTATTGAGCTGCCTCGGTGCGTAATAGAGTAGCCACTTCTTGACCAACTTAGCAGTATTCTTGGGTTCGGTGTTCTGCTGGAGAATCAAGCTACCCCCAAGACCCAAAGCTCTACTGATGGTTTTAAATTGCCCTCTAAAATAATTTTATACTGAAAACGGTCCATATTGCCTTGAATAAAAGTAAGCATCCCAACGCCAGAAGCTGCCATAGCTCCCCAAACCTTAACACTGCCGCCTCCATGCTTTACGGTTTTTAGCTCCATTGCAGCGTTTTTCTTTCTCCAGATCTTGAGCCTGCCATCACTTCCAAATATATTGTTCTTTGATTCGTCCGTGAACAAAACCCTATACCAAAAATCTATGCTTTTATCAATATAAGCCTTAGCAAAGTTAAGTCGGAGGCAGCGATTTTTTCAGAAATTAATGGCTTCTTGCGTGGTGTTCTACTGAATAATCCGCTGCTACGTAAACATCTTTGTACAGTTCGGGGATTAACTCATTTATCGAAAACCGCTGCGATGTGTTTGGTTAATTTTGGAGCACTTACACTAGGGTTTCGGCTTACTTCTTTCAAAATGGAGCTCACATCTTTTCTAGAAAGTTTTTTTTGACGCCCTGACCGCTTTTTGTTTTTGAAGGAATCATTGTTTTAATAGTTTTTTATTACTGTCTGAACTGCACGACAAAGGTTCACGATTTTTGCAATTTCGCCATACGATTTTTCTTCTTGTCGGTGTTTAAGTACTAATTTCCTGACGTCAACTGATCAGAACAATTCCCAAATAAAAACTAAATAGACATCAATTCTTCTTATTTAGATCTATAATGCAAAATTTCTCATCTAGTGACAATTTACAGTTATTTTTTTGCAGCTTTTGCTTTGTGCGCAAGCAAAGTGCGCTCGATGTTTTTAGACTATTGTCATGTTAGTTTTCCGTTATTTTTTTTAATTCTTTGTAAAGAAGTTCTTGAATTCGATTCTTTTTTGTTTTTTATAAATCAATAAGCATATGTAATCAAACTGCATCACTTTTTTTTATTATATGTTATTACATATTAAAAAAGCCGGTATATTAGTGCTGTATGTAGACTTCAGTCCTTGACTGTAAGTCATGTGGATATTTTCCATGACTCTAACTACTTTATGACTATGAGAGAGTCATTGAGCACATTGAACAAAACTATTTAAAGTATTTAGTATTCAAACGATTAAAATTCTCTTGTACGCAGACTCTCACGTACTTCATGTGCCTTGCACGCATGCTTGTGAGAGTGGAGGAGTTATGAGAAGCATGTGTTCAGGGTTGAATATTGATTTATACTTATGTTTTATGAGTATACTTTGAGTGCTAAAAAAGCGACTCGTTGCAGTTCTCTGATCTACACATTCCATCACGTTCCATAGAAAAAAACAGTTGTTCGGTTCGGTTCCTCAAAATAATCCATGGCTTATGTTTTGATGATTCCAAAAATATTTCGATGTATGATAGTACAAAAAAAAAAAAAAAAAAAATCAAAAATTCTGTATCAAAAAATCTTAAATTTTTGCGGTCGGTCCAAACATAATTCGGTTTTTATGGATTATTTTAACTTTTTCATATTGTTTGCACTAAAATTCAAATTGATTTGTTTTCCATACTAAATACTTTAAGTCAAATAAATTGTGAAATGTAAAAAATGTGTACATTGTTTTAGAATTTCAATCATTTAATTCTTCACTTTACACTCTATTTAATCATCTATAAAATCAATTGGCAATTTATTTGACTAAAAGTAATATGGCAAAATTCCAATTTAAAAAAAAAATTTCAATTTGAGTTTTAGTGAAAATATTATAAAAAAAGTTTAAAAATTAATGAAAATCGGCCATTTCTTTGGTGCGACTGCAAAACTTTAAAATTGAATGATGCAGACTTTCATTACTATTATTTCTGACCGATGGTTTTTTTTTAACTACCACACCAGCCAATAATTCTACAAAAAACTTGATTTTTAGAGGATATTTCAATCCATGCCGTGGCTTACTGGTTGAGGTGCGTGGCTTGTATGTGATAGAAGCCAGGTTCGAATTCCATCTGACACAGGAAGTTTTTTCAATTAGAATCATTTTTAGAATAATTTTTTTATAATCATTCAATTAGAATCATCAGTGCGTCGTTGGGCACACGAGAGAAGCGAAGCTTTTTCGCAGTTACATATATTTGATAGCTTAATAATTTTTTCTTTTTAATAAATTTACTTTTAAATTCAAAAATTTAAAATAACATAAAATAAATTACATGTATACAGAAAACATATTCAAATTTCCACGCCAATTACATATACGGGCATATAATGCCAGCGACTCTCCATTTTAACTCTCCACCCATGGTTGTGAACTTGGCTGCACTGACTCATGCATGCGTTTGTTAATTCCATATTTATTGATATCTATTTTTTTGACCCTTTGTCAACGCACTTGTCATAGAGTGTAAATTATTATCTAGAGATGGCATCAACTCTAGATGACTAGAGTCATCTCTAGTCTAGAGCTAGATAATAATTTATAGTCTATGCCAACAGCACCACAAACGCATTCACAATACAAACAAACCGATGCTGGGACACCTTGTGGCAAATAAAAGCAAATTTTTGATAGTTGTAGCATAGCAAATACACAATCCTCTATCTATTGATAGATGGTGACGATCTACTGCAGCATAGCTTCTGTTATAATTAGTATTGTATTAACAACTATTTCCAACAAGACTTTGTGGCCTAGTGGATTGTGCATTGGGCTCTCGTTTAAGAGGACGTGAGTTCGATCCCCACGGGCGAGACAAACAATATTTTTAGTATTTAATATTAAAGTATTAAATGTTCTTGTTGTAATGAGCACTAGCAACAAAGAAACCATAAAATTTCCGAGAAAAAATCTGTCGAAAATTTTTTAGATTTCACTCCAAGCAAATCACAGAACGAGGAGTAAAAAGCTTCGCATCAAAAATATGGCCCAATGACACCTCCAATCCAAAAATCATATTAAACCAAATAAACCAGAGTTTCCAGCCAGACTTTCAGCTACAGCTCCGATATTTCCAGTTGACCTAGCCGAACGAGCACTAGTTGGGGTTTTTTCATCACTAAGTTGTCCGAGACGTTAAAATTTATCGTTTAATTTCACTATAGCTGTCTGAGAAGGCACTTTATGAGTTCTTGGCAATCAATAAGTACGAAATTTACGAATCGTGTAATCTGAAAATTTCCTAATTTTTCTTTGTCAAACGTCATCGGATGATAGTAAAGGGCGGAAATTCTAATTGACACCTATTGCTGAAATACCATTTATATGTATTACTTTTTAAAGAAGACAAATTTCTTCAAAAAGCGTATTCTTAACATATTATAAAATAATATACATAAATAAATATATATAGTAGTAATACAAAAAAGCAAAGTATTCTTTTGATTTTCAAAAAATTAAATTCAGAACAACAACGCCTTAAGCTAATACGTATAATATTTCTTTTTGTATGTCACTTTGAAGCTTCAAACGAAATTGACTAAAAAATCAAATGTTTCAAGTTGCTTATAAAAGGAATTGCAATTTTATCAAAAAATCGCTTGGAGTACAAAAATGATTGAATAAAATTAATAAAAATGCTTCTTTGTTTTATTCAGCTGAAAATTCCCTTTGAAATATTTGGGGGTTTTTTTTTTTTGGTTTCAGATACTCGTACAAACCAAGTCGAGGCTGTCGTTGTTTTCTAAATAAATTCCGTTTAAATGTGGCAAAAGTAAAAACAACAGCAACACCAATCAAAATAAAACGAACACATCAAAGTGATGATTTTATTGACTGCTTCGTTCTGGTAAAACAACCAAATTCACACATTTTCACAGTGGGTGCAAAAAGCATGCAGCAACCAGTTTATTTACTTAAAAAACAATGAAATAATATGGCCAAAAAAATATAGCCGGAACTCGGATGCTATAATGTGGCATTAATTTTTATTATGTTTATTTGTTGGTTTTTTTTTTTATTTCATGCCATTAAACGTTTAAATGTGGCAAAAACATTACGGGGAATCATAATAAAACCCGACCAAACATTTATGCATAATTTTTCAATATAACGAGCATCAATCGAGTGTTAAAAAATATGTGTTGTATATATTTAGCGCCAGCTGTATTTGGGCATAAGTAATGGGCCATAAAAACAGCAGAGCACATGTTGTTGTTTTTTGCTGTTATAGTTGTTGTTGTTGTTGCTATCAATGCTCGTGTTATTGTAAAAGTTTTGCAAATAGAATGGGCCCGAAGCTTAAGATGTTGAAACATCATCTTTTTATTGAAGCTTTTGGTTATACTTTTGTTGTTATTGCCTTGGTTTGTTGCAATGATTTGTTGGATAATAATAGTTGGATGACTGAGGATATATTGTAGAACTTTGGTAGAAGCTTAAAACTTATTCATTTATTTATTTAGGTTTGTACTATAATAAAATTATAATACAAAAAAAGACAAAAAGCAACCAGGCTATCGGCTCGCAGTTTAAAAAGAGTTTTCTAAAGTTAGACTATAAAAAATTACAAAACTTGCAATGAAAGTTCCCCAGGTGGCAATTGCCAACTTGAATGATTTTCGGATATCTGATTGAGCACAAAAAAATTGCAAAATATATTTTTTTTGTAAAATATGGCATATAAAAATACTACGTCATGTCAAAAATTTCAGATCGATTGTTTGATCCGTTATATATAAAATGGCAGTCGAAAAACTGATTTGGTGTATTTTTAAATTATTTTTCATCCTCAAGTAAGCAGTTTTTGTATTAAATGTGAAGGTATGCAAACTTATTTTCAGTAAAAAACACAAGATGTCATCACCTTCGGTGGGTTTTTTCTTATGTGAATTTGCGAAGGAGATCACCGATACTGGGACATCTTGTAGCAAGTAGAAGCAAATTTGTTTTAGTTTTGTAGGATAGCCAATACACAATTCTCCATATATTAATAGATTATGCTGCTATGCAGCAACATAGCTTCGGTTTTACTTAATATTGAATCAACAGCTTAATGTAACAAAGCATTTTTGGATTGGTGAATAGTGTACTGAACTCTTAATCAGTTGGTACGGGTTTAATCCCCACAGCAGATGAAGAAATGTAAATAAATTTTTTTGTTGTGATGGACGCAAGCAAATAAGAAACATCAATTCTAATATAAGAATATTAACGTAAATCAATCGCTTAAAACGATCTTCAACTTACATAATATACTTCCAACATTAAGTATCTACAGGTATTTTTCGAAAACGATTTTTTTCGATTGTGGGTCTTTATAGACAACAATTGCTTGTTCGTACGTTTAAAAATCTGCGAGGTATCGGGAACCACATTTTAAATTTTTCTGTAAATCAAAGTAACTTTAATACAAAAACCGCGACAAATCTGAGAATAACAAGTTATGTCGTTTGGAACTCACAAAACTCACAAAGAATAGAGTATTCGGGACCTCACGAATACAATATACCTTGTTTCCAATTAAAAAAATAGAGAAACAATTTAAACTTTTAAAAAGCGTCTTAAATTATATCTCTTAGAAAAAATAGATGCGCTTGTAATATAAAATTGCATAATTTTGAACTTTGAACACATGCAAATAATAGCTTTGAGAAATAATATTAAATTATGTAAAAAATGCCTCTATAAAGCCATGCGCTGAGGCATGATTTTTAACCGACTTCAAAAAGGAGGAGGTTCTCAAGTTCGTTGGTTTCTCTGTTTTTTTTTTTTTTTTTTTTTTTTGTTAAATGTATGTACATCGATAACTCCTAAGCCATATGCCTGATTGCCATAATTTTTAGGGAACAGATAAATATCATAAGCATGGAGGTGCCCGTACAAAAGGGGGCGGTATTCGAGAACTGGGAGTGGCAATAATAGTATAGTAAAGAGTAAAATATCTCGCAATACTAGATACTACTGTATCGCGAATAGTATTGACACTAGGGTACTGCAATTTAGTGTAGGGCTAGACACAATTATTACAAATTACGGGCAAGAAAATGGCGTAATTCGACAAATGGGCGTGACAATATTAGAAAAACAGTGTATCTTGAATAATTTTCAGGCTAGAGTACTGCAATTTAGTATAGGGGTAGGCATTATTATTACAAATGATCGTCAATAAAGTGGGCGTTATTCGCCAAATGGGCGTGGCAATATTATAAAAACACTGTATCTCGAATAATATGGACACTAGGGTACTGAAATTTAGTGAAGGGGTAGACACAGTTAATACAAATTACGGTCAAGAAAATGGGCGTTATTTGACAAATGGGCGTGGCAATATTAGAAAAAGAGTATATCTCGAATAATATTGATACTATAGTACTGCAATTTAGTATAAGGGTAGGCATTACTATAACAAATTATGGCTAATAAAGTGGGCGTTATTCGACAAATGGGCGCGGCAATATTAGAAAAACAGTGTATCTTGAATAATATGAATACTAGGGTACTGAAATTCAGTGTAGGGCGTTATTTGACAAATGGGCGTGGCAATATTAGAAAAAGAGTATATCTCGAATAATATTGATACTATGGTACTGCAATTTGGTATAGGGGTAGGCATTATTAGTAAAAATTACGGTGAAGAAAGTGGGCGCATTTCGACTACTGGGCGCGGCAATATTAGAAAAACAGTGTATCTCGAATAATATTGACACTAGGGCACTGAAATTTATTGTAGTACAGGGGTAGGCAGAATTACTAAAAATTATGGTCAATAAAGTAGGCACTAATCAATAAATGGGCGTGGCAATACTAGATAAACACTATCGCAGTTAATATTGACGCTGGGGTACTGAAATAAAGTACAGGGGTAGGCACAATTATTGAAAATAACGCTCCAGAAAGTGGGCGCTTATTTAACAAAGGGGCGTGGCAATATTTGAAAAACACTATATCTCGAATGATATTGACACTAGGGTAATAAAACTCGTTACAAGAATGGGTATAATAATTTCAAAATAGGTGACATCTAATTTAAATTTAAGAGGCAGATATTTGAAGTAACCAACAAACTTTCAGATTTTAATAGAACAAATTTTTTCGGAACAATTTTATTTATGTTGTTTATACACTTTTTTCGAAAATTTATCATATTCTCTAAAAAGGAAGAAATAAAAATTAAAAAAAAAAAAACAACCGACTACAAAATCACTACAAAGTAAAAAATAATTTTAAAAATACTTTTCCTTTTAATTTCTTGGTCATATTTGATAATTTATTTAAACATATTATTATATATGAAATTTAATATCTTAATTTTTTTCTTATTTGTTTTATTATCATAAATATATTAATTTCTTGATGAATACAAGTGCTTTGAAGTTGGCGCTTTTGATTAAAAGTCTGATTATATTAGCGCCAACCTTAAAAGATTTTGTATTCATCAAGAAATTAATATATTTATGATAATAAAACAAATAAGAAAAAAAATTAAGATATTAAATTTCATATATAATAAGATGCTTAAATAAATTATCAAATATGACCAAGAAATTAAAAGGAAAAGTATTTTTAAAATTATATTTTACTTTGTAGTGATTTTGTAGTCGGTTGTTTTTTTTTTTTTAAAATTTTTTGTACAAATATATACTTTGATTTGAATAAGAAAAAAAAATACCATGGCGGATGCGAGTCAAATTTAGTGAGAGTTTGGTTAAGATGGAGATCCAATCATGCTTAATTGCATCGTTATCATGTTTATAACTTAATCGTGTATTGTAATATTTTTATTTTATTGTCGTCTTCCCATAATATCCTAAATTTTAATGAATTTATTAAATGACATAAAATAAATGCGTAAAATTTTTAATATCTATGCAGCTGTTTTTCGCCAAAGACAACAACAAGATTTAAAAATTTTTTAATTGCACATATAATTTGCTAATAGCAAACAGATCAAGCAGATAATAACAACAAGCTTAATGGTATTTTTTTTTTCAAATTTAAAGGTTTAAAGAAGAAGAATTAAGTAAGACCGTCCTTAGGCAGAATATTTGTAATTTCCAGCAAACACTGAAAATACTTTCATCGTGACGTCATCTGTTTTGCATTAAATTAATCATTTTAGGTTTATGATGAGATGACTAAAGTTTGTTATTTGTATTATGTTTTTTATTAAGTAATGATAGAGGTAAAAAAAGGTAATTTCCGTTATTTAATGCTTGCCATCATTATTTATGTTAAATAATTCTCCCACCAGATTTCTGAACATTACAGTCGGTACAAGCTTTTGCTTTTACAAGCTTTTCGATTACTTGTTTTTTGCAGAAATGAAACCAATTTAATGATTACGGCACGCTTGGTTGAACCTTAGTACTAGAAAAAACTTCATTAACATTGAAAAACGAAAGCTAAAGAACTCTCTGTATATTATTCCATATTGAGTGGAAAAATGTACTGAAATCCTTTATTGTCATATTGCATGAGTTAAAAAAAAATTAAACCTTTTCATTTTTAAATGAAATCTTGATGGCACACAAACGAAATTTAGGGTTAACGCACAAATCAGCTACAGTTACATCAATCACTTTATTAAAAATTGGGACTTTTTTTTTCAAAAGGAGTGATATAATAGAAATATTAAATTACGGATAACATGCAACAGCTACAAAAACGATAACAACAAGAACAACCTCAGCACAAATATTTAGTCCTTGGGGAAAAATATGAAAAATCTTTTGTTGTGTCAGTAAATTTGAGCAGACAAATTATCGTAATTTTAATTTTTTTTTTAAAATCATCAACAACTACAATGAAACATAAACATTTTGCAAAAAAATAAAAAAAAAATACACAATACGACATCCTTTCTTTTCACCATTCTAGTGAATAATAACGAAAGCGCTCTATTGTTGTTGCTGTGTGTATTGTTTGGCCGGCTTCATTATAAAAGCTACGACTTTCATAAAGCTCGTAAAAAGTTGCCGAAAATGATGCTGCACGTAATATTTTCGCTTTCATGTTTGTATTAAAATTAAGTTTTGCTACTTAATCAAGTTTTTATCTTTTGCTGATACTACGTGTATCCTTAAATAATTTTTTCGGCAATACAAGCCTTTGTTTTTAGCTATTCGTATTGTAAGTCATTATTTGTTTAGTTTTTAGAAAGTTCAGAAAAGAGTTTTGAAAGCCTTTTATTAATTAGTTAAAATATATTTGGATATATTCAAAATGAGAGCGTGTTAATGTTAATAAAAGTTTTGTATAGAATTCGTACCCATATTCGAGATATCTACCGTTTTTGCCAAAAGAAGAAACAAAATATCATATGATTTTTTAAATAAATATTAATAGAAAAAATAAATTTATATCATCTACCAGGCTTACCCCTTACATATTATGAAACTTAACAAGAGTCTTTTTCAAAATTTTACTCAAGGCCGTGTGTAGAATTTCAGCAGATTTTCTTTTAGCACAAAATATCGGGGGAAGAAAGTCAAAATCAATACCTTTTTTGCAGTCCAGAGCAATCAAGGATTGCAACATAACTTTTTTATGAAATTTCCTAGAGTGCAAATATCAGTCAACTGCTAAAGACTGCAGAAATCATCTAAATGTGCCTGTTAATTTGTACATTTGAACACACTTTCAAAAAAATTAGCAAAGAATTCGCTTATGTCCGATAGGCTATCCGCAGTGATTAGTTTATTTGTCTATGGTACAAACCTTACAGACTAGAATAAATATAAATGTTAACAATTTCTTTATTAAAAACATTCAATATTAAGGCTTTTAAGAAGCAAAGAATCTATAATATAAACAACTCATTTATCATATATTTAAAGCTATCCCTAGAAATAGAAAAGTCGATGCTATGATTTCTAGAGAGCAAATTATAATCATTCATAGTTCTACAAATTGGCTCATTGAGCGCATAGTTACTACTATGAAATGGAATGGCAAACATGTTATGCTGACGTAATTGTCGCGAAGGAGAAAAGAAATGAATAAGATTTAACAGATCTGGGCCGTCGATTTGACCTGAAATTATATCGAAAATGATCATTAAAGAACGAACTCGTCTCCTGCTTTCGAAGGATTGAAGTCGAATAAGCAAACATCGCGTATTATATGAAGGAAGTGGCTCAACAAAATTTAAAGATCTAAGCGAGAATTTTAGAAATTTGTTTTGCACTCGTTCAAGTCTTGCCGAGTGTGTTGCATAATATGGGTTCCAAATAAACGACGCGTATTCGAGTTTGGAACGTAAAAATGAAGTGTAAAGCAATTTGTCAGTATAGGGGTCTAAGAATTTTGAACTATTACGGCGAAAAAAAGCAAGCAGAGAATATTCTTTCGGAATTATATAATTTATATGTGGCACGAAAGTGAATTTAGTATCGAAAACTAGTCCCAAATCAAGAATTTCCTTAACCTTTGTTAACAAGCTATTATCCAGATGATAGGAGGATATAAAATTATTTTTTGTTTTAGCAAATATAACATGATAACACTTGGAAATATTCAATAAAAGTTTATTCGTTTGGCTTCAATTTAGCAGGGTATTTAAGTCTGATTGAAGAGACCAAGTGTCTAATGGACCATCAATTCTAGAGAATATTTTTAAGTCATCAGCATACAGCAGAAAACTAGATTCATTAAAACAAAAAAAGAGAAATATCATTTATAAATAATGTAAAAAGCAAAGGACCTAGGACACTACCTTGTGGAACTTCTGATGTTGCTATAAAAGAGTAAGAAATTATATTATTGATACTTACATATCAAAGTCTATTGTTTAGGTATGATTGTATCCATTTTAAAAAGTTTTAATGGCAACCTATTTTGGAGAGTTTATTTATTAAAATTTTATGAGAGACCTTATCAAAAGCCTTTAAAAAATCCGTATATATAACATCAACTTGATGTCCAGATTCAAAGGAGGATAAGCAGTACTCTGAAAAAAGAGCAAGATATGTAACCGTGGACCGACCGGTAACAAACCCATGTTGGTTTGGAATAATAAATCTTTTTAATTGAAAAAACAACTTTTCTTTAACTATTCTTTCAAAGAGTTTGGAGACAGTTGTCAATGTAGAGATAATTTTTGACGTCATTCTTAGCGCTACATTTAAAAACAGGAGTGATATGTGCAATTTTCCAGTTATAAATAAAATCACCAGAAGATAGAGGTTTATTAAAAAAGTCTAAAAGCGGTTTCGAAAGTGAAAAACTAAAAATTTTTAAGAAAAAGGCTGATAAACCATCAATGTCGCATTTTCGATACCGTTCTTTATATCAAATAGGCTCAATTTAAGATCACCTAAATCACAATAGGATTGATTGATGGTCAAATTTTCAACAAAACTAGGTCCCAGGTCAGATTCAAAGTTGGATTTGAAAAATTCCGCAAATAAGTTTACTGAGTTTAATATCGAACTGGATACTTTATTGTTATATGTAACAGAAGTTGGAAATTAAGAAGAAATTCTAGGTTACTGAATAAATTGCCAAAAAGAATTTGGGTTTGATTTAATATTACTATCACTTCGTCATATATATTGTTTGTACAAGTATTTAGTTAGAAAGTTAAACTCCCTCATATAATGCAAATATTTGTTTTTGTGATCTAAGTCGTTCGTAATTTTATAAAGATTGAAAAATTAATATCTGAGATTTTTTAATTTCTTTTATCCTTTTGTGTACCAAGGATGCTTATAGATTTTTTGCTTCATTTTTGAAACAAAAGTACTACAAATATTAAAAATATTTGATTTAAATAATTCATAAATGGAAGAAGTACATTTATTTAAAAATAAGCCATTCCAATCGATTAGACAGAACCTTTAATTTAGTTGATCGAAATTACAATAGTTAAAATTAAAATGTGTCGACGTATCAACACAATTATTGATGAATTCATAAAAGTCAATTTGTAGAACTAAAGGGATATGGGAAAGGGATGAGGAGATAAGGCAAACACACGCTTTGGAAGCACATATTTTATATTATTACTTATAAATATAAAATCTAAAATTCTATTTAAGTTCTCAAGAAAAGTATTGATTTGCAATAAATCATAGCTTAAAAACTTAGGTAAATTTCATGTGTTCTATTTACATTATTTGCAGTAAGAATACTATTATTTTCAAAAAAAGTCCAAACAAAAATGCTTAAGTTAAAGTCACCTAGAATACATATATGATCATTCAAATCAGATGATTCACACAAATGGACAATGTTGTCCACATGCGCATTATACAATTCGACAGAACCATTTGGTGGTGTGTAGAATACACATAATCGGAGCACACCAGAAGCTCCAATTACAGATACACAGAGTTGATCCAGCACGGAGTCGCAGTTATGTATGCACATCAAATTCGATTGAAGATTGCATTTAATAGCAATAAGAACACCACCTCCTCTCGAGCATCCTGTTTTTATAGCGTCTCTATCTTTCCGTTAGCTTTGATAAAGGTTGGTATCAAAATATTCTTCAACCAAAAAATCTCAATTTAAGATTTTTTCAATTAAGATAAACTAAGACGATTACATCAAATTCAGATCGGCAGATTTGGTACTGATTCCAGACATGTTGTGAAAGTATATATTTAAAGAAAAGAAACGGTGAATCAAAAATTGTGGTAAAGAAGAATTTTTTTCATAACAATCAGCAGCTGTTTTGGTTACATATTTTTTTTTTTCTCAAATGATTCGGAAAAAATTAAATTTCATGAAATTCCATTTTCGAAGTAATGAACCCCCAGAAAGATTTTGGATTGGATTTGATATCAAATTCAATAGAAGATATAACATTTTTGTAGATGTCGAATGATGTCGATGAAACTCAAATTCGCGTCTACGAAGGTTTAAATTGTCTTGATAGTTTATTGAATAAAATCATTTTCTTAATAAAAAGTGCAAACGATACCAAATTATCTATCGTGTCAATTTAATCGTCAAAACGATAGCATTTTACAGTTTTAGACATACATGAAGCAAACAAAACGATATCGTTATGACGATACTAAAATTTTTTGGTTACGTGATGATAAAGTTCCTATCGTCAAAACGATATCGTCAAATGATTCTCGTCACACGAGATGAGAGCCCAGTTTTTTTTTCTGTCTTATTTCTGAGGTGTTTTAAGGTTAATAAGCCTTCTATTATACCATGGACGATTATATATAGTAAGCTTTTCTTGCCTTAGTGAATACACATAAGAAGGGACCTATTTCACACATAGAAGAGTACATATTGTGTAAATTCTTCGACCCAAATAACATGTTCCAATTTTTTGAAAGCGCAACTACATCAACGGTCGGCGAGACAGCTGAACCGTCTATTGAATCACCAAAGAGCGAACACCCAGTGAAAAGCCCAGACACTTCCTTGCTCATTTCCGATGAGGACTAGCACAAGAGAAAGAAGGAATATTTTGCTAAGGTTTGGAGCCACGTATTAGCTAGCGATTTGATTAGAAATCAGACTGAGATGCGAAAAATGCCAAAATACGCGTCACGACCCCCATTATGATTGAGATCACTTTCGCAATGAAATCACTTAAAACCGGCAAGGTGGTAGGGCTTGACGGTATTCCCTTAGTGCTTTTACGAGCAGCGTCAACAACACCGGCTGAGCTATTGCTTCCAACTATAGAGATAGCCTAGGAAGGTGAGATCTTTCTGACAAGTGGGAAAGGTAATGATCGTCAAGCTTCTTAAGAAAGTAAATCTAATCGAGTGCCGAGTGCGGAAGGTGGAGGGGTATCTGAGATAACATATATAAAACCATCTTGGAGCGAATCAAACTACATCTCGAAGACACACTCGAAGCCAAACAAGCAGGTTTTCTCTTTAGATCTTCCTGTGTCACATCAACACTCTGCGGACTAGCACCGAACAGTGCATTAAATATCTATCACCACTGTTTTTGATCACCTGTTTATCGATTTTGAAAAGGCGTTTAGTGGTGTAAAAAGGGAGGTTATTTGGAGGTATTTCCTATAAATTTCCTATAAATTGTCTCAGGAGTTCAGGATCGAAAGTGGTGTAAGACAAGGTTGTATTCTTCCACTGTTCTTATACTGTTATACTGTTATACTGTTATACTGTTATACTGTTATACTGTTATACTGTTATACTGTTATACTGTTATACTGTTATACTGTTATACTGTTATACTGTTATACTGTTATACTGTTATACTGTTAAACTGTTATACTGTTATACTGTTATACTGTTATACTGTTATACTGTTATACTGTTATACTGTTATACTGTTATACTGTTATACTGTTATACTGTTATACTGTTATACTGTTATACTGTTATACTGTTATACTGTTATACTGTTATACTGTTATACTGTTATACTGTTATACTGTTATACTGTTATACTGTTATACTGTTATACTGTTATACTGTTATACTGTTATACTGTTATACTGTTATACTGTTATACTGTTCTTATACTGTTCCTATTGATGATTAGCGAGGTATTTCGTGTAGCTTTGTCGAAGCAGAGGAATTCAAACATCCCTACTGAAACATCTATACTACGCTGTCGATGCTTATTTTCTCACAGAATTTTGAGCCTCCACCAAACAACAGCAGATGTGGCAAAACAATTTTTATAATGAATCGATTGCATTATAAGTGAATAAATATGTTAATTAGTAATATTTTCACTTGTATAATATTAATGCATCAAAATGAAAAAGATTTGTTTTTATATTGTAGTAGTTGCAGGCCCGTAGACAAGGGGCGGAATTTTAGGTGTTCAAACCCCCCTCCCCCTTAGGGTCCAGAAAGTATAAAGAAATAAAACAAATGAGACTATTAATTTCAAAATGTGATTTTTTTTTAGATAAACTGTGATAATGATATTAATTTTCTTGAAAACTTCACTTAATTATTAAACAATTTTTTTGGCCAAGTGGAAGATTAATTTTGCTTATAAGAGTCATAATCATTATATTGGAATTCATCTCCAAGGAGTTTGTATATTAAAATCAGTTTCAATGCTCTAAAAGTCCCTGATCTCCAGTAATATATACTTATGAAATTATGCCTAGAACGAATGAATATAATTTTGTAAATTGAAGAAAATTAGCTTGCCATTTCTTATGCCATATCTACTCAGCAAACCATAGTTGATGACTATGTTGAAATTCCGACTAATTCGTAACTATATAAAATTTCGTTATGCGACTGTTTGTACGACATATTAAAATTCTAACAGAGTAAAATTTCCTTTTTTTCGAACTGTCTGAACGAAATCGTAACTTTTTCGTAACATTTTCGTTAGGACTCGTTACGAAATCGTTACGATATTTCGTTAGGAAGTCGTGTCAACCCCTTCATACGATTTTCGTTACGATTTCGCAATATTTTTAACGAAAAATATTTTTAACGAAATCGTAACAAAGATTTCGCAATCTTTTCGATTTCGGAATCCGATTTCGTTACGAAATCGTAAAGAATATCGTATAAAGCGGTTGACACGACTTCGTAATCGATGTCGTAACGATTTCGTAACGATTTCGTAACGAGTCTTAATAAAAACGTTCAAAAGATTTCGTAACGAGTCTTAACGAAAACGTTACGTAGAAGTTACGATTTCGTTCAGACAGTTCAGAAGAAAGGAAAGTTTACTCTGTTTGCATTTCAATATGTTTTACAAACAGTCGCATAACGAAACTCTTTATAAATTCGTTATGCCGTTCCTTATAAACTCTTTATAAATAGTGAAACTGTTCCGATATTTGCAGACAGCTCGATATAGTTATGAATTCGTCGAAATTTCGACAAAGTCGTCAACTATGGTTTGCTGGGTAAGCTTATTATACCCAAAATTTTTGAAAAGCATTCATTTGAGTGGGTTTTTTTTCATTTTTAAAAGAAAAAGTGACATGAACCACAAAATTTAACACATTATAGGGTATTCCACTTAAAGCGAATGACTAAAAGGTTTGACTATTTTATTTTGTTGTATTCTTAGTATATATGACATCTAAAATTTCCAACTTGGCACAAAAATTTAGCCCTGTTCAAAGCCTTTTCCAAATAACAGGTTTCGGAAAATCACCTTAAATCTAAATATGCTTTTTTAAAAAAAAAAAAAAATTCTTAATAGAAAAAATGTTTCTAAAACATTTTATAAAGTCCAACACTAAGTGATTTATTGATTTTTTAATCATGTTACCAAATTTTCATAAAAAAAATTAACAAATACAGTTTTTTAAGCTTCAGCATTTTTAAAATTATTTTTATTATATTAAAAAAATAAAAAACAATTTGGTAGTTAAAAAAAAAGTTTTTAGTGTTTTTTATTTGCAAATAATTTTTTTTCTTTTTATAAAAAACAAGATCAAGATTATCAAGATGAGTAATTGTTTTAATATTAACATGAACTTATTTTCATGTGATATCGGATGCTATTTTATTCGGGTTGCCTTTTTCCGATGGTGAAAACCTGAAAAGCATCTTTAATCAGCTTTGCCGCTCGATCGATTTTCTGGCGCCTCAAGTTCGGGATATTTTTCGTCCAAAAGCTTCTTCTCGACATCCAAATTCTGCTATTATTGTAAAGTTTTACTCTCCATATGATCGATCTCGAGTGCTGAGAGGTTTTGCTGAGTTCAGAAAGAGGTCAAGAGCTGCAGTTACACTCAGAGGGGCTGGTTTCGATTTGGACAATAAAATATTTATATTTGAGAGCCTTTCTTATGAAGCGAGAGGAATCTTGCAAGCCGGAATTAAACTAAAACGGGCAAAGAAGATCTTCAATGTTTTCTCAATACGTGGCGTTGTACAAGTACGTGTTAACCGTGGAGATGCCTCGATTGCTGTGCATAGTGAAGCTGAACTTGATTCTTTGGCGGCTAGCAAGTGTAATGAAAATTTGTAACTTAAGGTCATTCATTTTATCTTTATTGCACTATTTGATACTCTACCACTCCTGCTGTCTCTTTCAATCTATTTTTATAATCATGTATTTTCTCTCTCTTTTTATCTTTCCCTTCTGGGTTATCTTTAAGGAAGCTTTTTGTTGTTCGTGTAGTGTCTGTTGTGATGAATTATAATGCTTCTGGTGGCGGTAATGATAACCGTAAAGTTTTGTTAGATATCCTATGTAAGCAGCGTGAAGGTTTATCTATTGTTCACTTCAATGCGAGCAGCTTGAACACTTCCAAATTAGACTATATACGCTATGTATTTCAAAACTCTAGCGTTGATGTTATTTGTGTATCTGAGACGTGGTTCAATCCTGACATTCCTAATGACTATCTTAATATAAGTAACTATAAGCTATTCAGGAATGACAGAACTGACAAAAAGGGTGGTGGAGTTGCTATTTACTGTAAATCATGTCTAAAAGTAAAACTTGTAAGTGAGTCTTGTGGGTCTGATGTTGAATATTTAAATATTGAATTGAACAATAATCACGGTGCAAAACTGCTTGTTTCCTGTGTCTATAACCCGAACAGATCTTTCTGTCTTGAACCGTTTTTTTGTGACTTGTATAGACGTGTTACTGACTTTGACTGTTTTTCTATATGTGGTGATTTCAATGTCAACTTATTAACTAAGGATAGCGTCTCTGATAGTTTTTATGATAAAGTAAATGCAGCTGGTTTGACCATAATTAACTCATCGATTCCAACTCGCTTCGCTCCTAATGTTACTCCGAGTCTTATTGATGTCTTTATCCTGTCTGATGTGTCTTTACTATTACTTTTCGACCAAATGTCATTTATTTCTGATCATGATCTACTTTTTTGCTCTATTAATTTTAAGCCTTGTAATCTCTCTACTCCGGTTTCTATTTCTTATCGTGACTACAAGTCTATTGATTACAATCTGTTGGATCAATATTTGTCTCAGGTCTGTTGGGGCGATTGTTTGCTTTCTCAATCAGTTGATGATAAATTAAATGTTCTCGTCTCTTATGTAAGCTATGCCTTTGAACACTTCGTTCCTGTTCGTACGTCGATAGGTGTTAACAAGTCCTGTCCTTGGTATACGTCTCTAGTCAAATCAGCTATTAAAGCCAGAAACTTGGCCTATGTAAAAGGGAAAAAAAATCGTAATAATGTAAGCTGGGATCGTTATAGGCTAGCTCGCAACCAAGCCGTTTCAATTGTAAGACAATCTAAGAAAAAAATCTTTTTCCGCAAACTGAACTGTTCACTTCCCTCTAAAGTTCTATGGAAAAATATTCGTTCTTTGGGGGTATGTAGTAAAGAGGATCAGAAGTGTGAGGTTGAACCTGATGCTCTTAATAATTTCTTTCTGTCCAATTTCTCGTCTGGGCTTAATAATAGTACTCAATGTAATGTTCGTAATTTACTTGTTAATGACCAGTTCTCCTTTTGTCATGTTAATGAGAATGATGTTATTTTGACAGTTTTGAAAATTAAATCATATGCCATTGGTGACGATGGTATTCCCTTAAAATTCATTAAAATTATTTTGCCATATATTATTAAACCACTGACGCATATAATCAACCACTGCTTTACTCTTTCCTGCTTTCCTAACTCTTGGAAACGAGCTACTGTCATTCCAATTGCGAAAGTCACTAATGCATCCGCTATGAAAGATTTTAGACCGATCAGCATTCTAAGTACGTTCTCAAAAATCTGTGAATCACTGATGTCAAAACAAATAAATGAATACTTAGAAAGTCGAAAACTATTATCACCATATCAATCGGGGTTTCGAGCAGGACACAGTTGTGCGACAGCAATGCTTAAGATACTTGACGATATCCGCATACAATATGACAAAGGAAACATCACACTCCTTTGTCTACTTGACTTTTCTAAAGCCTTTGACTGCGTTAATCATTCTCTTTTAGTTAAAAAACTCAAGCAGTTCTTTGGTTTTAGTGCTAGTGCTGCTTCGTTAATTGCTAACTATCTTGAAGGTAGAATGCACAGAGTGAAGATTGGCAATACCTTTTCTGACTACTTATTAATTACAGCTGGAGTACCCCAAGGATCTATCCTTGGGCCTCTTCTTTTTAGCTTATTTATTAATGTCATTTTTTCTGTGTGCAATGATATGAAGATGCATGCCTATGCAGATGACATTCAATTATATTTTTCTAACCGAATCGGCCTAATTGAGGACTTGTGTTGTAGAACTAATGAAGACTTAAGTGCAATATCTAAGTGGGCTTCAGAAAATGATCTCTGCCTTAATGTTAAAAAATCATATATTCTCCCAATAGCCAAGTATAAACTTGACTTTACCCAAATTCCGGTAATTAACCTGAACGGTAAACAACTTCAATTTGTCGACAAAATAAAAAATTTAGGTTTTTTTGTAAATTCTAAGCTTACGTGTACCGACCATGTCAATAATATTATTAAACAAATCTATTTTACACTTAGATGTCTGCGTTTGTCTTCTAAATACACTCCCACTCTGACTAAAAAAAGGCTTGTTATCCAACTTATTATTCCACTGATAACTTATTCTGAGCTTGTTTACTGTAACCTTGACTCTCACTCTGAGCACAAAATCCTTGTTGCTTATAATGATGCGGCGAGATATATATATGACTTGAAACGTTTTGAGCATGTCTCCGATAGAAGCAAGGAAATTCTGGGCTGTAGCATAATACCCTACTTAAATGCCAGAAACTGCATATTTCTGCACAGGCTAATAATTAACAAGACTCCATCATACCTTTTTGAAAAACTACGCTTCAGTGTTTCCAATAGAACTTTTAACTTAATTTTGCCGATATATTCCTGCTTACACTCTAAACGACTCTTTTTCATTAGCGCCATTAGGTTATGGAACTCACTACCTCAAAATATTAAATCCATCTTCAATACGAACAATTTTAAGACTTCTGTTATATCCTTCTTTTCTTAATATCAAATATCTTTTCTATTCTATTACTTGTACTTTTTCTCAACTCTTTTTTCTTTCTCTTTTTCTCATTTTATGAGTTTTAAACAAGTTTTAAATTAGTTATAAGTTTTAAATTATATAATATTCAATCTTTTTTATAATGGCATTTAGTTATAAGTCTTAAACAATTTTGTTTTCTTTATTTTTGTTTTTTTTTTTTCTTCTCGTTTTTTTTTTACTTATGTAATGTTTTCTGTTGACGATAAATAATCTCTCTGTTGTACGTTAAAAGATATTATGTAATCTTACTGTACTAATTAATCTTTTAAATAATAAATTCAAATTCAAATTCAAATAATAAATTGGGTACAAGATACTAGTGCTGTGCAAAAACCAGTTTTCGAATTACGGTTTTTGAAAAATAATCTGAAATTTAAATATGACTTTATCGGAGTCGATTCCTCTGTTCAGAAATTTTATTAAAAAAGAATATATATAGTAATTGTTATTGGAATTGAATAATGAGAAAATGAAACTGTTAAATTTTGAAAGATCTTAAAATATTTTCTTTTGAATTTATTTAAATTGTCGAAATCGTTTTCGAGAACAGAAATATTTTAGCCCTTAATCATAACTCGAACTAGGGTTCACACAGGTTCAAATAGTAGTTGTACACAAGCTGGGGATTAATAAAAGCGTAAGATAGCCAAAAAGAGAATAAATCTAAAGACTACATTTTTTGTCTTATGTCCATAAAAGTTGTGAATACAGCTTCACCAGCTGAACTTATTAAAAAATTTTTGCATTTTTCATAGCTGATGTTAATTTTAATTTTAATTTTAATACACTGTCTTTCAGTTATTACTGGTATTTACTTATAGATTTTTTATCAAAACTCCCCCTAAGGTAAATCCTGGCTACGGGCCTGACTAGCTGAAATACCCGGTACCGCACGGGAGTAGTGAGGCATTCCGAGCGTGTATAATGTGTGGAACGTGATAAAATCAACAATGCAACAATGGGCCAAATCGCAATCATATATGTTTTGTCTTTATTTAATCCGGTATATTATCAAAATGCTAAATTTATCGAACTTTGCCGGTTTTTAGTTAATTATTAATGGGGAACGTTAGTACTGTCAAAAATAGATGTTTTGGTAGGTTTATTTATATAATGCATTGTAATATTTAATATTTTTTCTTTTTGCAAAAGGACAAATTAATAAGTTTCTGGGTTCCTCTCTCTTGAGCAACCAACATAGAGTTGACAGTGTACAAAACATGGTTTTTTCTACCAAATTTATGCCTGCTATTTTTAAAGACTGGCCTTGAGTATGAATTTTTAATCTTATATAAAAATTTTCTCAAAAAGTTTCCACAGATTTTACCTAGTCTCGCCTAATTTTCGCATGTTGCTTGGACCATATCTGACCCACTCCCATTTCAACTATCAAAACCAAGGTGTATAGATTAACTTACAAGAAAAGAACCCCGTTTTGAGCCGATTTGAGTGATTTTTGAATATGTAATAGAGGACGAAAATCTAAGGTTGTCTTTTTTTTAAGGTTTAGGGTTTCAAAATGGCATTTCAAAATAAGCTGAAATTTTCTTTGCTTCGCCATAACTTCACCATTTTTCATGGAAACATATTTAGTATAAAATAAAAGGTATTTAAGAGGCACGCATGACGTCATTTAATTTTTAGAAATAAATTTAATTTTTACCTTGTTGTTGTAATTTTGAACAATATTTAGTCGATATCATGAAAAGCCCGTACCCGAAATTGTTTCATATGTTAATTTTAAAATGTACCTTATATGTTTTTTTTTTAATATTTAATATTTTATATATTTTTAATATTTTACTTTTTATTCGGAGTCGGCATAAAACATGTAGGTCCAGTCTAGTTCACAACATTTCACAACACACACAACACAATTGATCATAAAAAGCTCGGTCAAAGTCCTTTCAAGGGCTGAAATGGCCATTTCGTTTTTTTTCTCGCCTGCAAGAAATAAGTTGACGAGGTTTGATCGCAATCAGATGAACGGTATTGCATCGCATAACGGACGAACAAACAAACAAACAAACAAACATTAATTTTTATATAAAGGGTAGTTAAATTTTAAGGGGCGATGTTAAATGTAAACCACACCTAAACGTTTAGCTTTTTCTGCATTTCATTTAATATTTCTTAATTTCAGACTAACTCAATTTGAACCATGCAAAGATACACAATCGAGCAACGCGTTATAATTATTCAGGCTTATTATGAAAATGGGCGTTCAAATAAAAATGCATATCGTGCACTTCGTGATTTTTTCGGTCAATTTAATCGTCCAAATGTGCGTACAAAATGTGGGTCTGTAGGAGATGTGAAAACATCAGTGCATGCTCGTACAGCTCGTACTGGAGAAAATATTGCTGCTGTTCGCGATAGTGTGGCTGAAGAGCCGTCCACCTCAACTCGTCGTCGTGCCCAACAATTGCACCTCTCACGCTCGTCGTTGTGGAACATTATGCATAAAGACTTGCATTTACACGCTTACAAGGTGCAATTGACTCAAGAACTAAAGCCTATTGACCATTTCAAGCGTCGTCAATGGTCAAAATAGTGGCAAGAAATGGCAACAGTGGATGATCAATTTTCGAAGAAAATCATCTTCAATGATGAGGCACATTTTCACCTCAGTGGATTCGTCAATAAGCAGAATTGCCGCATTTGGGCGAATGATAATCCAAGAGTGATTGTCGAAAAACCAATGCACCCACAAAGAGTGACTGTTTGGTGCGGTTTATGGGCTGGCGGCATCATCGGGCCGTATTTTTTCCCAAAATGAGGCTGGTCAGGCAGTTACTGTGAATGGTGTTCGCTATCGTGAGATGATGTCGAACTTTTTATGGCCCGAATTGGAGGATATGAATGTGGACGATATGTGGTTTCAACAGGACGGTGCCACTTGCCACACAGCCAACAAAACAATGGCTCTTTTGCGCGACAAATTCAATGGCCGTGTTATCTCACGTGGTGGCGATGTCAATTGGCCGCCAAGTTCATGTGATTTGACACCGTTGGACTTCTTTCTTTGGGGTTATTTGAAAGAAAAGGTGTACGTAGGCCAGCAACAATTCAAGAGCTTAAGGATGAGATAATTCGGCACATTAACGGCATAGAACATCACTTATGCCTCAGCGTCATCGAAAATTTGGACCATCGGATGGAGGTGTGCCGCCGAGGTCGCGGTGGCCATTTGACCCATATTTTGTTCCATACATAATTGAACCATACCAGTATTATCATAAGAAAAAGAAATGACAATAATTTCCTAAATAATTTGTGTTTTATTCAAAATCAACATCGGCCCTTAAAATTTAACCACCCTTTATTTGAAAATATAGTTGAACCAAGCAGCGCTTTTCAATTAGTGGTAACTTATGACTTCAGTGGCGGCCGTGGTGCAGTGGGTAGATTGTGTAGCCCATACGCCAGAGAACCTTGGTTCGAGTCCTAGCTGACACAGAAAGTTTTTCAATTAAATTAATTTGTCTATTTGGCCGTCACCTCTCTGCAGGCAATGGAAAACCTCAGAGAGTAAAAACTGCAATGAAAAGCTTCTTGAGAACATAAGCTGTTCGGAGTCGGCATAAAACATGTAGGTCCAGTTCTCGATCTTTTGTGTTCAACCATTTTCACAACACACCGAACACAAGTGTGTAAGAAGCTCGTTCAAAATACTTTCAAGGGCTTTTTAAAATAAATATTAATATTTAGCCAACATATGTCCAATGTCCAAAAGCACATGCTATCTTAAGGACAGCTTAAGAACTAAGCTTTGTTTTCGTGATGATAAAAAATGCATACAAAGCGTTCAAGCAAGCAATCAAATGAAACGATCTAAAGTGTTCAAGCAAGTAACTAAATAAAATGATCTAAATATATATGTTGTACCTCTACGTATATGTTATTTATAAAATATTTTGCTATATATTGAAATTTTTTGCCTTTTACAATTCTTTTTTTTTTTTTATTGAGAAAAATGAAAATATGCCTTTGTAATTTTCAACTTCAATTAGAATTCTTATTGGTATCGCCTAAGTTGGAAACATATAGAAGCGACTTTCAAATATGTTATTGCTCAGCATTACTCAATATTTGCATAACAGCAATTATTTCGCTACATCATGTCTATAATTAGTCGAAATTGTCATTTTATATAGACTTGATATATTTTTATAGTTTTCTAATGTACGTTTATAGCATTCTTTTATAGCTGCTTAAAAAAAATAATTTTGCCAAACTTTTGTCTAACTTGCATGCATCAGACAAATGTGTCTGACATTTAGGCATAAATACAATTATTTTCTTCACTCATTTATATTTTACTTAATATCTCAAGAGCACGCATTCAATTAACTGCTGTCATAGCCCCTTATTTCAATTCATTCCAAATTTTTCTCACTATCACTGTTTAACATCTTATGTTTGTATGTTTGTTTGTTTGTTTGTTTGTTTGTTTGTTTGTTTGTTTCATTTGTTTAAGAACCTGAACTTGCTAACACGCTTCTTACACCTCTTCTTCTGCGACAGCGTGTGACAGGACGTGTTGCTTGTTATGATTTCTTATAATTCAAAACACATTTATTTTGCCTTTCCATTTATTTCCCAATAATGCTTTTTGCTTCTCAATGTCAAAAGCATTTATTATTAATACTTTTGTATAGCTGTTTTTATATTAATGCATTAAAAAAAAAAAAATTTGCTGTCTCGTACGAGTTTTGAATTTATTATAACTCTTTGCGTAAAATGGAAGAAATAATATTTTATTTTAAAACATACCTACATAAATAAGGAATTTTCACCGGAAAGGTTTTAGTAATTTAGTTTTTAAATTTCTACTTAAACTTGCTCTTGCAGCACTGAAGTAAGTTTTTCTTCTTTTGTTTTTAGCGCTTAAGACACTCTCTTCAAGTGTTACTTTTGTTTATTCAACATTTTTTTATCATTTTCATTTTCATATTTGTTGTCTCGCTTTTGCATAAATTATGTGTGTGACACGCTGTGTCACCCATTCTCATAGGGCCCTTAAAACACATTTACACGCAACATAGTGGTTGCATATATTATAGCAGGAAAGTATAGAATATATAATAGGGATAAAAATATTTTGTGCCAGTGTGTGTGTGGGATGGAACCAAATAACAGAGTGTGAAGTATGCATTTTTATAATGAGATGGATTTCCATAATAAAATATTTTTGTGGGGTGGTGTGGGAATGGAGTGGTTTTCACTACATTTTAAGTTGATAACATTGAATATTTCAGGTTATTGCTAAGTGGTTTTATGTTTATCCTAGTCAAGGGGATTCATGCTAAAGCACACTTCAGTATTTAATACAATTTCATTTAATATGACTACTCAGACAATGTCTACGTAAAAGGTAGTGAAAAAGTTGCGCACTTTTCTTCCCATGACTAAGTGTCGGCTGAGTTGTCACTCAAATTTTGTTGGTAAAATGCCAGAAATATTTGTAAAAAATACATTTATTTTTGAAACTAAGGTACATCGCTAAGTAACCTTTCTGGTTGTTTGCTAGAAGGGTTGACAAATTTTTAAAAAAGTGGTTTTTGTGTATGTTAGCCATTATACAAATATTTTAAGAAAATGTTTTTATATATTTTATGTAAAAGAAGTAAAGTGACATTCTTTTTTTGAGTTTAACTCATCTTTTCTACTTTGAAATGGTAGCTCTGCCCAAAAAGTTTTTTTTGTTATGCCTACTTAAGTTTATTGTATTAAGTTTTTTCTCACGTCAAAGGGGTTATTTTTACATGTGTAAATATTAATAATAAAAAAGAAGAATATTAAAATATTTCTACTGAGAATGTATTTTATAACAACAAAAACTACCGTACTGTTAAGCGGACTGCTCTTAAAGCTGGTCGCAGTTACTGGTCCTGTGAGTGTTCCCTTGTGAGAGCTTTCACTATGCGTACATCTTTTAGATTTAAATAAAACTCGTAAGGAAATTTAAGGAATATAGAGTATAGGAATTTCAAACTTGTATTTTGGACTATGATTTTTGGTAACTTACATTTCTAATGCCAAATTCGGCACTATGAAATATCGCCCAAAAGAAAAATCGGGGAAAAATTAAACGTTAATGAATAAAGATTAAAATAAAGTTAATAAAAATAAAAAATAATAAAGATTTTGTAACAAACATTTCTTAAGAAACTCATATTTATAAAATTTTTATCCGGTTTCTTAGTTTTCAATCAAAAGATCTCTGATATCGTCAAGGAAATAATAAGCATGTTCATAACTTTTATAAGAGTCTTACCGCCTCATTTTGTATATCGAAAATGAAAACCAACGACAAGCAAAACTTCAAGTGTTTTGCGTTTGGTTTGCGTTTTCGATTTACAAAATAAAGCAGTTAGACTTCATCACCAGGACATCACCAAATACTAACTATATTCTGTGTTTTAATGTTCTGAGCCTTCTACTTCCCAAGCTATTTGAAAGCAAAACTTTGGCTTGTTTGGGCGGAGCTGCAACCCCTTGTCCAGTTTTCTAGCAGAAGGACATCACTGCTCAATGTTCAATGTTTCAATATTCGTTGACTTTGATATATAGATATATAGAGTCCTCAAAGGACTCTTCTAAAAAGTGTTTTTTAATCAAGTTTCATTGATCTGTGTCTTATATTCCGTAGTTATACCGAAAATTTGAGCTGCTAAAAAAGTGACATAAAAAAGTGGAATACCAAAGCTGTGCGACCCATCACACACGGTCAGACAAAACTAAACTTTTTGTTGCACCCATGATAAATTTCCATATATTCTAAGAATAGACGTAGAAAAAAGATACGTTTGTGTCGTCATTTTACTCCAGCCCGTCAACATTTTTTTAAAATCCATTTTTAAATTTTCATGAGCACTGCTGGTGCTTTTAAATATGAAATAACCCTATAAACTATAAAATAATATACCGATTTTCATGAGTGAAGGCATTTAAGAAAGCTTATTAAATAACATATTTTTGAAATTTAAATCAGTTCCATACGTTTCTTAAATTCTTCCTTAGTTACTTAGGTGGCCATAATAACCCGTGTTCGGGTTTCAGCCGACCTTATCAGCTCTCGCCAGGCGCCTTTGCTTTGCTCGCGCCTTCTTCAATCGGATACACCATATGCGGTTAGGGCTTCCTCGGCCGGGTCCATCCATCGGAGGCATTGTCTCCCTTGTCGTCGTTGACCAACAATCCTCGACGCGAGCACCTTTTTTGCTGGAGCTTCTTCGTCCATACGATGGACATGACCCAGCCAGTGTAGTCGCTGCACAGTTATACGCCGAACTACGTCAATGTCTTCGTAGAGCTCATACAGCTCTGGGTTCATTCGGATGCGATAGTCATTGCTGACTCGAACAGGACCGAAGATTTTGCGAAGAACTTTTCTCTCGAACACCCCCAGAGCAGCTGCGTCAGTTTGCGAAACTACCCATGCCTTAGCGCCATAAAGCAGCACAGGTAGAACGAGCGTCTTGTAGAGTGTTAGTTTTGTCGATCGAAAGAGGGCTCTTACTCTTAGTTGCTTACTGAGCCCGTAGTAGCACCTATTAGCAACTATTGTTGGCGGTGCCAAGGTATACAAACTCCTTAACAACTTCAAAGATATAGCTGCCGGATGAAACGTGGGAGTCTAGACACCGTGCTCCCTTGTTTGAAGACAGCATATACTTTTTTAACCCTCATTTATCGTCAAACCCACTTTGGCTGATTCCTTTTCGATAGCGGCGAAAGCAGCGGCAGCATCTCTCTTGGTTCTGCCGACAATATCAACATGGTGCCAAAATTGTGCCATTACGATGCACACCGGCCTTTCGTACGATCCCCTCCATGATGATGTTAAAGAGATCGCAAGACAGTGGATCGCCTTGCCTGAAACATCTTTCGGTATTGAAGGTTTCGGAGAGGTCATTTCCTACCTTGACGGAGTTGCGTGTGTTGCTCAACGTCATTCTGCAAAGTCTAATCAAGTTTGCAGGTATACCGGTCTATCGAACGCAGCTTTAAAATCGAAAAAGAGATGATGTGTGTCAATTTGATTTTTGTGGGTTTTTTCCAGAATTCGGCTAATCGGTAATCGGCTTTAATCTTTCACACAGTACGCTTGAGAGAACCTTATATGCGATGGAAACAAGACTGACACCTCTATTTCTTGCGCAGATTGTTGGGTCTCTTTTCTTAAGTATAGGGCACAGTACGCTGAGGTTCCAATCGTCGGGCATGATTTCTTCTAGCCATATTTTGCTGACGAGCTGATGCATGCGCCTTATCAATTCATCGCCGCCGGTTATAAACAATTCAGCTGACAGGCCGTCAGCACCCGTTGCTTTATTGTTTTTGAGTCGTCGGATAGCAACTCGAACCTCTTCATGGCTAGGTGGTGGTACTTCCACTCCGTCATCGTTGATTGGTGGCTCTGAACTGCGCTCTCCATGGGCGGCATTAGTGGACTCGTCGCCAGTAAGTAAATTGGAGAAGTGCTGTCTCCACAATCTCAGCACACACTGTGAATCTGTAAGCAGATCTCCATTTTGATCTTTACAAATGGCTGCTCCGTGCTTGAAACCTTGGGTTAGACGCTCAACCTGTTGATAGAATTTTTGTGCATCCTTCTTGCTCTGGTACACCTCTAGTTACTCACGCTCACGCTTTTCCTGCTTTCTTTTCTTGTGTCTGAAAAAGCGCCTCTCTTCCTTCCTCTTTTCGCAGTAGTTTTCTCGCACGGCTCGCGTTGCAGCTGATTGCAGCATTTTTCTATATGCATCGTTTTTTACTGCTGTCGCGATGCGGCACTCCTGAAAGTACCATTGGTTCCTAGGTTGCGGGCGCCGGAAACTAATGACTTCTTCAGCGGCAGCGCGCATGAAGTGGGATATATGCGCCCAAAGTCCGACGCGTCGTAAGGTCCAGAGGTTGGTTGGTTGAGCTTAACCGAGAGTTGAGCGGAGAGTAGGCTTCGGCAGTCCGTTGTAATTGCAGCTTAGCGACATCTAGCTTTCGTTGCATTCCTGTGCCTATGTTCTTCACATTGCATAATCGAATGCGGATCTTGGCTGCAAAAAGATAATGGTCAGAGTCAATGTTGACCCCCCGAAATGTACACACATCTAGAACTCTAGAGGCATGCCTTCAGTCGATTACAACATGATCAATTTGGTTTCTCGTTTTTTGATTCGGGGACAGCCAGGTGGCCTTGTGGATGTTAGATGCTTAAATCTGGTGCTACTAACTACCATGTTTTGTGCCGCGGCGAAGTCGATCAGTCTTAGACCGTTGTTTGTAGAGGTCTCATGAAGACTGAACTGAGTGTTGCCAAAGGGGTGGGGCTTCCCTTCCAACTTTCGCATTAAAATCGCTGAGGACTTTTTTCACGTCATGGACCGGAAGGTGGTCGTAAACGTCCTCAAGACTAGCGTAGAAAGCGTCCGTGATGGCTTCGTTCTTTTCCTCCGCCGGGGCGTGCGCGCAAATAAGGCTGATGAAGAAAAATTTTGCCTTGATGCGGATCGTGGCCAATCTTTCGTTCACAGATTTGAACCGGGCGTAGTTTCTGGCTAACGACGAATCCACATCCAAATTCGCGCCTCTCCGCATAGCAGCTGTAGTAGATATCGCAGTGTGATTTTTTAGAGCAGCTTTGCCCTTTTCATCGCATTTCCTGGATGGTGGTGATATCTGCGATTATTGATTTATTTGAGGGCTTCCGTCAGTTGGATAATGGACCCTCCCTATAAAGTGTCCGGATATTCCACGTGCATATCCGTAAATCATTGTCCGTTTTTCGTTTGCGGTGGTCGTCAACATAATTGGGGTTCTTATCCGAGGCTGGTTTAGTTTTCATTTTCCATGCTTTAGGTACATTCCATGCTTAAGGTCTATGGAGCGACGCGCCGCTCAAACTAGCCATCAAACTAACGGATGCCAGTTCGCCGTTGCCCAGGGAACACCATGAGGTGGTTTGATTCCACTTGTAACGATTTCGACATGGATAATGCTGACCTCGCCAGGTTGAAGCAGTCAGACACGTTGCCATGTGAAGCCTCACCTCCTGTTCTCCTGTTGTTTTTTTATTTATGCATTTTTAAACAAATTTTTGCTTACATTTTATGTATTTCGAATAAAAATATTTTCAGCATGTCCACTTTAAACCGCCAATGTTTCGAGTTCATACAAAATACCATAAATTATAATTTTTTAGAACTTATTTTCGTAAATATTATATTGCAAAGCTTATCCTTTTTCGGACAATTTACATTTGCAAAAACAGCTGTTTGTTCTGTTTACATGGTGTAGCCTATACATGAGTACCCATAAGAGAACGAGAGAAGAAAAAATGAATTATCAATTTTTTGTGATGTCTATGCCAGGAGTTTCACATATCTTTATCTCTGATTTTTCTTATTAATAATTAAATAATTTTTGTTTTGTGTGTTCTTAAGCTAGTAAATATATATTTTCCAAATTCAGTGAGACTAAAATAGAGGGAGATAAAATATTTTGAAAAATAATTTGTTGTACAAATAATCAAATTATCATAATTTTTCTTTAACACAAAATAAAAATTTGTATACGACTTTTATAGGACTTGTATACTACTTTTATAAGAGAAATTTCTTTGAACTAATTTTATGCTTCAAAAAGAGTACGATTATAAAAAAAATCGACAAACTATTCTATAGGCGCCGAATAATTTCATTCAGAGAATGTGCTTGTTTTGCTCGTGCATGATGTGTGAATTATATTGACAATCATTATCTGTAACTTGATTACTTTCTATCTGCTGGGCTATGCAAAGTTTACATAACAAAGCAAACCTTAAATCTCGATATCGGGAGCAATTAATTTAGTTGGGGGACCTTTATCATTGCCCTCCCTGAACAAAATCTTGAATTAGCTCCACAATTTTGAGTTTTTCGCAAGGCTTTAAGCACCATTGTTCAATCAACCTCTTCGAACAATATTGCAGTACGAGCATTGTTGATTAAAGTCAATTTTAATACCTTATGTAGCAATAATTTTCATGCCGAGGCTTATATGTTAGTAAACAAAGTTTTCAGATTCTAGACAAATCCGAATAACTTCAGTTCGTTCTTAAAAGAAATTCATTTCAAATCGCAATGCTAACAACAATGTTGCATGTTAAAATAATAAATCTTAAAAAAAATTCCATTAAGAACATGACAAAATCCTTTTATTAGCATTATAAAAAAAAAGTTTAACCCTTGAAAAGGGAAGAAAAGCAGTAAACAAATTGTGAGAATCTTAAACCAAGCAGGCGATGCAGGCGCGTAATCAAAACATCTTTCTGAGATTTGATAACTTGAAAAAAGGCATTTTACTGTATTATTAGACTTTTATTGGGTGCTTAAAAGCATCAAAGCTTGAGGGTGAATTTTGACATGCTGCGAGGGAAAGCAAGCAAATATCACGGATACGCAAGTGGTGACCTGCATGAGCTAAGGAAATTGCGTTGAAAAGCGTAAATAAACTGTGGGAAATATTGTGATTGGAGTTAGGGTAAAAAAAAAATAAACGAAAATAAAGAAGTGTACCAATCAATATTGGTGTGATAAGGGTTAAAGCCAAATTTATGGACTGCTCATTGAACTTTTGAGTGCGTGCGTAACTTCCCAGTAAACGAAAGTTGACAATTTTTTTCGACTAATTCGTAACTGTTCATTATTATTCGTAATAAAGAATTCGTTCTATTTTTATAAGAATTTATATCCAGTTTCGATGTGTGCTGGTTTTTGCTATAAATTGAAGTGCATAAACAGTGGCGGCGTAAGGGTTTGGTAGTGGGGGCGGTCTGCCCGAGGTGCCAATCACAAAGGGGTGGCAATTATTTCGTTCAGTTCAGTAGCCACATAAGAAATATGCTAAAATCAAGCCCAAATCGTTCCTTAATTAAATTTCTAGAACTATGCTCAAAGTAGCTCAAAACCATCCCAAAATATTCTTTTCACGTTCGCAGTCTATGCCGAAACTGGGCATGATAAATTTTTTGATAAACAAAAAACAACCCAATTATTTTCGCAAAAGTCGATTGTGCTTGAAATAAAAGCATAAAATAAGGGGAAAAATAAACTAAAAAATTGTATTTCCATTTTCCAAATTGGATTAAACATATTTGAAGAAATAAGCAAAGCATTATTCGTCGCATTTGATCAAGACCTCGCCGGTTTTTGTTTCTGACAAAAAATAGACAAAAATCTATGATAAATTTCTGCAGAGGACATTATCGTGGAGATTTTTCGAGTGCGGCTCCACTTGGAAGCTGCCAGTATTTATTCCCAAGCAGCGATCCAGTGCACTACCTTGGAGCTTCTACGATTCATTAGAATAACTTCTTGTGAAAGAAGCTTTTCAAAATTTAAGTTGATAAAGTCATACTTAGGATCCGCAATGAGCCAAGCGCGGCCAAACAATCATTCCATTTTGTCTATTGAAAGACAAAGGTAAATTTGATAATGTGATCGAATATTTTAGCAAAATAAAGACACGTAAATACGTTTAGTATTTACTGTTTTATTTTGGAGATGCTCAATAGAAAACATCCCCGGGTGCCTACTCATATTTCGCCGCCTCTGTGTATTAAGAGAGAAATTCACCGCATGTTTATGTATTCCGAAAAGAGCACTCTCGTTCGTGTGGAACACAATAAGCAATACATTTTTTCATATAAAAAATTATTGTTGCTCGTTTCTTTCACGAACGAGAGTGCTGATTTCGGATTACATAAATATGTGGTGAATTTATTTAGAACAGTCTAAACAAAATCGTAACTTATTCCTAACATTTTTGGTGACAGGACAAAAAAGTTCCAAACGAAATAAGCGAGTACTAGGTGCTTCTTTGAAATTAAACCAGGTCACAGTTGCTTTATTGGATAATTTATGGTTTTATGAAATATCGTGTAAAAGAAAAATTGCAAAAAAAAAGGAAAATTAAAAATCACCTTAAGGTGGGACATAACATTCGCGGCAGAGAAAACAGACCTTTTTTTAAAAATTCATAACTCAGGCAAAAACAAACATTTTCCCAAATTTTTTTTTTTATTGTTGTAGAGAATTGAACAAATTACAAGAAAAATTAAATTCAAAAAACTATATTTTTCACTCCAACATGGTTTTATAGAGCTCCAAACTGGCGGCAGAGAAGAAAACGGGGCCTCGTGGTTGCAGCGCTGGGAGTTGCAAAAATTGTCCGATCTGGAAAAAAAATTACTTTTTTAAATCTTAACAAAATTGGTTATCGTATGACACGAGCTTTTTTTTTAAATTTTTTTTTAAATTTTTGGTGATGTTCCAAATTTGAAAGTGTGTTTTTTTGAAAAAAATATTGACTTTAAAAATTCATAAAAAATCGAAAAAAAGTTTAAAAAAAAAGCTCGTGTCATACGATAGCGAATCAAGTTTAAAGAAATACAAAAAAAAAAAATTCGTCAAAAAATGAACCCGCTAGTGCCGCAATCAGTACGAAAAACATGGTTTCGAGATAAACGCGTTCAAAGTTTGTGAACAAAGAAAAAAAAGGTTACCTTCAATCTACCATGCCTGCTTCGTACTGTACGCCTTCGTTATCTTGTGTTGTACTGTTTCTTATAGTTTTTTGCAATCGTTTAGCAATTCGGTCTTCACCCTTCACCCTTCAAGTAGGTACGAAATAATAACCACCAAAAGTCAGGTAACAAGTAAAACAAGTATATACCAGCTGCCGTACGTAGGTAGCGCAAAAATTAAAAATGCGCTCTCACTAATCCGGCTGTAACTTTTGAACCCGTAAGAATTTTTCCATGAAATTTTTCTTAAAATCTTAAGAATATTTACTAAAATACAAAATTATTAAAAAAAAGTCGATTTAAAAAAAACTGCCAATGCCATGTAACCCCAAGCTGCCATGTAACCCCAAGCTGCCATGTAACCCCAATCCCAACCCCAAAAATATGGTCCAAGCCGAAAGGTCGCAATTTCACCCAACAAAAACGGAAAAAACCCAAATTTTTTTTTGCTAAAATGTTCCAAAAACGAAAATTAGCTCGTTGTCGAAATGAGTAGAGTTTTCAAAGCCCCTTTGTCTCTATATTTTTAAGCACGTGTAAATTCAATGAACCATACTTAAAAGTTTATAAAAAAATTTCGTGCATGTAACGAAAACGAAAAAAAAAAAGTAAAATATCTCCCAAAAACAAATAAATGCAATTCGCCCAAAAAATTTTCACATGAAAAATCACCCAAAAGCAAAAAACGAAATTAAACGCAACAATAATGCAAACTCCCCTCCAATTCTTTTTCTTTCTTCATATGAAAAATCAACCAAATTTGTATGGAAAAATATTGGGATATTTTTAATTTTTTCTTGAGCAATTTTTCTTTTGGCCAATATTTTATAGCGTCGTTTTATGGGTATTTATGGCAAAAATGAATTTATCTGTGAACAAAAAATCACAATTATATTCAACCAGCTTTCAGTCTTATCATCATCATTATCACATTAAAACCTTTGTACTTCCTTTATGAAAAAATTCTTGGAATCCAAAGCGTGCTTATCCAACATTTTTTGACTTAGCTTGACGAATTTGCAACTACATTTCACTATGATTTTGAAATGACATTTCGTTCGATCTTGTAACTAGATAGATAGATAGATAGATAGATAGATAGATAGATAAAAAGATTTTATTCATAATATTTACATAGTTAAAACTATTACCATGTACAATAAATCTTATATATGCCATAACATATATGTTGTGTGTCAGATTGGCATATACAATGTATAAAAGTTGATTAGATACGTAAAGTTTATCTGAATTCATTTATAATTAAGTCGCGATATTTTAAACAATTATTTATATAAAAATAAAGATTATAATAATCGTTACCATTTCGTATTTCATAAAATTCGGATTCCTTTAGTATATTCTAACTGAATCGGCATAGCCTTTCGTAATTAAAAATAGGACACCTACCAATGAAGTGGTAAGAGCTTTCAGGTTCCTTAAGATTGCAAAGAATACAAATAATGGGTGTGATTTAGTTAGTAAAACAATAAGCATTTAAGTTTAATAGATCACCTCTGGCGCGCATAATAAGATTGACTAAGTGTGAAGAGTTATCATCGGTGATATATGGGGGAACATCAAACTGTAATCGATTGTAAACATCGTGTAGCTGAGATTTTCTTGCGCTTTCTAAGTGCCTACTATATTCAAATTGGATTAGCACCTGTAGCAAATTATCTTGTTGAGATTTTAAATTCTCAGAACCAAAGTCAAAAATAAATTCAATATGGAGTTCATCACATAGGGAACGCCGTTTCTGGACCCAAGAAACGTTTTGAGCTACTGTTTCGACGGCAAGTAATAGCGGAAACCTAGTAGCTGAATAGCTAAAAACTTTAGAAAACCAAAACTTTATAAAACCCAAATGTAGTGCAATAATGTTGAATAATATTATGTTAAATTTTATTGTTATTATGTTAATGTTAAATAATGTTGAAAATCTAGTTCCCAAATGAATCATGTTATTTGGTGTATTATTCGGCAGGTAAAATATTTTTTTGATAAAGAAACGAATCAATTTTTCCACCTGATCAAAACGGTTACAATCCCACACTTGAGCACAATAAAAGATGATTACCTTCGCGGCAATTTTAAAGATTTTTAGTTTATTGGATAATAGGTAGATTTACGCTAACTTTGCGGTTATGGATGTAGTCTAACCAAGCGGCATTTATTGCTGTTTTTGCAGATAGAAGTTTAGCATCAAGATGCTTACTATACGACAAGTTATAGGTTAGATTTACGCCAAAATATTTGTATTCATTCACAATTTAAATTTTTTCGTCGCCATAAAACCAAGCTAAGTTAGCCGATATGCGAGAGCCATTTCTAAAAACAACAATTTTAGATTTAGTTAAATTGATACTAAGGCTCCATTGATTACAGTAACTGTACAGGGCATTTATCATAGATTGCAGTTCAGTTTCAGAATTGGCAAAAATAAGCAAGTCATCAGCGAATAGTAGAAGAACTTTAACTACTGTATTACCAATAAGTATTCCATACGGCAAAGCATTATGCAGTTCGTTCAAATACAGCGCAAAAAGAACTGGGCTTAGCAGGCAGCTCTGTTTAAGGCGGTCTTCTCATTCAAAACCCGTTTTTTGGACCCTTTTTAAAAAAATTCTTATTTGAAAACGCAAAGAATAATTGAAAACTTCTTTTATTTATTGTATTACAAAAGGTTCAAAGTAAATAAAAAAATTTTTTTGCCTCGATACGTGGGCTGTTCAAAAAGTAATGAGACTTCAAAGTTGGTGGTGAAAAAAAAGGTGTCGTCACGGCGGCCACGATTCCGGGTCTCCGGAGCGTCTGAAATGAAAAAAAAACGGGGTTATAATCAGAATAGATGTGATTCTCGGGTGAACCTCAAGCTTAATTTTGTGATTTTTTTTGACAAAATGGCGGCCATTCAAAAAAAAAAATTTCAATTTCGGGTTTTTTTTTTTGTAGTTTAGTGTAAAAAAAAAATAGTAAAAAATTTTTTAAAATTATGGTCGAGGTTCACCCGAGAATGGTGACAATTCTGCGTCGATTCCACTTTGTTTCATGAAAATCGGTTCAGTTAAACTGGAGATATCATGGCCGCCAGTTCGAAAAACGTGGGTTCGAGATAAACGCGTTTAAAGTTTGAAGTAATTTTTTTATAGCTCATTTTGACGAAGACCTTGCTTCACAGAAAAGGCTGTATCTTCTAAAGTATTTCGAATTTCTAAAAATCCTTTTAGGAGAGCATATTCACAACTACCCAAGCTATAAATAAATGCAAGAAAAAAAAGTCAAAAAAAAAAAAAGTTGCTCAATGAGAAGACCGCCTTAACACCTTGGTTAACAGAAAACGCATCAGACAATAAGCTAATGTCCCAAACTTGACTTAGTGTCTCCTTATATAGCAGTTGCAAAATATTTACCATTTTCGTGGACCAGTTACGTGGCATCAAGTCAAATGCGCAGGAGAAATCTAAAAGGAATGCATAAGTTTTATTTTTATTTTTTAGGTTTAGATTGACAATACTAGTTATATTGAAAATATTATCTACAGTAGAATAACCTGTACGAAAGCCAGCTTGATATTCATTAAAGACATTATTTAAATCAATCCAGCAGTTGATTTTATTTAAAACAATGTCAGCGAACATTTTGTAAAGGGTATCAAGAAATGATAGGCCCCTGTTATTTGTAACCTCGTTTACATCATCCTTTTTATACAAAGCAATATTAATAGCCCGTCGAAAAGAAAGGGGAATATCCTGAGAAAGGAAAATGTTGTTAAGTAGGTGCAATGTATCGTACCGGAAACTTTGTGGCGTAAATTTATAGAACTCATAGCATACTCTGTCTTGACCAAGAGCATTGTTAAGTTTAGCATTTTTCAGAACAGTATTAAGTTCACGAAACTCAAAAGGAGAATTGAGAAAAAGGTCAAGAATATTCGGCACCGCCCAAGATATAGACTATCATATTGCAATTGGGGAAGTAGTTTCATGAAATGATTGTAAAAAGAGTTTATTTCGAAGGCGTTGCCTATCTGTGGCAACCGATTTTTCATTGAGTTAGTCAACTTTCATCAGTCACTAACATGTTTTACTTTATTCAGCTTATCAATATTCTCATTTTCCAAAATGCGTTTTTTTTAAATGCATAACTTGCGGTATTTAATTTTGCTTTCGGAATACAAATGTTTATACAAGGGAAGATAGTACTTGCGGTACAAGTTAAGTTTCTTCAACATATGCACGCATTTTGAAACTATATTTCAATACAAAATCGTAACAAATCTTCGTTACGAAAATATGTCAACACCTTCATACGATTTGCTTTACGATTTCGTGAGAACGAAATCACATTCCAAAACCCTAAAGATTATAAAATATTCATAAAGAATTCGTAAAGATTTCGGAAACTTTGGCTTTCTAGGTTTGTTTCCAATGGTTTTTGCATAAGCTGTTAAATCCTTTTATGGCCAAAAAATTTCAAAATAAATGCCATTAAATCTTTGCATATAATTTATATGCTGTCGAATATGTTTTATTGCCAATTGTTTTTGGGTAAAACGAAAACAAGAATAAAAACAATAAATAATATGAACCTTACACAATGGAATAAAATCATTGAGATAAATGATTTTTTCAGTGGAATTTTAACTCAACCATCATTTGAGCGGCTTAGTGTCACACGCTAGCTCTTCAAAATACCTAAGCTGCAATATTGAAATGTATTTGGCAATAAAAGCTTTTAAAGATATTTTAAAGTTTTGCATGTGAGCTTAAGTCTTTATGCAGTTCTCTTTGAAAGGGAAATTCTTTGAAAAGTATGGCCGGTTTTCTTTCAGGCTTAACATTTTCTATTAGTTAACTTAGAAACACTTTGTTTGTCTAGATTTTCTTGTTAAACCGTAATAAATTTTAGGCAGCCTTTCTTGTGGCTGTTAAATTGGAAAGCTAATACACTGCCTTCCTTTTATAACCATTTTCTTTTGCTACGATCGTTTTAAGGTCTTTTTGTATTTTTTTTTTTTTTTTGCTTTTGTTGTGACAGCCAAATGTTCCTTTATTGAATTAGTGTCTACTTGTCTTTTGAGTTTTTGTTGCTGAATTCTTTATTGTTTTTTCTTTATTTCCTTTAAAAAGGTTTTTTTACGATTGATTTGATTTCCATTAATGCATTTATAAGTTCAGGGCTCAAGTAGTATCGGTTTTTGACATTTAAATGCTATTAACTTTTGACATTGGCATTTTGTATTGACGTTTATTGTTATATATTACATAAAGGTTTGATATAAAAAAAGCTTCATTGTTGGGGTCACGTTTTAACTCAGTCAACTCGGAGCTATAACTGATAAGTGTAGAAAATTGACTAAATAATTTTGCCCTAGAAAGAGTATATAAAAAAATAAAAAAATTTAAGGTTGTATCGTTAATTATTTTTAATGTTGACATTTCTGATTATATTGACATCTTAAATTAATTTTTATAAACCTTGATTTTAAAAAAACAAAAAGCAGCAGAAACACCTTTGTCACAGATTTTCTTACCATAGCTTAAATTTTGATGTAATCTATCTATCTATCTTTCTTCCATATTATTATAACGTATGCGTATTTTTTGTGGTAGCCATTAGTTTTATACCGTAGATGCGATTTTCATAAATAAGATAGCAATGGAAAGGTCTTGCCTGTAGATGTGCCTAAAGGTTCTATTATTTTTTAAATATTGTGTAGTTTTTAAAATCTATTTATCTGTGGCCACAAGGAATAATGGCTTAACTGAAAATATCGTAAAAAAGCGATATGGCATTTTTTTTATTGCTAATCTTTGGAAGAATTTGGAAGAAAGAAACAAAAAAGCTAAAAAAAAATTCACGAAAAAGGTCGTAGTTAGTGCAATTATAATAACATTTTTTACGATATTTCGAGCTTAGGCGTTATTCCTTGTCGCCACATATATATATGAGTAGAAAATAGACTAATGTCCGTGTGTGCAATCATAACTCGAGAACGGTTCGTTTGATTTTCACGATTTTGAGCTTGATGAATTTGTATCGACCCAAAAAAGAACACTATGGAGGAAAATCCTGGGAAATTTCCAGGAAAATTTGAAATCCAGGAAGATCCGGTTTTTAGTACGCTAGGTGGTGTGGTTGCTACTGTGCAATATTACAGACGTCCTTTTCGTTTCGTCATTCCAATTGAATTGGAATTATGTTTATGTAAATATATAGCATATTGTTATTTATATATTTGTTTGTATGTTATTGTATAAGTAAACAATTTTCATACATTAATATAAAAATAACGTACATGATACTAGTGTTTAAATAAAATTTTTTTAATTTTTTTTTGTGCTCAAAACAGGAACCTTAACTGCTATTAGTTTAACTAAAAAAGTCATTAAATAAGAGTTATATTTCAATTTTTTTTCCCCTTACAAATAACGGTTATTTTTTAATTTTTATTTTTTTCCTCATAAAATAAGCCTCATTTTTTAACCGACTTCAATAAAGAGGAGGTTCTCAAGTTCGTCGGTTTCTCTGTTTTTTTTTTTTTTTTTTTTTTTTTTTAAATGTATGTACATCGATAACTCCTAAACCATATGCCGAATTACCATAATTTTTGGGAACAGATAGATATCATAAGCATAGAGGTGCCCGTAAAAAAGTGGGCTTTATTCGATAACTGGGCGTGGCAATAATAAATACTACTGTATCTCGAATAATATTGACACTAGGGTACTGCAATTTAGTGAAGGGGAAGGCACAATTATTACAAATAACGGGCAAGAAAATGGGCGTAATTCGACAAATGGGCGTGGCAATATTAGAAAAACAGTGTATCTCGAATAATATGGACACTAGGGCACTGAAATTTTGTGTAGGGGTAGGCACAATTATAACAAATTACCGTCAATAAAATTACCGACAAATGGGCGTGGCAATATAAGAAAAAGAGTATATCTCGAATAATATTGTTACTATGGTACTGCAATTTGGTATAGGGAAGGCATAATTAGTATAAATTACGGTCAAGAAAATGGGCGGAATTCGACTACTTGGCGTGGAAATATTAGAAAAACACTGTATCTCGAATAATATTGACACTAGGGCACTGAAATTTATTATAGTACAGGGGTTGGCAGAATTATTAAAAATTACGGTCAATAAAGTAGGCGTTATTCGATAAATGAGCGTGACAACACTAGGTAAACACTATCTCAGTTAATATTGATGCTGGGGTACTGAAATAAAGTACAGGGGTAGGCACAATTATTGGGAATAACGCTCAAGAAAGTGGGCGCTCTATCTCGAATTATATTGACACCAGGATAATAAAACTCGTTACAAGAATGGGTATAATAATTTCAAAACACTTGACATCTAATTTAAATTTAAGAGACAGATATTTGAAATAACCAACAAACTTTCAGAATTTAATAGAACAAATTTTTTCAGAACAATTGTATTTATGTTGTTTATACACTTTTTTCGAAAATTTATCATATTCTCTAAAAAGGAAGAAATAAAAACTTTTTAAAAAAAAGAACAACCGACTACAAAATCACTACAAAGTAAAAAATAATTTTAAATATACTTTCCCTTTTAATTTCTTGGTCATATTTGATAATTTATTTAAACATATTATTATATATGAAATCTTATTATTTGAATTTTTTCTTATTTGTTTTATTATTATAAATATATTAATTTCTTGATGAATACAAATGCTCTGAAGTTGGCGATTCTGATAAAGAGTCTGATTATATTAGCGCCGACCTTAAAAGCATTTGTATTCATCAAGAAATTAATATATTTATAATAATAAAACAAATAAGAAAAAATTCAAATAATAAGATTTCATATATAATAATATGTTTAAATAAATTATCAAATATGACCAAGAAATTAAAAGGAAAAGTATTTTTTAAATTATTTTTTACTTTGTAGGCATTTTGTAGTTGGTTGTTTTTTTTTCTTAATTTTATTTTTTCCCTTATAAATAACAGTTATTTTTAAACTTTTATTTATTTCCTCACCAAGTAAGAGTTATTATTTTCTTTTTACAAATGACTGTTAATCTTTAACTTTTGTTTTTTTCCTCCCAAAATAAGACTTATTTTATAAAGTCTTAAAATAAGTTTTATTTTTTCCCCTCATTTTTGAGGTTGTATTTTTTACTTACAAAATAAGACTTATTTTTGAGATTTATTTTTTCCCTTACAAGAAACTATTATTTTTTATTTGTATAAAAACTAATTATATTTATATATTATTCATGGGGGATATTTTCTAGTCCCGTTTTGGGCACATTGCCAAGGACAGCAACTTAAATATGTGTCAGAGCCTGGTTTCCAAACTCTTAATTTAAAAGAAAAAATTAAAAAAAAAAAATGTTTGAGCTTATTGGAGCTAAGATATTCTTGGAGATATTTAATATCGATGTATGTTGGTCATTGTAATGATATACTCGGTTAGATGGAACCTGTTAGCAAGAAAAATTGAGGTGTTTAAGGAGATTTGTGTACATGTATTAGGCTCGTAGCCAGGATTTATCTTAGGGGGGGATTTTGATAAAAAAATATATAAGTAGATACCAGAAAAAAACTAAACGCAAGGATATGGAAATTTTACTTAACAAATCCGTTTTCTCTTAAGACTACTCATGACTATACCCATTTTAAAATAACCATTAGAGAGATAATAAGAGTTAATTGAATTTTTTTATCAAACTAGCTTTGAGTACTAAGTTTTTGATTTTTGCCTATGGTTTTTTTAAAAATAGTCCAAATTGAGAGTTTGCAATTGCCTTTTAAAAAGTATAATTCCTAAAATTAGCACAAAAAGTAAAAATTCCCATTACAAAATTTTACTAATACAACAATAATAGTTTGAGAGATAAAAATAAATGAGATTTCTTACAGTTTATTAAAATCAAAATAAAAAAAAAGCTATGAAAAATTAAAACTTTTTTAAAAAGTTCACCTGTTGAAGCTTGATTCGCAACTTTTACGGGGCATTTTACATAAACGGGAGAACAAAAAAATTGTATTCTTTAGATTTGGTTTCTTTTTGGCTATCTTACGCTCTTCTTGATCCCCAGCTTGTGTACAAGTATTTGGACCTGTGTGAACCCTAGTTCGAGTTATCATTAAAGGCCAAAATATTACTGCTCTGAAAAAATTATTTCAACTATTGAAATTATATTTATAGACATATTTATATTTATTATAATTGTAGAAAGTATCTTAAAATCTTTAGAAATTGAACTGTTCTAATATATTTCTATTTCCTCAAAAAATCGATAAAGTGACTGACAAAATCATTCGATTCCAATTACATTTACTATATGTTTTTTTTTTATTAAATTTTCAAATAAGTCATATTTAAATCTCAGATTATTTTTTAAAAATAATTCGTAACTGAAAACTGGTTTTTGTACAGCACCACTATCTTATAGCCAATATTTTATTTAAGTTATCGTATAAAAATAAGTCCTTCTTTGAAAAACAATACTTCTCAGCTGTATAAATTTTTACTTTACAGTAATTTTTTCTTGGATATATTAGAATTTAATCATTAACATCATCAGTTAGCATATCAGTAATCAGTAAATATAATAAAAAATTATTTTATAAATGCCGAAGTGTAGAAAACTATAATAGTTAATTTTTCTTATGAGAATTTGTTAAAATTATTAAAAACATCATCAAATCCTCATAGAATTGGATGGTATAAAATTTTTTTATCCTCCTTTTTCGAAAAAAAGGATATTTAGATTTAAGGTGGCAACAAAATAAAATGGGCAAACTTTTTAGTCATCCGCCTTACGTGGAATACCCCATAATGTGTTAAATTCATTTTTTCGTGGTTCATTTTTTTGCATTATACAGTTTTTAAAAATTAAAAGGAGTCCATTCAAACAAATGCTTTCTCAAAGGTTTTTGGCCCAATAAGCTTAGATATTGCATAAAAGTAGTCAATCTAATTTTCTATAATTTATGAAATTATATTCGTTCTAGGTATAATTTCAAATACAAATTTTTCCGGATATCAGGGTCTTTTTGAGCATCAAAATCCGGAATTGAAAACGCAATTTTGTATAATTCCTTAATATACAAAATCCTTGCAGCCAAATTATAATAAAATGATTAAGACTTTTATAAGCAAAGTTAATCTTTCATTTGTCGAAGTTTTTTAAATTGGCTTTGAAAATGTTTACGATGTTTGCATCGTCAAGTAAATTAACATAATTATCTCAGTTTATCTTAAAAAAAATTAAATTTGAATTTAATAGTCTCATTTGTGTTATTTTTTCATACTTTCTGGACCCCAAGGGGGAGAGGGGGTTTGAACACCTAAAATCTCCCCGTTGGCTATGGGCCTGGCATGTATCGTTCAAGTTATGCAATGATATAAATAATGCAATAAAAGTTGTTTAGCTCTCATATAAAAGACTAAAAAATCATTCCCATTATTGTCAAAATTTTTGTAGATTAGCTTAGGGTTTAATGTACTTTGAAGCTATTAATTCGTCAAAACATCTCATTGAAGAGACAAGTAATAACAAATGCATTAAATGTTTGGTACATTTTATTTGATGTAATTTTTTTCAATGCAGGAAAAAGGAAGCAACTGAAACGGGTAGTGATAACGAAACAAATATATTACCAACATATTCAAAATCAATGTAGACCTTATTCTATATTTGATAAAAGTGGATCTAGTTCTCCTCTTGGCAGGTATTTAGGATCTATTCAGGTTTCTTCATCAACTGAGCAGTCGGACGATGAGGGCGAAGATGATGATCTTCATAAAGCATATTTGGAGATAGAAAAGCATGCTCCGAAGTCTATTGACATTGAAAAAGGTATTTTTTAATATTGGTAAGGAAAAAGACTAACAGATCCTTTTTTATTCTAATAAGCACAAGTTGTGCATTGTATTCCTGCAACTAAAGTCAGTACTAAAAGGCCATTTTCTGCACTAAAGAAATGCTTATTCTAAAATACTTAAATAAATTATTATTAAATAAAATACTTAAATAAATTTATAATTATAATAAATTATTAAAATAAATAAAAATTGGCTCATAACTCAAATACAGTACAAAAATAACCGTTTTTTATTTAGAATGACGTCTTACAGCGCGGTTTGTATGGGAATCTTTTTCCAAAGATAAAATATATGCCAAAAGAATCAGTATGGATGGCGAATGGGACGAATATGTAACTTTGGATTTTGTCACTTATTTAATAAAGCTGCTTATGTTGATGGCTTGTTTATTTGCCTTGTGCCGAAATCACGAACGCAACATCGTTTCGTTAGTTAGAGCGAAGTGAGGATAAAAATAAATTTTAAACTGCTATTTGTAAGAGAACAAATACCACCAAAATAAGTTTTATACTGTGGGGGAAAAATAAAAGTTGAAAAATAAGCGTTATTTATAAGGGGGAAAAAATAAAACTCAAAAATAAGTCTTATTTTGTGAGGAAGAAATAAGACTCAAAAAAAATAAAAGTTAAAACTGAACAGTTATTTGCAAGGGAAAAAATAATACTCAAAAATAACTTTTATTTTGTGAGGAAAAAAAAAGCCTTAAAATAAGAATTATTTGTAAAGGAAGAAATAAAACTAAAAAAAAAAATAAATCTTGAAAAATAACTGTTATGTGGGATAAAATAAAACTCAAAAATAACTCTTATTTTGTGAAGTTAAAAATAAAACTTAAAAATATAAAAGTCTTCATATTTTTGAGCAGTGAAGAGCTAAAAGAATTTTGGTATATTAAGTTCTTTTGTGCAGTGATTCTTACATGATGATTTTTTCTCATAAAATTTTAAAAATAACTGTTATTTTCGGTCACTGGTTTAAAATATTTGTAAACGATTATTTGAAGCCAAGTGAGATCCATTGAGATTTCCATGAATTGCGTTTAATTTCTCTATCGAAAAGTTGCATTGAGAAAAGTGAGGTTAACAAACTGCATTTGATTTCGTTCCGGTGCAATTAGAATTGGATAATTTGTGAATCAGTGGAAAGCTTACTGATTTTTGCGAATTAAACGAGACCAACTTATAATTCAAATGTTTTATTTTTAATGTTTTTTTGGATTGTGATTGCAGAACGAAAGTCATTGGAATTTGACACTGGCCGATGCCAATATCACCGCGCCTGCAAGTCAACTTCGGATACACTTAGCAATCATAATTTCCACATGTATTCCATCGAATCCTCAATATTTGTGGAACTAATACAAGCATGATATGGCCGACGATGAACTGAAGATTTCAGTTAAAATGCGCAACGAAGCTTTGATTTTGATCGAGAATATGTGTCATGAGTTGCAATTTGCTGTGCAAATTGGAAATGCCACCGTCAAATCGTTCAATGCATGACACATTTATTCGAGAATTGGAGCGAGAAATGGATTTCGATCGAGTCGCATTGAATGAAGCAGTTCGAACAAATGTGCCGATGTTGAATTCAGAACAAAAGCAAGTGTGCGATGAATTGATGCACTTGGCATCGATGCAATTAAATGGCGGCATTTCTTTCCTGGATGCGCCCGGTGGAACATTCAAGATCTGAGATAGCTATCTTGGCAATCGTCTTTTCTTGATAGCACCAACCTTGTAAGCAGGTGGTCGATCAGCTAATTTTGCTGTGAAATTGGCATTGAATATGCAAGTTAATGAAGAAACTATATGCAACATTTAACAGAACTCTTCGATGAAAAAAGCATTGCAGCAATGTAAGATTATTATCATCTGGAGCGAGATGATGCTCATTGGATGCACGACAATGACTCTCTAATGCTCATTGGAAGCCCTAAATTTCACGTTGAAAGATTCACGAAATCATAAACGACGTTTCTGTGATGCAATGATTTTGCTGTCAGGCGATTTTCGTCAAACGCTGCCTGTCCTTCCAGGATCAACTCCGGCAGATGAAATTGTAATTGAAAACGAACAGTACGCGAGTTGTTTTTTGAAGTGACTATTTTTTTGTAGAATAATGACCTGTGGCTGCGAAAAACCAGGATTTCGATCATTTGAGTTTCGTTATTCGGAATCGAATCGCCAGTGAGTTATATTTATACGAATCCGTAATTTCCGTGATGGATAAAAACGAAACCATCAACTAGCCAACAGTATTTTTAAATTCTTTGGATGTTACGAACTTGCCGCTACACAATTTCAAATGGAAAGTCCGCTCAGTTATAATTTCCTTGTGCAACATCAATACATCAACAATTTGTAACGGAACTCGTTTGATTGTGAAGAATCTCGAATCAAATTCGGAAAAGTTTTTAATTCGGAAACTAAACTCATACAAGACCAAATTTTTGTACACTAGTTGGAGAGTAAAGAAGTCTTTAATAACAGAACGGATTTTGTAAATCGAATGAATAAAATTTTAGCTGTCCACATCACGTGAAATAACCCAAATTGTTTTTAATTTTGTGTAAATACATATTGTGAATATTATAATACAGATTATAATTCCAAAGTTGAAAAAAACGTAAACGAATATTTTCTCAAAGTATGCAAGGCATTCGAGCCGCTCACTTTAATCATTACGCCACGGCCGCTGTCATAGTAATATTAGACACTTTTCTCTTTATGTTTTTATTGTTAACTACTGAATTATTTTGCATACAAAATAGATTTGAGTAGTAAAAAAGCTTAATTGACTAGCCTCAATATTCATTATCGTTAATAAAGCTTAAATGTCAAATAATATAAATACCGTTAGTAAAATGTGACAGAAAGCTAAAAAAATGTCAAGTTCTTACATTTTGCAGAAGAATGACAAAAAACAACACGCTTAAGAAAGATGGTAGAAACTAAAAAAAATGTGCGCATTAAAATCAATCCTAAAGTCGTTATAAGGTAAAAAAAAAGAAAAACCGGAAGCAATATAAAAAAAAAAAATTATAAAACTACCAGTAAAAATGAACAGACAGTGAAAATATTTTTTTGACATTTGTGACGTTTAAAGCGACTTAAGCGGAAGTCAAGTTTCTTTCGCTGTCAAGTAATATTAGCAGCAAGATGGCAAGCGCAACAATTTCATAGAGATAAAAAAGATCTTTCATCTCGTGGAAATAAGAAAAAAAAAAACCCAGATAAAAAAATAACGTTTCATAAGCGATTTAGCTAAACTAAGTTGGTACACAGAGCCAAAACAATCTATTAAAATAAAACAAAATCAAGATGATTTCTCTATGGTTTTCATAGAGACTGTCTTATTAAAATACTGTCATTCTTTATTATGAAAATCACATATTTTCGAGAAGAATCTTCCTGCTTTTTAAAAGCAAACTTTTTAAAACTAAAAGAAAATCTTGTTAAAACTATGCAATTTTATTTTTAATTTTAAACATTAACTTCTTCATATATAAAAAGGAAATCATATTTATTTATTTATTTATAGAAAATATAGAAAATATGTATATATATATATAGAAATTTCACAAATTTTTTTACATATGAATGTTCCAACAAAACATTTTAGGCTCCTATTATGTATTACAACTCAACTAAGTTGACTAGATTCTACTAAATTCTTAGTATCTCTGGAGACACATTCTTAAGAATTTTCAAATTGCATCGTTCAATTGAAATCCCTGTAATACGTTATACGAAAAAAATTTATTGGAATCTAGTCAACTTAGTTGAGTTGTAATACATAATAGGGGCCTTAATTTCAATTTCATGTATTCATGAATACATAAAGAAAAGACTAAGATTTTCTTCTTAGTTTTAAGTGGTCTCTTCTTAAAGTGAGATAAGTGAGTGAGATGACAATAGTATTTAAAACATTTCCACATCATTTTCTTCATTCAATAACGAATTTTATTGGACAATGTTTGATATGATATAAAAAGATTCTTCTTATTTGGTACTATTAAGAAGAAAACCTCATAAAATAGCTCAGTAAGGGAATCTTCTTGATTTTACGTGGTGGTTTTTTGCTCTGTGTAGGAGCATATTTTTGTTCTTATCGAGTTTTTTAATTTTTTAAAGCATTGGCATATCTCCAGCAAAACATCATATTTTCGCCTCTTCTTAACCTTATGTGCTCGGTAGTCTACATTTGTGGCATTTTTGCTGAAAAAAATGTCCATATCAACAGGGTCTAAGGTTTTTAGTAGCTTCCTAAGAAATGATTTGAAGCCGTTTTGGCCACTAACGGCATACAAATACTGTTCAAAATTACCATCTCCAGGTTGGTAGTCTACCGATGTACTCCACGTATTATCTGTATGGAAAGTCGCAAACATAGCTTATTCAAAACATTTTTTAATTTCAGCTTGTTGAAGCATATTTTTTTTTTAAGTATTTTTAAAATTCTGTGCTTTCTTATGCACTTTTGTGTGTGTGCTTATGTGCTTGCATTTTAAGAGATACGGATGCAACATTCGGAAGCATAAAACATACAACATAAAAACAAAAATTATTGGAATGCTATGAAGATAGTAGGTATATGAAGTCACTCGTTTTTGTGGATAAACCAGATACAGTTGACAACTTAGAAGCCAACTTTGTGAACATCTGCAAATCTGTGGACATTTGATAAAAAAGACGAATATATAAATAATGAATAAATATAATGACAAATATATATGCAAATATTGACGAATAAATAAATATTTTTTGAGAAAAATAAAAAGAAACCTTTGTTTTAACAAACCTCATATATAATATTTTCATTAAAATGACAATTTTAAAAATTTAATAGAAAAACTGAAATTTATTTGACAAATCTACTTGTCTCACTTTAATGCTAGGCCATCTACATCAAATACATTTACACAAAAACCCTTATTTTAAAAGAAGCATTTTATTTTAATATTTTGTCATTTATAATATAATAATAATAAATGACATAATATTTGTCATGTATTTAAAATAAAAAAAAAAAAAAAAATAAAAAAAAATTTTTAAAAAATTATATTTTATTTAAAACCAAAACGTGAACTAATAAGAAAAAAATAAACTTCATTGACATTTGCCATATATGTATATACACTCCGTCTCATAACTATAACACACTTTAAAATATTATGTTAACTGACGTTGGAAATTCATTCAACACCCTGTATAAACAAATAAAATTAATAGCAAACTTACTTACTCTCTTCTACTTCTTTTCGCAACATTTTATTTTTCTTATATACTGCTCTCTGAAATTAACCGTTAAAAACAGCAATGTGGTTGTATATTTGCACCTCTTTGTTCGTTTTATAACTATAGCACACATTTGAAAAGGTAACGTTAAAGTGACAACACGTGAACTTAAGAGAAAAATGTTGTGTTAATAATTAAAAAAACAATTAAGAAAGTAAAATGCCACGAGGCAAGAAGTTGTCAGAAGTAAAAAAAGGCAAAATTCTTGGATTTAAAGAGGCAGGCCTCAAAATTAGCGATATTTCGAAGAAAATCAGTAGAAGTAGGAAAGTTATTTATAATTTCCTTTCAAATCCGGAAGAATACGATACTAAAAGACGAGGTGGCCCAAAAAAAAAACTTTCGAACCGCGAATCTCGAAGAATTTTGCAAAAAGTTAGCAACTCAGCGCTTAGTTGTAGCCAACTTGCTGCTCTAATAACAACAAAAGTCTCTAAATCAACGGTTTTGAGAGTTCTTAATGATGCACCAAAAATCTGTCGACAAAAATTGAAAACAGCACCCAGATTACTTAAGCGTCATAAAGTTGCCCGGCTTAATTTCGCTAAGCGAAATATGAAAACAAATTGGTCTCAGGTATTGACTTTTCACAAATTGCTCTCTGTCATTTTCTGAATAAAATTTGTTCCATAGATTATTTTTTGTGATGAGAAAAAATGGAATCTAGATGGCCCTGATGGTCACAGACAATATTGGCGGGATTTAAGAAAAGAACCAAAGTATTTTTCTCAGAGAAATTTCGGTGGCGGTTCGTTGATGTTATGGGGTGCGTTTTCAGCGGATGGTGTGTTGGAGCTGCAGGTTGTTTCATCAAAAATGAAGAGCAGCGATTACACCAAGGTGCTCCAATGTACTCTACTTCCATTTTTGAGGCAGAATGTTGAAAAAAAATACATATTTCAACAAGATAATGCTTCAATACACTCCAGCAGAGAAACAATGCAATGGCTTCAAGCCAATAATATCTCGATTATGGAATGGCCAGCCTGCTCACCTGATCTTAACCCGATAGAAAATATCTGGGGCATAATAACAAGAAAAGTTTTTGCAGAGTACCGCCAGTACAACTCAGTCCCAGAACTGAAAACTGCAATTTTTCACGCTTGGGAAGGAATTGAAGAAAATATAATAAAAAATCTAGTTGATTCTATGGAAAACCGAATATTTGAGTGTATTCAGCATAATGGAGGTGTAACTCATTACTAATTTTTTTTTTTAAATAAAATTAAATAAGAAAAACATATATTCGAGAGTGTTTACTAAAATGTGCTATAGTTATGAAACGGAAAAAGTTGTACAAATAAACGACCTCGTTACTATTTTTAACGGTTCCTCTCAGAGAGCAGGGTTTGAGAAAAAAAAATGTTTGTGATAAAAGTAAAAGAGAGTAAGAACGTTTCTTATACAATTTATATGTATACAGGGTGTTTAATTTAATTTTTATGAGCAGTTAAAGTAAATGTTAAAAAATGTGCTATAGTTATGAGACGGAGTGTAGTAGGTTTATTCTAGATTCAGAAGAACCTTTCTCTTGGTTACCCATCATCATAATAATCAATATAATCAATGAAATTTATTTTTTTCTTTTGAGTTCACGTTTTGGTTTTAAATAAAAGCTTTTTTAAAAATTTTTTTTTATATTTTTTTACATTCTGCTTTTTCATTCTTTTAAATTTGTATTGCGCACATTTGCTGCAGTTTCCATTTTTTAAAACTAAATAGCAATAAAGCAATAATATAACTTACGTATGATTTAAAACAAAAACACAGATAAAAGTAACAAAGAAAAACTTCTTTTAAAAAAAGAACCGACAACAAAATAACTTCAAAGTAAAAAATAATTTTAAAATTGCCCTTTTAATTTCTTTGTCATATTTGACAATTTATTTAAACATATTATTACATTGGAAAACTTATCACTTTAATTTTTTTCTAATTTGTTTATTATCATAAAAATATTAAATTCTTTATGAATACAAAAGCTTTTAAGGTCGGCGCTAATATAATCAGACTTTTAATTTCAATACCCCAGCGTCAATATTAACTGAGGTAGTGTTTAACTAGTATTGCCACGCCTATTTGTCGAATAACGCCTACTTTATTGACCATAATTTTTATTAATTCTGCTTACCACCCTGTACTAAAATAAACTTCAGTGCCCTAATGTCAATATTATTCGAGATACAAAGTTTTTATAATATTGCCACACCCAGTAGTAGAATACCGACCACTTTATTGACCGTAATTTGTATTAATAATGCCCTATGCCAAATTGCAGTACCGTAGTATCAATATTAGTCGAGATACACTCTTTTTCTAATATTGCCACGTCCATTTGTCAAATAACGCCCATTTTATTGGCTGTATTTTGTATTAACTGTGTCTACCCTTCACTAAATTGCAATACACTAGTGTCAATATTATTCGCGATACAGTGTTTTTCTAAAATTGCCACGCCCATTTGTCGAATAATGCCCAATTTCTTGATCATGATTTGTAATAATAATGCCTATCCCTATACTAAATTGCAGTACTCTAGTCTCAAAATTATTCAAAATACACTGCCTTTCTAATATTGCCACGCCCATTTGTCAAATAACGCCCATCTTCTTGACGGTAATTTGCAATAATTGTGCCTTCCCCTACACTAAATTGTAGTACCCTAGTGTCAATATTATTCGAGATACAGTAGTATCTAGTATTGCGAGATCTAGTATTGCCACGCCCAGTTCTCGAATACTGCCCACTTTTTTACGGGCACCTCCGTGCTTATGATATCTATCTGTTCACCAAAAATTATGGCAATCAGACATGTGGTTTAGAAGTTATCGATGTACATACATTAAAAAAAAAAAAACAGAGAAACAGACGAACTCGAGAACCTCCTCCTTTTTTTTTGAAGTCGGTTAATGAGTTTAAACGAAATTCCGTATTGAGGTTATCTAATAAAAAAGAGAGAGGGAGAGATATGCGAACTCTGCTGCGCTCTCACCTACTCGTTTGTAGTCTGGTTCATAATCTCACGTATACACACATAGCATACCTTACATAGTATAAAAAAAAAAAAAACGAGATGGCCGTTTCAGCCTTTGAAAGGACTTTGACCGAACTTCTTATGATCAATTGTGTTGTGGAATGTTTGAACACAAATGATCGAGAGTTTTATGCCGTTTTATGCAGTTTTTACTCTCCGAGACTTGCCATTGTATGCAGTGAGGTCGAACAGAAAATTAAATTCAATTGAAAAAACTTCCTGCGTCAGGTGGGATTCGAACCAGGGTTCTCTGTCGTATGGGCCACACACTCTACCCACTGCGCCACGGCCTCCACCTTACATAGTTACGTGTCCATTTCTACCAAATCACTCCTCCTGCAAGTTTCGTTAAAGAACTTCGTTCCAAATATTAAAGCAATATATACAACCAAATTAAATTTTAATCATATTTACAATCAAATTTATTGACGAGCTATTTTATTTTTTTGTATAGTTTTTTGCATATTAATTTAAAAAAATATCGCAAATATTTGCAAACAAAACCGAATTATTTGTGACACTTCTTGAAGTAATTGCATGGCCATTATGTGTATTTTTTGATTTCGACAACATCTGACTGACTTTACGTTATGTTTTTGCAGTTGCGAATGCTAGCTAATACTGAATTAGGTATTAAGACAGTATTGCAATTTAGTTTTAATGCTGCTTGATAATAAATATAATGACACTGATAATGAGTTCTTATCAAAAGCCTCACACTATATTTACAGCAATATGCAAAATTTTTGTGGGACAAAAATTATTATACTGTCCTTATGCTAAATTGCTATTGGGATTTTCTTGCGCTTAGCCGTTTGGTATGTGTTCTGCCGCACTGAAAGCCTACACAAGGCGCTCAGCTTGAGCCGTTTTATAAATTGTATCGAGTTCTTTCTGACGTATCGTGTGACGTGGGACAATTGTTAACCTAATTAAGTACACTACATTTTTTTGTTTCCGCTTTATATTTATTTTCTTTGCCTCATCATTATTTTTCAAGTGTTGCCTGCTGTTTTTGGTTACTTTAATACCTGCATGTAATAAATGAGCCTTAACTTAATCGTAATTTTGGCATAAGTAAGCAGAAAAAAAAGATAGAAACAATGTTGTCAACTTGAAATTGACATACTAGCACATATAAGCTTTATGCGTGAAAAGCTTTAAATGCAAAGATACTGAAATTCAGAGAGATAGTTATAAAAAGGACCGATGTTGGCTTTAGGTCTGTACTTATCACCAAAGCCTTCAAATCCCTACATTTTGTATTAGGGAAAAACACACCAACGACAGCCAAGACGAGACTATTTTCAATGCAAAATTCTATTGCTTTTTGTATCTTGCTCATAGTTAGTGTGCTTTTCTATGATACAAAATGTTAGCTTTAAGTCACCTTAGAGGTGGTTTGAAATCATTAAGACTTTGAATTTTCATAAGCTAAGATTTTGGAAGCCTAAATCTTTTTAGCCAGAAAACGCAATGCTCTCACATAAGTTTTGATTCAGAAAAATCTTGCAGCATAAAATGGAAACAAAATTACTTCGCATTAAATTAATGTTAAAAAGGCGGTTACTGGTCGCAATAGATAACTTTTTCGATTGTTCTAAGCTCCACATCACGATAAAATTTTATTTGTATGCTTTCATAGACTTTGCTTTTGTACCTTTTCATTGGTATTGATGAGCTTGATACTTCAAAATAAAGTGATATTAGAAGTGCTAATATTTTTGTGTAAATTGTGGTTACTCATAAGATTAACGAAAAGTGGCATTGTAGAGCAATTTGGAAAGTTTTCGAAGACTTCCCAGATAACAATTTCAATAAAAATTTTGGAGTTATTCATGCTTAACTTGAAAAGGCCTTGTACTCGTATAAAATTAATTATTCATGCTTTTCTTGAGAAAGCCTTGCAAAAGCCTTGAAAATTTAGTTACTTATATAATTTTCTATATAAAGCTTTATTCAATGATACATTTTAAGAAGTATTCAAGAAGAATTTTTACTCAAGCTAAGATTTTTTTTAGATAAACAAAGTTTGTGAAATCAATAACAAAAAAAAAAAAAAAAAAATTCACTATTATAAAAAATGCAAAAAAAAACTATTTCAATAAAAACAAAAATTCTTGTCTGAGGCCGGAATTGTTGATAAACTGTCTCCTTAAACCGCTAAGCTACCGAGGAAATTAATTGATTTCAAACTAAGTGCATACAGAAATTATTGCAACCGAGACCTTTTATTTGAGGGAATTCAAAGAAAATAGTAATTAAGTCGAGACGAGTGGATTGCGAGTGGCGGCTGTGTATAAAAACGATCCGAGTTCAATCCGCGCTGTTTGGGCCACGGTAAGTAAATAAAAATTTATAAAATGTACAAGTTTTCTATTCTAAATAAAATCAAATGATGAAACGTAGAAGGGAGATAATTAAAAAAAAACAATTGCATTTTTTTTCCGTTTCCGAGGACCTGAACAATCCCTGAATAAAAACCTTATATCAAACTTTATATAAGTGCTTGTATGAAGGAAATAATTTCATACCCCTTTTTTCCTTGCATAGACCTTTTAAAAAACTTGTTTCAAGGATTGTTCAAGGAAGTTTAAATTCTCGTTCCTACATATATTCCTTATGCAAAGCTTACTCAAGGCTTAGTTAGGTGCAATTAGAGTACCTATATACAGAGTAGTATAGGGCAAGCGACAGTAGCTCTACTGAAAACACTAACATAAAAAAAAAATATTGCTTCTGAGTTTGTAAAAGAAAATATTTTGTTCGAAATTGTTTTCTGTTGAATCAGTCCAAATAAACTGATCCAAAAAAACGTAAGTTGCTCGACCAATTTTAAAAATGTTGATATTTTTATTAGCAGTTGCCCAGTATATTTGAATCTCAGAACTGCTTTCAAAATAGTTTTTCTTCATATTCTTCAAAAGGGCGGCCATATTTTCTTTGGTATCTATAGCGATATATGCATTTGTGTTAACTTACATATCTCAGTTCCTATTATGCATAGAATGATGAATTTAAAACCATATTATTAAGCACACTTTGACCTTTTATCTGACGTACAAAAGATGCATATGAAATAATTCCTTCATATTAAAAAAAAAAAATATATTTTTGTGTTCAAAACGTAATATCTTGCAATTTTAGTTGCAGTCATAATTATTTTTTTTAGAGTATATTTTAACTGTTTGTTGAAACAATAATTTTTTAAACATTCTGACTCATTAACTTATTTGTTTACAGCCTCTTAAAAATTTTAATTTTGAGAAATTTGCTGAATTTTGCTTGAATTTGGGGTCAACTATCTCTGGTGGGCACGGGGTACATAAAATTTTAAATTTATTCACAATAAAGAACATAATAGTGTTATACGAGTAATAGCAGTTAAAATTTTAAGTTTAATATTTGCTTCGTTTGGAAAATACGGCTCTTCAAACTTCGTAAAAATTCGCCTCATAGTATGTACATATATAAGAGTGTTCGTTATATGGTTTCTTCCAAATTTTAATGATGGATGATTGTTGATTGGCTCCAAATGACAAAAAAATTAATCTTTATTTTTTTAAATTTTAAAATTGAGCCCTAAATCTCCCATTTGTCAGCCTCCATACAAAATATGTGAATAAATAAATATAAATAATAGTCTTACAAAAGTAAAATTTTTTATGAGAATTTTAATTAAGAATATAAACACACAAAGCGAAAAAACGTTGAAATCCGCTCACAAGCACGCCTACCTCCCATACATCAAGACCATTTCAAACGCCATATTTTACTACATATTGGACCGGCTGCAAAATAATTCGTCACGGAAATATATATATATATATGCATGTGCAAAATTACATATGCGGGCTGCCTTGGCGCAGTGCGTAGAGTGCGAGGCCCATACGCCAGAGAACCCTGGTTCGAATCCCACCTGACACAGTAAATTTTTCCAATTGAATTAATTTTTCTGTTCGGCAGTCACCTCTCTGCAGACAATGGCAGACCTCAGAGAGTAAAAACTGCCATGAAAAGCTCCTTGAGAACATAAGCCGTTCGGAGTCGGCACAACACACACACAACACAATTGATCATAAGAAGCTCAGTCAAAGTCTTTTCAAGGGCTGAAACGGCCACTTTTTTTTTTTTTTTTTTTTTTTTTTTTAGATTACACTGAGGGCAAAAATGCTGTGATATCAAACAATTTATGGCTTAAAACAGCAGAGTTCACTGTTCGATCGCATGCAACAAACGAATTTGTCAAAATAACTGTTGATCAACTGTTGGTAATTTTGGTGAACTAACTGTTTTAACAGATAATATCTTAACAGAATTAACCGTTCGTTACCAGTTCTTTTCGTAAATATAACCGCAAATTAACTAATAAATTCACAGATAAGCTTTTTTTTATCTGTAATCTGTTATATAAACAAATTGAACTGTTGACTCCCAGCTCTTCACAGTCGGTTTAAGATTTTTATTTGGCAAAACAAAGCTTTGTTTTCTTAAATCAATTACAAAAATTGTGAACTTTATTAAAAATTCAGTTAAATATTTTATATTTTATTGTTATTTTATTAATTAAAAACAATTCTTAAACTAGCTGTGAAGAGATGGGGATTCAACACTTCAATTTGCTAATATAACAGATAATAGATAAACCGTCACTATCTGTTATAATAGCTGTGTTTTTTACCAAGCGAGCTGTAAAAAAACTCCCGCTTATCATAGAAATACTCGCTTAAATAACACAGGAAACTAATAGTGGCTTAAAGTTTAGCGAGCAAAGGAAAAAAGTGCTTCCAAGTCATTTCTCAATTATTGTGTACTTTTTCTATGAGGGCGGCAACTGTGACTTCGGATTTGTTTTGTTTATATTTTTTGTTTACATTTTTGACAAATCAGACAATGCTTCCAAGTTTTAAAAAACATTCTTAAGCAACTTAGCAGTCGTTTTTTGACTACTCGCTTGGTAAAAAACACAGCAAATATATTGTCGTCAAACTAGAAATATATCAAGAGATAAATTCGACAGTGGAAATTTCCTTAAACCGTTTTTTATCGATGAACCGTTCTCTCAAATGAACAGTGTTAACAGTATTAAAATAACAGCGACCGACTGTTAATATCACAGTTAATATTTTTCTGAGTGTAGAAACTATTGTGTAATTAGATCTAAGTATATGCCATATACGTTGTTGTTATATCTGGGTTCTCAATAAATTGTTTACGTTTTCTTTTTGGCAAACAAACACTCAATATTATTTAAACATTTTGCCTCTTTCTCATATTATTTCTTAGCTTTGATTAAAATAGCGAAATTGATTTTTCAAGTTCTTCAAATATTGACGTAGACTGTGTCTATATACAATGAAAACAACTTCAAGCAAATCCTATTGCTAATGTGTTAGTAAAATACTGTCTGCTGCCTCATGAACCGGAGGCTCCTTAGTCAAGGGGCTGAGAAAAACAAAACGCCGTAAAGACAGCGGTCTACTATAAACACAACAGGTTTTCTGCAACTGCTCGGGATATTTTATTTTAGAATTTCTTCTCATGATTCGATTAAGCAGTCGTTGCTGTTCTTAACATCTAAAGCATCCTGAGCACTCGTTACATACTCTTAAAATATTTATTTTTGATAATTAAGTTCTAAATGATTTCATCAGTTTTTACCACCTCAGTATAATTTTTCTTTTTTCTGGAAATTTTTGATAAAATTCATGAAAGTGATTGCCATGACTACATAAAATATGCCAATTTACATTTTTATGGAAGGTGAGCTAGGGTATCACCATTCAAGTGCGTCAAGAGGATGGTAGAGAGGCTCAAACAAGCTTGCAGCTCATTAATTTTCTTAGACATGAATTATACGTAATTCTTCAATTATTTACTTTCAGTCATTGAATGTTGGCCACATTAAGGAATTTAATTAAGTCTGCTAAAATAGCTTCAACTTGATTGTTGTTCTTGTATTGAGTTGTAGTGAAATGTGTATATTTATTATTTTAGTTCTTATTTTATGTATGATGTATTGCAGCTATATGACACTTGAAACAGTTTAATGAATAAGCATTTTGGTTAAGACACAGAAAAATTTATTAGTACATACATATATGTTTGTTTTTGACATAACTTATGATAGTGGTATGTGTGTTTGTATATCTTCTGCTATAATGATTAGTGTGTTAATCAATCAAGAAACACATTCAACACACCAAAACTGTTTCCATTGTATACCCAACAGCTACCCAGCAGGAAATTTCTGTAAACTACAAAAAAAAAACTAAAAGAAGGTACATATATTCAATGAAATATTAAACATAAGGCAAATAAAATTTTGATGTGCAATTTTAAAGTGATTAGCGATCAATATTGAATTAAAAATTAGCATTGCGAAAACATTTGCATATTATCTGTGTAATGATTTCGAATGTTATGATTCAATAAAAGTTGATCAAGAAGTAGCCAAGAAGAAAACTGATGAAGTCATCAAGGATGGCACTATCAAAAAATGGTTGCATACGATCATGGAATCAACATTGAGAATTGTTAATTGTGTCTATTTGTATGTAAGTTAAATACTGGCATATACCTGTTGCTTCACCAGCGCTCCCTTTACTTTTTTAACGCTATAAGCTTTATTCTTAATGAAATATTGGACTTTTAAGTAATTTTCCGCATACAGGTGTCTGATTCAAAAATTACCAAGTATAATAATAAAAAAAAAAAAAAAAAAAAAATTATGGAGATATTTTCAGAAACATATTTTTCAACTTTTCTAATAGGGACTCAAATAACAATTATTTTTTTTAAAAAGGCAAAAAGGTTACAAAATTTAAGATTTATTATTAGAAAAAAATGCATAACCATTATGTCAACAATAATATTTTGTTGGTTGTCCATAACCATTATCGTAACCAAAATGTTTTTTTGGTCTTCCATAACCACTATCACAACCAAAATGTTTACTTGGTTGCCCATAACCATTATCGTAACCAAAATATTTTTTGGTTGCCCATAATATAGCCTATAGCCAATATCGCAGTAAAAATTTTGTTTGTTTTGTTATCCATCAAGTTAATTAAAACTAAAAAACTAAGCACTGTTGCCAGTTATGGCGATATCTCACCAAATTGTTGGTTTTAACAACCACTTTGGCGAGAAAAATTTTGCTTTGACAAAATGGCGAAAACTGGCTGTTTCTATATTTTTTTAGCGGTATTTTGGTGGGATCCCTTAAAAAAAGACGAAAAAAAGCAAAAAGTTTTTAATTCTTAATTATAATGCGAGAGTGGAAAAAAAGCCAAAAGCTTCAATGGACAAATTAAACTTTGTATTTATTGACAATTTATTTCGGCGCTTTGAGAAATTAGCCAGTTGTCAAGGCTACCGGTCTTCTTATATCCGAATCCTTTCGGACACTCACAACTAGCGTTACTGAGACAAAACAAAATAAAAGGTATCAATATTATTATTACGCTGCGTATTTTTTGTGATGAATATAATATCTAAAAACGAAAGGCCTTGCTCTGCAGTTGTGCAATAGGGTCTTCTTCTCCAAAAATCTATTCGTTTCTTTATGATACTTGGTTTAAGTAGGCTGTAAGTTTCAATTATGTTAATGGACAAAAAAAAAAAAAAAAAAAAAATACATTTTTTATTGCGATAACCAAAATAATTTTTATTTGAAACCAAAAAAACATTTTGGTTGCGATAATGGTTATAAGCAACCAGTATCAAAAAGGGTTGATAAATAACAATTATCTGGGGATTTTTTCCAAAATTAGTTATAACGGTTATGTCCCTGTTTTCTACATGTATACAAATTCTTGGGATAAACAGAAAATATTTCTAAATTTTTCCTTAATAAGTGTAAATTTTTTGAAAAAAATTTGGAGACAATTTTGGAATAATTTTTTTTAACATGTTTACAAATATTTAGGATAAACAGAAAATATTTCTAAATTTTTCCTAAATAAGAGCAAATATTTTCTAAAAAAAGGGACATTATTTTTAAATTTTCTATGTGTATACAAATTTTTGTGTCAAACAAATAATATTTTTAAATTTTTCCTTAATAAAAGAAAATTAAAAAAAAAAAAAATAACATCAGGAAATCCTTAAAACTTAAAATTTGTTCATACATTTTTATATTTGATGAATTTTAATATATGTAGAACCTGAAAAAATAGCAAAAATATTATAAATTTTTATATATATATATATTAATTTTTATATTCATGAGTATATGAATTTTTGTTTTGAGTCCGAATTATATCGCTTTGTGTTGTAATATAATTGTTTTAATCAAAATTATTTTTTTTAATTTTTATGAAAATAGCACACATTTTTATTTTAAAGTGAATTATAGTACAAAATGGATTTAAAAATAATACAATCTTATTTAAATTTCGAGAAATTTGGGAAAAATCGGGGAATTTTTTTACAAAATGCAGGGAAATACAAGAAATGAGTTGGTTTCCCTGATATACACTGACATGCTGAATAAAAAATAAAATTACAGAATAAAAATGGTGAATGTCAATTTTAAAATAGTGATGAACAAATATGAATTTGGAAAAAATAGTATAATCGTAAATTTAAATATATCACTTTAGAAAAATAGTAGCGAACTATTCCATACTTTTTATTTTATTTATTTATGTTTATTTGCAAATAATGTTGACATTTAAGACTTAATGTTTTACATGCCGCAAGTACAGAATAAATAACAACTAAGTTTTTTGTCAATTCAACTTTTTTAGGCTTGGTTTTTTTTTTAATAAAATTTAAGGTTTAGATTGATGGACCATCAGAGCAGTAAAGTTTAAAAAAAACTATTTAAGTGGAAATTTAAGTGAAATTGTGAATTTTTAACCTGAGATAGAGTGTTTAAAGAACATTTGTACTGCCATTTTCTAGACACGGGCACATTTTGCATGTTTCTTGGAACAGATCGTACCAACTCCTATGCCAAATATTAATACCGTGGTGTTGATATTAATTGAGATAAGGTAATTAAATTAAAGTTACTTATGCTCTTGTCTAATTCCGCTCACTTTCCTAGACTACTACTACTACTCATTATACCAAAGAATATATGTAAATAATTTGATGGAAGTCGAACAAACGGTATAAATTTGGTTGAAGCCGGAAAAATGTTGTGGAAAAATATCGATTTAAATTAAAGTGTTGCACCCCATGTCTTATCCCGCCTACTTTAATGGACTACGGAATACACATTATTCCAAAAAATATATGTGGAACATTCGGTTGAAGTCGAACAAGCCCTAAAGAAGTTTGTTTAAAATTAAAGTGACACACCCCTAAAAAAATATATGTGCAATATTTGGTTGAAGTCGGAAAATCAGTGTAGGTGTTATATTAACATTAAAATGTTACTCCTTTCTAATAACGACTCCTTTTCCAAACTCATGTGTGCTCATTATACTAAAGAATATATGAGAAAAATTTGGCTGAATTCATACCAATGCTGTAAGAGAATTTCGTTAAAAATGAAAGTACCACGCCCCCTTTTTAATCCCGCCCGACTAAAAGCTCCATTAAAAGTAAAATGCCAAGCCCACTTTTCTAGTCAAAAGACTTCAAATTATACCAAAGAATATATGTATAAAATTTGGTGTAGGTCGGACAAACGATGTGGCTGGAATTTAAGTGCATACAGACACGATGACATTCAGTTTTATATATTTACGTAGGTTTTTCTATTTTGATGACGTAACTTTATATGGAAGGTAGGAGGAGTTTTCATTAGATTTTGTCAAATTTAATAGTGAGGGTGCATATTATACATCAAAGCTTATGTGCAAAATTTCATGACATTTCTTTAATTTTTTAAAAATTAAGTCATTTTGTGTGGAAAATATGCGTGGTTTTCATTCGATTATATATCAAATGAAATGTACAAAATTTCAGGTTATTTCTCTGATTTTTGTGGATTTTTAATAGATTTTACGGTTAAAAAAAAAACACTTTGTATGGGAGGTAGGCGTGGTTTTCACCCGATTAGCCTCATTTTCGAACTTTATCTTTATTTTTTGGAAAGAAGCTAATGTTTTGAATGTTTTAAAATTACCGTTGTAATCGCGTCCACAGGCGGACAGGCTGATAGATGAAAATCGACTCAGGTGTTGATGCTGATCAAAAATTTATATACTTTTCTATACCTGCCACGCCTCCTTAATGGCATTACAAACGGAATGACAGAGTTAATATACTCCTTACGTAGTACGCTTTGGGGTATAAACATTTTGACACATAATGTTTTATATGCATCTAGTGCGCTAATTTTCCCATTGGTAGAGGTCTCGACCAGTCATGTTCAAGGCTGTCTGGATATCAGCTGGAGTATTAGTAATAACTAGTTTGTACTTGTATACACACTGCTCCTAAAGGATCGATAGGTTTCATGAAAATGACAACAAAAACTAAAAATGAGGCTTGATTTGTAATTTTCTTACGATCAATAATATGTTGAAATTTAAGTCGGCGCTGCTCCTTTTTGGGAGCTAAGGGGTTAAGAAGTATTTCACGATGTTGATTCATGCTATTGTTTCTAGCAGAAAAACAAACACACATAATACGTATTTAAAGAACTCATTGGAAAGGTAATAAAATCACCTTTTTAACAATATATCAACCAACATTATAGGCTTACTCGTTCCCGAGCTGTGCTCGTGTGAAGATGAAATCAATCAGTTGAAAGTACTAAGTTTTTCACTTTGAGAGCGAATTTCTCAGAATCAGTACTTTCAACTGATTGATTTCCTCTTCACACGAGCACAGCTCGGGAACGAGTAAGCCTATAATGTTGGTTGATATATTGTTAAAAAGGTGATTTTATTACCTTTCCAATGAGTTCTTTAAATACGTATTATGTGTGTTTGTTTTTCTGCTAGAAACAATAGCATGAATCAACATCGTGAAATACTTCTTAACCCCTTAGCTCCCAAAAAGGAGCAGCGCCGACTTAAATTTCAACATATTATTGATCGTAAGAAAATAACAAATCAAGCCTCATTTTTAGTTTTTGTTGTCATTTTCATGAAACCTATCGATCCTTTAGGAGCAGTGTGTATATATAAATTTATTTAACGTTTTTTTATTTTTCTTTCGGAAAACGTTTGCGCTCGGGATCTCGACCGCTGGTACAAAATGGGTTGATTGGAATACTAACTATGAAAAGATACTAAAATTTGGAATTAAGCAATTTAGAGTTTTAAGAAATTTGGTGATTAAAAATATGGACTGATTAAAAAAAGTTATTTTCTATAAAAAAATTTACTGCGCCAGCTAAAGTTCGTTTACGGAATGTTCTGATTCTTCGAAATTGAATGGTTCACACACGAGCACGTATAATTTTTTTTTTTATTTGTAATGTTTTTGCAATAAACGTTTTGCAATGGTTTTAATTTTTGGCAATTTGTATGTGAATATAGTCCAAGTTTTAAGGAATTGATAAACAAATCATGAACGATTTTTCTTCATCTTTGACGAAACATGCTGATTCGGTCATACATTTCATTGACGAAAATCCCATATAAAATTCCCAAAATCGTGCCCAAAAATTTTGAGATTTGTAGTTCATGAATATATTACTGAATCGTTGCGGAGGTTTCATAAACAAACAAGACAGAAATATGAAAAAAATTGTTTCTTCTTTTTTCTCTTTTTATATATTCTTTGATTTTATTCTACATGTTTTTTGGATCAAATTATTTCCCATGTTTTTGTCATATTTTTAAAATTATATATATGGTAACTTTTATGGTAACCTTTGTAGGGAAAACATGAACGAACCCAAAACAGAAAGGTTGAAGAATTTTCGACAAATTTTTTAATAAACGAACACAAGCCGGACGCTTTAAAGAATTTTTAACAAGAAATATAAGAGAAAAGAGTTATCGGTTATCGCGTGTTGTACTGTTTTCATTCTTCTTTGTTCTGTTTGTTTTCTTTAAGGTTGACGAAACCAATGCAGATAAGTTAAAGAATATTCTGCAAGCCTGTTATTGACGAATACAAGACAGACGCGTTAAAGAATATTCTGCAAGTCTGGCTAATGCAGCAAATTTCTCTAATGAATTCATAAACACAAATTCGTCAAGGATGCCACGGTCTGCAGGGTAGTTATATGACATATATATCTTATAGTCTGTATTTTGCCAGTGTGCGTATATACATTTATATACAGCTGTTAAAGGTACCCTATAGGAACAAACTAACTTGTTTTTAAAAACAACTAGTTAAGAAACTAGTTTAAAATAAACCAGTATATGAACTACTTTGAATTATATTAAGGCGGCAACTACTCTGATGTTGGAATGTTTTAATTGAAAATTTTTATTAGATTACAAGCTTATATATATTTAACCATGCTATTTCATCAAATATTATTAACTTTTGGCCATCAGTAATAGTTTTCAATTGGTTATTTTAAAGCAATTAAAAAAATAATTTAAATGTAACTAATTTAACAAGTAGTTGAAAATATATGCAGACGACAGTCAATTGACTTATTTAGCGGACATCACCATACAAAATAAGTTAGTTCGTCCTATGGAAAAAAGTCAGAATTTCAACTAGTTGTGGTTGACAAAAAACTACTTTATCAACTACTTTTAAATTAGTTGATTTTCCTACAGGGTATTTATTGCTTAAAGCCTTAGGTGTGCATGTGTATATATTTCTCTATTGGCTTCTGTGTTTGTTTTTGTTTATTTTTAATTAGTATTAATTTAAGTGTGTTTTGAACTTTGCCCAAAGGCAACAATTATATTGTAGCCTTAGTTCTGCTGCCTGCCTTTATATTGACCCTATCAAATTGCTTGAAAAATATTGTTGTTGTCATATTCTGTCTGTTAATCTTGTTTGTATATTTAAGACACTTAATTAAGTTGTTGGGCGCTTGACACAAGTATGCTTAGCTTGCTACAACAAGAATTTTGTAGAAAATAGTTGAAGACTGAAGAGATTTTCTTTGAGAAAATGGTATAAATAGTTATAAACATTATATGTATATCATAATGGGTGCTATATTATAAAATTTAATAGCTTAATTAAATAGTTTTGAATTTTGCATTGCAATAAAGTTTTGTATATAAAACTTCTTGTAATTTTGTGTTTTTATGCTTAAGAGGCCAAAAATGTTTTGTCTGTTAATATTTGCTCAAACAAGCCTTATTTATATATTTGAAATAAGAATTATATAATATATAAAAATAATAATAATAATAGCTTAAAATAATTTAATATTTATGATCGCGTAGCTTTAAATTTTCGGCAAAAAAAAAAACAACAAAAACCTGTGTATTGTATATTTATATAAATATTTTTTATCGAAAATAACTGAACCAAGTTTTGTGTTTAAGGGAGTATTCCTGGTTAGAAGGCTGGTTTTGGACCCTCTCCGAAAAACTTCTCATTTGAAAACGCAAAGAGATAATTACATTTTTTTATTGTATTAAGAACATATTAAATTATATAAAAAATTTTTTTCCTTTGTACGAGGGCTGTTCAAAAAGCTTGCGCCCTTCAAAGTTGGGCGTCGAAAAAAAGGTATGCTGCTTGCGGCCCGGATAACTCGACTTCGGATCATCTGAAATGGAAAAGTACACGGCGTTAGATTCATTAAAAATGTAAATGTGTCCCTACCTCAATTATAATTTTTTGATTATTTTTTACAAAATGGCGGTCATTGAAAAATTAAAAACCGATTGCACTTTGTTACATTAAAATCGGGTCAGAACTACGAGCGCAATCTGGGCCTCAAGCTCGAAAAACGTGGTTTCGAAATAAGTGCGTTTAAGTTTGAAGTTATTTTTTTACATCAAAAAAAAAAAAAAAATTGAAATGAAAAATTGAAGCATGCAGTTTTAGAAATTTTGCGTCGATTGCACTTGGTTTCATCAAAATCGGTTGAGTAGAACCGGAGAAAAGTGGCTTCGAAGTTCAAAAACGTGATTTTGAAAAATCTCAAAGAAAATTTTAGGCAAGAAAACATTTTTTTTGTGTGAAATACTTACATATATCAATCTGTAATGCCAGCCCCATAAAGAACTACTTCTTCTTCTTCAAAAAATGAGGAATCAGCGGCTCTTTGTGCTCTTCGGGCAGTTCTGGCTTTGGACCTTTTCAAACTTTCTTTGAGAAAACTGTATAAAGCTCCAAAATGCAATTCTCCGTTTTGTTGTCAATGCTTATGTCTTCGTTTTCATTATTTTAAAATTTTTTTTGCCGATGTACTTGTGAATTCGATGTCCTCATCTCTTTCCTGTAGGTTACCACGAAAGTGGCGTTTCAAGGGATTAGTTTTCCGATTGCTACCAGTGTTTCTTTTATTTTTATTTATATTACTTATTCTATCCATTGTCTTTAGCACAAACAAAAATTTTTATCAAAACTGTACTTTTCAAAACTGCATGCACGCGAGCGTCCGGTTTATAACTCAATTTAAAGTGAACTAAACGCTGCCAACATTCGAATACCTAAGCTCTAAAATGTGTATAAATTTATTTTTAAAATGCGTATTCAAGCAAGTTATTACCTACTAAAGAACGCGTTGAACGAAATTCGGTGGTTGCGTCAAACCGTTGCATTCAAAAAGTAGCCAAATTAAGCAAATCGCATTTTGGCGAAAACATTGCTGGACAAAAAAGACCATATCTCCTAAAGTATTTCGAGTTTCTAAAAACCCTTTTAGGGCGACATTTTCAAATAACCAAGCTATTAAAATATGAAAAAAATATAAAAAAATGTTTTGCCAACAAAGAATACTCCCTTAAAAACAAAAATGTCTATGTATGCCACCCATTTCCACACACAGGCCACAAAGCTTTGAACTTTGATAATTTTGTAAGTTTTTGCTACAACCCTATAGGAAAAAACTAACTTGTTTTTAAAAACAACTAATTAAAAAACTAGTTTAAAATAAACCAGTATATGAACTACTTTGAATTATATTAAGGCGGCATCCACTTCAATATATGAAGTAATTGAATACTACTTAAAAACCAGTGATTGATAAACTACTTTGAATTATATTAAGGCGGCAACTACTCTGATGTTGGAATGTTTTAATTGAAAATTTTTATTAGACTACAAGCTTATATATATTTAACCATGTTATTTCATCAAATATTATTAACTTTTGGCCATCAGTAATAGTTTTCAATTGGTTATTTTAAGCAATTAAAAAAATAGTTTAAATGTAACTAATTTAACAAGTAGTTGAAAATATATGCAGACGACAGTCAATTGACTTATTTAGCGGACATCACCATACAAAATAAGTTAGTTCGTTCTATGGAAAAAAGTCAGAATTTCAACTAGTTGTGGTTGACAAAAAACTACTTTATCAACTACTTTTGAATTAGTTGATTTTCCTACAGGGAAGTGTAGCTTGGGTGCTTGACTTCAAGTGTGTGACCATGAATGTGTGACAACGTAAGTGAGTCAAAATGTTTGTATAAATGTTCAGACTATTGTAACAACTACACACTATTGAGCACATGTATGTATATAAGTGAATTTATACATAAAAAAAGACAAAATGAAAAAAACACAAATATTCAGGCATTGTAGGCATGTTTGTCATAAAAACAACTTGAGCGCATTCAGAAAAACTATTAATTCGATTCGATTACTTTTTCAAACACTAAGCTTGTTACAATTCTTACTACTACCGTTTTGATGTTTTATTGCTCTGCCATTGTTATTGTTTTTTTTTTTATTCTTATTTCCTTTTAAGCACTGACTTGTTTCATATCGTTATCTATACAGTTATTTCTTTTTTTATTACGTTTTGTTTTTTCTATACCACACATTTCTTGGCCTTAATTTCGTAGGTAGACGTCAAGGATTCTTCGATGAAAATCAATAAATTGAAGAGCTTTTTGAAATTGTTGAACTTTATGAGAACATATAGTATTGTTTTGCACACAAGTGGTAGTAATCTGTAAAGTATAGTAATAGAATTACTTCAATGTTATTTATAGCATTATATTTCTTGCGTTTTATATGGATTTTTGTGTCCGGAAATAAAAACATTATTCAACACTTAGTATTTGTGTAAGCAGTTGCGCAACTCTTATGTGTTTCATCTATTAAACTAATAAACAGAAACTTTAAATCATTTCTTCAATTTCGATTTTCGAATCCGATAATGATAAAAGAGAATAACTTTGTCAGGCAATGAAAGTCAGTAAATTAAAAATAATAAAACTACTACAAAAATAGCACTACGAATAATAAAAATGAAGGTGCGAAGAATGATTAAAAGCAGATAGGTTTTAAAAATCGTAATAACATAAAAAATTTTATTTTTATCAAAATTGAATTATTAATCGGGGTTGCAGAAATCAAGTGGTTTTGGAATCAGAATTGAAACCGACAAATATATCACTTCTGTGTCATCGGATAATATTGGTTTTTGTGTCACCTAAAAGAGACGCTGAAAATGATTCGAACTTAAAACCGAAAAATCAGAATTCATGAAACCTAAGCGAAATTGAATTAGATCTGAATTAAGTTTTTTTATTTTATTAAAATTATTATTTTTTTTTTCTTTAATTTTGTTTTTTTAATTATTGTATGCAGTTAGAAGATAGATCAAAGCTTTCTAACTACTCAAAGATTTTGTTGTGCTAGTTGCTGCAACAAAACTAGTTAGAAGTAGTTTTGATTTATCTTCGAATAAAATAACTTACTTTCCCTGAAAGTATGCTTCACAAATTAGAAGAACTTTAAGCTGCTTTCATATCATTTGTATTCTCGTACATGCAATTCAGGGTAATTTACTAATTGCATTCGTGAAACAAGTAGAAAATTAAGAGCTTAGTGAATCACAGCAAAAATCACGAAAAAAGGCTACGATGAGTTGGTGTAGCGGCCAACGAAACAGTTGTCTAGTCTGCTATGTGATTGATACTCTATATAGGGTATTGTTGTTGTTAGCTGTTTTCCTTCAGTTGTTTTCTTCGGAAAGCAACATTGACCTTGAGCTCGATAAAAATATAACCTTTAATAATTGAAAAATTATTGAACTTATATAAACACATAACTTAAAAATTTTTGTAAAACTTTACATATTTGTCTAGGTCATTTTAAAATTAATTAGAAACATGTCTATCATAAAAATAAATCTGTTATATAAATCTTTTTATATATTTACCTTTTTTAAATCACAATCACTTAAATTTTAAAAATTTTCGCTCTTGGTGCATTTTGAACTCTATCATTATAAAACACTTTAATTATATAAAAGAATCAAAGTAAAATCGCAATTGGCATCAATTTTAATTAAACAGTAATAATATGAGAACACATGTATGATCATAGACCCGAAATACACTGTAGTGTTCAGTCTGCGTGAAACCAGTTATCTTAGGCAAGTGAGGTGAGGCAGGCGACGCACAGTGCGCTTTTTTCGATTTTAGGATGACATTGCTATTATTTCAGAAACTATAAGAGCTAGAGTCATGAAATTTTGTACCAATTATCTTTAAGGCAATATTAGTAATGTGACAAAAAAATCAGAATTCTAGGTCAACTGCCACGCCTACCTCTAGCTATGCGGGTATTACGCCTCCTTTTTAAAGAGAAAAAACTCCATAACTTTGCTAGAACTAAACGAAAGTAGCTGAAATAAAGAAGTAAAGTTTATTTAACTACATTAAAGCGCCCCGCCAAAAATTATTAAGATCGGTGAACTTTTAGGTATACCTTCCATACAACTAGACTGTACCAAAGAACTACTGATATTATTAATCATATTCTCATATCATATGCATGTTTTATATAAAACATATTCAACAAAATTGTTCACATAAGCTTAATTTATTTTTCTTAGCATTCTATTTATAAATCAATTTGATATTAAAGGCAATAGTATATAGCTATTTTTGAGATGTGATGCTTTAAAGTTTAGTAAGGCTGTTTAGCTAAGAAGCGAAAACTTAAAACTCTAATTTAGTGTTTTCCGTAGCTCAAACGCAAGGAAAAACGTAATAATTTCAAACGATTTTTAATTTAGATATATTTATTTTAAAATCAAGACAATATACAAAACAATTTAAAACCTCCATAGCACTATAGTTTTTCTTTAACATACATTCTTCGTGACTGCAAATTTTTGCCCAAAATTAACAAAATTTTGAAAAAAAAAATTTTGACGAAAATTTTTTTTTTCAAATAAAAATATGAATTTAATAAGCAACAACGCCAAGTTAATCAAAAATGACTAATTTTAATTTTAAAGCAAATTATAAATAGACAAAACAAATTGTCTTGCAAATCCATGCGTTTTAGTGCAAATATTGCATTTTTTAAGGGTTTTTTGATTTAAAGTGTTTTTTCTTATGCGCAGCTAGCCGCAGCAGGTTTTTCAAGAAACATAGAGTAGAAGTACTATATTTAATGGAAGTATAAGTGACCCCCCAATATAAGGTGATATAAGACGTTTTTTTTTCACTTCATTTTTGTTAAATTAATATTCCTTGAAAAATTAAAACATAAATTTCTGCGATTTTTCTATTTTATGTTTATAATTATATTCTTATTATTTTATAATAAGCTTAATTATTGTTAAAGCTTTAATAAACATAAAAAAACCGAATTGAAATATGTTCTTTTCGCTAGAAGTTATAAATGTTTGAAATTGCCCTTCTTTTATTTGTTTTGAATGCACTTATTTTTGTTATCAAAAAGTTTCAACTTTGGCGAATTATGTAAAAATATTCAAAAACAGCATCAAGTTTTTATTATCATTTTCATTTTAGTCATTTAATTTTCTGTTGCAAAAATAATTTTTTTTATGAAAAATCAAAATCAAAAAATTTACTGATGTCATCCTAATTTTGAAAAAAGCGCACTGTGCGACGTGAGGTGCGCGAAATTTAACTCACCGAAAAAGCTGTAGTGACGAGTGACTGACACGCACACATAAGCGAAGTCGTCATATTTTATTAGGGGGTTCGCAAAATTTATCACAGTAATACAATCTAACATAGTTCATGTATACAACACTAAAACTACCCTATAGGAACAAACTAACTTGTTTTTAAAAACAACAACTAAAAAACTAATTTAAATTAAACCAGTATATGAACTACTTTGAATTATATTAAGGCGGCATCCACTTCAATTCTAAATAGTTTTTATTGGATTATATATGAAGTAATTGAAATACTACTTAAAAACAAGTGATTGATATACTACATTGAATTATATTAAAGCGGCAACTACTCTGATTTTGACATGTTTTAATTGCAAATTTGTATTAGATTACAAGTCATATATACGTATATTTAACCATGTTATTTCATAAAATATTATTAACTTTAGACCATCAGTAATAGTTTTCAATTGGTTATTTTAAAGTAATTAAAAAAATAGTTTAAATATAACTAATTTAACAAGTAGTTGAAAATATATGCAGACGAGAGTCAATTGACTTATTTAGCGGACATCACCTTTTAAAATATGTTAGTTTGTTCTATGGAAAAAAGTCAGAATTTCAACTAGATGTGGTTGACAAACAACTACTTTATCAACTACTTTTAAATAAGTTGATATTCCTACAGGGTGATTTCACGCATACTGACCACTACAGTGTATTTTTGAATGACTGACTGCTCACGCAGACTACGCACTACAGTGTATTTTGGGCCATTGGAATTTTTCACTGATCCAATTTAAATACTTCGAATTTTTTAAAGTATGGAATGGAATTTTGAAGTTAATATTACATTTCATCGATCATAGTGTAACCTTTTAATGGGTATATACTATTCTTAGAACTATTATTCTGTATAACAACATATGGATATTATTGTATTCGAAAAAAGATAAATTTTTCAAACTTTCACCATTTATATCTCCTAAATTATTTGAGACCGACCTTTTTCTGACAGCATCGGATTTAAGGGCTCCAAATACACATTAAGAAAAGAAAAAAAAAGAAAAGCAGTTGGCCCTAAAATAAAATTATTGCCAGCTGAAGATCAAAACAGTATTTGTTTGATGTTTCTACTTGGGTCTGGAACTCACTCATTCTCAGGTTGGCCTTGTAGTCATACATTTTCTCTTAGTTGTTTGACAACTTTGTTTTTATATGACTCGGTATATTACTATCTGAAAAATAATAAAATACAATATGAAGTAAAAAAAAAAATTTTAAAAACGGCATTTTTAATTAAAAATAAAAGTATTTTGTATGTAAAAATTGTGTAGGATACTTTTAAAAAAATTAGTTTAAGATAGTAAGCACTGATTCTCCAACATGCAATTCTGAGAATGTATTAAAAATGAATGCTTCAATACGACAATGTTATCCAAATGCTCAAAAGCTGACCATGAAAATTATGAATGAAATATTTATTGGCCAAAAGAAATAAAATTTTTCAATAAAGTGTTTTCAAAAATGAACACCACAAAAAAGATCAATTCCAGATCTTCAAAATACGTCTTAAGCATTTTTTTATAGAAGTAACGGTTTTGAAGATAAAGTTGTATTACTACATGTCCTTATGACAAATTTTGATTTTTCTTTTAAAATTTGCACTATGTATAACTTGTAAAAAAATTATCAAAAATATATGCAAATATTTGTATTTCTTTAAGTACTATTGACTTGAAAGGTTAAATATTACAAATATGAGAGTTTCGAAAACATCCGATTTGACATGGAATCACCGATGGAATCACCGATAATTTTGTTTATGTTGGCTTTTTTTTTTTGCTATCTTAGCCCTTCCCCCTCCCCCTCTGGCGAATTCTAGATGCGCCACTGATTGTATGCATTTAAGATTTTAACAATTCCAAAACATTAACTCAGTGGTGCACATTCCCGATAGTTATGTTCCAAAAATTTGCTAGTTCTAAAAATTATTTTATCTATTGAATAGTATTAAATTTAATACGTTTTGAATTAAAAATAGTTTTGCTCATGTTGTTTATGTACATGTTTAATATATGTTTGATAAAGTTGATTTACCTTAAGACCTTTGGAACATTTTCAGCAATTTAGCATATTCCATAAGCATTATTCAATTTGGAATACAGAATTTGAGACAAATTTTTTGTTCGATATATTTTTTTTTGTTGTTAAAACTGCAAAATATATTCGAGATAACCTGACAAAATCGAGAACTGAAAACAAACTAAACGATAAAACGCGCCCAAATTTCACGTCAGGATAGTGGAAAGTTGTGCCAACTCAGCAACAAAAATCATTTTTATACGCCCTTGAAGAGAACTTTTTTAAATGATCATTTTCCGGTATTTCTTTTGACAGAAAGTAAAGTTAAACTTTAATCACGGTTTGGTCAATAATGAAAAATAAAACAATTACAAAAACAGATCATTTTACAAAATTGGGAAATTTTTCGTACGATAATATAACATTTATTACAAATTTTGAGAAATAGTCCTGATAAAGTTGTACAAAGAGAGTGATATCTATTCAATATGAGATGTTAATGCAAATAATACAAAATTTACACAAAAAACTTTGGTAGTTAATTCAGTCTGGAATTTTTTTTTTTATTAAACAGATTCAGTTTTAGTGAAATGGTTCTCCCTCAAAAAAAAAAAAAAAAAAAAATGTTGCGACGCAACGTTATGATTTTTTAAGAATTCATTAAATACCGTGTTAAGATAACAATTATTCATAATTTTGTATTTGATGTGCATCACATCGTGTATCAATTCTTGTTTATTTATTATGTCTAAAAATGTATTCATTTCGGATTACTCACAAACATTGTCTTGCTTATTTACAGACACTCAGAACAACTTCTAGCGACTAGTTTTGCCGTTCACAGTTTTTTGGTAAGTTAAACATAAACAACATTAAATTAAAATAATCCATGCAACAAACAAAACTCCATAGTTTGCTATCTTTATTTACCCATCTACTATTGAGAGTCCTACGTAGATCCGCCATAGTGCCGACAACTGCTGGTGATGTCCTTCGCATCTTTCAGCAAAAAAATGTAATACGAAGAAAAAGTAAAACTTTTACGCTTAAAACTTTACTGCATAACAGGAACAACTTTGGGGCGCGCTGTTTCCACCCGAATAGACTTTAAGCCAAGATGTATTTCAGTTTTTGTTAAGGCGTTGAGCGGCAGGCGGCGTACACACAGCGTGTGTTGTTGACAGTTTACTTTTTTTGTCTCTTACTATTACAGCTGTTGTTATGGCATCTTTTATAGTTTTTCTGTTGTAACGTTGTTGATTTCAACTGAAAACTGGGATCTATTTTTTTTTCTGCTACTGCGATTGTATTGCATGTCAACAACAACAACAGCAGCAACACTACCAATGTCAACATCAACATCAGCAACCACTGCACAAACACCGCTACAAACTAACATAGGAGATTCTTTTTAGTACAGTTTCCGCTTCCTTCCTTCCTCCACTGCGACAGATTATTTTCGCCATTATTTCGGACACAACTATTTTTAAAGGAAACTTTTATGGCTTAAAAAATTTTAACACTTAACGGTTGAACTATTTGACTGTTATTATTATGGAAAGTACAAAGTTGAATAGTTTTGGAGCTTGCAGTCACAAAGAAAAGAAATTTTAATTCTTTTCGATCTTAAGATTATGATTATGATCTTGAAGTTTTGGCTTTAGTAGGTAATTCTTTTTTTTAATTTTTTTTCTTTCTTTTTGTAATACCCATAAAAAGATTTTATATTTAAAAATTTTTTAATGAACTACAAATGAAATGGTTGTGTGGGCATTATGGCTAAGTACCATGAGATTTTTCTGCAAATTTTTTTGTTTGTGTAACAGAATGAAAGAAAAAAGTAAAAGTAAAACAAAACTTATGGGTGCTTCAAACTAAAGCAAAGAGGGACTTGGAAATTATTTTAAAGGTAAAGTGATACCAAATATATAGCTAATTTCACTGAAGCCCAAGCATTTTTTTATTAAATTCTATCAAGAAAATAAGATCGAATATGTGCCACTACAAAACAAGTGACTTAAATTTTCTTATAACACTAAGCATATCATATTTTCCAAACTAATTTCTGGTTGCTAAATACGAAAATAATTTTTATTCCTGCCAATTCACCCCGGCTTTACACGCAATTCGTTCAAGTACTATCAGCATTTGTATTTTTGAAGAAGAGCTATTGTCAAATGGTAGTCTCAAATGGTTAAAAAATGTTAAAAAAAAATTTGTTGTTACACCTATTAACTGGTGAAAAATATTAAAACAAAAATAAGTAAATTATATTTAATAGGAACGAGAATAGGTTGTAAAGTACTTTTCACCCTAATATGCAAAACGGGCGTGGCTGCGCCCTTACAAGTAACATTTTCGATACAGAATAGCTATATACAAAAAAAGTCATAGAACATTGAAATTCAGAAAGATTACCACTTGGTAATGTCCTTTTAATGGAAAACTTGGACATGCATTCGCCAAGGGGGTGTGGCTGCGCCCATACCAGCCAAATTTTTGATATCCAATAGCTATTGAAATAAAAGTCACAGAACATTAAAACTCAGAAGGAAGTTACCACTTGGTGATGTCATCCAAATAGAAGACTTGAACAGGCATTGGACAAAGGGGTGTGGCTCTGCCCATATAGGCCACATTTTTGTTATCGAATAACTTTAGAAGTAAAAATCACAGATCATTGAAACTCAGAATGGAGTTTTTCACTATTTGGTGATATCTTGCTACAGGGAAACGGGGATGAGAATTGGATAATGAGCGTGGTGTCAAACAAAGGGTAAAGGTAAAAAAAAGTTGTTTGTCTTAGGCGTAGCAACGCTTGCTTGGTAAATTAATAAAAATAAATAAAAAAGAAACTAATTGAAAAGAAACTTTTCTATACATATTTAATGATTTTAATCGTATAACACTAAAATTTGGTAGTTTTGCTGAAATGGAAAGTTCAAAAAAATTCGAGTATTCTAGCTATAGTCACACCAACCATTTTAGAGAGCATTTGTACATGCGTAACAAATGTGGACACTTATTAAATTACCATCAAACAAACAGACACACAACAACAGTTGGAAATAATTGGATAAGGGCTTGGCCTCACTTTACGTTCAATTTTCAGGGTATTAACGCAGAGCGCAGCGAAGCGCGCCGGATAAAAGCTAGTCAATATATAAAAAAATCAAAGTCGAATTCAAAAGTTTTAATTTCAAATCGATTTATCAAATTCTTAGGTAAAAATTTTGCAATAAAAATTTATTGTTAGAATTTCCATTGTTTTGAATATATGTTATGCAAATGTTATTGATGGAACAACTATCGCAGTTTTGTAATTTTAGCTATCCTTGAGAAGTTTTTTATAGTTTGCAAACATTAATATATAACAGTACGTTCAAAAAGTCGATAGGATGACACGTAGATGGCGTTACTAGATTTCTTTTTCATATGATTTTTATTTAATACCAACCTTCAAACGATATGTATAAAAATTTGACAACAATCTGACAATTGATTCGTGAGTTATAGCATTTTGTGTGCAACTATTGTTATTGAAAAAAAAAAAAAAATGGAAAAAAGTGAATTTCGAGTTTTGATAAAGCGTTGCTTTTTGATGAAAAAAAATACAGTGGAAACCAAACAATGGTTTAATAAACATTATCCGGACTCTGCTCCATCGAGACAAATGGTAGAAAACTGGATTGCTGAATTTAAACGTGGTCGTACCAGCACAAATGATACAGAGCGCAGTGGACGCCCAAATCAGACTGTTATTCCACAAAACATCAAAAAAGTCCACAAATTGGTTATGAACGATCGCAAATTGAAGGTGCACAAGCTAGCTGACATTGTAAAGATATCAGATGGTAGTGTTTTTACCATATTACACGAACATTTGGGTATGCGAAAGCTCTGAGCAAAGTGGGTGCCGCGTGAGCTCACATTCGACCTAAAACAACAACGAATTGATGATTCAGAGGAGTGTTTGGCGCTGTTGAACCGCAATAAAATCGAATTCTATCGTCGATATGAGACAATGGAAGAACATGGCTTCACTAATACACACCAGAATCCAAAAGACAGTCAGCTGAGTGGACAGCAGTCGACGAACCGAATCCAAAGCGAGCAAAGACCCAACAGTCGGCTTGTAAGGTGATGTTGTCTGTATTTTGGAATGCGAAAGAAATAATATTCATCGACTATCTTCGAAAAGGAACCACCATCGACAGCGACTATTACTGTGCACTTTTGGATTGATTAAAGGCTGAAATCGCCAAGAAACGACCACATTTGCAAAAGAAAAATGTGCTGTTTCACCAAGACAATGCACCGTGTCACAAATCGATGAAAACGATGGCAAAATTGAATGAATTGGGCTTCAGATATCAAGAGAGTGCTTGCTGGAAAGAAATTCAAGTCCAAAGATGAAGATTCGTTGAAATTGATGCCTATTTTGACGAGAAAGAGAAGTCGTACTACAAAAATCGTATCGAAAAGTTGGAAAATCGCTATACTCTTTATATCGCTCTCGAAAGCAACTATGCTGAATAGTATAGTCGAGTTTTATCAAAATTTTGTTTTTTCTTACTTATCCTACGAACTTATTGAATGACCTGTTAAACAGCAGATAATGCTAAGTATACATTTTTCGGTTTTGAGTATTTAAAATAATATAAAAAGTTGTTTGTATTTGATTGCTTAATTTTGAACTGTTTTTTATATTTAGAGTATTTAGTGCTGTTTTTTTTTGTTTTGTTTTCCAACAAAACTAATAAAAACTCGTTCAAAGTCCTGGGTGGTGTTTCAACACTAACGTCTATGTTACCGAGTTTCTAAACCCTGTTTCGATTTTTTTTTTTAAATTTTTAGTTAAAGACTTAACCTAAGTTAGTTAAAATTATCAAATGCTAAAATTAGAAATTTTTAGTATAGTAGACTTACGCCCTTTTTAAAAAAAAGAGCGTTACAGTGATTTTGGATTCTACATTAATTTTGACAACAGCGACTATATTAAAATTTGATCGATATTATAGTTGAAAATATTTAAAAATTTCTCTTTCATATCCATATTTTTGTGAAATTTACCCATAAAACTATCTATCTTAACTGATTTCCCCTCGGGTACGTTAACCCTCATCGGTCCCCGAGGAAATGCATCGAATCGGTCCCATTGTATCAATTTGATACTCATTAAAAAAAAAAATTAAGAAAATCGTTTTGAAAATTAAAACAAAAAACTGATTGTTTTATATTTTTGTAGTTCTATTTTATTGTTTTCATAAATTTAAATTTAGAAAATACATTTATAAGTAATGAAAATTTTTATATGTACATATGTTGCAACTGCCGCGTTTCGTAGTTTTTGGTAAATGGGTAATCGCCGGTAGTGCTTCAATATTGAGCCTTCGAGGTTGCGATTTCCGCTTTTCTATGTGATTTTGCACAAGACCCATTCCAAGCTCCTCAATAAATATTCGACGACGTATATTTTTATTGGTTTTGTTGTTTTTCCAAGCCGGAAATAGCGAAATATACGTTATATATGCATTCAATGCACTCACGTCCAACATGTTGCAAAATACTGCCATTGGCCACCGATTTATCTTCCTTTTGCAGGTGTAGGTAGCCAGCATCTGGTCCATAGTGTACACGCCACTCTTGGTTTTGTTATAATCCTGAATTAGATTCGGTTTCTTCTCAACATTTTCACTTATAACGACGGCATTGTGCCATGTACTGAGCAGTGTAACATATCTACAACGCCGAGGCACATACGACAGTAAAATGGCTTGTAATTTGTCGTCATATACAAAAACGCTCACAAAAATATGGTCAGGTGGATACCAGTTTTATCTGACGCTTTTCTTGCCTAAGATAGTTCTGAGTTATCAAATTCTGATCCAGTTTCTGCACCAGGATCAGGTGACTTGATCAGGATGAATTTCAAAAAGTGCGTCACGTTTGAAATCAGTAACATATCAAAATAAGGTTTTTCTGATCATTTTCCGACTTTATTCTTATATAAATTTCCACTCGGAAAGGATTGAAGCTGTGTTTATTGCACACAATTTTTTAACAATCTTAATTTATATATAAACATATTATAATATAATAGATTTGGATAGATAAATATTGATTTACTGAAATCAAAATATTGAAACTGTGAGAAACTATTATTTAAATTGTTTTTATTTTATATAAGGTTGGTATCATATTTCAGGTATTTGCTATTAATTTATTGGTGTAGAGAAAAGACTTTTAAACATGTCTTTATTTATTACTGTTTACACATAACTGCGATTTCGACATTTCAAAAACTTAAGGTACTTTATGAAAAGTTGATACATAACGACATCAAAAAAATTGAACTCCTTCAATAAGTAGCATTTTATTCATTGCGTTATCTGTCTTAAAGATAAGATTCTTTTGTATACTACTAAAGCTTCAATACCCCCTTAAACATTCCGTCGAAATGGATTTTTCTTTCCATGCCAAGTTGTGACATTTCTGCTGATAAGATTGCATTCTGCTGACATTCGTTTTTTACACATCGAGCTACAATAAATTGCAAAAATATATTTCAATACGCTGCGCTATGAGCATACTCTATGAGCAAGACGCTCATATATGCGGATGCAAAGGATTTATTTTAAAGAGAGTATGGAAACCCTAATAAAAATGTGTGTGAGGCAACATATTTATACAGACTTGTTTACAAACATATTGCAACTGGTTGGCTTACTATGTCTGCCATTGGCCTGCAATGACTTGCATGTAATTGTGGGTCAGCAACAGCCACATGATATTCCTTCCGGATCGTTGGCTATCATTGCAGGATTAAAATAAAATGAGGTTGCTTTAAATGTTGGCCTTATATTGCTATTGTTGTTGTTATTTTTGCTTCAAGCCACAGTCGCACATGTACTGCAATTGACTTATATAGCTTTAAGAGATAATGAATGGTCACTTTAAGAATGGAGTTAAAAATCAAGTTATAAAAAATAATCTGATACGACTATCAAGGAAAATTAACAAGAGAATAACAAGATTGCTTGTGACAAAAGAGCGAGTAAGAACAAACACAAAGACAAAAAAAGAAATTGCTTTTGAACAACAAGAACTTGGCGCCATTGTTGTCATGACTATAAAAAGCAAACCGAAATCAACGAAAAAAGTTTCAAGTTTTTTTCAAAAAGCTTCAAGCCTTTTCTGCTCCACCAAACACTTTTTTCAGTGCAAATTACAACATGACAACCGGAAATGACTTTTCCATTATGTTCCTGTCGTGTTGTAGCATAGAGTGAAATATCAATGGCGTGTTATTCTCATTAGAAATATGAAGTCACAGCAAAAAGAAATGAAATAGAAAAACAGCTGTTAATAAAAAGTGCTTGACCATAACAGTGAACAAGAATATTGATACAAAATAGAAGGTAGCGGAAGTCTGTAAGGGGTGGAAATTATGACATTGCAGCAAAAATTAAAAAACAAAAGCTTATGAACGAGTCAAGGTAGAGGATAAAAGAAGACACAAAGTCTAGTCAACGGAATAACTTTGTATGCTTGGAATGCAGTTTAGCAATGAAAATAAGGAAAATGTGCTTAATATCGATTTCACATTAACACAAATTATCAAGGAAGTCAAGCAGCAGAAGAACAACAAAATCTAGCAACCACAACAGCGAACCATCGAAGTGAATAAACTAGTGAAGATAGTGAAAAAGTTGGCACAGACTTAATTAAAACAGATAGGAGCTTGTTTGAAAGTTTTTTTTTTTTAATAATGTATTGATTAAAAGTTAAGCAAAAATGTCAAAGCAGATGTTAAGAAATCAAAAAGTAATGATTGTGGAAGTATTGAATAAAAAAAAAAATAAGAAAAGTTAATGGAAATACACAGCAAAATGTAGAAAACATTGAAATAATAGACTGAGGAGGAAGACGAACAAAAATTTTAATTATAAAATGCACAACGAGAAAAAACCGCAGTGAGGTTATACAAGTTTACTTTTCTGGAAAAAAAAAAAAAACATGTACTGAGCTAAAAAACTTATGCGTAATCACAAAAGTTGCAGCTAAATATAATTATATGTAAATTGAAAACTTCGATACTTGATACATTATGTATCAAATAAAAAATATGTGTGTGGCCGTCACGCACGTTAGAAGTGAATCTTTTACCCAAACATGGAATTTTTTTTTATTAACATTCGCTCCTTCTGTGCAACGAAATCGTTAAAAAGCAGTCTGCCTTCTTACCAGTAGTAGTTGAAGAACTGTCTTTTTCTCATAAAGTCAACTAGTATTTTCAATATGGCGACATCATGGGAAATATCAATTGTCCCTTTTGTTAATGGACAGTTACAGAAAAGTTTAATTTTTTTAGCGAAATATACATTGCAGTTTTTTTCACTTTCGTGGCACAGTTGGTTATCAAGAGAATTTTTTATTTTAATTTGATGACTTAAGTCATCGCAGGCTCGATTCTCATAGCGCAGACGACAGATCTTGCTTTTTTATTTTTTTTTTTTTGTTAATTATATTTTTATTTATAAATATCTAAAAGGAAAAATTTGTCGAAAAACCTGTTTCGGAAATAATGCATTTCTCACTTTCCGTACTCGCATCGAACCGCGTACAATTTGGCTGCAAGTTGAACGTGCTACACCATGGCACCATTGCTTCCAGTGATGCCAACCCTAATAGAGTAAAAATCCTGAAATGCGACATAAATAATCCGTGTAAGCAAATTTGTATAATTTATTTCTTTAATTTTAAACTAACACTTAATGAAATCACCTAATTAAAGTCGTAATTGTTTCGTAAAATTGTTTGTATTTTTTGTTTTTTTTTTTCAAAATTTGCATCAAACAACGTAACTAAAAGTAAAAAAAAATAAAATTTATAACTGAAAGTAAAAATATTTAAAAACAACATAAAACACAACTTTTATTCATTTAAAGGAAACATTAGATGATTTGAAATCGTTAAAAATACAATAACATTAAAATATATTTCACAGGCACTTTAAGTTTTTAAATAAAACTATAGCACACAATTTATTATTCCAATTCTTTGTTTCTCTTGAACAAAAAAAAAAAAAAAAAGTAAAAGATGATTTGTAAAAAATGAAATCATAAATAAAATATTCTAGGAATTACAAAGAGAATAAATTCTTTAGAGTTGTCATCAGAATTTCCACTCAAAAATGCTGCTTTCCCGAGATAAGTTCAGCAATTAGCGTATAATTTTAAGAAGCTAAGACCATAAATTATGATTAACATATTCTACTAATATATATGTTGTATTATATTACTTACCTTCAATCCGTTTTTTTTTTAAATTTATATTATAGCATGTTTAAGGGGGGAAACCTAAGTAAAATTTTGAAAAAATCTAAATGTTTTTTTCGCTTTAAAGATGTCATGGGGTCGTCAAAATAATATACCAAGAGATAGAGTCCGGCAGAAGTACCTAAATGCCCCAATTTTCCATTCTGCAGGCATCGCAGATTAGAGGTATATGAAAATATTATACGAATTTTTAGAGCTTAAAACTTTAAACACGTTTTTATCGAAACCACTTTTATTTTGAAACGGCGGGACACATAACTCGAGCAAATCTTAACCGATCGATTTGAAATTTTGACAGTATCGTCAAAATTATCTATCGACACACGTAAGAGTTTTTTTTATATTGCTTTTTGTTTTATCAACAATTTCGTGACTTTTTTTTGTGAAAATTGTAACTGCTTTGTTCTATCACGTACCATTTTGCAAAAAATCAATATATTGAAAAAATTCTTTGTGTGTCGATAGCTGTTTATGTATAGAAACTGACCAAATTTTGGTTTATATTCCAGATCAAAAATTAAGGACGTAAGCTGTTCTGCCATGGACCCCTTCAAGAAAATTGGCGTCTTTAAACAAAAGCTGCACAGCCACCGTTTTGTATTGAAATTTTTTAAAAAAATAACATTTTGTTTATCAATACTTATATTTATTCTAAAACGTGCTTTACAGATTTTTGATTAACCTTTTTATTGAGGCAAAACTAAAAAATTTCTGAAAATACACAATTTTTTTGTGAGTTATTTAGGTTTCCCCCTTAATTTGGAGAACTCAATCTCGAGGAACCAGTCCTTAGAATGATATTTCTTAAGGAAAATCCAAAAAATTTATTGTCTTTGAAAATCATAACAAAATGAATTAATATCTTTTTAGAAATACATGTATAAAAGTATGTTTTATGATCATACATTTGAATCAAAAATTTTGATATTACTTGCTATTCTTATCCGTTTATTTGTGTAAGGCTTAAATATCCGTAGAAATCCGTAATATTCGTGTAGTTGTCACCACTGATTGCCTCCCTTGCATCAAAGCGAACAAAATACGAACAAAACCGAAAGCAAGCTATTCGGATATATAGATATACATCTTCCAATTTATTCCATAAGATTGATGAAAAAAATATATTGTTTATCCAAAATAATCATTGATCGGGCTTTATTTATATAAATTATTTTCAATTTTTCTTAAAAAAAACAAAAAACCTGCCGGTATGATTGTAAATATTTTTAATATAAGAAAATAGCACAAAATTTCAACTGCAGTAAGCACCACTTATCTTCGCTTCGTGGTCAGAAGTTCTGATCTTATGCTACCACGCATACTTGTTTGGGTTTATTTTACCGTGCCTACACAGTTAAAAATGTTGATGCGTTTTTCGTTACAAGACTTGCATCGTATTAAATGTTGCATTTGATACGATATTTAATGCTTTGTGATGCAGAAATATATGTATATTGAAGAAACTCCAACATTACCACAAATATTGTGCTATTTACATATGCATTGACAAGTAAATTTTAGGCGCAATATTTTTTAGTAACATAACCTTCTGATGTTTTGCTTTCGACCAAAATAGCGTAGGTAGTCTGGTAGCTCAGTTGGTAATGGAAGAACTTTTAACCAGTAGATTGTGTGTTCAAATACTATTAATGAGAGTTAAAACTACATTTGAATTATATAGATGATTTGGTATTTATATGGAAATTCACAGATTTAAAAATAAAGCAAATTTTAAATTCAACGTAGCATTCGTGATATTGCAGCATGTGCTGTTTCCAAATCAATCAATGCAAGGCTTACTTCGAAAAACGATAAAAAACTGCACAGGAGTCATATACAAAGCTATTAGCATCTCATATCACAAAAATTGATAAATGTGTATCAACGTTGACAACGTTATGTTGTCATTTTGACGAAATTTATTTTAAGCTATTTTTTGATCACTGATGTGATGTGATGTAAATATTTAAAAAAAAAAACACGTATTTTATATGAAAAAATACAAATTGAAAATAATAACATTGTGTTTAATTTTTAAACATGCCGTTTTTTTCAGTGTACGATCATCGATTATCCGAATATTTGGTTATCTGAATTTTTGATTGTCCGGACTTATAATTCGCGGCTCTAATTACCTATTTAGAAATGATTTGACGGCGCACTAGACTTATAGTTACTCCCGCTCTCATTTGCTTACGCGATAGTGTTTGTTATTGTTTCATTTTATTTGATAGCATTTTACTGATACTGATTGCCTTTTATTTTTGCTTACGTTTTGAGTTAGAAATCGATTGTCCAGATTTTCGATTATACGAAATACACCTGGTTTTATTTGATTCAGATAATCGAAGTTCTACTGCACAATCAAATCAGACCTTTAAACTCGAAGTATGGGCAAAAATGTAAAGCTGTCTCAAAAAAAAAAAAAAAAAATCAAAAAAATTAATTGGAATTTTTCAATGTGATTTTTGAGGTATGTGGTCCAAAATACATAGGAAAACTAGTGAGGGTGGAGCTTCGGCAGGGTACCGAGGCTAAAATGCCCCCCGCGGCCATATTGAAGTATATTCAAAGTCTTTAGCCACGACATACACGATGACATTCAGTTTTATATATTAACAAAAGTTTTCTTATTTTGATGACGTCACTTTGTATGGGAAGTAGGCGTGGTTTTGATCCGATTATGCCAGATATCATAGAGATGGTTCATATTATATATCAAAGCTAAAGTGGAAAATTTCAAAACATTTCATTAACTTTTGTGGATTTTTAATAGATTTAACGTTTAAAATAAAGCCAATTTGTATGGGAGGTAGGCGTGGTTTTCATTCGATTTTTTCCAAATATCATAGTGGTGGTCTATGTTATATATCAAAGCTTATATACAAAATTTCAAGACATTTCTTTAATTTTTGTAGATTTTTAAGAGATTTAACGTTTAAAATAAAGCCACTTTGTATGGGAGGTAGGCGTGGTTCTCATCCGATTTTTCCCAATTTCATAGTCAAGATTAAAACTGAAGAGCAAAGCTCACCTGCCAAATTTCAAGGCATTTCTCCAATGTGGATTGTGGATTTTAAAGACATTTTACGGTTAATGTAAAGTCACTTTGTATGGCAGGTAGGCGTGGTTTTTATCCGATTTGGCCCATTTTCGAACGTGATCTTCCTTTTCATATAGCTTTCAAATTGCGGCTATAATCGTGTCGACAGACGGACAGACAGACGGACACACGGAAATCGACTCAGGAGATGATGCTGATCAAATATATATATATTTTTCTATACCTGCCACGCCTTCTTCTTGGCGTTACAAACGGAATTACAATGTTAATATACCCGCTACGAAGTACGCGTTGAGGTATAAATATAGTGGCTTTAAATGCACACGCATTTTTCATTTTGTTAGCTAGTCTAATGGAATTTAACTGCCAAAAGACTTCCATGAACGAACCAAATACATAGTTTAAAAATAAAAATATAAATAATTGAAATTTTTATAATCATAGATGTTGTAGGAAGGCAATTGAATTGAAAACTAAATTCTTTACTTACACTGAGAAAAAAATGAGGAACACTTTGAGTTAATGTATCATAAATTGCTAAATCGTTGCTTTCAGCGTAATAAATAAAAAAGAGAAACATTCTAACGGAAAATTCTTGGGTTGCTATAAGAAAAACAAAAACATTACTCACAACAACAACAACCACAATAAAACAACTGCTACAATTATCGACGCTTTATTGATATACATTATTTATAATGTAGCAAATTATTGACAATATTTCAACTTGGCCAACAGTGCCAAGAAGTTTATTTATAAAGGACATCGATTTTTGCTAATATGTTCTTGTTGTTGTTGTAAATTAAGTTAACTTTTTCTTTTATTTGTGTTGCATATTAATTGTGTTCAATGGCGCACGTGCTTGCCGCAGGATATTAAAAGGAAATTGTTTTGAACTTGTTCGGCGGATGTTCTTTTTGTTGTTGCTGAATATTTGCAGCCAAAAGCTTTTTTATTGCTATTATTATTTAAGCAATTGTTCAGTAATTAATTGAAGCTTATTTATTTTATAGCTATTTATGCCCAAAGCAGTGTTCTTGGTTTTTTTTTCACTTATAACGATTTTATTGTGTAATGTTAATAGCCGCATTTTTTAATTTAATTTTAATTAAGTGGTTTCTTTTGTTGTTAAATAGAAATTTTTCAATAGGCGTTTTTCACGGCATTTTTATGTTTACTTTTATTTTAATTTTGTTGTTAGCATTAAATTAAAATTTCATCTGCGAAAATATTATAAAGATGTGAGTGAATTTCTAAGATTTAGTATGTGTGTGTTTCTATTTGAATCCAATAAACCAAACGGATTCGTTTTGAATTCGAAACGGATTCGTTTTGAATTCGAAACGAATTCGCATTCTCGGACATTTTATTCGTTAACGACTCGTTTTCAATTGGATATCGGAAGGAAGTCACTATCCATTAATTAACCGTTAATTAAAAAAACAGAACGAATAGTTTATGAATCGTTAATTTTAAATAACGAATCTTTAACAAGTCCTACATATAAAAACACAGGTGCGTCGTTGGACACACGAGAGAAGCGAAGCTTTTTCGCAGTTACATAGATTTGATAGCTTAATAATTTGTTTCTTTTTAATAAATTAACTTTTAAATTCAAAAATTTAAAATAACATAAAATAAGTTACATATATACAGAAAACATATTTACTGCTTATTTTTTTATTGTTGAATGTCAAATTTCCACGCCAATTACATATACGGGCATATAATGCCAGCGACTCTTCATTTTAACTTTCCACACATGGTTGTGAACTTGGCTGCACTGACTCATGCATGCGTTTGTTAATTCTATATATTTATTTATATCTATTTTTTGACACTTAAAAACGCACTCTTCAACGCACTTGTCATAGAGTGTAAATTATTATTTAGAGATGGCATCAACTCAGCTAAATCTCTGGCATGTGTTAACAGAGTTATTTCACTTAAAAACATGAAGAAAAAACACTCTGTTAACCTCTGTTAACACATGCCAGAGATTTAGCAGAGTTGATGCAATCTCTAGATAATAATTTATACTCTATGCCAACAGCACCACAAACGCATTCACAATACAAACAAACCGATTTGACCTGGAGACACCTTGTGGCAAATAAAAGCAAATTTTTGATAGTTGTAGCATAGCAAATACACAATCCTCTATCTATTGATAGACGGTGACGATCTAGTGCAGCATAACTTCTGTTATAATTAGGATTGAATTAACAACTATTTCTGACAAGTCGTTGTGGCCTAGTGGATTGTGCATTGGACTATTGAGTAAGAGGACGTGGGTTCGATCCCCACGGGCAGGCCAAAAAATATTTTTAGTATTTAATATTAAAGTATCAAATTTTCTTGTTGTAATAAGCACTAGCAACAAAGAAACCATCAAATTTCCAAGAAAAAATCTGTCGAAATTCTTCAGATTTCACTCCAAGCAAATCACAGAACGAGGAGTAAAAAGCTTCGCTTCAAAAAGTAATCATTTCTTTTTCGTTCAACGACAGGTCAAAAATTCTAGTAAATCCAGTATTCCATATATGACGATACTTAAGCCGCATTACAATTTAATCGACGTTAAATAATAAAAACAATATTTATTCTCTAACGGAATTTAATTGTAATAAATACTTGTATTGGAATATTTTCAACAAAAATTAAAAATAACAAAACTTGATTCGAACCCACTTAGTTCAGATTGTACATGTATTGCTCTAACAACTGATCTATTCAATCACCTGGAAATATAAATTATAAACATACATAAGAACCGAACGCTGCATCTTTAGAGAATACCAACGTGTATTAAATTTTATTCCATATTTTATAAGGGGTACGTTCTCATCTAGAGGTTGAAAAACACGGTGTAGTTTTTAATTTTTTTTTTTTTTATAGATGAAAGTAATGAACACCTTGAGTTTTTTGGCCTTTATTTACTGATTCTTAAAGTGTAGGAAAGTTTATTTCTTTTGATGAATCCATCTCCATTGATATTCTCCAACGCACAGCACGTCCATGTTATCAGAAATTCAATATTATATTCTATATATTGAAGTTTATAACTATAATAGCAAAAAATATTTGAAAATTACAAAAATGGTGGACAAGTGAGTTTTTAGTACCTTTTTTTCACATTTCGCAAAGAAAACCGGCGAATTTTTTCTGAATTTAGCTATGGAATCCAATAAATTGTATCTTCTTTAACATGAAATAAAAACTAAGTCAATCCCTAAAATAGTTCTTGAGATATCGTAGAGACCAGTTTAGAAAACATGATTTTTCAGAAAACGTATTTTAAGATTTGTTTAATGATTTTTTCGATTAATCTACTCTTCCGTTATTTCAACGCTACAGCACATCTAACGACATCTGGTGATGCTTCTGGTAGCTATTCTTACCACAGTATGGAAGAGAATACAGGCGTGCATTTTAAAAAGATTGATGTGAGGTACTCATTATCGTGCAAACAAATTTTTCTTAATTTTCGTGAAAAAAGATGGGTTCCTTTCTTATGCGATCAATTTTTATGCAGTCGTTATCGGCCAAACCGCTTTGGCAACCCAGATAACAATTTCACCTAAATAATCCTTAAATAAAGTTTTGTTTAAGGAATTTATATAGGAAGGAGAATTTAAACTTCATTGAACTATCTTTGAAACAAGTTTTATAAAAGGTCTATGCAAGGAAAAAAGGCGTATGCAATTATTTCCTTTATACAAGAACTTATATAAAGTTTGATCTGAGGTTTTCATTCAAGGCTAATTCAGGAGCTTGGAAACTGAAAAAAAATCAATTGTTTTAGTAATCTCCTTTTCTACGCTTCATCATTTCATTTTATTCATTTTAAAAATATTTGTATATTTACCATGTCCCAACCAGCGCGGATTGAACTCGAAGCCTTTGTATTGCCAGCCGCACGCTCTAACCACTCGTCTGTTTAGGACTTTACTCCCATGACGTTGAAACTTAATTAGTACTAGTATCGAAATCCGGCCATATCAAAATCGGTTTTTCTTTTGTTTTTTTGATGAACGCACCAAGCCCTATCCTAGTATTGAACAAAATAAACAATTATAAATGTCTTTCCATGTGCTATATAAAGCAAGCAGCAGTTTAACAGTTTTTTGACGCTGACGCGGTGGCAAATTTATATTGTTGAGAGTGAAAGTAAGAGAAAGCAGCAACAACAATAATGATACACAGCTTTTTTGAAGTGCCTGCGACTCTTTCGCATTCTACTATTGCAACGATGTTTAATTGTTGTTGGCTTAATCCCATTAGGTAAAAAGGGTTTTTACATTTGCCTAGTTTTACCTATCTTAACGACAATATATTCAAATAAAAATTATATTGTGCACATTTACTCGAAAATACCTTTCCATCGATATTAATTTTATGTGATTATGTTGAAGTTAACACAGGAAAAAGAGGGATCACAAACTTTTTTGTTTGCGTATAAATATATAGATTTTGTTTGAACTCCCTTAAGTACAATTTTATAAAGCTCTCGATTGCAATCATTTTATATATCCACTTAATTTCAACTCAATAAATTGCCTCAATAAAGTGGTTAAATGAGGCAGTTTATCTACAGATAGATCGATCAAAGGTTCAAACCGACGAATTTTTTTTTTTTATTATTGAAATAGATTTCTTTTATGAAAGTGAATGTTTTTTTATTTAATTCAGGAATTGATAATGTTATTGTTTTCACAAACTGAAACTTTGTTTATCAAAAAAAAAAAAAAAAAAAATCCAAGCTTGAGTAAAAATCTTCTTGACTACTTCCTAAAATGTATCATTGAATAAAACTTTATATAAGAAATTATTCAAGAAATTAAAATTTTCAAGGCTTTCACAAGGCTCTTTCAAGAAATGCATGAATAATTACTTTTATATAAGGCCTATTCAAGTTGAGTACGAATAACTTCAAATATTTAGGTGAAGTTGTTATCTAGCAATATATACTACATATCATAAGCTATCAAAAATTGGAAACACAAAGAATTGAGTGTTTTTGGTCAAGTTTAATTAGAACCTCCCCTTAAGAAAAATTAAAATCTTTTAAGGAGTTTAAATTCTAATAAAATAAGTATTAAAGGACGCATGATTCCAATGATTGGGTTAAAAATTAGTTCAAAATTTGTGTACAGTATAAAATCTAAATAAACTTCTATATTATGTAAACAAAATTAAAAAAAAAAAATAATTTTTGAGGTCCTTTAATAACCAATGAGATGCTATAATTATTTTAATTTCGGAACAACTCTAAACATTACAATTATTAACTACAAATTAATTTCAAACTTACCTTGTTAGGAATCGAAACCACTTCATTTGAATGCTAGTCCGGCACCTTATCCATCCGATCATTGGCTGAAATGGCCATTTTCGTTTTTTCGTTCGTTCGTTATTTATGAAAGAAAGCATTCGAGGACGTGGGTTCGCAACCATACTCGGAAAAAAAATTTGTTTCTGTTTTTGTTTTTTTATTTAGTTTTTTTTTTTTGTAAGATTTGACATTACAAAAGATCAAAATTAATTAAATTTTTATTGCTTTTTGACCAACTTTTTTTCATTAAATATTTAAAAACAAAAATACTTTTTTTAAAAAATTTTTCCATATTAAAAAACCCACTTTCGATATGCATTCGATACGAATACGAGATCTCGAATTCGCCATGGCTGACTCGTTTCGAATTCAAAACGAATTCGCAAAAATACAAATAAGCGAATCCAAGAATTTTTCGGGTAGACTCTTTTAAATGAAAATATTCGAAAAACCATGCGCGTAAATGATTGATACAAAAAACAAACGCGTAATAATAAAAAGTAAAGGACTTTTGCTAAAATCTGCTCATATACAAATGAAAGAAAAATGAAATAATATAAGTTTTTTCTTATATAAAATTTATGAAAAAAATATGTTCATTTAAATGACATATTTACTATGATAAAAATTTTGCTGGTTTCGTTATGCATTCAAAACGAGTTCGAAAAAAATACAATTTAGCGAATTCGAGAATTTTTCGGGCAACCTTTTTCATATGAAAATCTGGAAAAAAATTTGCGTAAAATTTATCAATATTAAATAAACATGATAAAATATTGTAATGAAAAAAAAAGATTCCACAAAGACTTCATTATTTTTTCCAGAAGAAAGATTCTATAAAGACTTAAAATAAAATATTATAATGAAAAAAAAAATTCCACAAAGACTTTTTTTATAAATGTGAACGAACAATTTAGCGAAACCTTTTTCATATGAAAATCTGGAAAAAAATTTGCGTAAAATTGAACAATATTAAATAAACATGATAAAATATTATAATGAAAAAAAAAGATTCCACAAAGACTTCATTATATTTTTCCAGAAGAAAGATTCTACAAAGACTTAAAATAAAATATTATAATGAAAAAAAAAAAATTCCACAAAGACTTTTTTTATAAATGTGAACGAACAATTCAATTTTTTTTAATATAAACTTTATGAAAAGAACTTGTTCAGTTAAAATAAATTTCATATTAAAATATCTGCTTCATTTTGCATTTGAAATGAATTCGAAAAAATACAAATTAGCGAATATGAGAATTTTTTGGGTAGATTTTTTCATAATTACTAACAAAGCAGATATTTTAAAATGAACATTTATTTTAAAAATTGTTTTTTTTTTACTAGCTTGCTGTTAATATGTTATGTGTGTGAATATATAATTTTTTTTTAAATTTTCTATAAAATATATATTCTTTCATTAATTTTCATTAAATTTGGTGAAAGAAAAATTTGTTGTATTGCATATTTTGTTTCAGGTTTTGTTTTTTTATCAATACTTAACACTCATAATTTTTCACAATTTTCCTGTGCAAATCATGTGCAAAAGTTACCCAAATAATTTTCCGAATTACCCGTTACCCAAATATGATAATTCTCTAAATTACATTTTCTCGAATTCGTTTCGAATGCATAACGGGCAGACTTTTCAATAAGAAATTTTTTTTGTAAAAAGTATTTTTTCCAAACAAGCTATTTTTAATACGTTATTTGCGTTGTTATTTAAAAAAAATGTTCAGCTCTTTTCATTTATTTTTGTATAAAAAATTCGGTGAATTGTTTTGTATATTGTTATTTCATGTTTATTGTTTATATCAATAATTTTCATCTATAATTTTATATGCATATGCAAAAGTCTACCCAAAAATTTCTCGGATTCGTTTATTTTCATTTTCTCGAATTCGCATCGAATTCGAAACGTGTTTGCGTTGGCTACTCCGAGATTTTTTATTCGTTTCGAATTCGAAACGAATCTGACTAAGTTTTGGTGTTTAATGGGAACATACATATGTTTGAATTTATGCATATGTGTGATGCTTAAATTTATTGGTCTAATTTGATGTGTGTAACACGCGTTGAGCTTTAGTTGCTGGGTGGTGTGTTTAACTAGCTTTTACTTTGTTATTGCTTGTTTTTGTTTTTTTTTTAATTTGCGTGCGTGCGCATTAGTTGCCAGAGTAGTAAATTTTACCCAAAATACGTAAAGTTTTATTTTTTGTGAAAATGTGAAATTTTTTTCATTTTGATAATATTTTTAGGCTTAATGATTTTTTTTATAAAAATTTTTTTTTTTTTTATGTAAACAAAACGATAATTTTATTTTAGGTGCAAATATTTAAACTTTTCTATGATTCAAGACTTAACTATAAAATTTATAAAAAAATTATCTATGTTATGCTTGAATTTTTTGAACAGTTAGTGTCATTTCGCTTTTGTTTTAAAGAAACCACGTATGAAAAAACGTTAAATGTCGTTAAAAGATTATGTATTTCATAAGGAATTACAGCAGAACAAAGCAGTATATTTATAGAATTCTGAATTTTTTAACTGTTATAATCATTATTTGAAAAAAAATTTATGCTTATTTGGAAAAGTTCAAATGGTAAGAAAAATTCAAAATATTACTTTTGTTACCACTTTAAAAATGGGTTCAATTGCAACAATCTTCCAATCGCCTAGAAAAATCCGGGTAGGAAGTGATACATGAGCGTAGCCAGGATTTTGTTTTTGTTCAGGGGAGGATAAATAATTTTTTTCATGTGGTTTATAAACAAATAAAAAATGTATCAGCTGTAAAATTGTAATAAAAAATTATTTTAGCTTTAATAAATATTTATAATTTCTATGCTTTTAAATTTCTGAATTTAGTGTGTGCGAATTGAACTAAATTGCTACCTAAACGAAATTGTGTCGATAAAGCAGTGTTTCCTAAATTAATTTAGGAAAAATTTGAGCTTCCTAAATGCTTGCTAAATTAATGACATTTCTTAAGAGAAGAGAATAATGGCATTTCTTAACCTTTAACCAATTTGTAATAAGCCTTAATTAACCTGTATAAACCTTAACTGCTTTATCCTAATTTAGTTTAGGTAGCAATTTAGTTCAATTCGAATACACCCTTAATACTAAAATTTTTATTTTTCGTATGTTCAGGGGGAGGGGAAACTGCCACCCACTGCCCTACCCTCGCTACGCCCATGAAGTCATATATTGAAAATTCCTTTATTTGGATGCACTACAGAAGAAGCACAGTTCTTGATAAAATGACATAAATACTAGTATCTGTTTGAGCCAATTGTTCAAGTTTTAAAATGCCATTTCAAACGTAATCATTAGATAAACAAAGAGAACTGAAGTCAAGAGATGACTGATTGTGAGTATTATGCACTAATCATAATTGAGCATAGAGATATGAATCAATGAGAGAATTAGATTTAATGAAACCAGCAAACAGGTTCGCAGCTTCCGAGGGATAATTTTTAGATTGGTAATTGAGGAAGACGGTAAACAGGGTTGTCAATATTCCAAGCGCTTATCTGGCAATACTGTAACTTTCCGCAGTAATGCCAAATCGACTAATGACATACTGCGTTTGAAGCGTCATTCTAAGCAAATGTTTACAATGGAACAGTACACGCCACGCAAACGCTTTAAAATTGTTGAAATTTACATTCAACAAAACAAGTCAATAGTGAAAACTCAACGTGCTTTCAAAAAAATAAATAAAGTGAAAAGTGCGCCTTCCAAGAAAACAATTTATCGTTTGTATGAAACTGAAAATCCACAAGAGATTCAAGAGGTACCTCTTCACGATGCAAAAGTCACTGTTTGGTGCGGCGTTTGTGCTAAAATGCTCATTGGGCCGTTCTTTTTCGAAGATGATAATGGCCACAGAGTTACTGTCAATCAGGAGCGTTATCGCGATATGATAAACAATTTTTTCATGCCAATCGTTCGTCGAAAGCCTATCAGGCACTACTGGTCTCAATAAGACGGCGCGCCACCACACACAAGCCGCACTACAATCGATTTTTTGAAATGGGCGCTTCGAATATGGACAACCCTGTATTTAGGTATACAGATGTACATTTTTTTGCCTTAAGGAAACTTGTGTCCATTTTTGTAAAAAATGAAGGTGTGTCTTAAGAGAAGATAATGAAATACCGGTTAAAGATATTGATTTAAGAATTGTTGTATACTTTTAAGAAAGTATTTAGTTTTTGATGTCGTTTCTTCGTAATAATTTAATCCTTGATGCACCACAAAAAGGCATATTTTAGAAGGCAGGATTCCTCGGATTTGGAAATTCTGAAAAAAATTAATCCGGTTTAAGTATATTCTTAAGGTTAGGGATTGACATTGAGTTTTTTGAAAATTTCGATTTATAAAAAAGTAGTGCCCCTCGGAAGTCAAAATTTAAAAAACCTTATAATTTTAGGGTAAAAGTAGGTGTGTACGATTTTGCAGACTTTAAAAATAACATGATGTCAATTCCGAAAAAATAAGGCTCACAAAAAATTGCAAGTCAATCGGCCATATAGTTTTCGATTAATTTTGGCCGCCGTTTTTTTTTCTTGATGCCTCAAGAATTTTATTATTACGAAGAAATTACGTCACAAAACAAAAACAACAACAAAATATTTTTTATTTTTTAAGCTAAATACTTTTTTTTTAAAATATACAATAATTTTTAAATCAATATGTTTAGCCGTTATTTTGTAATCATAAATTTTTTCACAAAAAAATGGATATAGGGGATGGATGGATTCAGAAGATTTAAATAAGACACAAAAAAGGCAAAATTATTTGATTCATAACACTGTACAACAATTTAAAAAAAAAGCCCCTTTCGTTTTCATTTCATGACTTTTTTTATGTTTTCAAGGTCGCTGAAACCGAATATGAATATCAGTTTTTTCGAATCACGTAAGGTTCTCCCTGAAGGCGGGACCAGGTTATACTGTAAGCCCCTAAATTAATGAAATAAATATTTCCACTTTTGGGGATGGCAGGAGAGGGACAAAATGTTTGACCTACCTCCATTATTTTTCCAAGAGGAACATTTTTTCCTTAGAACCTATCCCCTTCGACCTCTAATGAGGGGGACTCCCATACAATGCACTCTAACCCCCTTCAGTTAATTAAATCGATATTTACCCTTTTAAAGGGAAGGGAAGGAGAGGGCTAATATGTAGATCCGATGCCAATTACTTTTCAAAGAGGAACATTTTTTTCCTTGAGGCTTATTCCCTCCGACTCCTCCTTAGGGGGGCTCCCATGCAATGTACTCTACTGTTAATGAAATCAATATTTTCCCCCTAGAGATGGGTAGGAGAGGATTATTATGTACGACCGACCTCCAGTACTTTTTCAAGTGTAACATTTTTCCCTTGGGATCTATCTCCCTCCTTAGGAGGGCTCCCATACAATGCATACTACTGTTAATAAAATCAATATATCTCCTCTTGGAAAAGGTAGGAGGAGGTTTAATATGTACGACCGACCTCCTTTACTTTTGCAAGTGTAACATTATTCCTTTTGAAACCTATCTTTTCCAACCATCATACTAACCCCCATTGATAAAAGAAGGACTAACTTTTTCAAATATAACGAAAACTATAACGTCTTTGCGATCAGTGCATTGTATGGAAGTCCCTCTAAGGAGTGGTCGGAGAGGTCAGAGGGGATAGGTCCCAAGGGAAAAAATGTTACAGTTGAAAACATACAGGGGTTCGGTTCTACATATCAATTCTCTCCTACCCATCTCAAGATTTCAAGAAAATTGAATTCGTTCATAAAATGCAGATATTTCAATTTATGGACTGAATTACTTGTGGCTTTATATTTTTTAAAAAATGTAATGCTCGAACTATTAAGCATTGTTAAACCCTTAATATATCAAGGAACTTTATATACGATTTTTTGGAGTTGTGGAATATTAACACAATAATTAATAATTAGCACATTTGGTAAAATTAAAAAATTGTAGGTTGTGGCAATCATGTGTGTGCGTTTTTGAATATGAGCAGATTGTTTGTCATAATCATAAATAATAGTCTGCCCAACTTTTTTGCTAATTAAGTGCTACATAAGGCAAACACATAAATTCCAACATTTTTACTTATACACATACACACTGTTTAGATGCAATCATTACGTGTACTCTTAATTGAGATCGCCCTTATTTATTTTACCTTTACTAATTATTATTATTATTCTAGGCGGCACGTTTGCTTTTATTTTCATTGCTTCGCCCATTGATGTCAGTATTGACCATTATATCGTTATTTTATGCTGGCACAAAATTGCTGTCGTTTAGCAATTATACACATGCCTACACACACACACACACGTTCTCAACCGACCTGATGTTTTAATACAACTTCTATTCAGTGTCGCCGAAAAATCGACGTTTTGTGTAATGTTTTATAAAAAAAAAAAATAATTTAAGATAAGATCAAGCTATTAAGACCTTTCGCAAGAGTAGGAAGTAGCTCGTAAATAATAATTATAATCAAGCTAACCATTAAAAAATTCCTAGGCCAACACCAAATTTGTAACCGATCATTTATATTAACGGCTTCTGTTATTTAGAGATAATGAAGGCATTTCATTGAATTTTATTGCTTAGGTTGACAAAACTATTGAAGATGCGACAATATATTGAAGTCACTTTTATTTTATAAGAAAAGCTCTGAAACAGGGAAAAGATAACAAATAGTGTGGCTTTAATCTAGTGTAACGAAACTGCTTGAATAAGTTGGGCAAAGAACGCTCTTCTGTTCTTTCCAACACCATTGAAATGTACTCAATAGAAAAGCTACCAAACACGAAACAACTTTTTGAAATTTAAGCAGTTTCATTGAACTAGATTTGTTCCAGAAATTATACACGGAAGAAACTAAGGCAGGGTATCCGATGTTGGGCGAGCTGAGAGTTGCAATACATTGAAGTTGAAATTCAAGCTTGTAGGTTTGATTTAAATGCTTTTAGAACTGTCAGCCTTCTGACGACTTTAAGCATTTTCCACCCATGTTTGTGTTGTGGTACAAAAATCATTTAATTTTGAAATAACCACTTGCTTGAGGTTGTGAAATTTCTAATTTCATTAACTTTGTTTATTTCATATCCTATTAAAAACCTATAAACAAAGTTGATTTGAATATTTTTATGTTCTAAAGCTGAGGAGTAACTCATAAAAATAAACAGTATTTTCACTCTATGGTGTTTTGTTGGGGTACAGAAAGATCTTTGTGTCTGTACTTTGTGGACAAAAAAAAATATATATTCCCTTCAAATAAGTTTTCAAGATGTTTTTGTTAGAAGAATTGCTGCAGCAGGAAGCAAATGGAAGTAAAAAGTAAAAAAAAAAAAATCAGCTTAAGAGGCTACGGGTTGATTTTACGCAATTTTTACAGGGTCACGTCGAAAAAAGTTCAAATTAAAACTGCATATTAACATATAAATATCATTTATATGAAAGAACAGAATATTCTCTATTTCTATATATATAAAATGGGATGTATGTATGTATGTATGTGGGTATGCGGGTATTTGGATATGTGGGTATGTATGTATATCACGTATGTACTCTAAAACCGCCGAACCGATCTTTATGAAATTTTTATCGATACTGTAGCAACATTCTGATAGTGTTTCTGTGAAGTTTGGTGTTGATTGGATAAGGGGGCGTGGTACCTCCCATACAACCCAAATTGGCTCTATTGCCTACCAAACCAAAAAAAATGCTATATATCAAACGGTTTTAATCGTATAAAAACAAAATTTGTTAATTTTGGTCAGAAGGTTACTATCGGTGACTGTACAAAAAATGGACGTGGTCACACTATATCTTCGCCCAGCTTTCAGAAATCATTTTAGTGCCTGAGATGTTCAAGTTTTGATAGTGAATCCTGGTATGCAGGTGCTACAGGTCCAAGTGGCAGTCACTATGTAAATATAAATGTTGTCACGCCTACTTTTACTGCCCACAAATCAGTAAAAATTCTTTATATCAGACGTCTTTTACAATAAAAGACTAAGGTTTGGTAATTTAGTTTATATGGTTACTGTCGGCAACTGCTAAAAATGGGTGTGGTCGCACCACGTTTCTTCGCATACTTTTCCGAAATCACGCTTATTCCTGAGTTGTACATGTTTAAATAGTAACACTTGATATGCAGGTGCTCTAAGTGGCAGGCAATATACATATATGTATAAAATTTGCCACGGCCACTTGTACCACCCACAAATAAAAAAAAAACGAAACGAAATGGCCAGTTTCAGCCCTTGAAAGGACCGATCTTCTTTTGGTCAATTGTGTTGTACGTGTTGTGAAATGTTTGAACACACATGGTCGAGAACTGGACCTACAAGTGTTATGCCGACTCCGAATGGCTTATGTTCTCAAGAAGCTTTTCATGCCAGTTTTTACTCTCTGAGGTTAGCCATTGTTTGCAGAGAGATGACGGCCGAACAGAAAAATTAATTCAATTGAAAAAACTTCTTTGATAGATGGAATTCGAACCTGGGTTCTATGGCATGCAAGCCACGCACCTCAACCAGTATGCCACGGAATGGTTTGAAATATGCTCTAAAAATCGAGCTTTTTGTAAAAACATTTACTAGTGTGGTAGTTAAAAATAACAAACGGTCAAAAATAATAGTAATGAAAAAGTTCTTCCAATCTGCACCAAAAAATTTTCAATTTTTGCAGTCGGACCAGAGGTAAGGCGGATTTTCATTAATTTTTAATTTTTCTTATATTATATTCACTAAAATTCATATTAAATTTTTTTTTTTTTTGTTTTGCCATATTACTTTTAGTTCTTTTTATTATCTATTGATGATAAAATATTGTGATAAAATTGAATGAAATAAAAAAAAATGAAATTACAAAAAAATTTTAACATTTTTTACATTTTACAATTTATTTGACTAAAAGTAGTATGGGAAGAAATCAATTTGTATTTTAGTGAAAATAATATGAAAAGTAAAAACAATCCATAAAAATCCGCATTATCTTTGGTCCAACGGAAAAATTTAAGTTTTTTTGATGCAAAAGAACTTTTTCATTACTCTTATTTCTGACCGTTAGTTTGTTTCTTTTTTTAGACTACCATACCAGCCAATATTTTTAGTCGAAATATTTTAGTGATCATCATAACCACATCATAAGCCATGCATTATTTTGAAGAATCGGACTGAACAACTTTATTTTTTTTCTAAGGAGCGTGAGGCGACTTAATGTATATACGTATGTGGGTATATGTGTACATCACGTAAAGACTTCGAAACCGCTAAGCCAATTTTTATACCAAAGCCTTGAGAGTGTTCCTGTGAAGTCTGGTGCCGATCGTAAAAGGCACTTTAAATACATCTAATATTTTCGATATCGAACAGTTTTGGAATTGTAGGTCGCACAGCCTCGGAATTCAGTAGTCGATCTCAATTTACACATGCCGTTCCACTGGTAACATTTGAAAGGCGTTGGACGAGGGGCGTGGTACTTTTTCAGCACCCCAAATTTTCGGTATAGCTTTCAAAATAAGACACACATCAATGAAACTCGGTACGAACTTACTATAAAAGCATGGCTCCACTAAAGCTACGCCCTCTTTTAGGGGATAAGCGCTGAGCGCAGCGAAGCGCACCGGGTATAAGCTAGTTTATTTATAGAATTCTAGAACGGCTTCAACACTCTTTATAAAACGTCAAAAGATGCATTAGATGTCTGCTATCATCATTTACTAAGTCGTAAGGAATGCAAAAAACTGGTATTTTTTTAAGAAAATTTTGAAAATTTTTTGTTTTGTTTTTGAATTTATTAAAGTTTACTTGAAATATACGTTTTGCCTTCTTAACTAAATTTAAGTAGAAAAAGTAGGTACTTTTAAACTCAAGTAAATTCAAATTAATCGTAAAATACACAACACATAGACAGACTTTTATCGATATTTTTAAATTTTAAGTTTCATAGTGGTGCCAAATCCAAAAAAAGCCCGCCATGACATAAAAAAGCAGAGGGATTTATGTGCTTGCTGATTATAAATCTGGTGTTTAAAAATAATAATACAAAATTCAGTTAACTTATAACAATAAGTAACATTGTTACTTACACAAAAAGTAACAATACAAAACATTGTTTTGTTAAGGGGTCTTCTCATTGAGCAACTTTTTTTTTTCAACTTTTTTTTTGCATTTATTTATAGCTTGGGTAGTTGTGAATATGCCCCTAAAAGGATTTTTAGAAATTCGAAATACTTTAGAAGATACAGCCTTTTTTGTGAAGCAAGGTCTGATGGACAAGAAGGTGATGGAGGTAATAAAACCAGCTTACGAAGCGCTGTCGGCAGATAATTTGCTTGAAAGATGCCTTGGATCTGAAACTCAGAATTCCAATGAGTCCTACAATTCTGTTCTTTGGTCACTTTCGCCCAAACACATCAACTCAGGCGCACGCACCATCGAAGTGGCCAATTTCATTGCAACGTGCCTCTTCAACGACGGTTTTATACCCATACTTAAAATGATGGGTTTGATGGGTATTGCGATGGGCAAAAACGCATACGAATACGCACTATATCGCAATGAAGACAGATTGAACCGATCAGAGACTCGAGCTGCGGCATCATCAAAAGCTGGCAGAACGGCTCGCAGAGCAGAGAGGGCAGCAGAAAGCAGTTTCTACGAAAAAGAGGAAGGTGGTCTGTTTGGAGCTGGCATCGCCGACTAATATTTGTAAGTAAAAATTGTCAGCTCTTTAAAACTGCATTTAAACATTTTTGATTTTTTTTTTTTTTTCCCAAAAAAATTACTTCAAACTTTAAACGCGTTTATCTCGAACCCACGTTTTTCGAACTGGCGGCCATGATATCTCCAGTTCAACTGAACCGATTTTCATGAAACAAAGTGGAATCGACGCAGAATTGTCACCATTCTCGGGTAAACCTCGACCATAATTTTAAAAAATTGTTTACTATTTTTTTTTACACTAAACTACAAATAAAAACCCGAAATTGAAATTTTTTTTTTGAATGGCCGCCATTTTGTCAAAAAAAATCACAAAATTAAGCTTGAGGTTCACCCGAGAATTACATCTATACTGATTATAACCCCGTTTTTTTTTCATTTCAGACGCTCCGGAGACCCGGAATCGTGGCCGCCGTGACGACACCTTTTTTTTTCACCACCAACTTTGAAGTCTCATTACTTTTTGAACAGCCCACGTATCGAGGCAAAAAAAAATTTTTTATTTACTTTGAACCTTTTGTAATACAATAAATAAAAAAAGTTTTCAATTATTCTTTGCGTTTTCAAATAAGAATTTTTTTAAAAAGGGTCCAAAAAACGGGGTTTGAATGAGAAGACCGCCTTAAGTAGTGAGTACAAAAGAAATTACATTTAACAAAGACGGCAAGGTATACAAAAATTTAGTGATCCATGTTATTGATCATATATTGATAAAAAAAAAAAATCACATAACTGATTGCATATTTGGGTAGCCCTACTTAATGTCCATTCTTAATGTCCATTATGGTTCAAAAGTTAGTAAAATATGCTATGTGCAAGGCATATAAAAAATGTTCTTAGAAAAACAGTTGTGTGATAATTTCCACATAACGTTTTTTTTTGTTTTTTTGTATGAGGCATTGTGCCGAAACTTAGCATATTTTGTAGAAAAAAATTAGTTATGTAAATTAGATACCCTTAGTTTAATTGTAGTGTGACAAATTTAAAATTTTTAAGCCCCAACGCGTACTGCGTAAGGGGTATATTAACTTTGTCATTCCGGTTGTAACGCCAATAAGGAGGCGTGCAGGTATAGAAAAGTATATAAATTTTTGATTCGCATCACCTCCTGAGTCGATTTCAGTGTGTCCGTCTGTCGACACGATCACAGCCGTAATTTTAAAGCTATCGTAATAAAATTCAAAATATAAGCTTCTTTTTAAAAAAGGAAGATCAAGTTCGAGAATGAGCCAAATCGGATGAAAACCACGCCTACCTCCCATACAGAGTGACTTTATTTTAACCGTAAAATCTCTTCAGAATCCACAAACATCAATGAAATGCCTTGAAATTTTGCATATAAGCTTCAGTCTTCAATATAAATCCTGACAATGATATTTGGCCAAATCGGATGAAAACCACGCCTACCTCCCACACAAAGTGGCTTTATTGAAAACGTTAAATCGCTTAAAAATCTGCAAAAATTACAGAAATGTCTTGAAATTTTGCATACAAACTTTGATATTTAACATAAGCCACTCTTTGATATTTGGCAAAATCGGATGAAAACCACGCCTACCTTCAATACCAAGAGACTTCATCAAAATTGAAAAACTTTCGAAAATATACATAGCTGAAGGCATCGTGTGATGATATTTGGCCAAAACGGATGAAAACCACTCCTACCTCCCAAGCAAAGTGACATCATAAAAATTTAAAAACTTTCGTAAATATATAAAACTGAATGACATCGTGTCTATATGTACCCAAGTTCCGCCCACGTCGTTTATCCAACCCATACATATATTATTCGGTAAAATGTGGAGTCCTTATACTAGAAAAGTGGGTGTGGCATTTTACTTTGTTTACAAATTACTCTATATGGCAGCTAAGGGTAAAATTAAATTAAGCGTATGACACACATATTTTTGCAGATTAAACATACAATTTTTATAGACGTCTACAGACTTCGGATATACTTCAGTACGGCCGCGGGGTTATTTTAGCTTCGGTACTCTGCCAAAGTTCCATTCCTTACTAGTTGTTATGTAAATTAAAGCTTGACCGCTGTTGTACCTATTCAGTATACATTTTCTTGTGCTAATATTTGAAGTTCATTTATAACTCAGGTAAAACATTGCCTATTTAATTTCAAGTGTAATTGTTATAATAGTTCTTAGTATTAACATTAATAGCTCCAATATGCCCATGACTGCAAAATCTGTAAATACAATTTTAAATTAAGAAACAGGTATGCTAGTGTCAAGTGATAGTTGCAGCTATTTAAATGATGAAGCAGATTCTTGTTTGTTCTTCTTCAAAAATCTTCATCTCTTAATAGTTCAATAACAGCAAACTGCTGAAACCAAGATCGACTGTAAAAATAGAAGAACAACAACTAACCTCAACATGCCCTTGAGTAGTAAAAAGCTTTGATATATCTTCGGAAAAATAAGAGCTTACTTTTCCCCAAATAAGTATGCATCTAAAATAAGAAGAACTTTAAGCTACTTCATATCATTTTTAAAAATGCATGTATTTCAAAGTAATTTACTCATAACATTGACGAAACAAATAAATAAAAAACAGCTTTGTGGATCACTGCGATCATGCAATGCTAGTGATGAGTTGGTGTAGCGGCCAACAAAATAGTCTGTCTAGTCTGCTGTGTGATTACTACTCTATATAAGGGTATTGTTGTTCTTGTTGGTTGTTTTCTTCAGAAAGCAACATAAACCTTGAGCTCGAAAATATTACTCTTAATTAATAATTAAAACATTATTAGAGTTATAAAACCACATAACATAAAAAATGATATTATTTTAATATACTTTGATAAGAAATAAGAGTATAAGACCAGAACCAGGGACCTCTAGATGACAGTCAAGGGCGCTACCCCTTGACAGCGAGACAGTTGAAGAATGAAGGTATTATAATTAAATAATGAGGTAATTCTTATTGTTGATTATGCAAATAAGTTCCAGGCAAATTTTTTCAAATAATTGATTTATTAAGAATTAGCTGGAATACCCGGTGCCGCCCGGGGGGTGTGTAGCATTTGGGGCTTCTAAAAATGTGTGTAACGTGATACAACCAACATGCACAACGATCAATGGATCTAATCTCATTCATAAATTTTCTTGTCAGTAATAATATTTTTTATTTAAGAAGTAATGCTTCAGTCTTTCTAAAAAAGAACATTTTAATCAGATTGATCAAATTTTGAGATAAACCTTTTTTATCATTCAGATATCTATTTCACGGGTCAAATTGTATAATAAATATTTTAGATTTATTTTCCAAATTGTAATTTTTATTTCGACATGCATAGTCAAATTTAGAACTTTAAACCTGATATAATTTAGGCACACGGCCACTCTTCCTATGCCTATACCAAATATCAATACCATTCTGCAGATATTTACTGAGATAAAGTATGAAAATTAAAATAAAGTATGAAAAGCAAAATACATAACATAGCTCTCAAACACTTACTGTATCCTAAAACCACTATATACAAAATTTTATGCAAGTAATCCAGATATCGGCCAAGTATCACGTTTGAGGTGTTTGGTTTGTATGGGAGGTGCCCCGCTCCATTATCTCCATTATCTAATATTTCATTATTTCTTAGCCATCTTGTACACCAAACACATTTGCTACAAAAATTTGAGCTCAATCGGACAGTCATTTTCGAGTTTTAATTCTGAGTTATAAACTAAAGTACTTTTTCCACCATATGGTGAAACTGTTGCAATGCCTTTAGTAGGCGGTGTGAATGGTTTACCTCTCTACCAAATTCTCTTAAAGAAATCGATGAAGAACTTCCGGAGATGTGTGACATTTTCCACCCAAAATACAAAAATTCTATACTAAAACGCTTATTTCGGTTTTCGCGATTTTCGAAATTTTTCCACCAGTTTTCCAATTTTTCTCTCTTTTTTTAACCATCCCTAAGCAATTATCAACAAAACAAAAAGAAAAAAAATTCGAGCCAAATCCGATTTGGCAAATCGGTCGAACCATTTTTGAGTTTTAGCGGGACTAACGCACAACAATTGATTTTTATATATATAGACGAAGATATAACGAAGATTAAAAAACTCAGCTCGAAAATAAATATATATAATAAATATAAATATAAATTCATTTATGTGCCTAAAAATCGAAGAATTCATCCTCACTTCGAACTGGAGTAAGAAGTTGGATTTTTTTTTAAATATTTATCTCTGGAATTCAGAGGCAAAAATCCGTAATTTTAAACCTATCATGATGAAATTCAAAACGTAAGTTTTTTATAAAAAATATATATAAAATTGTGACATAAGCTAATTCGGATGAAAACCACGCAAAGTGGCTTTATTTTAATGGTAAAATCTCTTAAAAATCCACAAAAATTAAAGAAATTTCTACCAACTTTTGCACACATAATCATATAACATAACATAATAAACATATAACATATAAATTGAACGGACGGCAGACAGAGGGCGTGACACTTTATTTTTAGCTTAGCTCTAATTGTACCGTTTGTCTGATTTCAGCAAAATTATGCACATATATCCTTTAGTGTAATGAGCAGTATTTAGCCTACAAAACGGTTGGAATTAGACAAGTGGACATGTCAATTTAATTCTAATCGAACTCCATTCACCATTTCCAATTTCATCCAAATTTGGCATATATATTTTTAGGCATAAGGAGCAGTCTAAAGTTTATAAATGTGGACGGAATTAGACATGGGAATTAGACACATTAGCTTAAGACTAACTTCTACAGCGTTTATCTAACTTCAAACAAATTTTCAAAATATATTCTTTGGAATAATAAGCAGTGATTACGAGTAGTATAGAAAATTTAGCGGAATTAGTCAGGGGGCGTGTCATTTTTATTTTTATCGAACTCCTTCTACACCCTTTTTCTGTCTTCACACATATTCTTTTGAATTGGTGAATTGGTCGGAAATAAATAGGGGGCGTGTTCCTTTAATTTCAAACGATATTTTTTCACGCCGTAGGTATGAACTCAACCAAATTTTGCTCATGTGTATATTCTTTAACATAGAAGTTATTGATTCAGAGCAGTTGTCGGGATTAGACAGGGAGGCGTGGCACTTTAATATTAATCTCACACTTACCCCAATTTTTCGATTTCAACTAAATTTTGTACGTATATTTTTTGGTATAATGAGTAGTCTGTATTCTAGAAAATTGAGCGGTACAAAACAGAATCGTGGCACTTTAACTTTATTGAACTTCTTAAGGGTATGTCCGCATTCAAACAAATTCTACACATACACTTTTTGGAATAATGTGCAGTTTGTCACCCAGAAAATTAGGCGGGATTAGACTTTGGGTGTGACACTTTTATTTTAATCGAACTCCTTCTATAATTTTTTTTCGAATTCAACCAAATTTACACGGTTGTTCGACTTCCATCAAGCTTTATAATATTTGATAACATTCAATAACAATAGAGTTCAGCTACTACAGCTTTTTCGCACTTCCTCAGCATTAACCCATTTAAAGCCACGACCCATAAATCATTGAAAAATATCAATGTTATGGATACTAGTAACCCCAAACAAGTTAATGTTGGGACGAGTTATCCACCAGTGAATGTGTTGGGCTCAGGGACAACACAAGATATAACAACTAACCATGCATATATAAATGAAATTACACAATAGTTTTTAATCTACTTTTGAGTTGACCTTTTAACAAGTTAAAATCAAAAACGCTACAGTTGTTAACAAAGGTACTCATGTGGTTTAAAGAAGCAGTAACCATATAACTTTATAATTTTTTCTACTAAATGGTAAGTAAATTAAATTGGTAGCGTTTCTACTGCTTCTACGGCTAGTGTTGCAATTTATATGAGAAAGAAGTTCTAGAGAGTCCAATTCACCTTTCTTTCTTCGCTCACTTAAGGACTTAATTTTTAACAGTTTTAAACGATCCTCATAAGGAGGAAGATCTAATATGTCGGTTCCACTAAAGCCTCTTATAGCAAACTGAACAAAACGTTTTTGGATTATTTCTATTTGATCAACATGCATATTTGTAACTTGGGGACCTAGCTTGACTTGCATACTCTAAGTGAGGACTCACAATTGCATAATACAACGTTGGAGTTGTAATCATGCTATTAAATTCTTTCGCCGAGTGTTTTTTGAAGATGCCAAGGCATTGAAGATGCCTTTTTACAAATATAATCAATGTGAAGGCTAAACGATAGCTTAGCATCCATGCATACACCAAGATCTTTTACGGTATCTACACGACTTAAAGCAGTATCTTTTATGTTATAATAAAAAATTAAATTATGCCTTTTACGCAAAAAGGGTAATAGTTTGGCATTTATCTGGATTTAGAAACATATTATTTTTAGAACACCAATCTTCAAAAGATTTCAGATCAGACTGGAGTAGATCTAAATTGTCCTTAGAATTTACCGTTCTGTATATTTTCATATCATCTTCATAGATAAACAGATGAGAGTGTTCCATGATGTGATGTGATCATTGATTGCTAAAATAAACAGAAGTGGTCCAAGGTGGCTAACCTGAGGAACACCTGATTCAGCAATAAATTCAGAAGACAATACGTCTCGGAAACGTATTTGATAAGATCGCTCCAAAAAATACGATTGACTCCAGTTCACAAAATATTGCGGAAATCCCATTAACTTGAGTTAAAATAAAATTGTGTTGTGTGGTAACTTATCAAAAGCTTTACTAAAGTCAGTGTAAACGCAGTCGACCTGGTAACCACCGTCAATCGAATTTAAGTAGAATGTTGTAAAATCGAGAAGATTAGACGCAGTGAATCTGCCATTAACAAAACCATGCTGACGAGTTGTTATGACTTCACCACAATCATATATAATTATACATATATTATTTGGAATTATAAGTAGTCCGTAGTCTAGAAAAGTAGGCGGTATTAGGCAAGGAGGCGTGTAGCATTAATTTTAATTCTCAGTAAGCAACATACAAAATGTTGGCGAGGAAGTAGAAAAACTCTTTCACAGGTTAAAAATTCATAATTTTGCTATGTTCTTACAGCTAAAAAGTTTCAGGTGAAAAATTTGTTTTTTAAATTTCCTGGTCATAGATAGAACTATACGTGATTTTGTGGAAAAGCCACAGTATGGAAATGTAAGTTATTAAAAACAGTTCCCAGCCACACTGGGATTACTCGTTACCCCCAACGACAGCTCTCAAAATTTGAGATTAAAATTTCTGACTTACCAAAATATATAAACTTTGTTTGATATATGTGTGCTTCAAAGTTTTGATCCACTTCAACTTTTTCAACTCTTGCAAAGACGATGACCGAGCTTCTTTTGATCATTTGTTTTGTGCGTGCCGTGAAATGTTTGAACACAAATGATCGAGAATTTGACCTACAAGCCTTATGTCTACTTCGAACGGCTCGTGTTCTTAAGAAGCTTTACATGACAGTTTTTACTCTCTGAGGTTTGCCATTCAATATTATATAATTGCCATTTTAAATCATTCAATATCATTTCTTATACAATTTTACTATTCTATTGTGAACATAGCAAGCATGTTAAAAGCAAATATTTAGCTTTCTACTCCTTATCTCTTCAAAATAAAATTCCCTGTAATTAAATTTGAAGTGCACTACTTAATAAATCATGGTGTAAAGAAAATGAAAACAACATTCAATTAGCTAAGTGTGGCACGTAGTGTAAAGGCACGGGCAGTCATCAATGTTGAAACTTGCGTGACTTCATTATATTCAAATCTATGTTAATTTGTAGAACGAAAACTTTATTTAGAAATACAAGCATCTGGGGGAGCGGAGGGGGTAGTAGAAATTCGCATTCATGCCTAAACTAGTGGCAATGATTTTTTTGTAAAAAAAAATGCCGTCAGAATGTTGCATAATTTTGAAGCAAGCTCAACATGTTGTTGCAACAGGCATGCAATTGCATGACGGACAAGCATGTGAACAAACAAGCGTACAAACAAGTCTTCATCATTTAACAGCGTGAACGCGGCAACAAGGAGCTACTATGAGTGTGCATTAAAAATTATTATATATTTCAGGTGCTTAAAGATAAATGCAGCTTTTAGCTAGCTAAGGATATTATTGTTAAATTTTAAGAGCTATAAAAATATTTTTATGCCACAAATTTGGAGTTGTGTCATAAAGCTCTAAGATTGGAAATGAAAAGTTTATTGTATAGTTAAATTATAGTGGCAAAACGAGCACTTAAGAGCAGCCACAAGTTTGTGCTTGATGCTTGATATTGTGTTTTTATGAATTTAAACATTTCAGATCATAAATATGGAAAAATTTATGTTTTTTGAGAAAACAGCATTTAAGGACGCACTTAACGACAATTTGATAATGTGACTGCTGTAGAGCGAAATTAATTAACATAGAGCCTTTAACCAGGTGGTGCTTGTGGCATAGCTGTTAAGGCTCAATATAAAAGAAAATAATTTGTATTGAACAAATTTAAAATTATTTGCTTAAACCATGATTAATACAAGTCATTTTGCGATAAAGCAAAACCAACTAAGATTTTCAATTTTCTTAACTTCTTAATTAAAACCTCAAAACAACTTTATCTACAGTACATGTTCCACTAAATATTTTGCGTTTTACAAATTCTAGCTAATTTATTCTACTTTTGCACTCAAAATTGCACTGAAAATTGTGCAACGTAAAATTGTTTTAATTAGAAATGGAAATGTTGGCAACAAGAATACGTTTCCGTTTCCGTTGCGTGAACATGAAAAGGGTTTAACAACAATAACAACGTAAGCAGTGCATCAGGCAAAAAGTTTTCTCTTCTATTTCAATATTTTTTTATATTCAACTTATTGTAAAATTAATGCAGTAATATAATAATTCAATGGTGGAAAAACAACAACACAAAATGGCGCATTTCGTATTTTAATTCACGTAGTGCTTCCTGTGCTCTGACGTTTTGGCTGCAGTTTAATATGCAGCATTTCAAATTTTTGCTATAATGTGTAGTTGCGGAAAGAACTTCTGCATTCAGAATAATTTGGAAGATCTAAGATTTGATTACATGTGGAACTTAATTAAAATTTTTGCTTTCTATTAAATTCATTACATTAAAAAAATTTTAATTACAATGTTTCTAATATTATTTATTGTAAATTGAAATCTTTCTGTATGAAAAGAAACCATTTTAACTTTAATAAATTTCTCACAATGTACTCAACGAAATTGACTGAGAAATGAGCGTTGAAAGAGAAGAATCCGTTGAGTAGACGTCTGGCGTTCAAACATTAAACGCGTGTTTTCGAAATGTCATTTTCGAAATCGGTGACAAAAATTAATCGGAAGCTACTGAATCGGTTTTTTTTTTTTAATTTTGCAGGCTTAATCAGCATATATTTTAAAAAATTTTTTATTTTTTTTATAAAAAATTGCCGTTTTGTGGCAATTGATCAAAAATGATCGTTTTTTATTAAAGTGAAAATCAAACTATGTATTAAATTTGACTGTGCGCCTTTTTGTCAAAAATCCATCGATGAAATACTAGTTAATTTTGTTATTCAATTAAATCTATTGACATTTTGATCCAGTTTGCCAAAATGTTGGTCATCGCAAACGCAAAAATAAAAACTCATTTTTTTTGACGTCCAATTGTAACAAAACTTTAAAATATTTAGCAATAAAAAAATTACTGAAAGGTGTTCAATGTAAATACTTTAAGATGCTATATTGATCGTTTAAAAAAGTTGAGTAGTTTTTTTTTTAGAAATATTGTTTGAAATTTCCTTTTCTGGCGCTACAAAGGGGGGTAACCCCTTAAAAGGTAAAGTATGTTAAAATATTACAAACATTATTGTAGTGGCTTAAAATTGTTCACATAAGCTTTAATTTTTAATATTAACTCTTACTATAAATTGTGATAAAATCTAATGAAAACGACTCTTAACTCCCATACAAAGCAAAAATGCAAAAATTGAATAAAAGCTACTCCATCTTTCATACGAAGTGACTTCATCAAAATAGAAAAATCTTCATAAATATTACAAAAATGTATGTAGTGACTTGATACTATCTACATAAGCTGTAATTAAGTCTTGGCTGTCAGACCTCGCTCCTATTACATATAAGTATACTATATAAATAAACCATATGTGCGTAACTCGGGTAACCCATTAACCCTTCGGTTAGTGAGAAGGTCCCTAGGGACCTTTTTGATTTTTGTTTGCCCATAACTTTTCCTTCGATTTCCTGCGATTAAACCAGGTTTCGCAACAATACGAGCGCTCGTTCGTATTTAATATGATTTTTAACACATTTAGTACTTGTATTAGTGACAAGGTCCCTAGGGACCTTGTACTATTTTTGAAAGAACTCCATATAATTCAAATTAAATAATGTTTGGTTTTCGTTTGAATATGAACTGGATTGGTCGGCATACTAGTACACTTCGAAAACTGTGTATTTCCTTAACAATCCGTGCCATCGCTAAAACCGAAATCCGAACACTAAGTATTAGTTCCAAATATCAACTGTAAAATGACTCTCACCGACTATTTACTACGTTTCACTGCACTGCATATATCTTATTATTATAAGGAATACTATTAAGTATAACCATTTGCTGTATAGAACTTATAATTATCTATAATATATAAGGGGAACAGGGGGCGAACCTTCATATGGCAACGTGTCTGACCGCCTCAACCTGGCGAGGCCAGCATTATCCATGTCGAAATCGTCTCAAGTCGACTCAAACCTCCACATTTTGTTCCCTGGGCAACGGCAAACTGGCATCCGTCAGTTTGACGGCTAATTTGAGCGGCGGGTCGCTCCATAGTCCTTAAACATGGAATGTGCGCAGGGTTTGGGTCCCGCCACATTACTACCGCCCAATGAAAACTAAACCAGCCTCGGATAAGAACCCCAATTACGTTGACGACCACCGCAAATGAAAAACGCTCAATGATTTATGGATATGCACCTGGAATGTTCGGACCCTTTATAGGGAAAGCGCCATTATCCAACTGGCGGAAGCCCTCAAAACAATAAATGCTGACATCACCGCCATCCAGGAAATGCGATGGAAAGGGCAAGGCTGCTCTAAGCAAGCACACTGTGATATCTACTACAGCTGACATGCGGAGAGGCGCGAATTTGGATGTGGATTCGTTGTAAGCCGGAAACTACGCCACCTTGTTTCCCGGTTCACACCTGTCAACGAAAGAGTGGCCACGATCAACATCAAGGCAAAATTTTTCTCCATCAGCCTTATTTGCGCGCACGCCCCGACGGAGGAAAAGGACGAAGCCGTCAAAGACGCTTTCTACGCTAGTCTTGAGGACGTATACGATCACCTTCTGGTCCACGACATGAAAATAGTCCTCGGCGATTTTAATGCGAAAGTCGGAAGGGGAGGCATATTTGGCCCCACTGTCGGTCAGTTCAGTCTTCATGAGACCTCCACGAACAACGATCTAAGACTGATCGACTTCGCCGCGGCACGAAACATGGTAGTTAGTAGCACCAGATTTACGCACTTCGACATCCACAAGGCCACCTGGCTGTCCCCGGATCTAAAAACGCGAAACCAAATTGATCATGTTGTATTCGACGGAAGGCATGCCTCTAGTGTTCTAGATGTGCGTACATTTCGGGGGGTCAACATTGACTCCGACCACTATCTTGTTGCAGCCAAGATCCGCATGCGATTATGCAATGCGAAGAACATACGCACAGGAATGCAACGAAAGCTAGATGTCGCTAAGCTGCAATTACAACGGACTGCCGAAGCCTACTCCGCTCAACTCTCGGTTAAGCTCAACCAACCAACCTCTGGACCCGACGACGCCGGCGGACTTTGGGCGCATATATCCCACTCCATGCGTGCTGCCGCTGAAGAAGTCGTTGGTTTCCGGCGCCTTCAACCTCGGAACCAATGGTATGATCAGGAGTGTCGCATCGCGACTGCAGTAAAAACGCCGCATATAGAAAAACGCTGCAGTCAGCTGCAACGCGAGCCGTGCGAGAAAACTACCGCGAAAAGAGGAAGGAAGAGAGGCGCTTTTTCAGACGCAAGAAAAGAGAGCAGGAAAAGCGTGAGCGTGAGGAACTAGAGGTTTACCAGGGCAAGAAGGATGCACGAAAATTCTATCAACAGGTTAAGCGTCTAACCCAAGGTTTCAAGCCCGGAGCATCCACTTGTAGAGACGAAAATGGAGATCTGAATACGGATACGCAGTGTGTGCTGAGATTGTGGAGACGGCACTTCTCCAATTTACTTACTGGCGACGATTCCACCAATGCCGCCCATGGAGAGCGCAGTTCAGAGCTACCAATCAACAATGACCTAGCCATGAAGAGGTTCAAGTTGGGCATGCATCAGCTCATCAGCAAAATATGGCTAGAAGAAAGCATGCCCGACGATTGGAACCTCTGCGTACTGTGCCCTATACTTAAGAAAGGAGACCCAACAATCTGCGCAAGTTATAGAGGTATAAGTCTTATTTCCATCGCATATAAGGTTCTCTCAAGCGTACTGTGTGAAAGATTAAAGCCGATTGCAAAAACACTGATTGAACCTTATCAGTGTGGCTTTCGACCTGGAAAGTCCACCATACACCACATTTTCACGCTACGACAAGTCCTGGAGAAACCCACGAAAATCAAATTGACACTCACCATCTCTTTGTCGATTTTAAAGCAGCGTTCGATAGCCCGAGAAGGGATTGCCTATTCGCAACAATGTCTGAGTTCGGTATACCTGCAAAGTTGATTGGTCTTTGCAGAATGACGTTGAGCAACACACGCAGCTCCGTCAAGGTAGGAAATGACCTCTCCGAAACCTTCAATACCGAAAGAGGTTTCAGGCAAGGCGATCCACTGTCTTGCGATCTCTTTAACATCATCATGGAGAGGATCGTACGAAAGGCCGGTGTGCATCGTAATGGCACCATTTTCTACAAAGGCGTCCAGCTCCTTGCGTACGCTGATGATATTGATATTGTCGGCAGAACCAAGAGAGATGTTACCGCTGCTTTCGCCGCTATCGAAAAGAAATCAGCCAAAGTGGGTTTGACGATAAATGAGGGCAAAACAAAATATATGCTGTCTACAAACAAGGGAGCTCGGCGTTTAGACTCCCACGTTTCATCCGGCAGTTATAACTTTGAAGTAGTCAAGGAGTTCGTTTACCTTGGCACCGCCATTAATACCAAAAACGAAATCAGCCTGGAGATAAAGCGAAGAACAATAATTGCTAATAGGTGCTACTACGGGCTCAGTAAGCAACTAAGTTCCAGAGCCCTCTCGCGATCGACAAAACTAACACTCTACAAGACGCTCGTTCTGCCTGTGCTGCTTTATGGCGCTGAGGCATGGGTAGTTTCGCAAACTGACGCAGCCGCTCTGGGGGTGTTCGAGAGAAAAGTTCTTCGCAAAATCTTCGGCCCTGTTCGAGTCGGCGATGACTATCGCATCCGAATGAACCACGAGCTGTATGATCTCTACGATGACATTGACGTAGTTCGGCGTCATGTCTATCGTATGGACGACGAACCTCCAGCGAAAAAGGTGCTCGAGGCGAGGGTCGCTGGTCAACGACGACGAGGGAGACCATGCCTCCGATGGATGGACCAGGCTAAGGAAGCCCTTACCGCACTTGGTGTATCCGATTGGAGAAGGCGCGCGCAAAGCAGAGGCGCCTGGCGAGAGCTGATGAGGTCGGCCGAGACCCGGACACGTGTTGTTACGACCACCTATGTAAGTAAGTAAGCATAGTCAGGCTTTTGTTCTAAACTGCCACAATAGTCAAAATCAATGCAAATAATTATTGTCACTTGGCAAACTGAGTCTCCACTCAGGGTAGTTTTGAGTTTTTTGACAGTTATGGTGGTCGGCCCTCAGCCGTGCATCTTCTCTTATTTAACCATTGCTAGTTTAGAGTCTCAGAGAGTCAAAAATATCTCTTTTTCTAAATTGGTCAGCATGTTTTCTCTCATGGAGTGAAAAACTCTCTTTTCCTCGCTAGTTCACCATATCTTCTCGCAGAAAGTCATTTAAAGTCTATAAGAATTGTCATATTAAACTACAATAACTGTAGGAAATCTGTTACCAGCAATAATTGCAGGAAGTCTGTTGCAAGTTTTTTAGAGTGTATACATAAAACTGGAGTAAATAAAAAAATAATTATTCGAACTTACTCATGGATTCTTATCATTCTCGTAGATTTATTACGCTAAATAGATTTTCCGTGTTCTATAAAGTATTTTTTATTGAATACATTTGCATTAAAGTATTTTTTTTTAATGCATTATTGTTATAAATTCTGAAAACTTTTTTTCCGGAAATTAATCGAAATAGAACCGTGCATGACACGCCAAAATTTCCAGGTATTTACAAACATTTCAATTGATGAAAGAAATCGTCGCTGATTGCGATGTGCCCAACAAATAGCAACAACAATATGGAACACACGTTACCATAACTTCGAAAACATTACGTGACAGGCATTCACAAATAGCTTAATTTAATGCTATATTTAATCCAGATGGTGCTCAAATTTTTATTTTTTTATTTTCTTCCATATTTGTCAGTTGCTACGTGTGTAGGATGTTTTCATAACCAGACAAGCAGAGATATCCGTTCCACATCAAACAAAACAATTAAAAGTTATTTCACTTAAAAGAGAAATAAAAAAAAAAAATAAAAAATTATACCCTGACTAAGCTTAGCCTTTATTTTGGCTTGTATGATGGAAAATATCTAACAAAAGTTAAGCTTTAGAAAAATAACAGAATTTATTTTGATGAAATTTAACTATTTATCATGTCAACAAAAACTTTCAAACCATTGCTTTATTTTATATTGCTGCACAGCGTGAATAAATCTGCTTAACATTCTTCAGCAGTATTTATATGCAGTCTATCGCATTACCAACAAAAAGTTTGCTTGCAATTCGTGCTGCACATTTTTCTGAGCTTTGTAGATCTTAGTTTGTTTTATTTTTTTTTTTTGCTTATTTTGCTGCATAAGATACTTTTGAAGCGTAGAAGTCGCTCTATGGCTTCCGTTTCCCTCATTTATTTCATTTCCTTTCTTATCTCTTTTGTTATTTTTGTATTGACTGGCGCACAGTGCTATGTCAGTTGACAAAAAACAAAAATACTCTTAGTAAATAACGCCGAATCAAACAATATTGTTCTCAATTTAAAAGTAAAAGTCTAAAGAAGAAGGAACTGCAACTTATTTAATGTAGAAATTTTAATTTGAAATAATCAAAAGTAAATCAAGCGCTCATACATGCCGTGTCACATAATATCCCGAACTGGCTCTAGAAAACATTATTTAAACGAGATTTCTGTTTAATTTTCGGAATTTTTATTCAAATAATTCTACTCCCGATTAATTCACTTGTGAATTCTTTGAATACATTCAATTCAAAGAAATGGTGTTTTAATAATTCCGAGACACATCTCGTTAATATCTTCTCACTTGGTTTTTATCAACGCCATTAGATTGTGGAATGCTCTACCACGAAGACTTCGGGAAATCACTGGTAGTGGTTCTCTTAAACAATCTATTTTATCATTTTGAAGCGAAAGTTTTAAAGCCTCGTTCTGTGATTTGCTTGAGTGAAATCTCACAAAGAACGCTTTTCTTTTTTCGGCACCGTTTTCCTTAGAACTGATGTTTCTTTTTTGCTTCAACAAAAAAATGTGATGTTAAGTATTAAAAATATTTCTTGACCCACCGTGGGACTCGATCTCGTAACTCATTGATTAACAGTTCTATATACTACCCAGCCATTCAAACACTGTCGTAATACAGATTTAATATTAAGTACAATTGAAGCTATGTTGCGGCAGATCACAATAATATATCAATGAGTGTTTGGACAGCGGATAAATAACTTGCTAAAAGAATCATAATCAGTGTTGTCAGTTTGCCACAATTGTGGTAAATCTACGACTTTCTTGGTTTCTACCACTCTTACAATCCACTATTTGCATTATTCCAAAATCTGTAACCTTTCATATCAGATTTAATTTAACGGTCTTTATATAAAAAGTACTGTATAGTAATTCAAAAGTTAGAATAGATTAGATGCCAGGTGCTATTTTAGGTACATAATATGAGGATTATTTGCTTTAAAACTACTTTAGCGTTTAAAAATGACTTTATGGTATACTTTTTATGATTTTTTTTTTTGCTGTTGGAGTTGAGTCCAATTTTTTCGTAAGAAGAAAAGAATATTCGAACTTTTTTTTTTTTAATCTACCGCTATTTTAGACTCAATCTACTACAATTTAAAATTTTTAACTAACAACACTGGTCATCATCCTCTATCTATTAACAATTCATTCAATAATTCCGTAGGATAAGTAAGAAAAAAACAAAATTTTAATAAAACTCGATTATATTATTCTACATATTTGCCTTCGAGAGCGATACAACTAGTACAACTTTTCTAGTACAACAAATTGCGATACAACAATTTTTCAACTTTTCGATACCACTTTTATAGTACGATTTCTCTTTCTCGTCAAAATAGGCCTCAGTTTCAGCGATTACTTCATCATTGGACTTGAATTTCTTTAAAGCAAACATTCTCTTGAGATTTGAAAACAGGGCCCCCAGGCGCTGGGGGCTAAATCTGGAGAATACGGTGGGTGGGCAAACAATTCGAAGTCCAATTCATTAAATTTTGCCTTCGTTTTCATCAATTTGTGACACTGCGCATTGTCTTGGTGAAACAACACATTTTTCTTTTGCAAATGTGGCCTTTTCTTGGCGATTTCAGCCTTCAATTGATCCAAAAGTGCACAGTAATAGTTGCTGTTGATGGTTGTTTCTTTTTGAAGATAGTCGATGAATATTATTCCTTTCACATCCCAAAATACAGACGCCTTCACCTTACAAGGTGACTGTTGGGTCTTTGATCGCTTTGGATTCGGTTCGTCGACTGCTGTTCACTCAGCTGATTGTCTTTGGATTCTGGTGTGTAATAGTGAAGCCATGTTTCATCCATTGTCACATATCGATGATAGAATTCTATTTTATTGCGGTTTAACAGCGCCAAACACTCCTCTGAAGCGAGTGAATTCGTTGTTGTTTTTGGTCGACTGTGAGCGCACGCAGCAACCACTTTGCACATAGCTTTCGCATACCCAAATGTTCGTGTAAAATGGTAAAAACACTACCATCTGATATCTTTAGAATGTCAATTTGCGATCGTTCATAACCAATTTGTGGATTTTTTTGATGTTTTGTGGAATAACAATCTGATTTGGGCGTCAACTGCGCTCTGCATCATTTGTGCTGGTACGACCACGTTTAAATTCAGCAATCTACTTTTCTACCATTTGTCTCGATGGCGCAGAGTCCGGATAATGTTTATTAAGCCATTGTTTGGTTTGCACTGTATTTTTTTCATCAAAAAGCAATGCTTTATCAAAACTCGAAATTAACTTTTTTCCATTTTTTTTCAATAAAAATAGTTGCACACAAAATGTTATAACTCACGAATCAATTGTCAGTTTGTTGTCAAATTTTCATAAGTATCGTTTGAAGGTTGGTACTAAATAAAAATCATATGGAAAAAATCTAGTAACGCCATCTATGTGTCATCCTATGGACTTTTTTAACGCTCTGTTAATACATCATTGTGATCTGCTGCAACATAGCTTCAGTTTTTCTTAAAATTTATTTAATGATCGTGCATAACAAAGGTGTTTGGAATGTGGGTATGCGGGTACAGCTATAAACTATGAGTCGAAGGGGTCCAAGATAAATTCCCATGGCGGGGAAAGAAATATTTTTCATTCCATTTTGTTGATGTAAACGAGCTTGTGTTGTTGCTTGTTCATGTTTTTTTTTTGTTTTTTGCATAGCGCAAAGGAAAAATTAACAATTGCCCACAAGAGCTTTAAAATTACAATGACTATAACATGTTTAGAGTTTACTAGTGTGGATATTAAGGTGTGGTTTTTAATTTAGTTTATGTAAATTTAAGTTTTTTAATTTACCCTCTAAGCAAAACGTCACGTAGGCGTAACGCAAGTATAATAATGTGCTCAAATAGGACTGTGAAAACGAGCCAATTTTGCGATACGAAAACGTGCCGTATACGTAAAGTTTAGAATAAGAGAATATGATATAAAAAAAGGAGTTATTTGAATGTATTGGTACTACAATGCCAAGGCATCGGAGAACGGTACGCTTACGAAGATTTTTGCTTTGAAATAATATTCGTCTTATTTTTATATCCAAAACTAAGCACAAGTGCAAGTGAAATAGCGGTCCCTATACGGTTCGGTGTCATTTTGCAATATGCGTTACAATTATTTTTCTTAGAGGGTAAAAGTTATTTTATTACAAAAAAAAAAAAAACCAATAAATTATCAAATCTATGAAACTGTGAAGAAGCTTTGCTTCTCTCGTGTGTTTGTCGAATATGGCTTCAGCACACGTTTTTTCTCTTTCCAAAATTCAAATTACCACTTCGTGGCACCCGTTTTCAGACGATAGAAGACATAAAATAGAATTCTTGAAAAAAACTGAAGTCAATTCCTGAAAATGCATTTTAAAAATATTTTGATGATTGACTGATTCGTTGGCATAAATGCATAATTTCGGAAGAGAATTACTGTGAAGGCGATACAATAAATTAGAACGAATAATAAATATTTTGTGTTTTATTGACAAATTCGCGGTACTTTATTGTTTATTTGCTTATTTGCTAACATCTACTGGGCTTAGCCCTTACAGATAACACATCATTCTATGACTATTTACTTAACATAAAACTATAAATAACTCTCGTAAAACTATCTCTTGTCGTGCAAAAGTCCACATGGTCTGCTGCTATGTTATAACTAGATAAGCATTTAGAGATTATCTCATTATTGCCATATTAGTTCTGTGAAATCTTATGAAGAATAAGTTTCTTTCCCTAAGAGTTCTTGATGGAGCATAAAATGAAATAAGTTCAAAAAGCTCAGGTGAGTCTATCTTATTGTCTACTATATCTTTTATAAAAATAACACTCTGTGCTTTCCTCCTCTGAGATAAGCTTTGCATGTTTAACAATTGACAGCGCACAGTGTACGTTGGTATATTTTCTCTTTTGAAACAATGTATAATGAAAAATTCATGTTTTTTACCTTTAATATGAAGGCAGATCTATTTAAAATTTTTGAAAAAACCGGTTAGTCAGAAAACCATAACTGATACAAAAAACAGAATTTACTTAAGTTTTGTTTTGTTTAACTCTAATAACTTCTTCTTTAAAGCAATGGTGTTTTGGGGAAGCTGTGGTAACCCACACGTTCATCGTCTTCCAAATCTTCCTAATCTTTCTTGAGTTGCGTAAGGCAGTCGTACATTGTTGTACGGGATGGGGGATGGACAATCACCACCACAAAACTGTTTTATCATATGATGAGTTTCGGTTCCATAACTGTTGAAACACTCTGTATATATCAAAAAGTAAGTGAGTTGTTTCGAATTCAGTTTATATTGCTTGACACAGTTTTGGAGTTTACTCCCATAGAATTGATTTCATATGTAGCCCGCGGTATGAATATTATATAGCGAGTGAAATCAATCGTTACGTTTTTTGTCACTCGTCTAGTGACTCTCCGCTCAATGGTGGAAATTTTGTTTTGACAGTTACGGTGCTCGGCTCTCTCATAGTTTTCCCTATGCACAGCTAACTACGAAAAAATACCAACAAAATACGCACAGCACCAATCTATACTATTATATAACATTGCAGTGCCAAATTTTTGTAAAACTCCAAAAGTACTATGCAGATTTTTATAAAATAAAATATTTTCGAAATTTTAGTAATAAGAATATTTAATTAAAGTATTTATTTTTTTAAGAAGCCATCCCTGATCCCACGCATTACTTGATCGTTTTCTTTTCATGCGTTTGTGTTGCGAGAGTTTAATGAACTCCATGTTGCTCTCTACTCTTCTCTTTTTATGCTCAGCTAGTACAACACAACAAACAACTTTTGCTGTTTTTGTGTGTTTGAATGTGTGCATATAACCGTTGTGACAATAGCTTGTATTAAATTGCCATTTTGTTATAACTGATAATAATATAAAAGCTTGGTTAAATATAAATCCAACAAGTTTTTAAATCCAACTTGTTTCAGGTGTCACGGAGAAAGTTTTATAAAAACAAAATGCCACCTAGCAACAGTTGCACTTGTGCTTATTCTTTAATCTTATACTACTTTGGATAAAATATTTAAAACTAATGTGTTTTTTCTAATATTTTATTAAAAAATTTACAAGTTTTCAACTCGCAAAGATTTCAAACAATCTTACAATATTTAAAATTTGATTACCTGACCTTACCTTACCTTTGTTCCCAATTTTAAAAAGAAAAAAATTAATTGTAACAAAATAAATAAACATAAACAACATTAAAATCGGTTAAAGTGTTTAAAAAACAGTACTCTAGAAGTACTTTTTGACATCATCTCGTGGTAATACTACTGTTTACTATACTAATGGTAATAATTAGGTAATACTAATGTTTGGTTTCAAAAACAAAGTATTCAGAGGGAGCCACCTAATGATTAAGAACTTTCCTTCAATAGCATTATTTTTTGATATAAGAGATATTAGCTGTGTCCAACATTAATATAATTGCCTTAGCTAAAAAACTAACGTCTACATTCATATGCTTGTGACAAAATAGAATTGTGTGTTTCTACCCAATAAAAATATATTTTTTTATGTGTTTCGCCTAGACATACATATATCTGTTTCTTTTGCACTTGCACAAAAAATAGCGAAAGTAAAATAAAAAACAAAACAAAAGAAAAATAAGGCAGTTCAGCAGTAAAAATAGGTGAGTTTTGAAGCAACTTTGCTGATAAAGCGGGTGCATTATTGTAATTTCGGATAAATATAATATGGTCACTTCTCAACATAATTAAATCCGAGAAAAACTTATTTACTGTTTTCTAGACATATTTTGTTTGCTTCACATGCTTCACATTTACATAGCGTTTGCAGTTCATTATTGATTATATTTACTTTATTCGTTTGATAAATTTTCTAAATGTTCACCTCGTTCCACTGTCACTACCAAAGTTTTTACTTTAACCCATTGCTATTACGTGTTTATCTACTTTACTACGTTTCCTCCCTTTATTCATATATTTTATGCGCTGTATCAAAGAAATTGCTTTAATCTTGTTTAACGAGTTTTTGTTTCGGTCTTTTGTATTAAAAACGCTTTTCGTGTATGAATTTGAGTTTGTGTGTGTGTGTGTATGCTTTTTGTGTATTTGCGACCTAACTCAATAAATACGTTATTGGATATTGTCTTTGGCTAAATATACATATGTGTTAGAGTGTTTTTCTCTTTTGGGCTGAGTGTTCCACTATCCAATGCAAATAAAATTTGCATGACTTGCTCGAGGGCGGACTTTTCATTGTATTTTGTACTGATCTATTTAATTTTTTTCTGCTGGCTTACTTAAAATTACTTGTTTATTTTTTAACTACATACTAAGCATCCTCTGGTTGTTGGCCTGTAGGACAATTTATTTTCAGGAAGTATTTATTTCGTTGTTTTCCTTTTTTTTTCAATTTTCGTATAATTTTCTCATAATATTCTTAGTTCTCAAAATTTGTTACATTATTTATTAAAACTTTGAAGAAGCCTAAATTTTCTCCGCAATTGAGTGCAACTATTTTCGGAGCTGAAAGGTTATGTCGAGCTGAGCAAAAAATCGTATGGGAGGGAAGGGGGGGGGGGGTTCTATTTTCACATTCTTATGAGCTACAGGGTTAATTAATATTTCACGACTTTGGTTTACGTTATTGTTTCTAGCAGAAAAACTAACTTACATAAAACTTATTTTGAAAGCTCATTTTAAAGAGAGATTTTAAAAGTTACTGAGCTGTGCTCGTGTGAAGATGAAATCAATTGATTGAAACTACCAAATATCAATATTGAGTGCCAATTTCTCAGAGTTTTGCGTAATAAATGACATTTTTTTTAGGATCAATGTTGTAATTTATTTAATTTTCTTTTCAATGACACCAAAAACATAAACATCTCTTAAAAAATAAGAAAGTTGGATGTACTAAAAAAATTATACTCATTAGAAACTTTGTGTTCAAAACGTTATATCTTGCAATTTTAAGAATTTTTTTCTTATATATAGCAGTAAGTTGGAGTCATCAATCTAGAGCACACTTTAACTCTTTGTTTAAACATAAATTTTTTTACGATTCTGACTCATCAACTTTTTTGTTTACAGCCTTTTAAAAATTTGAATTTGGAGAAATTTGCTGAATTTTGCTGACTTTCTGTCAAATATCTCTGATGGGCACGGGTTAAAAACTTGGAAATTTTTTCACAATAAATTACGTAATCACTCCAATCGTGAAATATTTTCTCCCGGGAGTTGTATAAGGGAGTTTTCGTTTTTAAGATAAAGTGCAAAAACTTTTTGGATATTTTTAATGCACATTTGTTCATCAACCGTCAATATTCATGAGTATGAAATGAAAAAATAAAATGTTTTTATCTGCTTTTTTAAAAATGGAAACCCCCTTTTGCAACTCCCAGGAGAAAATTTTTCACGATAGGGGTGAATAGCATTAATTGTAGTTAAAATTTTAAGTTTGATATTTGCTTCGTTTGGAAGATACATCCCTTCAAAATTCGCCCCAAAGTATGTATATAAGGGTGGTCGTTATATGGCTTTTGCAAATTTTAATGATCGATGGTTGTTGATTGGCTCCAAAAGTTTCGTCATATCTCTCTCTTATTGTTTTGGCAGGAAATGGCAAAAACGATCTGAATTTCATAAAATCATAAAAATCTCAGCTATTTAATGTATTAAAATTCTGAGTTTACATGACACTATACAATAAATTATTGTAAGAATAGTAAAAATTCCACTAAAATCGATGCAGCTACTCTTGAACTTACCTTCGCCACGCAAAAATCCAATTTTTCATGTTTAATTTTTATATAATAGTAAGATTATAAAAATATTATTTGATTAAGTAACTTTTAGGTGAACTTCATTTTCATATTGCAGAAATTTGGAGTATTTTTTGCAACTATTTAATCGATTTTCTTCAAATTTGGCATCCTTATGAAATTACAACGAAACGAGACATGGAAACTAGAACAAGTGAAAACATGCAACTATTTTCAATTCAAAGGACGAAAAAATGTTTTATCCTTTGGTAACAAAAATATTCAAAATTCTTACAATTCTTAAAATACTTTTTGCAATATCTTTATTTTTAGATATATTACACCCATATCTTCAAAACTACAGGAGATTTTTTTTCCTTAAACTGGTTTGTTGTAAATCCATTCAATTCTATTGTGTGTTCTAAGTTTCAAGAAAATCGTAGAATAAGAATAATTTTTGCACACATTTTCGGACAGAAAAAAGTAATATTTTGAGAGAAATTTCAGAAAGAAGCTCGTTTAAAATTTATATAGAGACATGAAACTTTAATTGTTTATTTGAAAAAATAAACAGTAAAAAATAAAGTCCAAACAAAATTGGGATATAAATAATCTTACCACCTTACCACAATTCTTTATATTTACTTTTGATCATGACACGCTCAACCCGTTTGCTGGTTCAACACATATCGAATTGCATTTCCGTTTCCGGGTGTGTGGGAAATATACAGCTTTGCGTGTATTACTTTAAATGTACGACATTCAATTTTATTAAACGACTTTCGACTCATTGCAATTTGTCGCTCACCCGTTTTTCTCAACCACTGCTAACACTTAGTATTAATTTGTCAAAGTGTCAAATAAACGCTTTACCATTAGCATTGCTGAATGAGTGTGTAGCAGGATTTGGAGAACTTAATGATGAATTTAATTTAAAAGAGAGTATTATAAAACTTGTAACTTTTATGGAGAAGATAAATATACAAGGGCGTGACTTGAATTCAAAAGTGTATCTGACTGCTGTTAGTTAGAGTTTTAAATAAAAAAAAAGAAAATATAAAATTAAATGGCATTTTTTCTGATTTATGTACACAGTCAAAAAATTTAAGACTTAATTCTATTGTAGTAATTCCTGTATTGTATATATGATGACACCTAAATCAACTTCAAATAGTTTTATTCCCTCATGGGACTAAATTGTTATAAAATTGCTTGTATTAGGATATTTCCAACAAAAATAAAAACTACAAAACCTGCGTGATTCGAACCCACTACGTTTAATACTATGTTCACACTGAGAGCTAAATGCGCATTTAACGAAATGCGCATTAGCAATTAAGAATGCGTGGCCGTATGCTCCTTGTAGGAGTAAAAGAGACAAATATATAGGTTGAATTCTGTAAATGCGCATTTAGCTCTCAGTGTGAACATAGTATAAAGATCTATTAAGTCACTTGTAAATATAACTGATGAACATTAGTGCATTAAATTTTATTCCACATTTTAGTAAGAACAATTTTAATATTTTGAAGAGTTTCAATTCTAATAAAAATAGTATAACAGAGTGCATGATTCCAATGATTAGATTAAAAAGTAATTGAAGATTTTTGTTTGTGTATGCAATCAAACTTTTTTCTTTTTTTATAAAATAACTTGTATTTTGTTTCAACTGACCTCAAATTCTCTGCTCGTCATAATTGCCAGAACTTCCAAAAAGTTGTTTTTGTTTCTTGATTTGCTTTATGTTGCTCTTTCTTAAAAAGTAATCAATGTTTATCATTTGACAGCTGAAGTGTTTGTCACGTGCAGATACATAATCAACAGTGAAACTACAGACACATTAACTGCCAAAACGCCACACAGTGGTGAAAGAGTTAGTTTGTTTTTGGGAAAAACTTTCTAACTTTTGATACTGTTGAAATATTGGAATTTTTTTTTTCACCCAGATTTTGGTAACTATAGTGTACTCATTTAGTAGTTTTACCTGGAAAGTTTTCCGCGTGTTTTGAAAATGGGTGCATGTTATAGATTTCGATGTGCTCTTTTTGAATTTTTGCCACCTCGTATTGTTGCCGCTCGTGCCGCCATATTAGGAAAATGGCGGCTAAAAATAGTTTTTTGCTTATATCTCCTTTCCAACTTCTTCTTTTTTGTAAAATCATTAGTTTTGGCGTACCACGTACCGCCAAAGTGCAGCGCCGCAAAGTGTATTTCAAATAAAATAAAATTTTTGTGTTAGACTGCGTTAGATTTATATATCAAATGCTTAAATATTTGGGATTCTGCGTACCCCCCGAAATTGTAAACGATGGTTGCAAATGAAATAATTTGAGCCATTAAATGTTCAAATATTGTCGAAACTGGTCCGGTTCTGCTCGAAAATCCGATATATTTTGAAATTTTTTATATGAAGGATTTATGCATTTGAGATTTGCGGAAAAAGAAACACAAACCATTTATTTCGATGTTAAATTTAGAGAAGAGTCTGACTCTGGACTTGGAATTTCATGCTTACCCATTAGGTCGATCCTGATAAATTTTCAAAAACTTTTTATGCAATATGAGAGGCCATATTGTGTACACAGTAACTAAAATAACAAGTTTTTGAAAAATCATCAGGATCGACCTAATGGGTGTGCATGAAAAAAATAGTATGAAAATAATCGAAAAATGTCAATTTTGCAGTGAGTTTGGTGGCATCGGATTAAATTAATCGGTAATTTCAAGTCCAGAATCAGATTCTTCACCAAATTTAAGATCGAAATAGATGGTTTGTGTTTTTTCAGCAAACAAAAATATGGACAAACAGCAACAACACAAGCCGCTCTCGATGGTCAGCACTTTCTCAAGCCCACTTAAACAACAACAAATGCATGCAAACGCAATAAAAAACAACCTTCACTGGATGATGCTAATGTTATAGCATCACTTCTGTGTGCGGTCACTAAAGATTGTTTTTGCATGTGCATTTTGTTGGTGGACTAGATATGTGTACGCAATGAATGTTATTTGTGTTTGTATTGGAACGTTTATGAAGCGCTCATGATACAATTATCAAGGTAGTAGTACAGTAAGGACTGCCGAAGGAAGCGTTAGCTTCTTAGCATAAGATGTAAAATAAAATATTCAGGGTCTTTCAACAAGAGGCGTCATTTAAATAAATAAATAAAAAAAAATACGAACACTGAGGTTAGTAATGAAAGACAATATTTGCCAAATGTTCGCCATGGCGGGCAACAGCTTTCATTAGTTTTGAACCATTGATTACCATGTTTTGGTACACATTTTATGAAATATCCTCTAGAAAGTTTTTGGCTATGGATTTTGAGTCAATTTTATTTTTTATGATATTCTATAGTTGAC